>JARFXV010000832.1:0-733911 GCA_031761425.1 Cosmopolites sordidus
GCATTCCATACAATAATCCCAACAGTGTGATGTGTTCATCAAAAAATTGTGGATCACGTTGTTCACGTCGTCTTGTGACTCGTACCCGGCCATCATGCATGCCTAAACAGAATGGAAACTCGTCACTAAATACTACTATGTTCCATTTGTGGTCCCACTATAGCAGTTCTCTACACCATCCCTTCTACACATCTTTTAAGGTTGATCGCGTCGATGGTCTGGAGTTACAGATAGCGCCCAGTGCGGACGATATGAAAAAAGTCCAAAACTTCTAATCCGACGATAAACATTCCGCATTTTTATGGATCTTCCGTGTTCTGCAAAACATTGATTTTCGATTGTCCTAGAGAAGCCAACAGCCTCAGGCGACGATCTTGGGGTTATGTTGTTCTTCTGCATAGTCCTGTATCCCTAGATCGATGTGTACGACCTTCCTGAAGTCATATTAGACAACATTTTAATACAGTATCTAGACTTGTGTTCACCCTGTGAGTAACTTCTCGAAAAGAGAGATCAGTCTCTCGTATTCCAACTATCCGTCCCCTGTTAATCTCGATAAGTTAGCGAAAGTTTGTATTTCTTCGCACACGAAGAAATATAAACAATTCAGAACAACGTTTAGAGACATACTCAGTAAACACTGAATATTTACTACTTCCATAAATTGAAACTACCACCTGTGCAGCGCGAATCACAAAAATCGTCGTAAAAAAATTCCAAATTGATAAAGTTGAGAATTTCATCATATTTTATTTTTGGGGTACACAAAATATTAAAATTAAATCATTTTTACTGGGAGTTTGGATTTCAATGTCACGTAATATATATATATATATATATATATATATATATATATATATATATATATATATATATATATATATATATATATATATATATATATATATATATATATATAAAGTGATACGTAGATTTTCTTAGTAAGTTCGAACTTCCAGTAGGGGTCGCTGGCAAACGAACTGTGGGTTTGGGCTCACAGTTGTCAAAATTACTCAGAATAGCCTGGCAAATCATCATGGAACGTTTAACAGCGGAGCAATGCTTATAAATTGTCGAAAATTATTATCAAAATCCGTATTCTGTGCGCCAAACTTATAGACCACTTCGTGAATTTTATGGTGCACAGAATTACCCAATCGAGCGATGTATTCGCTGAATTATCGATAAATTCTGAACGCATTTGACGCTATTCGATACAAAAAGTCAAAAAGCCGTGCGTTCCAAAGAAAATATGGCAGCTGTTGGTGGGAGTGTTGATGAAGACCTAAATTAATCATTTCGTTAATGGGGATCATTACAGAGCGATGATCAATAAATAATTAATTTCGAATTTGAATGGTATTGATCTGGACCACATATGATACAGCCAATGCAACAATCGATTTATCGAGGGAACAATCCGATGAGAAAATTATTTCGAGGCGCGGACCTGTTAATTGATCGCAAAGGTCATGTGATTTAACGCCTGTAGATTATTTTCTTTGGGGTTATTTTAAATCTTTGGTCTATGCCGATAAACCAATAACTATTGATGCTTTGGAAACCAACATAACTCGGACAATTGCGGACATATGACCCCATAGTTGTTTTATTTCAATTAAATGTTCAAATACTTTTCTGTGATTCAAAATTATATATGCACATGCGTATTCTTTTTTAGTTACGGTATAATTTTGTTGATAATCAGTTGTAGTTTGTATTGATATATCATTAAAAAATTTAATAGTGTTAAAATAAAGGAAATTGGATAAAAATTGGCTTGTTCAAATACGTCTTTCCTTACTGTTTTTAGGAGATATATTTAGAACAGTTCAATGACAATAGATATATGTTGAACACGGCGATGATTAACTTTTACACAAAAGTATTTACTTTAAATTGTTTTCGTCTCAAATCAAACGAAATTTATTTTTAATTACACAGTCCGATCAGAGCAAAATATAACTGAGGTAATAAGTAATATAAATCCTTATTGTTTTTAGTTTTTATTAGTTTTTATTCAAGCTACACTTCTTGTAAATCACTACACAGTGAGAAGTGATTATAAAAGTTTTTGAAGCAACCCTGAAATTTGGTCAACAGGCAATTTCATGTATATATATATATATATATATATATATATATATATATATATATATATATATATATATATATATATATATATATATATATGTACTAAGCTACAAAGATTCACCTTTGCTAAACCGTTTTACATTCCTGAGAGATTTGGCAAAGAATATGTTTAAACCGCACTTGAGAAGATCAGCTGTTTTAACGCTATTTGTTTAGAACATAGCAGAAATGTTTGTGTAGACTGTGCGCTGATGGTTCCTACTCCAGGTACTTCACAATGATATCTAGCATTTTTCATTTGATTTACTTTATTTTGGGTTGACTTTTTTTTGGTCAACTATCTCTTAAATTAATTGTATCAATAATTAATATTTTATTATCAATTAATTTTCTTTTTATTGTCAATAAATGTTCCTTTTTATTCAATATATTTTATTTAACTCCTGCGTCAATGATTTTGGCAATATAAATAACGAATTAATGAAAAAAGGGCATCAACATTAAATATGGTCTCTCAGACCAGGTATTTCACTTTGCGTAACTTCAGGCCATCTTTCGGTTAAAGTCTTAATTCTGGTAGAGCTTTGTTGAAAATTATGTGTGGTTTGTGCTGATGTAACGTTATACAATTTAATGTAATTAAAATAATTGAGAATTGAGCAAAACTAGTTTGTTTAAATATTTTTTCTTCCACTGTACTCAGCGGCGGCCCCGCGGCAGAGCGAGAGGTGCGGTCGCTCTAGGGGCCAAGTAGCAAGTAGCTCAAAAATCCAAAAAAAAAAATTTGAGGGAAAAATAAGATTTTGATGGCGCCTTTTGAAATTCGCGGGACTGCTTCGAATAAAAATTAAAAACAAAATGGAAAATCCAAACGTGCCCCCCTCATAACGCTCATTCAGTTCTTGATAAAAAATAAATTGTATTGCTGAAATTGTAAAAAAACTAAATATCTGCGTGCCTTAAGCACTCCTTTGCACTCCAAAGCCATATTACTACAGGGTTTTTTTAGTCCTTGCGGCTGTCACAGCTTAAACTTATAAAAAGGTATAAAAAACCTCACGTTAAAAAAAATCTGCGAAAAACGTTGGGAAAGCAGAGTCTCAAGATGCCCTACTAGAAGAATACGAGGAAAATACTGACCCCGTTGCTGCTTCAGAAGCCAGATCTCTCGCCCAATACATGGATCAATATGAATTTTTGCTCATTCTTGTGAGTTGGTGTGATTTATTGTACCAAATAAATATTGTTAACAAATCATAGCGAAAGAAATTGCCGAAAAAGCTGAAATTTCAACAAACAATAACACGAAGAAAAAGAATGTTCGATTATGAATCTTACGATGACTTCAATAGGCTCTGAACAAAATTTCAAGATCACCGTATCCTATCTATTGACAGATACAATTATAAATTCACTAGAAATACGTTTTCAAATATGTCCAGAGTTATAAAAAAGAGTCAAAGAGTTACTTAATTTAATTTAAATTTGATAAGTGTTGATTTTTGAAAAAGTTGATAGTTATTATTTATTTAACATAAAAGCGTCTACCAAAAAAAAGCCAATCTCGCTCTACCCTGATCAAGGGTTAGGGCTGGCGCTGACTGTACTCGTTTAAAAATTGGGCGTTCTAGTGGAAAATTATTATATAATGTACTTGTTCACAATTTCGTGGGTAACAAAAAAAAAGTAATGTCGCTATATTTAAAGTACGTGAAAATAAACGTCATATGGTGTACGTTATTCGAAGTTCCAGATAGACTGCCAAAAATGTTTATTTTCAAGTGATTCAGTTTGAGAGAGCCGATGCAACTTTTCTCGAGAAAATTGGCCGTCCAAAATATCCGGTCACTTTATAATTCGTAATAGAACGTTGTTATTGTTGTATGTCTCTGTTCCAAGTATTACGTTACATTACAGCATCAATGCATGTTTTTGAAATGCGTCGTTTTTTTTTTCAGTCGTTTTTGGATTTTTATTTGATTTTCAATTGATGATTACTTTTTCCTTCCATATAAACCTTTCATATAAATTTTCTGTATAACCCTTGGAGAGGGAAATTTATTTATTAAATTGCAAGGTGATTAAAGCGATAACCCTTGGAGAGCTGGAGACATAATACAAAACCAAAAATCACATATTACAACTCATTATTTTTTTCCAGTATTTCCATATCCTACTGGAACATCAAAAAACAAGATCCTGTCTATGAACATCATATTAAAATTTTGGAAATTTATTTATTAAATTGCAAGGCGATTAAAGCGATAACCCTTGGAGAGCTGGAGACATAATACAAAACCAAAAAATCACATATTACAACCCATTATTTTTTTCCAGTATTTCCATATCCTACTGGAACATCAAAAAACAAGATCCTGTCTATGAACATCATATTAAAATTTTGGAAATTTATTTATTAAATTGCAAGGCGATTAAAGCGATAACCCTTGGAGAGCTGGAGACATAATACAAAACCAAAAAATCACATATTACAACCCATTATTTTTTTCCAGTATTTCCATATCCTACTGGAACATCAAAAAACAAGATCCTGTCTATGAACATCATATTAAAATTTTGGAAATTTATTTATTAAATTGCAAGGCGATTAAAGCGATAACCCTTGGAGAGCTGGAGACATAATACAAAACCAAAAAATCACATATTACAACCCATTATTTTTTTCCAGTATTTCCATATCCTACTGGAACATCAAAAAACAAGATCCTGTCTATGAACATCATATTAAAATTTTGGAAATTTATTTATTAAATTGCAAGGCGATTAAAGCGATAACCCTTGGAGAGCTGGAGACATAATACAAAACCAAAAAATCACATATTACAACCCATTATTTTTTTCCAGTATTTCCATATCCTACTGGAACATCAAAAAACAAGATCCTGTCTATGAACATCATATTAAAATTTTGGAAATTTATTTATTAAATTGCAAGGCGATTAAAGCGATAACCCTTGGAGAGCTGGAGACATAATACAAAACCAAAAAATCACATATTACAACCCATTATTTTTTTCCAGTATTTCCATATCCTACTGGAACATCAAAAAACAAGATCCTGTCTATGAACATCATATTAAAATTTTGGAAATTTATTTATTAAATTGCAAGGCGATTAAAGCGATAACCCTTGGAGAGCTGGAGACATAATACAAAACCAAAAAATCACATATTACAACCCATTATTTTTTTCCAGTATTTCCATATCCTACTGGAACATCAGAAAACAAGAACCTGTCTATGAACATCATATTAAAATTTTGAAAAATTTATTTATTAAATTGGAAGGTGATTAAAGCGAAAATCTCGTGTTTTCGTTGTGAAATCAAAAACTCTCCGACGGACCCTCGTATAAACGTGATCGTCAAATAATGAATTTAACAGTATCGAGGCAGACGTGATGGATAGTTGGTATGCAGGACGACCATCGAACGTTTTTGTGTAGGTGAGAATCCATTAAGTAATATGTGTAATGTATGTGAAGGATGGTATCTAAAATAACGGAAACGGAAGGCGGTTTGGAGCGATGGAAGTGGGGCGGGCGCCGAATTGCAAGCTAAGTTTGAAGGACGTAAATTGACTAAAATTATATTCCCATTTTCTCCAGGAATTATGTGTGTTTTAAGACGATTTCTTTAATACCTTAAGAACAAATTTAGCATAAAGATTGCTATTTCGAAAATTCTTTCGATTTTTTTTATGTATTCTTTCCTTCAATATGAGCTTCCCCTTGGCCCGGTTTCCAATTCATTATTTCGTTCATTAACCGTTCAAATTATTTTAGGTAGATTTGTTTTTAATTTTTCAATATATTCTCCTTTTAGCTCTATAGACTTCTCCAACTCTTTAAGCCGTTCGCGTTTATCCAACTTTTTAAGCCGTCTAAAAAGTAAGATTTCGGAAGGTCGTCAAAATAGGCATCTGTTTGGGCGATGACCTTGTAGCGTTCACAAATTCTTGATCGCTACTGGTAGCATTCGTAAATTGTTGATCACCACTAGTAGGTTTATTTCGGACAAATTCTTAACTGAAAGAGCTCCGGTATCGTTTGGACAAGGCAAGACAGTCTAACTCCAAATCTCCTTCCGACCAAGGTACGGAGGATTGCTGTTGATTTTTCTGATATTCTTATAGATGGTTTTACAACCCGGCAGCAGAGAATCCGATCAACAGACATCGGGCCATTGAACGATCACCTATTACAGAGCCCGACCATCGTGGAAACCTTACCCTTTTTGCGGCCACATGGCACAGTAACCGGTTGGTCATATCGAGATTATTTTGGGACCCCCGCATAGGGATACCGGACTGCCCGCAGTCGCACTCAGTGTTTTTGGACACCCAGTACCGGATAGGCAAGGATAGACAACATCAGGAAATAAGGCCAGATAAACACTTTTTTTATTATATTTTCATGTACCGTTAAGGATTGCAATTACCATTTATTTTTCACAAATACATTTTTACCATAATTTCTTATACTGATAATGGTCACGTTATCATCTTATATTTTGTATCTATTTGCCGTCTGGCCATTCTTGGTTACCCTAGCGCTATATATTTATCTTTTTACTATTGTCAGAATAGAGAAAATAACCTCTAACTTGTAAGTGTAGGGACATAGAGACCAGCTGGTGTAATTCAGAGCTGTTTATTTGATTTTTGATTTCTTTCACGGTAAGGTTTGGAGAACCACCTTCCCTAAACCTTCCCGTGCCTTTTGTTTGATAGTTTTAGTTATTCCTTTTTTTTGTGTGCGTTGTGTCGTTCTTTTTTGAGTGTGCTTTTATAATATATATGTATAAAATTCTAGTAAACCGTTTTATTTAAGATAGACCCCTTCCCGGTTCCAGGGTCTTTTCCGATATATGAAGTAACCGGGTGGCGCTCAATTTTTGTCGTGGCTTCATTCTGTCCTGGACCTTCTTCCCGGTGCTCTCGGCGAACAGCTGCCGTCGCTGTGAACTATATATTTTTGATTTTGTTTCAAAAGAGAAAAAATAGGTCACAACCTCCTCACTCGATGTGAACCGTTGCCCGCTGAGCCATTTTTTAAAATTCGGAAATAAAAAAAGTCACTGAAGGCCAAATCCGGTAAATACGCTGGATGTTGTAATAATTCGAACTTTAATTCCGTAATTTTGGTCATTGAAACTGTACATGCACCCGTGCATTGTCTTGATGGAAGATGATTTTTTCCTTTTTCAAATGAGGATAATATTTCTTGATTTTTTTGCTCAATCGGGGCAATAATGACGCATAATACTCTCCAGTTATTGTTTTTTCCTCTTTCTAAGTAATCGGCGTAGATAATTCCGCGACACCCCAAAAAACTGTGGCCATAACCTTGCCGGCCGAATTCACCGTCTTCGGAGCCCGTTCGCCTTCAAAAACCCACTGTTTTGATTATTCTTTTGTCTCTGGACTGTAGTAGTGTATTCATGTTTCATCACACAGTTATGTATCGATGCAAAAACTCATCAGAGACTCAGATTAGAAACAGACAAAACAGACTCAGATTAGACTACACGATTGCGTTTAGTCTCCACTGAACACGGCACCCATCTTGTCAACATTTTTTTCACTCCCAATTTTTCCTGTAGAATTGAAAACTCAACTATTTTGCGCACTTTGATTCGTCGATCACTTAAAACCATGTCGTAAATCATTTCGGGAGTAGTCACTTCTACTGGACATCCCGAACGATGTTCATCTTTTGTGGAAGTACGGCCGCGTTTAAACTCATTTAGCCAATTATAAACAGTTGCAAACATAGAAGCAGACGTGCCATGAACTTCATCCAACTCAGCTTTGATCTCTTTCGGTGTTAAGCATTTTAAATATAAGTGTTTAACTCTCTTTTTTCCACTTTTCTAAATAAAGAAAAGTTTCTTGCTTCAATTGACAATAAAAATGTATTTAGTATCCTCAGTACAATGCAATCTGTCGAACTCTGTAAGACAAGCGGTTGTTTCGGCTCGTCGAACAAAAATTAATTTCAAATTTTTGTTCGGCGAGCCATTTCTGAGACGAGGAAGTACCAATCTCTGAGAGCTACTACGGCCCATCTGGAGGCAGTTTGAAGTATAGGCCATGAAATTTTGTAGTAACAACCCGAGACGTGCTTACATGTCCAACCTCAAGGTGAAAAAGACATTTTTAAGCACCCTTTCATTGTTTGACTAGTAGACTGTAATAGTTTATGGTGATCCTGCTTTTTGCCAGGTGGTCTATGAACACCACACCACGAGAATCCCAGAAAACTTCCATGACTTTTACTAGCCATGACTTTTCTGGTGAAAATTCTTGATCGCATGTGGTGGTCCAGTGATCAAACCATTTTTCGATATTTCCGTAATTGTTGAAGTGTTTCATTGTTGAAGGGTTAAAAAGTGTGTTAGACAACGATGAAAACAAGTGGTAGTCGGAAGTTGGCCCTTTCCGGTTGGGACAAGAGTTCCCAGCCAAGCGCAGAAATGGTGTCTCTGACCTCTTTCGCTGTGTGTGATGGGGTGTTGTTTCAGAAGCTCATAGTACACGACACCTTTCTGATTCCACCAACTATCTTCTTTCCAAAGCGATTTGGTCTTGAAGATGATTGTCCTGGGTCAACCCATGATTTTCTACGTTTTTGGTTCTCGAAATATATCCCTTTTTCATATCCAGTCACAATTCGATGCAAAAAGCTTCCTTCCATCTGTCTAAACTTTCAGCTGATCAGTAGGTGTACGTCTACCGTATTTTATTGTTGATCCCGTTCCAGAAAAAAAAACTCACTTTACTTTGTCGCAATGTCTTTATTTTTCCCAAGCCGAGGACATGGTAGTTCCATTTTGTGTATCCCACTCTGGAAGAAAATATGAAATGATCCCTCGTTGGGCGCAGTCAGCTTAGTCCTCCATCGTGCGCCTTCTTCCGCCTCGTTCTGCGATTTCTTCCGGACGATAGTGCGTCAGTTGTTGTAGTTGTTGATTAGGGTAAACGAAGGCGCGATGTTTGGTGAGTAAGGTGGATGAGGCAATCGAGGCTCAACAATTTTTGCTAGGGGCTGATTTGATAATTTCTAGTCGGTTTTCTTCTATTTGGTTGCATGGAGGAAACTTAAATTATATGGATCACCTCCAATCCCACCAAATGCAAAGCATCATTTTCTTTGGATAAAGCAACTGGTAACATCCATGATAATTTTATTTGCAGATTGTTGTACATAATTCATTTTTAATCACCAGTTACTCTTCGGTTCAAGAACTCAAGGGCCATAGTGTTTAAAGGACAGTCAGAGCGATGCTAGTCTTCCAGGTCAAAATCACCTCTCCTGAACCAAAGAAACCTCTATTGCAGCGTTGTCTCCCCAACATAACTCTCTTTGTAAACGATATAAATCTATCGATATCAAATACAAACGATAAATTGTTTTTTGCTTGGACAGCGTTCTTGACTTTTTTGAAAGAAGAAAGTATAATGTGGCATAAATACAAATTATTGATCGATATTTTCGATTTGAATCAACTTGACTAACTGAAGGCAAATCAAAGCGAATCCGAACGTAAACATTGTAAATAACCTAGGAATTGATAATAGGGTACATCAACATTACTATTCAACATAGATTTTTGTTTACATGCCTTAAAAGAGCAACTAAATATGCAAATCCCTACGAACTTTCTGATCATCTCGATATTTTTCTTGGATCTTATAATTTCTTTGGACTTGCACTTTTCGTACCTTCGTAGACTTTAAGATCAAGCGTAGAGGGTTCATCATTATCATAAAAAATGCAAACAGGCTGCGGAGCTTCAGAAAAAGTTTTCGGCTTTAGTGTTGCACCTCGCTCGGGTCATCCGATCAAGATTCTTTCAAGCGGTCTCGAGAATGTCGCCGATAAAAGTAACAAACAAGCATAGAAAATCATTTGCGCGTTCTGTAATACGTCTCACCGCTTAATGTGTGTATACCGCATAAATTGACCGAGGTTAATCAGTAGGATTTTATTTTTTATTATTCAACTTACTCTCTGTTGAGTTCAATACACTACAAATTGCATTCTAGCAGATAACACTAAAAACTAGATAGTATATCAAATGTTTTCTTTTAATCCCTTTAAAGATGCAATTATTTTTCTTTTGATGTAATGAAGACTGAATTATATCAGACAGTACTGGTTCATTCAATCGATAACTTGTTGTTTCCATTTAAAATCAAGTGGAAAAAAGTTTAAAAACTGTCTTCACGATCCTTTCCAAGCGTATAAATAAATAGCTGAATGAATTGATCATTTACAATATCGGTTTCAGTTTGTTTTCTTATTCCATTCGATACATTCATTCATTATGTATTTGTTTTATTTATCATCGTCTCGTACTTATTTTGGTTTTACAATTTCATTCTATAAAATACATAGTACTATGATCAAAAATTAATTACCAGGAGTAACCCTGTTAATAATTCTTTTTTTTTAAGACATGACGTTGATATCTCTCTAATCTATTATGTAATTTTGTTGCTATGACAGTAGCTTTTCTTGTTTTTCTGCTTTTCTGCTTTTCTTGTTCAATCAAAAGAAAAACACGAGTGAAAGTCATCATATACTTGTGGAAACTTATAGTAACAATGTTCTAAAGCAAGATGTTGTGAGAGTTGGTTTAGTTGATGGTGATTTCGTCTTGATGAAAGACAAAGAATGCCCAGGTCGACGGAAAAAAAAAAATAGAAAATACCGAATTGCAAGCATTGTTGGAAGAAGACAATATGCAAACTCAGCAAAAAATGGCAGAGAAGTTAAATGTTGGTTGCCGAACTATTTGTGATCAAATCAAATGGAAAAAAGTTTTAAAACTGTCTTCACAATCCTTTCCAAGTATATATATAAATAGCTGAATGAATTGAATATTTACAATATCGGTTTCAGTTTGCTTTCTTATTCCATTCGATACATTCATTAATTATGTATTTGTTTTATTTATCATCGTCTCGTACTTATTTTGGTTTTACAATTTCATCCTATAAAATACATAGTACCATGATCAAAAATTAATTACCAGGAGTAACCCTGTTAATAATTCTTTTTTTTAAGACATGACGTTGATATCTCTCTAATCTATTATGTAATTTTGTTGCTATGATAGTAGCTTTTCTTGTTTTTCTGCTTTTCTGCTTTTCTTGTTCAATCCAAAGAAAAACACGAGTGAAAGTCATCATATACTTGTGGAAACTTATAGTAACAATGTTCTAAAGCAAGATGTTGTGAGAGTTGGTTTAGTTGATGGTGATTTCGACTTGATGAAAGACAAAAAATGCCCAGGTCGACGGAAAAAAAAATAGAAAATACCGAATTGCAAGCATTGTTGGAAGAAGACAATATGCAAACTCAGCAAAAAATGGCAGAGAAGTTAAATGTTGGTTGCCGAACTATTTGTGATCAAATCAAATGGAAAAAAGTTTTAAAACTGTCTTCACAATCCTTTCTAAGTATATATATATATATATATATATATATATATATATATATATATATATATATATATATATATATATATATATATATATAAATAGCTGAATGAATTGAATATTTACAATATCGGTTTCAGTTTGTTTTCTTATTCCATTCGATACATTCATTAATTATGTATTTGTTTTATTTATCATCGTCTCGTACTTATTTTGGTTTTACAATTTCATCCTATAAAATACATAGTACCATGATCAAAAATTAATTACCAGGAGTAACCCTGTTAATAATTCTTTTTTTTAAGACATGACGTTGATATCTCTCTAATCTATTATGTAATTTTTTGCTATGATAGTAGCTTTTCTTGTTTTTCTGCTTTTCTGCTTTTCTTGTTCAATCAAAAGAAAAACACGAGTGAAAGCCATCATATACTTGTGGAAACTTATAGTAACAATGTTCTAAAGCAAGATGTTGTGAGAGTTGGTTTAGTTGATGGTGATTTCGACTTGATGAAAGACAAAAAATGCCCAGGTCGACGGAAAAAAAAATAGAAAATACCGAATTGCAAGCATTGTTGGAAGAAGACAATATGCAAACTCAGCAAAAAATGGCAGAGAAGTTAAATGTTGGTTGCCGAACTATTTGTGATCAAATCAAATGGAAAAAAGTTTTAAAACTGTCTTCACAATCCTTTCCAAGTATATATATATATATATATATATATATATATATATATATATATATATATATATATATATATATAAATAGCTGAATGAATTGAATATTTACAATATCGGTTTCAGTTTGCTTTCTTATTCCATTCGATACATTCATTAATTATGTATTTGTTTTATTTATCATCGTCTCGTACTTATTTTGGTTTTACAATTTCATCCTATAAAATACATAGTACCATGATCAAAAATTAATTACCAGGAGTAACCCTGTTAATAATTCTTTTTTTTAAGACATGACGTTGATATCTCTCTAATCTATTATGTAATTTTGTTGCTATGATAGTAGCTTTTCTTGTTTTTCTGCTTTTCTGCTTTTCTTGTTCAATCAAAAGAAAAACACGAGTGAAAGCCATCATATACTTGTGGAAACTTATAGTAACAATGTTCTAAAGCAAGATGTTGTGAGAGTTGGTTTAGTTGATGGTGATTTCGACTTGATGAAAGACAAAGAATGCCCAGGTCGACGGAAAAAAAAATAGAAAATACCGAATTGCAAGCATTGTTGGAAGAAGACAATATGCAAACTCAGCAAAAAATGGCAGAGAAGTTAAATGTTGGTTGCCGAACTATTTGTGATCAAATCAAATGGAAAAAAGTTTTAAAACTGTCTTCACAATCCTTTCCAAGTATATATATATATATATATATATATATATATATATATATATATATATATATATATATATATATATATATATATAAATAGCTGAATGAATTGAATATTTACAATATCGGTTTCAGTTTGTTTTCTTATTCCATTCGATACATTCATTAATTATGTATTTGTTTTATTTATCATCGTCTCGTACTTATTTTGGTTTTACAATTTCATCCTATAAAATACATAGTACCATGATCAAAAATTAATTACCAGGAGTAACCCTGATAATAATTCTTTTTTTTAAGACATGACGTTGATATCTCTCTAATCTATTATGTAATTTTGTTGCTATGATAGTAGCTTTTCTTGTTTTTCTGTTTTTCTGCTTTTCTTGTTCAATCAAAAGAAAAACACGAGTGAAAGCCATCATATACTTGTGGAAACTTATAGTAACAATGTTCTAAAGCAAGATGTTGTGAGAGTTGGTTTAGTTGATGGTGATTTCGTCTTGATGAAAGACAAAGAATGCCCAGGTCGACGGAAAAAAAAAATAGAAAATACCGAATTGCAAGCATTGTTGGAAGAAGACAATATGCAAACTCAGCAAAAAATGGCAGAGAAGTTAAATGTTGGTTGCCGAACTATTTGTGATCAAATCAAATGGAAAAAAGTTTTAAAACTGTCTTCACAATCCTTTCCAAGTATATATATAAATAGCTGAATGAATTGAATATTTACAATATCGGTTTCAGTTTGTTTTCTTATTCCATTCGATACATTCATTAATTATGTATTTGTTTTATTTATCATCGTCTCGTACTTATTTTGGTTTTACAATTTCATCCTATAAAATACATAGTACCATGATCAAAAATTAATTACCAGGAGTAACCCTGATAATAATTCTTTTTTTTAAGACATGACGTTGATATCTCTCTAATCTATTATGTAATTTTGTTGCTATGATAGTAGCTTTTCTTGTTTTTCTGTTTTTCTGCTTTTCTTGTTCAATCAAAAGAAAAACACGAGTGAAAGCCATCATATACTTGTGGAAACTTATAGTAACAATGTTCTAAAGCAAGATGTTGTGAGAGTTGGTTTAGTTGATGGTGATTTCGTCTTGATGAAAGACAAAGAATGCCCAGGTCGACGGAAAAAAAAAATAGAAAATACCGAATTGCAAGCATTGTTGGAAGAAGACAATATGCAAACTCAGCAAAAAATGGCAGAGAAGTTAAATGTTGGTCGCCGAACTATTTGTGATCATCTACAGGCTAAAAAGAAAAAGTGAAAAATGGTATGCGAAGAAAACAAACAGTTGTACCATTTATCAGACATGCCAGCCTAATAACATTTGATTTTACTGCCAATATAATGACATTTGAATGTTAAAAAACAATTTTGAATATTAAAATGTGAAAAAAATGGTGGGTGATACCAATTTTTTATTATTATATTCGAACCCAACACTCCAAAAAACATAGAAATTGGGTAAGATTATTAAAAAAGTTTTTTCATTATTGGCCTGTGTAATTATCATTGATATAAACAATTTGCAAAAGAAAAAAAATGACTATTTTGTAAGTTGTCATATTTTTGATTTTTTCAAGAGATTTAACATCAATGAAAACTTTTTAGAACTCGATGTTGAAACTTGGTCCAAAAATAATGACCATTCGGAAGGCTAAAGATTGTTAATGGTATAAAAGTTGTTAATGATGTAGCCAAGAGAGCTCCAGTTGACGCAAGAATACGAAGAAATTTAGAAATAAATATTCTTACTAAAGATGAAAACCAAAAATATCATCTTCAGGTGATAAAATATTATAAAAGTAATTTTCCAACTTGCGATAAAATAATGCGAGATAAAAAAATAATATTTCAATTGTTAAACTGTATTTCTTTTGCAATTATTAAATACGAAGTGTTTCTATGAATTAATAATTGTAAACAAACAATAAACTATAAAAAAAAAGATAATTAAAGCTATAATAGATAAATTAAGATACAATATCATTTTTTGTATTTTTTGTATTCTTTGTATAAAATCTGTTTTTAATCAATATTGAGAGTGCAAAATGAAATAAATATATAACATTTAAATTAATCAAAAGCATGGGGTAGTAAGTAAATGTTAAATAATTATTGGGAAAAACGGTATAAATAAATTTTTACGTTCGGAAAACTGATAAAATAAATTTTTGACTCCAATATAAAAATTTGTGCATCTAAAAGGATCATAACAGAAGCAGAAGCGAGAATATTTAGTACGATAATCAATATAAAAAGCGAGAAAAAAATGAATATCTAAAAGTACAAAAATTCTGTGTTAATTGAATGGAAAAAGTATTGTCATTTAGGCAGGGTTAAACGGCATCGGAATGTTTTTTTTCAAAATTTGTTTTTACGCTATAAAGAACTGCTTTAGGTATTACCCAATTGAAAAAAGTCAATTTGGGAAATAACGGACACCCTAATGTGAATCCATACAAAATCCAGCTTAACCAAGAGCCCAACTCTCATGATTTCCAGCAATTAGATTAAATTGAATATCTACTTTTGCGCTACCTTGTATACGTACTGTTACTGTTTACTATTCTATATTTTATCGTTGCCAAGAATATAGTTAAAAGCTATACCATGTATCAAATACTACACTTAATTTCCGCTTGTTTTTACTTGAAAATGCACTTATTTCAACAAGACATTGCAGCACAACTTTCTAAAACTTTCGCCCATCTTTTTGATAACAAAGTTAAAATCCTTGAGAAACAAAAATGTTATTTGAATAATTGAATCAATTTATTGATCCATTTCTGGATTTTTTTTTTGGTAAATGAAACATGTTAACAATAAACATCTATCGAAAACAGAGGAAATCTGATGGCGTCAAGTCGAGACTAGGCATTGTGTACAAAGTCCTTTCTAAAGGGTCTCTCAAATTGAGAGGTTTTTTTTTAATTCTTCAATAAAACATAGAAGTTGCGTTAATTTCAAAAAACTTTTTATTGATACCACTGAGGAACAATTTGAAAAATAATTTCTGTTGAGTTCGATATTTAAGCTGTTTTATACGTAAATTGACATGCTAATTCCAAAACTTTATTTAGTTTTTTTCTATCACGTCAAGTTTTTTCTCTACAGTTATTGCGCATCCGACTAAGCTTGGCAAATCACAGAAGTCACTACTGCTCTCCTACCGGCGAACTTTCTTCGACCTAGGAGTGGGGGCGTGAGTGACGTTGCATCATCCAAAACTAGTTCGGTCAGTTACGCATGAGATGCTAAAGTACGCGGGTCTGTGTCGCTCTGATATAGTGAAGTCAAAGTATACATACACAACTACAGATTTTCGTTATGTCTGCTTCTGGTAGTTCTCGTCGTAAGTGCTTAAACAGCCCTGATTCATTTTGTTATATATGTGGCAGTTTTACCTTCCCCATTCAACGGACTAATATAAGTACATTTGTCTGGTAAGCCTATTTTGCTTATTTTAAAGTGAAAATAGGTGATCAAGATAAATCATGGGCCCCTCATAAAGTATGCAAGCAGTGTGTAGAGAGTTTACGAATGTGGACGAAGAGAACACGTAATAAACTTTCGTTTAGTATACCAATGGTTTGGCGAGAGCCCAAAGATCACTTAAGTGATTGCTACTTTTGCATAGTGAAAACATCAGGATTCAACAAGCAAAACAAACATAAAATTGAGTACCCTTCTTTAAAAATACAAGAATGTGAATCAAGTGAAGATCGAAGTGACTCCACCCACGAAGAATTCAAAGTTTCCAATGATTCTGTTCGTAAAGGATTCAATTAACATGAATTAAACTATTTAGCACGAGATTTGGGACTATCCAAAAAAGCATCGGAATTATTAGCATCAAGACTGCACGAAAAAAAATTGCTTGACAAAGGAGCTAAAGTCACTTACTATCGATTCAGAGAAAGTGAATTTAGGCAGTACTTCAGAAATAATGACGGATTTGTATATTGCCAGAATGTAGAAGGTTTAATGAAAGAATTGGCCATTTCTAACTATAACGCAACTGAATGGCGATTGTTTATAGATAGCTCAAAGCGTAGCTTAAAGTGTGTTCTCCCAATAGGTCATTCAGTTTCTTTGCGTGAAGAATATGGCGACATAAAGAAAGTCATTGACTTGTTGCAATATAACATGCACCAATGTGTTGACCTTAAAATGGTGTGTTTCCTTCTTGGCCAGCAACGCGGCCAACAACCCTTGGAGAGCTTTAAAAAGTTTGGTTGCAACATGAGCATCAAATTGATTTCTTACATAGTCATCTTGCTAACTTCCCAGAAATTCTTGGTGCTGTTAGTGATGAACAGGGCGAGCGATTCCACCAAAATCAAAAGGTTATAGAAGCGCGGTCTCAAGGTAGATGGGATGTCAGTATGATGGCTGACTACTGTTGGAGCATCAAGCGAGAATGTCCACAAACTGAACACTCCAGGAAAAGCTATAAGAAGAAATTTTTACCATAATATCTTTTATTTATTTTTTATATAAACACAATTTAACTTTTAATAATCTGTTAACCTCTGTATGAATAAAATATTCTAATATTTTTTTTCCTTTCGTTTGTACACTTTTAAGGTAAAATGAGGGGTATGCTGTAGCTTAAGAACTTGACGTGATAGAGAAAAACTGTGAATATTTTTGAATTCAGAGATGAAAAATTAGTCAAAAACAAGTCACAGATCCATGTCAACAAAATTGCTGTTCCCCAGTGTAATTGAAGCATATTCAGTCCACAAAAAAACAGTTATTATCTCACGATATCGAAAACCGTTCACAGTTATAGCTTCACCAGTAGCATTCTGAAAGAAATACGGTCCAGTTACACCTCCTGGCCATAATGTACACCAAACAGTAACTCGTTTAGGATGTAAAAGTTTCTCAAGAATCAACTGTGGAATTTCCTTACCCCAAATGTGGTAATTTTGTTTATTAACATAGCCACCTATTTCAAAATGTTCTTCATTTGAAAAGATGATTTTTTGAGAAAAATCATTTCTTTGTTCTTTGATCCATTTAATAAATGCACGACTTTTTGAATGATCCAGTAAGTGGCTTTAGTTCCTGTGTTATTTGAACTTTATATGCTTTCAGAGCTAAATCATTTCGTAAAATACGCCATGTTGTAGATTTACTGAGTCCAAATTGTTGTAAACAATCGACTAATGGACATTTCTGGGCCTTTAGCAACACTTTCAGGTACCAAATCACTTTTGTGAATGACCACTACGACATATATTGCTCTTCTTTCATCTTCTATCGAACTGGTTTCTTGAGATTTTTGAATAATTAGATTAATTGTGCTTCCAGATGAATGACTGTGTAAACCGCAATTTCACAATTACGATTAATTGTGCAATTTGGTACTGTTGGACTATTTTCTTTGGGGTTACCTGAAAATCTAGGTCTATAAAAACATTTCAGAATCGATTCCTAGACTAAAAGATGAAATTATTCGAGTCATTGGTGAAGTAGAATCACCGTTATGCCAAAATGTCATCCAAAATTTTGACAAAGGGTGGACATGTGTGGGGCTGCAAGAGGTGGTGATTTGGCTGATTTTGTATTCCATTTTTAAATATCATATAGTATATATATATATATATATATATATATATATATATATATATATATATATATATATATATATATATCTCATATATATATATATATATATATATATATATATATATATATATATATATATATATATATATATATATATATATATATATTGAACAAATACTAAACTGTCCTGAGCCCTTAAACAAATTACCAACACTAAACCCTAAACAAACAAACCCAGATTCATTACCACCGAATGAAGAGGAAATACTTAGGCAAATCAAGCGGCTTAAAAATAACAAAGCTTCTGGTGAAGATGAAATCACTGCTGAACTTTTGAAATCCTCTGGTCCATGTACAATCAAGGAAATAACCAAAATTCTACAAGAAGTTTGGCGAACCGAACGGATTCCGGAAGACTGGAAAGATGCTCTAATCCATCCACTACATAAGAAAGGAGATAGAACGGATGTAAAGAACTATAGAGGAATATCTCTTCTCCCAGTTTGTTACAAGATTCTATCTCAATGTCTACTAGACAGAGCACAGGGACAGTTAGAACAGAACATTGGTATTCACCTGCCTGATATTCATCAGGCAGGTTTTCGACCGGGCAGATCCTGCCCTGAACAGATCCTGAATCTAAAGTTGATTCTAAGACATCAAAAACTGTACAATAAAAATCTCGTCTGTACATTTGTGGATTTCAAAAAAGCATATGATTCTGCTTTTTGATCGCGCGCTTTGATCGCGAATCTTTATTCCGAATCTTGAAAGAACAAGGACTAGATTTGAAAACGCTGGCAATTATTAAAGCAACGTTAACTAACACGAGGTTAAAAGTTAAATTCATGGGTGACATCTCAGAACCCTTCGAAATTAAAACTGGTGTGAGACAAGGGGATGGACTCTCGCCACTCTTATTTAACTGTGTTCTAGAAAAAGTAATACAGGAGTGGCGTGAAAAAAAGTCGGCACTGAATATTGACCAGCCCATTAAACTGGGGAGAACCAACATCAAAATTGATTGTCTGGCATTTGCTGATTATTTAGCAATTTTAGCTCAAGATGTATACGGCTCAAAAACAGATTGAAATCCTAAAAGAAACAACAGAAAAGGTAGGACTGCAAATATCCTTTGAAAAGACACAATACATGACCTGCAACAGACTAAGAACACCATTTCTAAAAACAAAATATGGTAACATCAGACGAGTCTCTCAATTTAAATATTTGGGTGAAATAATCATGGAAAATGGGTTGGAAAAAGCGGCCAATAAGGGTAGATGTCAAAAAATGGAAACGGCATTGAGACTTACACAAAATATTTACAATAAAAAATGCCTATCTAAAAACACAAAACTGAGACATTACAACACGGTTATTAAGCCAGAATATCTATATGCTGCAGAAACGCTCATTTTGAATAGAAAGAGGGACATCGAGGACATTGAAAAGAAGGAAAGAAAAATCATAAGAAAAATCCTAGGCCCCAAACAAATAAATAGCACACCATACCGACTTCATCAAACAATACACAGATATTCATAGCGATATCAGAAAAAGAAGACTTAAGTTTTACGGGCACATCAAACGGATGAATCCGAGTAGGCTAACTAAACAAATAGTCGAATTTGATAAAAATAGGAGTAGAGCTAAAGTAGAAATAATTAAATGGATTGCGGCAATTAAAGAGGACCTAAGATCAGCAAATATTACACAAAGTGAAATTCAGGATAGAGGTTGTTTCAGACACAATGTTAACGTTTGGAAGGTTGGCCAGAGAGAAAAATGTAGGAAGACTGGAACAACTTGGTCTGACGAGCGGAAAAAAGCTCATAGCGAAAGAATGAAATTAGTATGGGCTCAAAGGAAGGCTAACAACAACAAACGCCTCTAATTGTACTTCGCGTGGTCCACCAGGGCCCATACGTGAATAATAATAATAGTATTATGCTTCAATTATCGATAAAAGTTTTTTGAAATCAACACAAAATATGTGTTTTATTCAAAAATTAAAAAAACCGCTCAATTTGAAAGACCCTTTACTTCTTTAAATCAAACTTACTTATAAATTACTTACTTATAAATTACTTTTGTACAAAAAAAAACTCTTTTTTTCATTAGGAAGAGTTTTAAGTCGGTTGTTAGTTGTCTAAAATTACCTGATTCTAAACTAATACATTAAATGAGTAAAACCTTCTAGTTGTTGAGATGTTAAAATGTTACCAGAGTTTTACCTTGTAGTTAGGGTAGGAAGAGGGTAGGAAGTTTGGTATTTTCTCTATAAACTGTTTTCTGTCAGCAAAAAGCTCTGGACCATATTCGCAGAAGTTAACTGCAACATATTAAAGTCAACCACCATATATATGAAGGATGGCAGCTAAACTCAAAAAGAGTTACCACCAAACACCAAATGATTCATTCAAAATTGATTCATCAGTAAATGAATCAATCTAAAATTGATTCTGATGAAATCTGAAACAAATTGATTGAATTCTATATTGAATCATCTCCTGATGATGCTAACATGGTTAACGAAACGCGCGTCGAGAAGTTAAAAACAAATGATTTGGTGTTTAGTGGCAAATCTCTTTGAGTTTGGTGTTTCGTACCAAAGGCCCAATAGAAGAATTGATGGCAGCCAAGTTTCATATTATCAAAAATAGACAAATTGTAGAGAAATTAATAAAAAATTTTTAAATATTGAAGATAATTTGTTATAATTTGAAAATAGTAAGATCGGTGTATTACATTAAAATTATTGTTTTATAAAATCCCCTACGGCCTCACCTGATGAAAACCGTTATCTTTGTTAGGAAACAGTTAATAGCTTTGGTAGTTCACTCACAAGTCGAAGCGATCATCTCTCATCTGATATTGTACAGTTATAATGAAGGATATAACTAACTTCCAATTGGAAAGGTTATAAACTTACCTTGTTTAAATCCTCTTGAAGTAACACGTAATAAATTCCAACGAAAGAAAAGTTGCGACAATCCTTTAAGTCAAGAAATCAAGGAGCACCAAATGTAAAAAAAAAACTTCAAAATTCGCTGGCATGAGATGAAGACAAAAGAAGGAATAATCGAAACGGTGGTTGTCGTGACGCACTTTTCGTTTTTCCGGACGATTGTTTTACCGGACTTTTCACGGCGATGTTGCAACAACAACTAGTATGTGAAACGTAAAATCGTTCTTGCTTGGACGGTGATCTTGAATTAGTTGGACCATAGGCGCGCGCGTAGACATTAATCGCGATTAAAACTCGTATTATGTTGTGACTCTTCATTAGTTTTTAAAAGTCACATTAGCTATCATTATCTTAATTTTGATAATGCCAATATGATTGGTAAAAATTTTATCGTGGCGTTAAAAGGCAATTATAAAAACTTTCCATCGGGATTAAAGGTTAAAAGCGTTGAAAATAAGAATTCTATGACACGTATCTATAAAAAATAATGACACATGTTATTTGGAGGTATGTATCGGTCACCAAATAATAATATTAATGAATTTTTAGGTTTTTGGAAAGATGTGAAAAAGATTGGAAAAGTGATTGTCGGAATAAATTGATCCGAAAAAATTATTTCGAGGAACGGACCTGGTAATTCGCCACCAAGATCATGTGACTTAACGTTTTTAGACTATTTTCTTTGGGATTATGTTTTAGGCCTATGCAGATGGACCAGCAACTATTGGCGTATTTTTTTCTTTTTTTGGATATTTCACCACGATCTAAAACTCAAAAAAATATCAAAAATATCTGTTCTTATGTAAATATAGAATCGCTGAGTAAAAAACAAAAAACAAAACGTAGACAATTTTTTTTGCGATTCTTTTTCTTTAATTAATTTGCCTATCGAACATAATTTTAATAATACAAAAATTTTAAAAAATAAATACAACTTTTTGAACGTTAATGTTTCGGGAGGTCTTCTCCCCCCATTTTCAAAACGAATCTAAAAAATAAATTATGGTTATTTCTATATATACTGAAAAGATTGGAAATAAATATATTTTGTGTATATGTCAATGATACTTACATTGACAATAATAGTTTTTAATGACAGTGACATAATACCAAAAAAATATTTAGATGAGGTTTTCTGTTTGATTATTGGGTATTGAAATATTTAAACGGTTTTATTTGTATTTTTTAGAATCGGGAACCATATTAAATTTAAATCTATCTAAATCTAATTGATTTAAGTACATAATTAATTTAATTTAAAAATAGAAAAACAAATTTACAATACATTATATAAACACAAACATGAATTTACAGATCTAGAAAGATCATAACTTACACCACATTATAGTAAATTTCACATTACAGTTCATTTCTATGGTTTACAAAAAATACACAAAACTAAATATCACTTCGCCCTTTAGTTAGTAGTATAAATTCCCCCTGTTATAAAGTGGCAAAATTTAATATTAAATAATTATAAAATATTTTATATAAAAAATTTAAAATAAATTTGGTATTAAATAGTTAAAATCCACTTTCGTCAGATTTTTTACCAAAGTTAAATTGTTAGTTTTGACGTGGTGAGTTTATCTACTAATGTACAAGTTGATAAGTCACTTTTAATAGTTATAAAGAGATTAGAACATGACACAACATTAAATGGCCGCACTAAACTAAACATAAATACAATTTTGGAATTATTAACTCTATGTTTAAAAACCACATATTGATTTAAAAACCACATACATAAAAAGCCAATAATATGGTTTAGATATGATGATGATATTTTTGCTATATGGCAACTTAGCATTGATGATGTAACTATTTTTTTACAAGATATAAATTTTTAAGAGCCTACAATTAAGTTTACTTTAGAGATGGAGAGAGAGAATAAATTTCCAATCATCGACACTTTAATATTAAAACAAAACAACACATTAAAAACTACAGTTTACAGAAAACTTACAAACACAGATAGGTATCTCGATTTCTTTTCCAATCCCTCAAAATCGATCAAAATAGGAGTTATTAAAAGTTTATATGACATAGCAAAACTTGTTTGTACTGAGAGTGATACACTACAAAAAGAAACAAATTACATCAAAGGCATTTTAATAAAAAACAATTACCCAAAAAATTTTTTAGAAAAATCTTTTAAAATTTTTGACAAAACAGACCTACCTACTAATAACAATAATAAACCTACTAATAACAATAATAATAATAACAATTAACCTCACAATACCTTACATCTGCGGTATTTCTGACACAATTAACAGAGTAGGAAATAAATACAACATAAGAACGACATTTAAAACAAAAAATATTCTTGGATCTATATTAACAAAAACCAAACCAAACAGCACACAACAGAATACCAAAAATGTGGTTTATAAAATTCCCTGTGAAAGTGGCAACTTTTAGGCATCTAGACCGTTAGATGTTAGAATAAAAGAATATAAAAACCTTCTTAGAAAAGGCGATTTTAATGAATCTAGAATTTGTCAACACGCATGGCAATCATGGCATGCCAATAAAATCAATTGGAATAATTCCAAAACGGTATTAAAAGAATCGGTAACAAAATATAGAAGATTAAAATAAACCGCTATAATTATTTTAAATAAAAATAATTGTATTGCTATGCCCTCGGTAGATTTAAATTCAATATGGTTCCCGATTCTAGAGAATACAATTACGTTTATTATTAGAAAATGTTTAAGTATTTCAATACACAATAAACACACAGAACATCTTACCTATATATTTTTTTTTGGTAGTATGTCACTGTCATTAAAAACTATTATTATCAATGTAAGTATCATTGACATATACACATAATATATATTCTTTCTATCTTTTCAGTATATATAGGAATTAATATAATTAATTTTTTAAATTCGTTTTGAAAACGGGAGGAGAAGACCTCCCGAAACGTTCACGTTCAAAAGTTGGTATTTATTTGAGAAATTTTTTGTATTTTTAAAATGTTTGTTAGGTAAATTTATGACAGAAAAAGAATAACTGAGAAATTTGTCTTCGTTTTGTTTTTTATTTTTTATCCAATGATTCATTTATATAAAAACAGATATTTTTCATATTTTTTTGAGTTTTAGTGGCGAACAATTCAAAAAAAGAAAAAAATACATGAACACGCCACAGTCATTCAGACAAAACTATTAACGTCTTGGAAGCCAACATAACTCTCAACACTCTACGCAATGCCACAACTCGACAAGTCTCTTCCAAATCCGGTGTTTTTAAGAAATATTTTTTGCGGATCCTTGGGGAGCTCACTACCAGTTGTTTTTAGTTTTATTAAGTTAAAAAGGAATAAAATAATTTTATACTTTGTTATCTATCACTTTTATTTTTAAATTTGTGTGACTATAGTTTCGTAAAACGATTTTACATTCTCAAACACTATATTAAAACTGTTGGGTTTTGAGAGTTTTAAAGTAGTGTTTGAGAATGTAAAATCGTTTTACGAAACTATAGTCACACAAATTTAAAAATAAAAGTCATAGATAACAAAGTATAAAATTGTTTTATTGCTTTTTAAAAAATGAACTATCACAAAGTAACGGACAAATCAATCAATAATGTATTAAGTTATTTCTTAAAAACTCCGGATTTGGAAGAGACTTATCGGGATGTCTTGCGCGGAATTCAGTGCATGCATAGCGTAGATTTAAGCCACCAAAATAAAAAAAAAATTCAAGTTTCTCTTTTTGATTAAATAACTGATTCATCTTAGCAACTGAATTAAAACGTTATTTTTATACACATTCAAACTACTATTGTTATGTTAGCTTCTTTTAGTTCCTGCCGACTGCAGATTATCTTAGTTGTCTTTGCTAATTGTTCTAAAACGGCTACCTAATAAAGAATTCACAACCTTTTTTATGTCGAATTTTAAGATTTGTTAAATTATGTTAAAAATAGACGGTGTACATTTAAAAAACTATTGTTTTAGTAGCTACTAAAGAAATCTGGCAACACGGTAAAGCATTGTTTGTATTTTTTTCTTAGTTAAGTTATTTCCTACAACTTTGTATTTAAAAATACTAGTCTATTACATCAAATAAAAAAGTTAGCCTATGTCTGGTTTAAAAAAAATTGCACTGTATTTAACTAGGATTTGAAAAGCATTAATGGGATTTATAAAAAAGGAAAAAAAGGTAGGCAGTCATGGGGACTGCCGACAGAAGCGAAAACTTGAAACTTTGGAATAACTATATTATTTTTTGGAATTTTTAAATTAATTATGGTATGAATAATTATAATTTCATTATATAATTAAATTCCAATACCAATATTGGAAATATTCGAAAATAAATGCTTTGTTTTTGTTATTCATTCTTCTACATAAAATTATTAGCATATTAAGTACTCACTCTTGTACTGCATATTGATTCTACAATTAAACAATTAAACTAATGACTACCTAAAATATAATTTAAACAATGTACAGTATACACAAATTAAATTTTTCACATGGTCAATTTAACTTCACTTAGTGCTACTAGCATGTCATGCGAAATCACAACATTTTACCCATCCAAAAGAGCCCAACACGCACATAATACAGTTGAGTATATACAATATATTAGTGTATATATGCGTATACATGTATACAGGCCGCAGCACGTCGCCAATCTGGCGCAACACGTCACTAGCATGTCGGTGACGCGAACCTATAAGTTTTGCCCCTACCAAAAATAGCTCAACGCGGCTTAAGATGTTTTTACTTCAAAAATTGGTAGCCACATCAATCTGGGCCTTAAAATGCGATTGGCTAGATGATACTGTGATACGGAATGAAGACATGGACTCTGAACAAGCTCAACATTTTGAAACTTCAAATTTTGAAGTTTGTGGTAGTTTCTGGACGGCTACTACTGGGCTGCTATATAAGCGGCGCGTGACCGCGCTTACGGCAGTATTGTTCCATGCGAACTCGAAGCGAATATAAGTGAAAAGTGGTGAACGAATAGTGAAGAGAATTAAGTGTACCGTGTAAGTGAGTAATTTTAGTGCAATGTTATTCGGTGACCTTGTTAAGGATAGATACGTGAATCATTATTACTGTCGAAAAATGGAGGGGAAAAAAAGGAAGGGTGACAAACTTAAAGGTATGGACTACTGGAAAAAATGATGTAGTCAAGGGGTTTCTAATAAAGAAATAAATTTGGATTTAGCTATCAAAGCTACCTTGCATGCTGATAAGAAGACTGTGATGACAAGTGGGCCCTCGACCTCGACCTCAATCACAATACCGAATGTCGAAATCGATGCCATGTCGCTGGTGCCCTGTTCGATACCTTCAACTACCGAATCTACATCTAGTCTGCAACAGGCCAGCTTTCCTGTTACCTCATCTTTTACAACTGTAGCTAAGTTGGATGTTGGTTTTTACGCGAATCAAGAAAAAATCTTGGATGAATATTTTAAAGTCCAAATTTTAAAAACGCCATGGAACCCACCCAGAGATTATAAGTTTCCTATTTCCACAAAACGAAACTTGCGCTTTCAATTGAAATGGTTGGAGAAATTCCCCTGGTTGTCATATTCGGAATATAAAAGTGGAGCATACTGTAGAGTTTGCGTGGTAATGGGACGTTCGTTTGATGAAGGTAAAGGCGGTCATCAAAGGATCGGCCAGTTGGTAACCGAACCTTTTTGTAAGTGGAAAAATGCCCTAGAAATATTTGAAGCTCATGCGAAATCGGGATACCACAAGCGAAATTCAGAACTGGCAGATAACTTTCTAAAAGTAATGTCTTCGCAGGCTTTTTTGGTCACTGAACAGCTGTCTTCTGAAAGAAATAGACAACAAGAGGAGAATCGAAAGAAACTAATCCCTATCGTAAATGCAATAATTTTTTGCGGCAAACAAGGCATCTCCTTGAAAGGTAAAATCGATTCGGAGCGCGTACAAATTACACCAGAATCACGAGAACCTGAACAACCACTACAGAATGATGGTAATTTTAGAGCCCTGTTGCGGTTTGCGGCTGAGTCTGGAGATAAAGATCTGGCTGAGCATTTGAATACGTCACAGAAGAATGCCCTGTACACAAGCCCTCAAATTCAAAACGAAATAATTGACATTTGTGGTGAATTAATTCAACATAAAATAATTGAAGAAGTAAAGAAAGCCAAACTATTTGCGATTCTGGCTGACGAAACCACCGACATCGGACGTGTAGAACAAGTCTCGTTATGTCTTCGATATGTTGATTTTACAGATAATAAACACCATATACTTAAAGAGATGTTCCTTGAGGACATTCCAACGGTCGATGTTTCAGGATCCGGTCTCGCAAATCTTATTATTACAGCTCTGAAAAAGCATGGACTTGAATGTTCTCATGTGGTTGGTCAAGGTTACGATTGGGCTGCAGCTATGAGTGGGTATTTGCACGGTGCCCAAGCTTATGTTTGCCAAGAATGTCCTCTTGCTCTTTATGTACACTGTAGTGCACACTCTCTCAACCTTGCTATTGTTGATTCATGTTCATTAGCAAATGTCCGAAATTGCATTGGGATTGCGCAGTCTGTTGGTTCCTACTTTCGACATTCTGCTCAACGCACTGCTTTGTTGAAAGAAAAAAATCAAGAACTACTACCCGTCGGTAACCAAAAAAGCTTGCTCTCAATGTGTGAAATACGGTGGGTCCAGCTATTATAAGATTCATTTTGTAATGTGTTTAGTGATTGTTCAAAAAGTTATGAGCTATACATTGTCGCTATCAAAACAATTACAGACAATTGACATCGATCGTATCACGGCATTCAAACATGTAGATGATGTTATTAATGTCTTACAACTCCTGAGAAACAACACTGACGTCGAATATCTTCATCTCTATGAAGACACAAAGGTTTTACTGGAAGAAAATGGTGGTATACTGCGAATGCCACGCGTCGTCGGAAGACAATTAAATAGACCGAACATTCCTGCATTGGATGTATGCACGTATTACAAAATTAATTTGTTCATTCCATTTCTTGATCATACAATTCAACAATTGGTTGAAAGGTTTACCAAACATCGTAAAGTAGTATCAGCATTATCTGGTGTGCTACCTTCAAATTTTACTGCCAGTTCTGAAAATGAAGAAGCAATTTCCATGTACTCGTCACTGCTTCCCGAAAGCAACATATCAGTGGTTAAAGCAAAACTTGAAGTATGGAAAACAGTGATGACAAGTATCTCGCCTACCCCGAAATCTAGTTTGGAATGCCTAGATATGTGCGATAAAAACATTTATCCCAATATTTACACATTACTACAAATCTTGGCTACCATTCCTGTATCCAGTGCTACCCCAGAAAGGTCTTTCTCGAGCCTAAGGAGACTGAAAAACTATTTACGAAACACTACAAGTGAAAACAGACTTAATGGTTTGGCTCTCATGAACATTCACTATGGAACAGAAATTCATGCAGATGAAGTTGTGGATATATTTAAAAGAAAAAGCCGAAGATTTCTTCTTTAATGGTTTTAGATTTAGGGTAGAGGAACGAAATTAATTTAACCATTTCATTTAAAGTTAAGAACTTTATAAATATGTCGTAATTTTTCCGATGAATATATAGATATTAAATTTCATGTAAGTATATTTTTGTTGTTTTATTTACTTCAAACTAACAGCGCCCTCCCTACCCAAAACTAAATCCTGGCTACGCCCGTGCTATACATCAACAAATCTGAACCACCTCTATGAACATTTTATTAACATCCACGAGACAGTTAATGCAGTGGTATGCTTAAAAACGATTAATACTGACGCAACACCATGGATTACAAAATCCATAAAGCTTGCCCAAAGAAAGAGGGACATGGCTTACAAGAAGTTCATTAATCAGAAGCGACACTGACTGGAATAATTATAAGAGGAAACACAATAAGGTTGTAATGGTGATTAGAAACGAAAAACTGGCATTTTATGAACAAAATATTGATCGTAAGAGAGGAAATAGTAAGAAAATGTGGCGAATGTTGAAGGAATTGGTAGGGAGTGGTAGAAAATCCGACGTGTTTGAGGATATTGTTTTCCAAAGGAGTGTTGGAACGTAATAAGAGAATTTTAACAATTTTTATGCTGAAATTATCCGGGGGATAGCTCGAACCACTCTAAATGAGATTCAAACATTTGGCAGTACTGTTGACATCCATTCAGGTAAACTGAACTCAAACAGATTTACCACTAAACACAATACGTTTCGCTAACCATGTTAGCATCATTAGGAGTTAATTTAAAACTAAACTATATGCTGCTTATACGAGAACCCTAATTTTTAACCGACTACCTACCTAATAAAGTCTTTAAAAAAAGATACAAGAAAAAAGAAAAAAAAGGTGAAAAAGTGAACAAAAGAAAGAAAAAAATAAACCATGAAGTTTACTGACCCTTACATTGAAAAAGTTGTCTGAACGGACTGGGTCCTTTATCCTCGTTAATGATTTTCTTGCATTTTTTTATTTGAATGCTTTCATATGCATCTAAAGCCCTATTGTTATTTACTTTTAACCAGTCCTAAATTACAACTGTCTATGTTGTGGTTATGTTCGATTGAATGCTGGGCAACACAAAAATTTTCATTTATCACATATCTAATGTGGGCAACGTGTTCTTTATATCTCGTTAATATGGATTTTTTTATTTGCCCAATATAATTTTACATCATAATCCTGGCAACTAATTTCGTAAATCCCGGACTTTTCATGTTGATGTACTTTATTCTTTGGATTACCCAGAAATCTGAATTTATTATATGGTTTGTACACAACTTTAATATCCACTTTTTTCAAAATTTTGTCTAGCCCTCGTGTTAATTGAGCATCAAACGCTATTACCATGAATTTATTTTTCTTTTGATCCTTTTGAAAAGTCGAAGATTCTTTCAATAATTTTCTAAACTTATGTTTTCTAATTAATTTATCTGCAATGTTCTTATTATAATCGTTCACTTAGGATATCCCATAATTAATCTTTGTTTAAAGAAAAATTTATTAACCGATTTACCATCAAATTTAAACTAGCCATCTTATTTTGGAAGTTATGATTCTAATCGTTAGGAATGTAACTCAAAGTGGTGGTGTTTTTTCTAAAAATATCAAAACCTAACCTATTTTTATTGTTTCTACTTACTAAAACATCCAGAAATTGTATGTATGGAAATAGTTTTGGGGTCTACTATTTAAGTTCTTAATAAAATCATCTAAGTTTTAGGAAAGTAACTGAAATTATTCTTCACCTCGGTTTCAAATTTACTCACAAATAAGTTGGTTCAGAACGGTGACTGATGATTGTCCATTGCCGTTCCCTCTTGTTCGTAAAACCTGTTATTAAGTTAAAAACAATTTTGCTTAAGGAGATAAACTCAGAAGCAATTTTGTTATTAAAACCATTTAACTCGAGTAATTTTCATTAGGTGGTATCGGGACACTCGGAAACAACGATGATACGTCAAAGGAAACCAAGACCTCACTTAGCTGTAGTGTATGTTATAGGTATAGGAGATACGATTATGTCAAAATGTCATCCAACATTTTAACAAAAGAGTGACGTTTGTGGAGCTGCAAGAGGTGATCATTTGGCAGATATTAGCTTTCGTGTTTAGATGTCATACACTATGCTTCAATTATCAATAAAAAGTTTTTGAAATCAATACAAAGTGTGTGTTTTACCCAGGAATTAAAAAAAAAACCGCTAAATTTGAAAGACCCCTTATATTAGTATATCTTTTCTAATTTAAACCAAAAATATATTTAGTGACTTAAAAATATATGTTTAAAATCAATTTTGATTTTTTGTTTGATACAGAATCATTGATATAAAATAAAGTTTTCAAAAATATTTTCGACTACTTGAGAAATAGTGGTTTTGCCACGCCACCATGGTCCAACCGACGTGCTCCAGTTCCACTCACCGAAGCGAAGCGTCGACTTCAAAAGTAGACCTTCTTCTCCCGAACAAAACCTGGTCAGGTAAGTTGATATTGGGACGTGTTCAGCGTCCATATGGTCCTTTCTCGGTCGATTATTCGTTAAAAAAAAATCTTCGACGTAAACAAAGCTGCGGTCAGTTTCTTTCGTCTGCGGATCGGAAGAAACGCCAGCTCGCAACAGCTCGCGGTTTATGATTTTGTTCGGTGTGTTCAGTGACCTCATTCTCAAAAACAAAATATATTTCATTACCAATTACTGAAATATATTATAATTGTATTGTATCAAGCTATTCAGACTGCAGTTTTTTTAATTTATTTAAACCGTACATTAGCTCGATGTTTCTTTAATTCCAATGGAAAATTGTCCATTTGTCATTCAAATGTCAGTAATTTTCCTGTTGTATTAAATGTGATCATCCTTTTGTTCAAATCTTCTGTTTCAGTAACTGCTTCTGATTTTAAACTATAACAAATAATTATTTTTTGCTACTAAAACAAGTGAGTCCAGTGGGAGACAATATTACCGTAGATAACAACAATGTTGAGGTAGTGGAATAATATACACCAGGTGTGGCGGTTAACAATTCTTATTTTTTTTAAGTGATGACGCTAGAAACAAGAGTCGGGTCATAGTCTAAACTAAGTAACGTCTGAATGATTGTGGCATGTTCATATAATAATAATCACTTTTAATAGTTAGAAAGAAATTAGAACATGACACAACATTAAAAGACCGCACTAAACTAAACATAAATACAATTTTGGAATTATTAACTCTGTGCTTAAAAAGCACATATTTTCAATTAGAAAATGATTATTATCAACAAAATTTCGGAATGGCAATGGGTTCTTCTCTTTCTCCTTTGATGAGTAATATCTTTATGGAGGAACAAAAACCATTAATATAGCTTAGGTATGTTGATGATATTTTTGCTATATGGCAACATAGCATTGACGATCTAAATATTTTTTTACAAGATAGAAATTCTCGAGAGCCTACAATTAAGTTAGAGATGGAGAAGGAGAATAAATTGCGATTCATTGACACTGTAATATTAAAACAAAACAACACATTAAAAACTACAGTTTACAGAAAACCGACAAACACAGATAGGTATCTCAATTTCTTTTCAAATCACTCAAAATCGGTCAAAATAGGAATAATTAAAAGTTTATATGACAGAGCAAAATTTGTTTGTACCGACAGTGATACACTACAAAAAGAAACAAATCACATAAAAGACATTTTAATAAAAAACAATTACCCAAAAAATTTTATAAATAAATCGTTTAAAAATTTTGATACTAGGCAAAACAGACAAATTATTAGTAACAATAATAATAACTCTCAAACAATTAACCTCACAATTCCTTATATCCGTGACACAATTAAAAGAGTAGGAAATAAATACAACATAAGAACGACATTTAAAACAAAAAATACTGTTAGATCTCTATTAACAAAGACTAAACCAAACAATATACAACAAAATACCAAAAATGTGGTTTATAAAATTCCCTGAGAATGTGGCAAATTTTATATAGGTGAGACATCTAGACCGTTAGATGTTAGAGAAAAAGAGCATAAAAACCTCCTTAGAAAGGGCGATTTCAATAAATCTAGAATTTGTCAACACGCATGGGAATCGCGTCATAAAATCAATTGGAATAATTCCAAAACGGTATTAAAAGAATCGGTAACAAAATATAGAAAATTAAAAGAAACCGCTATAATTAATTTAAATAAAAATAACTGTATTGCTATGCCTTCGGTAGATTTAAATTCAATATGGTTCCCGATTCTAAAGAATACAATTAAACACATTTAAATATTTGAATACACAATCAGTACAATAAACAATCACACAGTAAACATTATCTATATATATTTTTTGGTAGTATGTCACTGTCATGAAAATCTATTGTTGTCAATGTAAGTATCGTTGACATATACAAAAAAAAAAATATATTTACTTTCACTCGTTACTTTATATATTACAAATTAATATAATTTATTTTTTAGTTTAGTTTTGAAAACGGGGGGAGAGTACCCTCCGAAACGTTAACGTTAAAAGTTTGTAATTTTTTTTATAACATTTTTATATCTTTAAAATTTTGTTCGTTAGGCAAATTTATTACAAAAAAGAATCACTGAGACATTTGTCTCCGTTTGGTTTTTTGTTTTTACCCAGTGATTCTTTCTTTAAATAAGAACAGGTATTTTTGATATTTTTTGAGTTTTAGATAGTGGCGAAAAACCAAAATAAAGGAGAAAATATATATATATCATCATCATCATCAGCCAGTGTCGATCTACTGCAAGATGAATTCCTCTTCAGCATGCTTCCAACTTTCACGGTCCTGGGCTTCCTTCTGCCAGTCGGGTCCTATATACTTAACGATGTCATCGTCCATCGTGCTTTCGGTCTTCTTTGCGGACATTTGCGATCAAGTAGTATCCACTCCAGGATTGCCTTGGTCCATCTTTCGCCCCTTCGCCTTTCTATATGGCCTGCCCATCTCCATTTCAATTGCTTTACTTTTCAAATGGCACATATTTGTGTATGTTCCCTGATCCATGCGTAGGGCTTTCTACCTCGTCTTGTAATGCCAAGTAAACATCTTTCCATTCCCCTCTGTGCTACCGGAAGTTTTTGAATTGATTGCGACGTGAGTGTCCAGGTTTCACTTGCGCATGTTATAACAGGTAGGGCGCACTGATCGAAGCCTTTTCTTTTGATGTAGTGGGAGTCTACTCTTAAACACTATGTTGAAGCCTGCCAAATGACTGCCAGCCACACTTAATATGCCATTCCACCTTCCAGGATCTATCCCCTTCTATTGAAATGCTCTGCCCGTTATATATAAAGTGCTCCACAATCTCCAAATCCCTCCCTAAGAAAATTTGCAGAAATTTGCGTTCTTTTGCTTCTCAGTTTTGTGTTTAGCCTTGTTAATTCCTTTGTTTTCTTCCAAGGTTTTTTGTACTAGATGTATGTTGAACTGGCTCGTGTCCTCTCTGATACGTTTTCTTATTGTTTTGCACTCGACGACTCGACCCTGCCAAAAGGACTGTCGGCATTTCTCATTGCTCTTCCTTTTCTTCATTAAATCAATGGTCTCACTGGAGATTTTTGTTTGTTTGAGACATTTTTTCTTCTGGTGCTATTGAAGCAGCCGTTTGAAGCAAATTGTTGGTGATTTCTTCACATTGAACTGATATTTTCATCTCCTCCGGATCTTGTAACACAACAAAGCAATTTCCCAGAATTCACTTTGCCCTTCTTTGACTTTACCATTCTTTCGCGCTTTCTTCGACAGTTAATCTTAACTTTTGCTCGTACCATTCGGTGGTCACTTCCAACATTAAAATTACTAAGGACAGTACAATTACAAAATATTGTTTTATCGTTGGTCAAGATGTAATCGACTCAACTTCTGAGTCCAGATGGACTTTTTCATGTCCATTTTCTGCTGATATTTTTCTTATAGAACGAATTCAATTTCGGCCTGTTTAACTGACTTTTTGGCCGGTCTGGTTTTGGGTCGTCTTCCAAAGCATCACGACTGTCCTGGAAGAGCTTATACCTCTCGAACACACATATACGGGATAAGCAATCTCAGTATAAACTTTTTTAACCAAATCAAACATTTCTGCACACGTTTTACCGAACTTGAACCAAAATTTATTATTAGATTTTTGTTCCATCGCGTTTTGTGACGAGGTGACAAAGTTCTGTGTAAATGGGGTTTTTTAGAAACATAAAATAATTTGATACTTGATATTAAAGTTTTTAAACAAAATATTACAATACAATGAACAAACGATGATTAATAATTTTTGAGTGATTTCAGTCATAATCAGCAAGCAAAAGATTCAATTAAACTGGTCACAATTACTCATTCTTTCTCGAAATTATACCAATATATCGTGTTTTTATTATTTTAAATTTGTGAGCTAATGGAAGGACGGTTATATATATTTAACTGAATATGTAATTTTAACCTTGTTTTGTGACATTTGAATATAAATATATGTTGTAACATCAACAGCCTTAAATAGAATTGTGTTTAAATATATGCATAGTAAACATTTATTGGGTCATTCTCACACGTAGAACAGAAAAATTGTAAATATTATTAAATATATCTGATTACATACTGGTCTAGTGAAAAGTCTGATACTTTTTAGACGAAATATTGTTTTTTTGTTCAAAAATCGATATATTTTTAACGTAGTCGCCTTTTGGATCGATAGAGTTCGATTATGATTTTTCAACATACCCTACAAAAACCACGTCCCCTGTTTCGTTCCCGTCCTGTTTTCGTCTCTGTTTCGCCCCCTGTTTCGAATATCTTCATTTTTCGTTTTTTTGACTCAGCCATTTTATCATGTTTGGAAAGAAAAATATGTCTGATGGAAAACAGGGTAGATAGAGTAGAGCGGGGCTAGTTGAACAACTTTTCGCTTGATCTCCCATAACTAAGAATATGCATCGGATTTAATTGAATCTTACTCTGTTAGGTTCGTAATTTGCTCTTCTCACAAAACATCTAGCGGTGTAAGAACGATCCAAGTGCAAGTTTAAAAGTTATTGTCGGAAATGTGAGAGCATTTCAAGTTGCTCAACGTGCCCCACTAGTGAGGCTAGTTGAGCATGAGTATGGAGCTAGTTGAGAAATGGCAAAAAGGGACTTGATGACTATATAGAATGATGTGAATACAAAATAATTGTAATCAACAAGCAAATATTTATTTCTTATGATTAATACATGCTCATATTGTTATTATATCTCTGGAAAAATAAAATTAAAATCAAACAAAATTAAATCTTTTTAATCTTTGGACTATTATTACACTTTTTATATTTAAAATCATAATTTTATTAGGTTTCAATACTGTAGATACCGTGAAGGTATAGTAGAGGCAGTGAATTTATATTTTTCCATATACTTCAGCTAGCTTTTCAAAATAGATCATTACATTTTCGGCATTGAAGGACGTTGCTCTCCCGAGGCTAGTAGTTTTAGGCTTCCTGATAGATAACTCTGGGTTTCTAGCCAAAAATTTTGTGAACCATTCCTTGCCTGCCATTTTGTTTTGGTTCCAAGTGGCTGGCATTTGAATCTCAAATTTAACTGCACACTCGTAAGCAAGACGACGGACACCTTTAGACTTATACCCTTAGAAAATCGACGCCATTTAGAGTAGATATTTCTTCAAGGAGATTTCTTGTTCTTGGGAAAATACTTGTCTGAGGTTTTATGACACATAGATGGAGCACAACCGTCAGACTTTAGTTTAGATATATATCTCTTTAAATTCATGCTGTTAATATTAAATTGTTTGACTGCAGCATTTACACTTATTTTTTGCTGCATCACTCAATTGTTGACTAGTAGCTAAACCTTTTGAGGCCTTTCTTTTATATGTACGCCTCCTAAAACGTAATAATAATCATTAATACAATTATCAATATAAGTTATTTTAATTAGTAACAATTAATTGATGGTTATTAATTTATTAAGGAAAAATTTGATCTTTTTACAATAAACATCTAGTGGGGCTAGTTGAGGCAACAAAATAAAAATTAGGTTATGAAAAAATCAGAAGTGTTAAAAATAAATAACCATCTATAATCGAAAGAACAATAATTTTTTAAGTTTTTTTATAGGAGTATAGTAGAAAAATTATGATGACCTGTAATATTTTCTTACGTTAAAAAAAAAAAAACAAAGCGTTCTCTTGTTTTATCGGAGCACCGGACAGCAATTGACAGTCTTTTGTTGTAGGTTGGTTAGTTTTCGAGATATTTTGATTGCATAACTTACCACTATGATCAACTAGCCCCGCTCTACCCTACGCCATCAATTCATTGATCAAATTAACAAATTTCACTATTGCAACCTCGGACGAATGGGCAGAGCATTGTCGTGGTGAATCAGCATTTTTTCTTCGCCTTTTAAGGTGTTATTTACAACTCTTTATAAATAACATTCACTTCTTGTAAAATTTTACCAATATAATAGGTGTTTCAGGTAATAATGTCGATTTAACTAAGTCATGGCGTTACTAATACATTTGTTGGCGTAGACTAATGACGTCTATGGCGTTTTGGAGAGTAAACAAACGCCATCAAAAACCAGTTCGTTATTAATTGTCATTGTACAAAAAAAAAATTGTTTTTCATAGCTGGGAATAAACATATGTACAAAAGTTTGGAATATTCAAACATTTCACTTTTTTATTGATATTAAATTTCGCTTTTACTCGTCTACGTAATCATAATTTTATCATAACATCATTTTATCTTATTGGGATCAAATAGAACTCGTCACCAAATGACAAATGTATGAAAAATTCAGTCACAAATTACAATGTACCAATTGCCTTTAAAAGTAATTTAAAAATAATAAGAACAACTTTCAATAAAACTAATAAGCAGTAGTTCCTCTATAGATTTGACATGCTCGATCGATTAATTGATCAATATGGGCTTGTGGAATTCTCGCCCATTCTTTACGAGCAGCATGTTTTAGTTCTCGCAGGGCAAGAGGAGAATTGTTTCGTTTCTTGATAGGTGTTTTCAGAATGTCTCAAGCATGTTCATTGGCCGTGTTATTCCCTCACTGCGCATCGGAACAGGCGCAAAACTAGATTTAAAACTTCCTCGATATACACAGCACCAGTGACTCTTCTTTCAAGAACCAGTAGAGGTATCCATGTACCCCTCATAATACCACCCCAAAACATCATGCTTCCACCTTCAAATGGGATACGTGGTTGATCCCTTTCTAGTCAGGGCTTATCGACTTGAAACTCGCCAAACGAATGTTCTTTGTGAATCAGAAACCTCGCCAGTTCTCGTCTCATCGGAGAACATCACGTTATTCCAGTTAGAACTATGATCCACCATTTCTTGAGTACATTGCAATCTTGTATTTTTTTTTGTTGAAGGCTTAGTTTGGGAATACGTAAAGATCTTCTACGATATAAATTTACAGCTTTCAGTCTACTATTTTCATCGTTTGTCCTGAAACATTTATCCCATTAAGACTAACAAGCTCCCTTGATATACCACTTGTAGATTCCAGACGAGTTATTCGAGCTATAATTGATATTTGCCCCTCTTGTGCAGCTGATGTACCTAGTTTTCTGTCACTTCTGAGGAGATTTCTTACGCCATTTGTCTCTTAGAATTTTTTATGAATTTTGGATACAGCACATTGGGAAACCCCTACAATTTTCGCGATACCACTTTGATTAAAGCCCTGTTGTAACAAAGCAGTTACTCTTGATCTGTTAAAATGAGATATGTTTCTAAGCATTTTTAAAGAGATTGATTGAAAATTGAAAAGGAATGTGTAAATACAAAAAAGCTGTGTTTTCTTCAAAACAATGTTTTTGTTATTTTCATTTAGAAACGGTCTGAAATAAATATCCATCACAATTTTTAGAGTGTAATAGGCATAGATATCCTATTTGTAAATATTCCAAACTTTTGGACATATATGTATGTCGAATTATACTAGAAAAATACGTTTAAATGTTTAATTTCTTCGGAGAATTTGAAGAAAACGACTGCTAAAAGTTATCGATTGTTGGTTAAAGTTTTTGGTGAACATGCTGTGTGCCAAAAAACTTGTAGCGACGGTTTAAATGCTTTAAAAGTGGTGATTTTGATATAAAAGACAAGGAGGGAATTTTAAAGACAGGATAGCCGAAAAACTTTGAAGATTCAGATTTGTAAGCATTATTGGACGAACACTCATACGTTGAGATAATTGGAAAAAGCATTGAATGTTGCCCAAGCCACTATTTCTGAATGCATGCACGCATTGGAAAAGATCCCGAAGTAAGGAAAATGGGTTCCATATGAATTGAAGGAAAGAGACATTGAAAGGCGAAAAATTACTTGTGAAATGCAAAAAAACATGATCCAGGCCAGCCAGCAACATAACAACCAGTGTGCAATATACATGGAAATAAGTTTTTTTTTCCTTTATTTGGGTTTTTCGCCAGTATCTAAAACTCAAAAAATATCAAAAATACCTGTTCTTATTTTAAGAAAGAATCACTGGGTAAAAACAAAAAACCAAACGCAGACAAATTTCTCAATGATTCTTTTTTGTAATAAATTTGCCTAACGAACAAAATTTTAAAGATATAAAAATGTGAAAAAAAATGTTACAAACTCTTAACGTTATCGTTTCGGAGGGTACTCTCTCCCCATTTTCAAAACTAAACTAAAAAATAAATTATATTAATTTGTAATATATAAAGTAACGAGTTTATATAGCATTTAATTTAATATTAATTATTTAATTTATTTATTATAGAGTTTCTATAGCATTGACGATCTAAATATTTTTTTACAAGTTATAAATTCTCGAGAGCCTACAATTAAGTTTACTTTAGAGATGGAGAAGGAGAAGAAATTGCCATTCCTCAACACTTTAATAATAAAACAAAACAACAAATTAAAAACTACAGTTTACCGACACTACAAAAACCGACAAACACAGATATGTATCTCAATTTCTTCTCAAATCACTCAAAATCGGTCAAAATAGGAGTAATTAAAAGTTTATATAACAGAGCAAAACTTGTTTGTACCGACAGTGATACACTACAAAATGAAACAAATCACATAAAAGACATTTTAATAAAAAACAATTACCCAAAAATTTTTATAGATTATAAGAATATAAGATAGATATATAAAAATTTTGATACTAGACAAAACAGACAAATTATTAATAACAATAATAATAACTCTCAAACAATTAACCTCGCAATTCCTTATATCCGCGGTATTTCTGACACAATTAAAGAGTAGGAAATAAATACAATATAAGAACGACATTTAAAACAAAAAATACTCTTAGATCTCTATTAACAAAGACTAAACCAAACAATATACAGCAAAATACCAAAAATGTGGTTTATAAAATTCCCTACGAATGTGGCAAATTCTATATAGGTGAGACATCTAGACCGTTAGATGTTAGAGTAAAAGAGCATAAAACCCTTCTTAGAAAGGGCATTTTAATAAGTCTAGAATTTGTCAACACGCATGGGAATCGGGTCATAAAATCAATTGGAATAATTCCAAAACTGTATTAAAAGAATCGGTAACAAAATACAGAATATTAAAAGAAACCGCTATAATTAATTTAAATAAAAATAACTGTATTGCTATGCCTTCGGTAGATTTAAATTCAATATGGTTCCCGATTCTAAAGAATACAATTAAACACATTTATATATTTGTAAAACACTGTAGTAGCTAAAAACCCAAATAAAGGAAAAAAATATATGAACACGCCACAGTCATTCAGACATTACATGGAAATAAGGCTTTGCTATGTATTTGGTGAGATAGTATGGGATCTGTGTTACGAATCGTTGAAATCTGGTGAAACATTTATTGGTGATCGATACCGAAAACAATTGATAATATCCAGTTTTAGTTAGCGTTGCCTTAAAAGTGAATGCCTTATTCAGTTCGAGTTATTTGTGTGAATCTTCTTTCTCAAATATGAAAGTGATTAAGAGCAAATACCACAACCCACCGAACTACACCGCCAATTTTAAAAAATTGTTAAGGAGTCTGAGTGTCAGCGTTCTCATTAAAATGTTATTTTGATCTACATTTGTTTTTATTTAAATTTTGAAGTTGACGTTACATTTTTGTTATGTGGGTCACGCGGCTTTAATTTTTAAAAATATAAAACATGCCATTGCGCCATAATAATTATTTTTCAGACATATACGATTTATATATTGTATGTACATCATATGTAATGTATAGTATAATATAGTTATAGTAAAATAAATCTTGTATATCCATAAAAGTGTTTCCATTATTACATTAAACAAGTTGACATAGCTCTCTATTTGAACATTATTAAGTAGCTCAACACATTGAAAAGGTTGACAATCCCTGCTCTAAAACTGCATGTCAGCTTTAGAAACATATATGAAAGGCTTAGACTAATTTAGCATCTAATATTTTATTATTCTTCATTAATTAGTTAAAAATCTGTAAACTGCCAATGTAATTTTCTTGTTATTAATGATGGCATCGCATTCAAACTCTGGCAAACAACCTCGAGGGAAATGACCTACAACACGAAACTAACTAAAAACTGCGTGTAACTACACGAACCTGATATAATTATTTTGCCGAGCCCATCATTGTGTGACCCATATTCAGAAAAGGGCTAGGTTCTGCCTAACTTTCTTTAGTCCCGCATAAAAATAAAAAAATGTTATCTCACCTTTTCCTCAAAGTATAACATGAATTTTCACACGAAATATCGCAAGGTGATAGGATAATTAATAATACACTCCCCAACAACAAAAAACGAATGTTATAAAATGCCTAAAGTTTGAAATATCAATGGTTTTAGAGAAACCGAAAAACCATCATAATTACTACTATTATTGTCTTGTGGCCGGCTATCCCAGGCTTCAACTGAAATAATTGTAGCGTTCAAAAATTCTTGATCGCTACTGGTAGGTTTGTTTCGGGCAAAATTTTAAATGAAGGAGCTCCTGGATCGTTAGGACCAGGCCAAGACAGTAGTGATGGGAAATACGGATCTTTTTGGAGAGTCGGATCACCGGTTCCGAATCAATTCAAAGATCCGGATCCCTGAGCCGGTTCTCGGATCCCACTGAATCTTTTGTCGTATAACTGGTTGCATAACTTAGTTGCATAGTCAGATAAACAAATACTTTACGATTGACAGTAGTATATAGCATAACATTTTAACTTCTGAGAATATCAACATGCCCGTATATGAACTATTTTTCGTATGAATTATTAAAAGGTTTCGGTATATCACTGACATTAAAAAGCAATAATTCACTCTCTCATATGGAAAAATTTTGAAAACAAAGTAATAAATGTAAAAAGTTCCAAAAACCCTACGTAGGCAGCTATTAATGAAATAAAAAAATATTTAAATGAGCCCTTAATCGATTGACACGAGGACCCCTTAATATGGTGGTTTCAAAGAAAAAATATTTATCCAAGACTATATGAATTTGTCCAAAAAAGACTCTGTCTTATGTCTACTTCAGTGCCATGTGAAAGAATTTTCAGTAAAACTGGTCAAATTGTGGCAGAAAAAAGAAGTCGATTGAAAACTAAAAAGATAAATGAAATCATATTTTTACATGTAAATATGTAATTGTTTAAAAATTTTAATTTATAAAAATTAATTTTAAAATTTTATGTACTTATTGTGATGTGTCTTACCTGATCTTGAACTTTATTTTATATATTTTGTATCCTTATGTTTTTTTTTCATATTTTTTATGTTTTATATATTTTTATAGTTTATTTGATAATTTATAATTTTCGTGTTTTTCAATTTAATCTATTTATGTAATGTATTTTGATGTATATTATATATATATATATATATATATATATATATATATATATATATATATATATATATATATATATATATATATATATATATATATATTTATATATATTTATATAAATATATATATTATATATATTTATATAAATATATATATTATATATATTTATATAAGAGATTTCTGGACCCCCGCATAGGGATACCGGATTGGCCGTAGTCGTACGCAGGGTTTTTGGACACCCAGTACGGGATAGGCAAGAAGAAGAACATAAGGAAATAAAGCGAGATAAACACATTTTTATTATATTTGCATGTACTGATAAAGATCAAAGTTACCATTTTTTTTTAAATATATTTTTACCATATTTTCACCTTCCCTAAACTTTCCTGTGTCATGATTTGATGGTTTTATTTTTCCATTTTTTTTAAATGTGCTTTGTGTCGTTTTTTTAGTGTGTTTTTTTTGTGAAATACATGTGTAAAATCTATTAAACAGTTTTATTTAAGTTAGACCCCTTCGCGGTTCCAGGGTCCTTTCTAATTATCAGATAAATTAACGAACCGGGTGGCGCTCAATTTGGTATCGCAACTTTATCCCGTCCTGGACCTGCTTCCCGGTGTCATCTATATTTTCAAATTTTGTTCTTAAATGAGAAAATAATAGGTTACATAATACTAGTTTCTTTTTTGTGTCTTGGTATATCTTATGTAAAGTTTGACCTAACAATAGAAAACGATCTCATTATCCATAATTTTTTTGATACAATGTGCTTTCATTTCAAAAGTAGCCACCTATTATTTCTTTTAGCTATGAAAATTAGTTCTAGACAAAAACACGCGAATTTACATATCAAGGGGAAAGTTCAAAACCTATGTTCGTTATATTTTATATTTCACCTCCTTACCCACAATCATCTGTACCTAAAAATTATCAACGGTAATTCCTTTCTTGTAATATATCATTTTAAAGGTGTTAAAATCCTAATTAAACTGCGTTTTCAAAATTGAAATCGGGTGATTAGTTCTCGTAATAGTGGGAAAAATAACAGTATATTACTATCGTTGGCTGTAAATAGTATTTTACGTGCGAGTAAAAATTTTTTAAATAAAACACAACAATAAATTAATGAAATAAATGTACTCTTAAAAAGACGATTTAAAAATTTACTTTATTAAGGGGACCGTTGCCAAATTTGAGGACCTTTTTCTCAAAAACGCTTATAGCTAGCGACTAGGTTATAGTTATACTTTTAGGCCTAAAAAAGGTCAAAATAGGGGTTGCCAGTTAAAATTTTTGGGTACACAAGCACTAAACACTGTTGAAAACTTTAGTAGTTCTTGAAAAAATTGGACCTAAGTATGAAAATACCTAGCTTTTCAGAAAGACCGATTTTCTGTCAAGATTCGAATTCATAGGTTTTTCGCGGCGAAAACGAATCGATATTGTATCGAAACCCTCAGAGTTTTGTTGCTCTATGGTTGCATTTCGATAGCAATGAATAACCCCCCAGTTTACCTCGCTTAATTTAAATTATAGTCATAAAACATATCCCTCCGTTAATTTAGTCTCGACTTTACATTTATTTTTTTCCAAGTTGGGTTATAAGAAGGATGAACAACAGTGGCGGCTCGTGATGGAGGACGTTGGGGCGCCGCCCCTCCAGCATTTATCATAATAAACAATTTTTCAGAGTAAATTAGCATATTTTACTTCCGTTCAGTTTCTTTCCTTTAACTAATTTTCCTGGTCCACCTCCTGTATAGGGTTTCAATAGCACGAAAAATGAAAAGGAGGAAGGGGAAAGCAAAAAAAATCTTTAGCAGCACTATTTTATTTTCTTCTACGCCCTCTCACTTTAAAACCCCACGAGCCGCCACTGATGAAAAATAAACATGAAGATAAATGAGAGTGTTTAGGAGCCTGGCTTTGGCAGCTTGGCTCATGGCAGGATACAAAAACCTAATGATTCTTTGCACAATGTAATTTGGCTAAAAATATCTAAATCAATGTTTGTGACTCTAAAAACTTTAAAACTACGCGCACTTGAAGCCGTAGGGACTTTTAATGAAGGGGCTTTATTTTATATAGGAAAATATTTCATAGGAAAAATGTACTAATTGGATAAGAATAGGGTAAGATGAGCAAGAGAGAAAGAGCAATGACAGCCACAGGACAAAAAACTAGGTCCAAGACGACAAAGGCAAGATGAATATGAGACCGGCAATTTGAAGAAGCTGAAGCAGGTCCATCCTATTTAGCCCATAGAGGCAATTTTAAATTTGTAAATATATATATATATATATATATATATATATATATATATATATATATATATATATATATATATATATATATATATATAAATATATATATATATATATATATATATATATATATATATATATATATATATATATATATATATATATATATATATATATATATATATATATCTTTATATATAAAAATTTTATGTCACATTGTTTGTCCGCGATGAACTGCTAAACTACTGAACCGATTTTAATGAAATTTTGCACACTGTGTGCAGTTTGGTCCAATTTAAAATATAGAATAGTTTTTATTTCAATTTATACTGGTAATATATTATTATTGCAGATTATTTGTTTATTATACGACAAATGGTTATAATTATCTGTGACTTCCATAAGTTTCTAACAGATGGCGGTGAAAGTTAGTTTATCGACATAACACTTCATAACTCGACATAACTCTTTACTGTTCGAATTGGGCAAGTATCCAATAGATGGCGTTGTGTTAAGAGTCCAAACGTTTCATCTATGCTTCAATTAATTTCACGTCACATGTGTGTTCGAAATTTACTTACGAAATAACCTTGCATTTTCAATTTTTGTCTACAGAATGATAAACCTGTTAGATAAAGATCGTTTAAATATCCTTCTTAATATTTATAATGACTGCCTTAGAGGCTCGCCACTTCCCTTACCTTGGAAAGACTATCTGATGGTCCCGATTTGGAAACATGATACTGATCCCCTAGACCCCAAAAATTACAGACCTATTATCCTTTCCTCCTGCTTTCTCGAAGTACTAGAAATAATGTTAAAAAATCGTCTCGAATGGACGCTAGAACATAACAACACTTCTCCAATATATCAAACTGCCTTCAGAAAGGGCATGGGCATTAATAATAACCTAGCTCTTCTCTCATCTATCGTCTTACAAGCCTTTTCCAATGATGAAGCAGCAATCGCCACCTCTCTGGACATCAAATCGGCCTATGATTACGTAATTCTGTCCAAACTTTACAGAAAGATGAGTAATCTCGGAATAGATCCACACACTAACAACCTAATTTTCAGAATTAATGAAAATCGAAAACTATACGTCAAAAATCGTGATGGGACTCTCATCGGGCCGAGAATGGCTAACGCCGGAATCCCCCAAGGCTCACCGCTTAGTACCCTGCTATTCAATATTTATATCAATATCATCATATCGGGGTACGCAGACGACCTAATATTACTGAAAGCGGGATCACATGTCAAAGATATGGTTAACTCGATGAACCTGGCCCTCAAAAATACCAATAGATGGCTTGGCAATCATGGCTTTTCCCCTTCTCTCAATAAATGCAAGGCAATGGTTTTCTCCAAAAACAGAAAAAAAATTACTCCACCGCAACTCAAAATTAACGACACGGTCATCCCATACGTTGAGAACTTAACCTACATGGGTATTACCTTCAATCCAAAACTTAACTGGAAAGAACAAATAAACACTAACATGAAAAAAGCCAGAGGGGGGCTCAATATTATGAGAACATTGACTAGGGTATGGTGGGGCGCTGACCCCAAGATTCTTAAGATGGTCTTTAATGGCATCGTCAGGGCTAACTTGGAGTATGGCTCGTTTCTTTTTAAACCTTGTAGTAAGGGGTGCCTTCAACTATTGGACAAACTCCACCGTGAATCGTTAAGAACAATCATCGGATGTATGAAATCCTCTCCCATATCGGCCCTTTTATCAGAGTCAGGCGAGACGGACCTGGAATACAGAAGGAGCTGGCTTGCGATTAGACTTCTCTTAAAAACTTTAGCGATTTTCAATCACCCTCTCAAAAAAATCCTTACTGACTTTGATAACAAAATTATAACAGGAAATAGTTACTGGCATAACAAGGATACTCCCTACCTCCTGAAAGCTCTGAAGACTATCTCCCCCTTTATCGACAAAATCTCCTCCAATATGACATTCAACTGCTTTTTGACGGACTTTTCGTGTCAGATCATGCCTATTAAAACTATTAACCTGCCCCTCTCAAAATATGACCCTTTCAATGATAACCATCTCCTAAGCTACATCAACGATTAACGGCTCCAATCATTCCATCAATTTTATACGGATGCGTCCAAGAATGAAAATGGGGTTAGTTATGCAATCCATTCCCCTTTGCTGGCTTATAATAAGATGGAGAAACTCCCTTCAGAAACCTCAATTTGCGCGGGTGAATTAATAGCTATTGAGGAGTCCCTTACAACAATCAGATCCCTGCAACTTGATAAAGCCATCATACTTTCAGACTCCAGGAGTGCTATCGACAAAGTTACTAAAAGCAACATTGACCCCTGTAATGGAAAAACAATACTTAATATCAAATCACATCTGCAAGGCGCCTACCGCGATAATGTCAATATCAGATTGACTTGGATCCCTAGTCACTCATCCATCAAGGGTAATGAGGTGGCAGATCAACTCGCCAAATTAGCGACTCGTCTCCATATCCCTAAACGCATTAAATTAAATTTTAAAGAATTCATCCCCATCTTAAAGGAAAAACTGTTTAAGAACTTTTGTGCGAGATGGAAGAAATTAAATGACAGAAGTTCTTGGTATCAACAAATCGTCCCTGATTTTCCTAAAATCCATTGGTTTAATAAATTCGAGTTTAAGGACAGAAGACACATCACTAACATTATTAGGTTACGAACGGGACATTGCCTTACTAAACACCGTTTATTTAAATTTAAAATCGCGGATTCTCCTTTTTGCGACTGTGGTGAAACTGAAACCTTGAATCATATTTTCTTCGAATGCCCGCTCAGACATAACCAGGCCTTTGACTTATACAGACAGCTTATCGCTTTGGGGCATGGAGCGCCTCTTAACCTTCAGACTGTTCTCTCAAATATCAACCAAGACTCGCTATGCCTTATCAATAGGTACATGGATGTGTTAGGTCTAAAGTTGTAGTATTTCAATTGGAAGTTTCCACGCCATCACTACCTTCCTTTCCCTTTGTAGCGTCCTCCTTTGTGGTGAACGTCCACTAACTGTCAGCGAAAAACGTAGGCAACGTATAATTACAGAGTAATTAAAGTAATCTTCCGATCAGCTGTGTGGCACAGTTTGCCAGCATTCATAGCTGCTCCTGGAGATTAGTGGAGCTGGCGTATTGCCCATCCTGGAGCAGAGCCATATCGACTCACACACACACACACATAACCTTGCATTTTCAATTTTTGGTGCAATATTTTTTTTATCTAATTTCAGTTGTTCTCTGTATCATTTTTTTCTTTATTACTTTTAACTAAAAAATAATAACTTACAAAATTTTTTACATAATTTTGATTTCGTCTTTTAATTTTTTTTTAAATTGTAAATGTTTGAATAATATCGCTTCGAAATTATGACCTTCGGTTCAAACCTCAATTCCGTGGGCTTTTACATCGGCTACAACGTTTTCGTCTTTTTTTATAAATGATGATTTGACTGTATTGAATAGTTTACTACAATATGAATGATTCAACGTATAACTTGGCCACAACAACGCGTGGCCGGGTCTGCTAATATATATATATATATATATATATATATATATATATATATATATATATATATATATATATATATATATATATATATATATATCACGGGCGTAGCCAGGATTTAGTTTTGAGGGGGGGTTTAGTTTGAAGTAAATAAAACAACAAAAACATACTTACATGAAATGAAATGACAAGAGATGGCGTTACTGTGCGTAACGTCCACTAGTTCGGATACATATTCAATTCAAATGTTTAATTTATTAGTTTAATTTAACTCTCTTCACTCCTCGTATTTTCTCGGTATAATATTAGGTAATATTTGGCTTATTTCGGGGGGGGGGGGGGGGGGGTTGAACAGTATAGCGGGTGTTGCGTTTACGTCCAACAGATGGCGCTGTTTTTACCTAAATAAAGCATGTTTTTATCTGTCACAGTTGTGACATCTATATAATATATAAAAACCCGCGAGTATTCAAATACAACGTTGTGTCAAAATTTTAAAGCAATCCGTGAAGAACTTTCGGAGATATCACATTTTGAACAAACGAACATTTACATTTTTATTTATATAGATTGAGGTCCTATATTTTTGTCCGGATAAATTTCATTAAAACTCGGGCTGTTCTGTTAGCACACCTATCTTCAGCACCAAAAATAAAAATAATTTCAATTTTCTCTTGTAAAGTATTCTTCGTTCATGTATAAAACACTCAGGGGAAAATCAAAAAGTAAATGGAAAGACAATCAGAAAAAAGTATAGTACCAAGCAAAACCTCAAGAAGTGTTATGATAAAACAAGACCTAATACATCTTAGGCCCTTTTCACACTATCCACGCCACGCCACTCCACACCACTCGCCATTTCACACTTATCAACTTCACATCAACACCTTATCCACTTGAAAAGTGAGACTTTTCTGTTCAGTCTGTTTTTGCCATCGTCATGGACATGAGTTTAATTGTCCTTCGAAGGTTAAGAAGGCGCAGGAAAAAAAAAGAGAATTTTGGTGGTGTGGCGTGGATGGGAGTTGCGTGCATGGGGCGCCCGCCTGCTGTTGATCTCGAGTGGAACCCTTGTGGCTGAGTATAATTGTGTGGTGTGGCGTGGGGTGGAGTGGATAGTGTGAAAGGAGCCTTAAAGTCGGATTTTTCTTTTGTAAAATTGAAAAAAGAACTTCTTCACCAATATTGGCTAGTGGGTATTCCAAACAAAATCAAAATACAATTTATAAAAACTGTTATATTTATGAATAAACAAGCTATAATTAAATAATACATTTTAAATCAGTTTACAACACATCCTTAGAAATATCATTTACCCAAATAGGAATGTAAATGATTTAAATCTTTCATCTTCGATACAGTTCGTCTCAAGCCTAGATTATCTTTTTTCGGACAGCTATCACATAGTTTGGTCTTTAATTTAATGGTCTTCTTTTTTTCTTTTAATAAAGTCGACTTAATTTGAGGCAGCTTATGTGCAACATCGGCGAACAAATATTTTTGTTGTAGTGCTCTGGCAATTTCAATTGGGTCACCTCAAAAAAAAATCGCTATCAGTTTTTAAATGTTACTCCTCAATTACTGGAAGGCTTTTTGTTAAAATTTCCACTTTATTATTACTGGTTTCACCGCAGCTTCGTAGCACTGTAGCTTCGTCAGAAATATATATTTTCATTATTGGAATTAATATAAACACAAAACGTTTATACAATAAAATAATAAAAGAAATATATTTTAAACGGGTTGTTTCTAGTCTCTCTAGATAGTTTAATTTTTTGTTTTGTACATGTAAAATTTCGAAATCAGTTAAAACAATGATTTTCATTTAGCAAATGTCATGCATAATTGGAATTATATTGACTGAGAAAACTTCTTTCATGTTCTTTTAATCTTTTCTTCAAAAATCTGCCCCTTTGTCCTTTATACGTTTTCCAACATAACCCACAATGTAGCTGGTATAATCTTAGCTTTTTTGTTTGTTTTTGCTTTATAATTTTTGATTTAATTCTGTAACCCACGTGACTAGTGATTTAGTAAACTTAGTAAATGTTACGTTCAATATCATGTAGGACTGATCAAATGTTATGTTTATTGTCGTTATTAGTGCTAAACTATGTGTATAATTCAACGAAAAATATTATTTATAGAGACTGAAAAAAACCCAATAAATATATGTTGTAGTTTAATTACCAAATTATCGTGTCGGTTGTCCACATTTATAGGTCACGTGGGTTTCAGGCTTAAATCAACGCTCTTTATAAGAGCTGCTCGTCATTATGCAACCCAATATTCACATGATTCTTACCTATGGGCTCCGTAGAATAAACTTTATCGGAAAAGCAAAACGGTTCCTCATAAAGTAAAAATATTAAAGTTTTTGTCAACTTCTGATTGAATGTTGTGTTGTAAACCAATGAGACATTCATAAAACTGACAAAAGCATCCCATCTTGGATATAGATAATCTTCAACTAAACCTAAAAGAAAAAAAATATATTACATATAGTGTAACATTTTCCGATCGGTAAATAATAAAGTATCTATCTTGCCAATGGATAATATTGATATTAAGATATGTCACAAAGTATTTGTGCAAAAATGAAATCATAATTATATTACTATATATTAACTCATTCATTCAAGATTCACAACGAATTCATAATGATATTAGTTATATATTAGTAGATTTTGCCCCTTGTACTTAGTCTTAGAATAGTACACACTCATTCCGATTTAGAAGAGTAAAGACTGAGTAAAGAGTAGAGTAAAACAAGGGGTCAGTCTAAGCCCATTATTGTTCATTATTCTGACGGATATACAAGGTGTAAGGTAAAGTACTCACACATAAAACTACATAAAACAACAAAGCAGAGATAGAAAAATACCATGTTTACTATTAGAAATAAACCATTGTAATACGGAATAAACATACCTGACCATTGTTTAACTGCATAATCCAAAATTTCCCCGAATGGTCCCCAGAGAGTGATTTGATTTCTCGCATTATATTCTAATAATTTCTTTTCCTGAAATAACGAGGATATTTTTAAAATATATCCAAGGTAATAACAATATACATACTGTGCTATCATTGGTACATTTTTTGGCGTCATCGATCCATCTGCCCAATAAAAATGCTTCATTTGTTGCCAGGATAGATTCCAAATCCAGAAAAATTTCCCTAAAAATTGTGGCGATACGTCTGAAACAAAAAAACATAGATTTTTGTTGGTACTTACACACCTGTTGATACTTTCAATTATTTTTTTATCGGCTTTGGAGGTTTAAGGTTCGGTTGGCGATTTTTCATTATTCTTTCTTGATTCACCTTCCTACTATCGTATATTTAGTTACTGTTAATCATTTTCAACCGATTTAATTCACCTCGCTCGTGGCTTTCAGCTCCTCTTTCTGTTTTATATCTCTCTTTTAAATATTTTTGTTTTTGTTCTCGTTTCAGGTACTGCAACTTGCTATATGCAATAACCATCATATAGTTTAGGACCTTCCTACCCATTTTGTCATTCGATAATCATACAGATCTGTCCATAATTGATTTATTCGGTTTAGCCATATACCTTCAAAGATCACGACAAAGATCATGATCTTGAAAAAGGTAAAGCAACAAAAAAAATTAGAAAAATAGAAGTGAAAAACAATTTTCATCAGGGCAATGCACTCAATGCACTTGTTTACAAAGGTCTTTTAGCAGTTGCAAGCAAATTTACTAGATTTGGTTCCAGTTGACTTCCATTTGTTTTCAAATTTTTAGTAAATGTGTTAATAAATAAAAAAACACCACTTCTTTTTTAATTTCCCGGCCTGCGTTTCGCTAACCATGTTTTAGGATCATCAGGAGATACTTTAATTTAATTTTAAAACTAAACCATGATATTCCAAGTTTTAAGATTCTAAAACTCAACTAGTAGATTAAATTTCTCCTGATTATTATGTTAACTTCGTTAGCATAACGCGGGTTACGAAGTTTAAAAAAGTGATTTGGTGTTTAGTGGTAAATTTCTTCGAGTTTAGTGTTCCACACCGAAGCTTCAAATACAAGAATTGTTAAACAAATCGCATTGAAAGTATTGGAGGCTATATTTACAAAAGTGAACTTGAAAATCGAAGTAGGCTTTTCATTTTTATGATTTTTTTCATTTTTAGGATCTAATTTTGCGCTACATATACATATTTTTTTAATACTTACTGAAACTCTGGGACGTTTTTCATTCTGAAAGCCATTACCATCTTATCGTAGTATATATCACCATTTACTTGCAACACTTGTCTGGATAAATCTACCAAATCGTGAAGATATCCTGGACTGTCTTTTAAATTGTCGCCTGCCAATAAAAATGTATTCCACGCTTTAAACAGGTCACTATACTTATACCAAGCCTTAAATAAAACATCATATACTTTATTTATTGTGTTTCGTGTTGTTTTTTAATCTTACCCAAGTGAAAATGTTCAAATCTGGAGATCTGGTGATAGCAAAGTGACCTCTCAACCGTTCAACTCCAGAAAAATTATATACGGTATCCTAAAAATATATCCCAAGCATGAATTACGGAATTGGGTTTTTAAATAAAAAATAATTGTCGATTGTTTACTATATTTTAAATCTTTATCCTAATAATATTGACAATCGATGTAAAAAAATCTTAAAAAATTGTTTGCAATTAATTATAAATGAATTAAAATTTTTAAAATTCGATATAAAATCACATGATTATAAGCGCTACGATTGACTGCCATGTTTATGACGTCATTATGTTAAAGTGTTTTCGCGTAAGTACTGCCGACGGTTTTTACTTGTGTATATACTTTCAAAATTATTAAAGTTTACCGGACGTAAACTATTGTGTGACAAAGGGTTCATTAAGGCCAATTCTGATAATATACCTGGTGCGGATATTTTTATGGTCACAAATTTTCTCAAAAATGATATTCGGTTTAATGTAGCTGAAGTTCGAAGTGGTAATGCATCATTTATATTTTTATATATCATCAATATTTCTATTATATATAATTAAATTACTTGTACGGTGTCACACGAAAGTTACGGTGACAAGGCTTTAGATTATGTTCAATTTAACCCCAAAAATTGGTTTTGGATTTGTATGTCCAGAATCTAAAGTTTTATTTTCAATTTGATAACTTTTTAATTATAAGAAGAAAAATATATAGTTTTGTATGATGATATAGTTATATATGATCTTTCAATTCATGACAAAATATATTTTTTTTAAACCCCAATTACCCTTAACATGAATATCACCTTGAGTATATCCCAAGCAGCTTGAGCGTATAGGTCCTCTTTACCGTAACGTCTTATGGAGTAGTTTCTGAACCACTCTGATAAGTCTGCTGGTTCAGTTCTCCATGCGGACTCGGTCATCAGGTCATAAATGACATAGTTTTGATTTATTCCTTCCATTGTGAGTCCTGTCCCAATCATTGTCGAGTTTACAGCATTTCTGGTTTCGATCACTCGCTAAAAATATACATTAAAAAAGGTGCTTTTCACGGAAAACAGGACTTTTTAAAAATATCTATTTTTAGTGGAGCCATTTTTTGACGGAGGTGTTGGAAATCGCGCAGTTATCGCGCTTAAAGTATCGGTGTGTTTATACTATTGGTCGAACATTGAACAAAGAACGAATATTAAGTTTTGTTTCGAACTTGGTAAGACATTTACCAGAACATTTCAATTAATGAAAAAAGTGTATAGTGATGATTGCTTATCCCGTGGCAGAGTCCACGAGTGGTTTAACCGATTCAAAGAAGGTCGTGAAAACATCAAGGATGATGAACATCCCGGCCCAAAAAAATTCTGTAGTTACTCAAAGTAACATTGAAATTGTGCGTGAATTTATAATCCTCACAATAAGAATTGTATATTTGAATCTGATATTTCTCTTAACAGCATTAATATGAATCGCAGATTGGGTAATTTGACTGGAAGGAGACAGGACCTGGAAGCTATACTTGGAGAGTGGGAAGACGGTGTAGACGGTCTAGACTTATCAGAAGATGCCGATGTCGAAGATCCAACATTTATCTTATAGACATTTGTTGATCGATGTGTATCTAAGGCCAATATCACATGGAAAATGAAAATATTCAAAAACGAATAGGCAAAGATTCAATTCGCACTCTCGATCGATCATTTGAGAAGGCTTCGAACATCCGTCCAACGACTTGATTAAACAGTCGAAAAAGAACGAAAACTTTAAATACAGCATGGCTACTGGTGATGAGACGTGGAATTTTTAATATGATTCAGAAAACGCAAAAGTGCCGAATAGAAGCTCCCGAGTCAACCAAATCCGATGAAAAGCCGTCTCGTGAACTCAAAAATCACAACAATGTTAATTTGTTTTTACGATTCGGGAGGAATTGTGCATAAGAAGTTCATTCCACTTGGTGAAACGATCAATGCTGTATTTTATCTTGTTAGGTCGCGTATTCGTCGTGTGCGGCCGCAATACCATCAACAAGGTATATTGCACACCGGCACATGGCTTGAGGCTTATCACTGATTTTTTACCTACCAAAAATGGCATTTTAACCAACAATAATTCGCCATACTCGCCTGATTTGGCTCCCTCTCGGCTTTTACGTCTTTGAAAAAATTTGGCGTCGACCACCATTCGGAAGGACATATCTTCATTGACCATGCAAAACATTGTATTAACGCGCAAGAAGACTATATAGAATAAAATCAATGATTTTTGGGAACAAAATAAATATACTTTTTTTTTTGAAAAAGTTCTGAATCCGTTCTCCGTTCAGTTTCTTTCCTTTAACTCATTTTCCCGATTCACCTCCTGTATAGGGTTTCAATAGCACGAAAATAAAAAGGAGGAAGAGGAAAGCAAAAAAAAATCTTTACCATCAATATTTTCTTCTATAACCTCCCACTTTAAAAACCCACAAGCCACTAACGAAATATATCCATCTTTTCATTCTTCTGGCATTTTGTTTTCAATAATATATCTATCCAAAAACTTTGTAAATCCACTATAGCGATTTCAAGCCAAAAAATCTCATAATAAAGATGATAGAGATGCAGGGGAAGGGGTAACAATCTTGCAAAAAAACGAAGGTTTATCTAATTCAGATGATAGCCCTTGTAATACAGAACATATGAAGAGCAGAAAAGGAGATGTAAGAAGATACTTAGTAGGATGAAAAGGAAACACTATGAAAAACGAATAGAAAACATAGAAGAGAACTACCATGAAACGAAATATGTAAACTTGATCGATGTGTTGAAACACAATTTTAATAGGAGGAATTGCAGAGATAATTACAAGATTGGAAACATACTTTAAAGAGTTGTATCAAAATAGGTAAATATAAAAATAAGCTAAATAAGGATAAAGGACCATTCATACTTTTCGTCGCATTAAGTTTGGTTTGGTTGGATATAATTTGCAAACAAAATATGTTAAACTTTAATTTTAATCATATTCTGATGATGCTGACTAGATTAACGAAACGCGTTCCCAATGAGATAATATATTAAAAATACTTACGGTATTTATGATACTGGCTGAACCATGCATTCCCAGAGTACCTCCAAAATTATGAAGCATACACCATATGTATGGTTGTCCAAAATATTGTTCGAGCCTATCATATTGAGGAAATTGTTCTGACTGCAGGTCCAATACAATCATTCGTCCCTAAGAACATATTTTTACTTCTTAAACATATTAAATACATGAGTTAGATATGACAAAAACAATCCTACATCACACCAATTCACAATAGATATGCTGTATTATGTTCAACTATGTTCATGGGATTATTATTTGATTTATTCTACGGGCTGTTTCGATCTAGACATCATTAAACCATTGAACTCAACGATATTTATTACAAAACACATGAAGATCTGAGTATTAATAGATCTGATTCTGAGTGAGAGAAAATATGCCAGAGAAAGTCCTTAAAAAAATATGTGGAGGCATAAATGATGAGGCAGACTGGAAGAGAGGAACAAAAGCCCAAATAATGCAATGGATGGGATGTATTTCGGAAAGGATTAGACAACAAAATATTTAATAATGGAATGAGGCCAATATTGTCCATATACAAGAAAAGCATTTAAAGTAACTGTCATAATTATAGTTCATTTCTAGACCAAATGTGGTGAATAAAATAATGACAACCTATACAAAGGTTAAGTTAACAGAAAAGCTAGAAAACAAGGATAAGGTTTGTGACACTGGAATGGATTGATCAGTTTTATTTAACATAGGACTGAACAAAGTCACTTTTCTCCCACAGGACGCACCAAACCTAAAGCAAAAACGACTGAAAACGGTGCCCGAGTATATTCCAGACTTAGCCCCTTCGAATACTCATCTCTTCCGATTCCAGCAAGATCACCTGATTAGTAGGCGCTTTATACTTCTAGAAGAAATTGAAAATGCCTCAAAGGTTTTTTCACAAAATCAAGCTATTTTCCATCTGAGATTCGAATGTTCCCTCAAGAAAGTGGGGGAGATTACTAATATGATGCACTGAATAAAATTCTTCTTCACGTTTCATCAGATGGAGCGGCTGAGATCTGACGCTGCTAGTAGAAGAGCTATGGATGCTGACGATGCATTTCAGGTTTACTCTTTTTCAGGTTTATTTTCAAGCCAAATGGTTCGCCAGCCCTTTACAGTTCTTGTATGCGTCTTTGCAGCTCCTCTGGGTCTTGTGAAATGAGAATAATATCATCTGCAAATCTAAGATGGTTTAAGTTTGCACCATTGATCTTTACACCATCCTGTTCCCAATCCAGTTTACGGAATACTTCTTCAAGGCCAGCCGAGAAAAGAATAGGCGATATTGCGTCACCCTGCCGTACACCTCGTTCTATATTAATTCCCACTTCAAGATCATCAAGGTGAATTGTGGATGTAGCTCCATCATATATCGATTCTAATAGGTTTACATAGGCTCTCTCTACACCTTGGCTAAGCAGTGCATCCATTATCGCATGCTTTGAGATGGAAGCAAATGCTTTTTCGTAGTCGATAAAAGCCAAGCACAGTGGCATGGTGTATTCGTTGTGCCTTTCTATGACCTGCTGTACAACCTGGATGTGATCCATTGTACTGAATCCACTTCTGAATCCTGCTTATTCTCTTGGTTGTGCGTCATTCAGTTTTTTTAATATTCTTTTAGAAATTATCTTAGTGAAAACTTTGTACATCACTGAGAGGAGGCTTATTGGACGGTAGTTCTTTAAATCTTCCTGTGCTCCTTTTTTATGTAAAAGGATCACTTCTGCATTTTTCCATAAGTCCGGTACTTTTTGTTCTTTGAGGCATTTTGAGTATAATTTTGCCAGTGTTTTATTACGTTACGTCCGACCACCAGCTTTTAGCATTTCGACAGTTACACTATCCTTTCCTAGAGCCTTGTCGTTCTTCATCAATTCTATAGCATTTGTTACTTCCTCCACTAGGATATCTGGCATTATATATTGTTCTTCCGTGGGTATTGCTGTCCCTGACTGGCTCTGATCTTCATATAACTGGGAATAAAACCTTCTGACAATCTCTAACATTTGGGTACGCGTCCTGCACACTGTGCCATCCTCACGCTTTAAAGCATATATTTGCGTTCTTTTGTTTCTCAGCTTCTGTTTAGCTTTGTTAATTCCTTTGTTTTCTTCCAGGGTTTTTTGCACTAGCTGCATATTAAATCGGCGCGTGTCCTCTCTGATACGTTTTCTTATAGTTTTGCAGAGCTCAGTGTACTCGACCCTGCCAAAAGGACTACCTGCATTTCTCATTGCTCGCCGTTTCTTCATTAAATCAATGGTCTCACTGGAGATTTTTGTTTGTTTGAGACATTTTTCCTCTGGTGCTATTGAAGCAATATATATATATATATATATATATATATATATATATATATATATATATATATATATATATATATATATATATTTCAAGTAAGAATTTTTTTTTTGTAATATTTTTAATATATTACCCATTATGAATCTTTTCATACAATCATCTGTTGTTTGTCGTAAATTCTTATCTTCTTAGCGTTTTTTTTATGTTTCTGAATAACGAACTTAGGTGGGATAACATCAGGACAATAATACAACAAATCGAAATTAATCCCATCCCATTAATCTTTTTTCGTTTAACATAATTTGTTTTGTTACCAATACAGTGAAATATTGAAGTCTGGAGATAATCTGTGACTGTTAGTCGATGGATTCGGTTCAAAAAATTTGCGCAAAGGCCATATTGTTGACATAAACGTGATTGATTCCCGGGGTTCATTTTTCTTTAGAAGTACTTGTGAATGCAATTACAATACAAAACCACACGAACATAGTTGCCAACCCAAAATAAAATAAAGTTATTTTAAAGACAGGCAAACAAACGTTTAGCTTTATTTACCGTTGGTACACTAGTCAAGAAACTTTCTGCGCGTGATGTATTTGTCCAAAACCCATCGTTATAGAACATCCAACCTTGTAAAACCCTGTATATAAAACAACAATATCAAATAACATATTTATTGGTGACTTACTAAAGGAACTGAGCTCGTTATTGCCTTTACTCTGTCTCGCGTCCAGTAGAAGAAAGAATGGACAAAAAGCCAGCCTTGCATAACCCTGTTACAAACAAATTTTTAATATATAACACCAAAAAACAATCTCATGACATAAAGCTCCTGTACAACAAATAATACTGCAAGGTTGCCTAGAAATAATTTAATTTTCTAGGCTATCTACTATTTTCCCACAGTTTACGAAGTATGTAAATCAAGTAATGAACAGAGATGTCCAAGATATCTTATAACATATATCTGGATGCCAGATACAAGATACTTTTAAGTATTGTATTTGATATATCAATACAATAACATTATCTTGTGTATGATATCTCAAATACATTATTTTAAAAGTATCTTGTTTCTTGTATTCAGATATTTTTTATGAGGTATCTTGTACATCTCTGGTAATAAAACTGGTGGTGTGGACCAGACCAACATCCAATGCGCTTTCAATGCGAATTTGCCTTCCTAGAGTCGCTTAGTCATTCGTTTCGTGAACCGGGATTTTCTAGACGGTTACGGTCTTTTCAATGTTCTCGTTTGTCCCAAAATGGTATCCTTTGAGGAGGATTTTCAATCTTGGAAAAAGAAATAAGACACAAGGACTGAAGTCTGGCGAATAAAGGAGCTACGGAGCCACAGTGATATTTTTACTTGTTAAAAAAGTAGTTGAATGAAATAGAAGTGTGGTAATGTGCGTCTTCGAAGTCTTTCAAGAACCTTACAGTAAAAATGTTGGTTTACCGTTTGTCCTTGATGCGCAAATTTTTCACGGGCTATCAAAAAAGTAAAAGATTTTTGGTGTGTGCCTTCCTTTCCGGGTCGTATTAAGAAATCCAAGACCAGTTACCAGTAATAACACATGTTTCCATCCTGTTGTCCTTTGATCCTACGTACGGTTTTTCGAAACCATTTTCGTGCCGATTCTGACCATTAACCGATAATCATAATGCACAAGAACCCGGATTCTTTGGAGATTTTCATGACTTCTTGTAGCTGAAATATTAATTTTCATAACTTCTTGTAGCTTCTATAGCTGAAATCCGTCTCCCGTTGTGAGGTTCATTTTCAATCGAATCTCGCGCTTCTGAGAATGGCTTAAACCTCTTGAAAACCTACATCCTTAACAGAGCACTGTTCTCATAAGCCTTCTGATGTTTTGCAAAACTCTTCTTCGTACTGTGCCTAGGTCAAAAACAAAACTTCGCAGCGCTGGATTGCTTGTAATTGTAGTCACTCACTTTCAGAACGCACTAGAAAAATCTAGTTCTCGAAAAGAATTGCTACGGACCAACAAGGGACGAAACTCCAAAGGAAAAGTCAACAGCGTTGTCAGATCGAACGCAACACCACCAGTCTCAATACTTTATTTACACCCCTCGTATTTAACTTGCTACCTTTTATCTACTGGTTTCCCATCTTTTATATATCCAACTAATCCATCGATTTTAAAATTTCAGCAGAAATAATTGAAATAATAATTAGGTTAGGTTAGGTTTTCAGAGGCAGATGGTACGTATAAGAAACGGTTCTACTACCGAGATCTATTCGATACCGTCAGATGGGCTAGTCACATGCCTAACAACGCAGTTGTCCCTGGTTCGAATCCTGATTTAGGTAAGAATGTTTTGTTTGTACAGTCTGTCCGACTTTAATGGGGCACGTGGAAAGTATGGATCAGATAAGTCACTAAAAAAGGCGAGATCGTCGACGTGACATAAAAAAAATATCCCGCCACACTTGGATCCTTACGTGATCAGGACCTAGCAATACACTCACAAGTAATTGTTTTCAAAGTTTTCAAAATTACTGTGTTAAGTTTTGACGCATATATTCTCTATAATAATTGAAAACTTAAAGGAATTTTAAATAACATTTTAATAACATTAATATTTAATATTAATAATTTAAATAACATTTTAAATACATACAAATAAACATGACGAAATTTACTAGCATCAAAAAAAAAACAAATTGCGGTACAAATGGTAGTGATAGAAATCAATTTTGATTTAACCTAATCAGTAGGGTTGTCCATATTCACATTTGCAGCTTCTCCGTGAATTTTACTAGCTACAACCAGCACGTATCACAAGAAAATCTTGTAACTTGAGAATGGGGCGACTTATTGGAGTATTTATAGAGTATTTGGTACGTAAACCACTGGAGTAATGCCTCATCAATATTCTTCTAACGGGGTTGCGAAATTTTTTAGTTTTCTTGGAAACCCCATGTGACAAAATTTTATATTTTTATTTTTCGTTATTATAGAAACAGTACTATTTTCGATCGAGAACGATCTACATTTGTAATTGACTACTTGGTTAACATTACTTTGGATATTAATTATAAAATGATATGGCGCAAATATTTTCTATCAATTTTATTGGAAAGAAACTTGTTCTTGGAAAAATGTGTGCTTTAGAAGAAAACTTAAAAACTACCCAAAGACTACGAAGATGACAACTTAAGTTCAACAATAAATTACGAATTATTTACACATTATTTACAAAAATATACTACAACTTACCATATGGCATCTGGATCAGCTTGTTTCATAGCAGAATAAATACTTATGCTTACATTTGATAGATATGCCAAATCCGTACTGTTTGGTTCCATTTCGTTAAAGCTATCACAGTTGTATACATGATCAGTACCAAATTCTGCTATTTGCTAAATAAAATCGTTATCAAAGCATTACAGATATGCCTGTTGTTTACATATACATGCATATCTAAAGAAAAAGGTAACTACTGCGAAACAATGTACAAAACGTTATTTATTTGTCATTCTCAATATTTTGTTTCTAAAATAAATCATTTTTGACGCACTTCAAGTACTGATTTTTGGAAATAACCTTCAGAGCCTTGGTTAAGGCCAATTAAATGTCCAAAAATTGTTTCAACTTGGAAATATCCAGAAATCATAGGGAGCCAAAACAAGTGAATATGAAGAACAGTCGAGCACCATGATGCTTTCCTTATACAACAGCCTCATATATATAGGGTGAAATAACTTACACAGAGTAGTGTAACACATTATTTTTAAAAGAAAAATGACAAAGTTAGCTGGCATAATTGTTTAAACCACGACTCAATGAAACCTTTTTTACTTAATTAACAACGTTGTAACTTTTCGTAATTATACCCAACATTAACTACTATATTAATTTGAGAACTGTCTCTTCATCAACATGGCCGCTATACACTGTCAAAGTTCGAGCGCCCTATAGGAAAACCCTGTATATACATTTGTAAAGCATTTGGAATAGTTCGTATCGTTAGGTTCTATGAGTGATAACTATTGCAGAAGAATATATAGATCTTTCACCCATACTTCAAGTGGTATTCTGCTCCTCTCTGTTCAGCTGCTACCATTGCATTAGCAGGTGTCTCAGGAGATATCTGTTTTTACTTTCTAGCATTGCAGCCGTCATCAGCCGGGGTCGGGTTTAACGGAAGGAAAGCAGCCGAAGAGAAACAGGACAAGGTTGTGTTGATGGCGGGTTTCAATAACTTTCAACTCTAGCTCTCTTACAACTTACACTCACACTCACTCAGAACTCACCCACAGCTTACCCACAACTCACACACAACCCGCTCTCAACTCGCTCACATCTCACTCTGTGAAACATTTTTCTCCTTTCCGTCATCAGATACAGAGTATTAGCTGAGAGTCTATTTTGTTGTATGTTTCCGTTGGGCTTCTTCTATTGCATTTACTGTAGTACCATTGATCTTTTAATTATTAATTCTTGTTATTTTCGTCCATTTACATACGTCCATTTAAATATGGCGCCATAGTTCGAGAAGTTACCTCTTTCAAAAGACAAACTGTTTAACTCTACTCACCTCTTCAAGAAACATTTTTCCAACTGTCTGAAACAAATCCTGCGTAGGGTCGATAAAATAAGGACAGCAGAATTGGTCAGCAAAATTGTTCCATTTGGACATAAGAGTCATGTTGGTGTCAGGAAAAATTCTAAAGTATCATAAACCGTATTAAATATTGCTTTACTTCTGAAATAGTGAAGCAGTTTACTCTTGGAAGGCCCTCGGAACGTGTCCAGCAAAAGCAGGCAGAATCGTGATAATTCCAAATGATCTCATTCGATCCAGAATGTTGTGTTGTAGTTGCAAGGACCTCTCGTGCCAAGCTCGAGATAGTGAACCTCCCCATCCTCGTAAATTTCCCATTCTTAACCTAAATGATTATTGTAAAACTATAATTGTGCCATCACTTTAAAGGAAAATAGTTGTTTGATATTTGAATCATACGAAAAAAATAAACATTTGAAAAAAATGACTAAAAATTAATCAATCAATAATATGCCGTTTTGTTCCATGAGTTCTCGATTTCTAGCATAGCTAAATAAGACTGCGCTTACAGTAATTGGAAGGTTTTGAAAAACTGATCTGTTTTGAAAAAAAAAACTGATCCAGGTGATTTTTCAGAGATGATAGTCGGAGGGTGCAAGATCAGGAGAGTAAGGCGGATGGACGAAACTTCGCAGTCACATTGTAAAAGTTTATGTCAGCTGGTCAAAGATACGTATTCGCTCCATTTTTTAACTGTTTTTTTTTGGTATGAATACTTTGTCTTGCTTGCCTTTAGCTGTCAATTTTTGTATATAACTCGTTAGTATATTTCTGGTCTGCGATGACCTGAGCACTGCCTAGCCAGTTGTTTTACCAGATGTTGCAGTTGATATTTATTATTTTTTCTTAAAAAAAACACGTTTAATTTGGGAAAAAGGTAAAAAATAGCTTATCCAAAGTATGTGCCATTGCTAGCTGCACATTTTGCCCATCTATTTGGCAATTTGTTGATGCCCTCCCAGAAAAACTGTACATCTTTCTAGATCAAGCAATTTTTCGACATCTCCGTAGTTGTTGAAGTGTTGGAAAGTGCGTGAGACGTCGATGAAAATAAGTGGTAAGGGAGGGGCCAAGCCGGGTGACAATGGGAGCGGGTGGAGTAATAATTCCCAGCCAAGTGCAGAAATGGTGTCTTTGACTGCTTTCGCTGTGTGTGATGGAGTGTTGTCGTACTACAAAATCACTTTTCGGTGTCTTGTAGCTTATTCTGATTGCTTTTCTATCAATACATGATAGATTGTCAAAAAAATATAAGCTCGATATAATCGTTTGCAGTTTGTATATCGTTTGTAGTAAGCTTCTGAAACACTATCAACTTTATCAACAACCAGACATAATCAGTACCATGGAGTTGTAGCTACATAAAACTACAAACAATTTCCATTCAGAAACGATTGAGTCGACACTATAATAAACTCGGTGATACAAGTACTATCGTTTCAGTAGCACATTTTTAAAACAACAAGTAGCACAAATTTAAAAATTGACAAAAAAATCTACATTCGATATAATCGTTTGTAGTTTATAAATTATTAACAATTATTCAAACGAACTCTTGTTGAAAGGGGAACACTTTTGAAGATTATATTACTTTCCTAAAGAATCAAATAAACTGACTTCGCGGTTATTTTTTTATAAATATTTTCGCCGACATCTCGTTGGATGGCTTATAAATGCAGTGTTTTGACTTCTTTGGACTGCGTCCAACGAGACAACAGTAGTCTGGAGTTATACACCCTTGATCGTTGAGTTCCACAATCTCATGTGGAACGCACAACAACCTGCGTCTCGGTCATAATGAGCAATGGTTAGTTGCTTGACCGGGAGGAAAGTAAAAAAACTGCATTTATAAGCCATCTGACGAGAAGTCGGCGAAAATATGGGTTGTTTGATTGTGGAGAGGGTCTCCCTATTCTTGGCGAGAGAGCATATGTCGGTACCTTGATGAGTCTAACCACCAACAGACGAAACATGTGTCCTCCAATGTAAGAGATGGGTGGGGCTTCCTCCCGGTCAAGCAACTAACTATTGCTCATTATGGCGGAGATGCAGGTTGTTGTGCGTTCCACATGAGATTGTGGAACCCAACGGTCGGGGGTGTATAACTCCTACTACTGTTGACTCGTTGGACGCAGTCCAAAGAAGTCAAAAAACTGCATTTATAAGCCATCCGACGAGAAGTTGGCGAAAATATGCGTTGTTTGATTGTGGAGAGGGACTCTCTATTCTTGGCGAGAGAGCATATGTCGGTACCCTGATGAGTCTAACCACCAACAGTCGAAACATGTGTTCTCCTATATAAGGGATGGGTGGGGCTTCCTCCCGGTCAAGCAAATAATCATTGCTTATTATGGCGGAGACGCAGGTTATTGTGCGTTCCACATGAGATTGTGGAACCCAATCGGGGGTGTATAACTCCTGATTGCTGTTGTCTCGTTGGACATAGTCCAAAGAAGTGTTAAAAACACACACACACATATATATATATATATATATATATATATATATATATATATATATATATATATATATATATATATATATATATATATATAGTAGTGTTTCGCGGATGGAAGAATACTCTAGACTATTAGTCCGGCAGTACATCCGATCGTTTGTGTCCCTTTTGTTGGGAACGTGCAGACGTTTCGCCAAGGTCACACTTGGACGATGTGCCAAGGTCACACTTGGACGATGTGCCAAGGTCACACTTGGACCCCCTCGGACGATGTTTGGGGTGTCACAGTAGTAGTTAGTTGCTCTCCCGACTGCATGAACTTCGATGAACTTCGGTCTATCGGTGCTCACCGGCACAAACATCGGCACAAAGATCGTCCGAGGGGGCGGAGCCAACACCAGAACCAATAAGAAGTACGCACCATCACAATCTGCGACCCAGAAGAATATAAATATTAAGAGACAGTTTCCACAGCTTTCAGTCTTCAGACAAGCATTGAGAATGCCAAATGTGACCTTGGCGCAATGTTCCCAACAAACGGGACACAAACGATCGGATGTACTCCCGGACTAATAGTCTAGCATATATATATATATATATATATATATATATATATATATATATATATATATATATATATATATATATATATATATATATATATATATATATATATATATATATATATATATATATATATATACTACTTAATTTCTTCGGCTTTAACCTTTTTAATCATAATAATTTTTTGATCAGTCGATTCTTTTGTTTGCAGTTATAACAAGAGGTTAAAAGTACCTACAAATACTACAAAACATTTGTAGTTTCTGGGTTAAGGTCATTTTTCACGACAACTTCATTATTTTCGATTTTACAAACATTTCAGCACTAATTTCATTTCTATTTTCCGTTTATTATTAATATTTACTGCTTTGAACAATATCTAATATTTTTTCTGCATAATTACTGACACTACAAAAAAATTAACTATACTAAAGGGTATTCCATTAAGAGGTTTCGAATGTTGGTAACGAATAAAAGAAACGTTTCATAACATACCTGAAAGTTATTTATGGCAGTGCGAAGCTGGATAGTGTACAATTAGACGTGGAATACAACATCTGTCAAATGACCGCCACGACTTCTCTGGCAGCTCACAATTCTTTTGTTGAAATTCTCGATTACTGCTGAACACATTTACGTAAATAAACAAAATTGTCGCATCTGGGGCAATGAAAATCCTAGAGAAATCCACGAAATCCCGATGCATGCTCAACGTGTCACAGTTTGGTGCGGTTTTTGGGCTGAGGGTATCATTGGACTGTATTTTTTTGAAGATGAAGATGAACGAGCTGTTACAGTAAACGGAGAACGATACCGAACGATGATTGATGTTTTTTTATGGGATCAAATAATGGACAGGGATTTAGAGAATATATGGTTCCAACAAGATGGTGCAACATGTTATACAGCACGTGAAACATTAACTTTATTGCGTACACTGTTTGGAAGGAGGCTGATTTCCCGGAATGGGGACGTAAATTGGCCACCAAGGTCATGCGACTAGACTATTTTTTGTGGGGCTATGTGAAGAGCAAAGCTTACGAAAATAATCCGCAAACCGTTCAACAGTTGAAAGAAGAAATTAGGCGAATAATTCGTGACATAACTCCACAAATGTGTTCAACAGTAATCGAGAATTTCAACAAAAGAATTGTGAGCTGCCAGAGAAGTCGTGGCGCTCATTTGACAGATGTTGTATTCCACGTATAATTGTACACTATCCAGCTTCGACTTGCCATAAATAACTTTCAGGTATGTTATGAAACGTTTCTTTTATTCGTTACCAACATTCGAAACCTCTTAATGGAATACCCTTTACATTTATCAGCATCGTTTTTAGGCAAACATAAGCAAAAAAAATCAAGTATTCTTTAATGCGGGTTCCATCGTGATGGAGCGCTACATCTCGTATTCTCTTTGTCATTCTTTGTTGCTGCATTTTACATTTTTTTTATATATCGTTCCTACTATTTAGACTTCTTCACTAATCTTTCTTCCCTAATCTTTCTTCTATTTTTGCCCACATCTCATTACTCATCCTCCCAACCTTGTCATTTTCTGAGTTTTTTGATGTATATTAATAACAAGGCATAAATCATTTAATTCGATCCATGTCTTCAAAACAAGGGATTTTTTTCCGTGCTTTAAGTAAAATTTGCCCATTTTTTAGGTAAAAATGGTTTCCTTCCAGTAACCATCAAACGTCTAAGCGTTTCCTGAGACCGGTTTCTGGCTTTAACCCATCATCAGTTGGGCTAGATCAATTCTTCTATTGGAACCTTCGGTGTGAAACACTAAACATGAAGAGATTTACCACTAAACACCAAATCATTTATTTTGAACTGCTCGACGCACGTTTCGCTAACCATGTTAGCATCATCAGGAGATGATTTAATTTGAAAGTTTAAAAAAAGTGATTTGGTGTTTAGTGGTAAATCTCTTCAAGTTTAGTTGGGATCGAGTTGAATGTTCGAAAGCAGCTGAAGCTTAAGGAGCGAAACCTAACTTGGGAGACGCTTGTTGACGTTTGATTAAAGAATCGAGTAAATTTTACCTGAATCACAGCAAAAAATTTCCATTATTTGTTGAATATTTCAACGAAGTGGTGGACGAACTTCGATTGCTGAACACCTGCAGTCTTTCTTCCGTTTCCCTTGAACTTTTTAAGGTTTCAGAAACTTACAAAAGCACATAGTTCACGTTGGAATTGAAGATCCTGAATATAATGTTTCACCTAATAACACAGTGCTTTCTCCTATCATGTCAAAAACTTGTTTATGTTTTGGAATCCTGTTTTCGATATTGCATGAGAAAACTGGTATCAGATTTATTCAAAGGGGTTTGTTTGGCCACTTTAATAAATTTCTTCATATAACTGCATATCTTTAAGAGTGCTCGAGAATATGTAGATAAAATCTTTGTAATCATTGTACTCTAGTTCGTAATAATTGATAACGTATAGTTGATAATTATGAAGAAATACTTCTTAGAAACTTAATAACAAACAATAAAGTAAAAAATACTTGCCATGATAAAAACGCCGGTCCAGAAAAATGTTCTACAATATCCTCTTCAGTCAAGTTCATTCTTTTGTACACTCTGTCCCAAATGGCTTCTTGTCCATTGAAAGCAAGAACGAAATTGAACGAGTTCAATACCATCCAGTCGATATGCTTTTCCCATTGATTCCAGTTCCACCATACGAAACTATAGCTCGTTGTACAAACATTTTGGTAATATCGATATCTGAAAGCAGAAATTAGTAAATAAATTATAATTCACTTATGTTTTTATTTTACTTAAGTTTTAAATCAATATTTAAAAACCTGGATTTCTGTATAGTTTCTTATTTTAGAAATTCGTCTATGTATTTGAGGAATGAGCATGCAGAGGTGTGAAAGGAATTGGAAGGAAGATTGGAAATGTGTAGTTTAGGTGTGATGGAATATTTTGAGAAAAGTGAAGTAGTATGCTTTTTCAAATAATTGAAGATAGCGTCTTAATAGAGGATAGGCTTAAGAGTAAGGAGGCTAAATAAGATTTTATGAACTAGAATAAATAAATACAATAAAACGTAATTTTATCTGTGAAACTTTATGTAAATAGACAGGGTAGTTCACTGAAATTGATCGTTTTTGAAATAGGAAATACTTGACTAGTTGAAAAAGAGGGGGGTTTGGGGCAGATGTTTATCGACTCTCCCTAATGTGTTGTTTAGTATCCATCATGCCACTGTGAATTAGAAAGCGCCGCAGATCATACAGTAAGAGGTGCAAAAGAGCTTTTGAAGCAACATTTTCATAATCGATTAGTCTATAAAAATGGAGATATGAGATGGTTGAAAAATTGCACGTGGGCTCATGGAGAAGATTAAAAATGTAAAAAAAAAATGTGAAAATCAAAATCAAACGTCATCAATTGCTACCCGAGACCGATTTCTGGCCTTAAACCATTATCAGTCGGGTTTGAGTTGAACGTTCCAAATTAACTGAAGGTAACCAAGGAACACGAAAGTTTGTATTTATAAAACAACCATTTAGTCAATAGCTACTTATGGCTGTGAGATGTGTACCGCCACAAATAAAACAGAAGAGATGCTTGCAGTATTTGAAAGAAGAGTACTCAGAACAATTTTTGCTGTGAATGATAATGGATCTTGGAAGATTAGGTATAACGTCGAACTCAATCAGGTATACCTAGATCTGGATATTGGAGACTATGTAAGGGTCCAGCAGCTCGGAGAATGCCAGAAAACCGAACACCAAGGAACATCATGGAGGGGTGAATAGGCGTAACAGAAGAGATATATTAAAGATATGATATTTAAAGGCGGTCAATGATATCGCGCTGTAACATAGTGAAAGAAACACTAAGGAAATAGAAGATGCTGTTAAAAGAGCATCAATTTGCGAATTTGAAAAATGGAAACCATTTAACAGACATTATTTTCTTACTTTATTGGTTAAAATCTATAAAAATTGTTTTTTAATTAATAAGGTGTTTCAGTTAATAATGTTATTTTTTTCCAAAAATGTGAGCGTTTATTTTTATAACAAAATAAATTACCTTAATAATCAAAGTATTGGCCATTGTTAGCTATTACTTTTTTCCATCTTTCTGTCAAAGAATGGATTCCGCCGAAAAAGAACTTTTGGAGTTTTGAGGTCAATCATTCATCAAGCCAAATCTTCACTTTTTCGTAAGAATTTAAATGTTGTTCTGAAAATCCATGATGCATCGATTGAAATAAGTGGTAGTCCGAAGGGGTTAAGTCCGGTGAATACGGTGGGTCGGGTGGGATGTCCCATTTAACCTTTCTAAATGGGTTTTTAGACATTTTGTAACATGGGGTCGACAACTGTCATGTTGAAAAATTACTTCATCGTGTCTTTGGGCGTATTCCAATCGTTTTCCCTTTAATCTTGGTTTAATTTTATCAATTGTTGTCGTTATCGATCCCCAGTAATTGTTGCACCAAGTTTCGGCATTTCGTAACAGCTCCCCTACTAACCGACCAAATTCAAGGCAAAACCTTATTTCCGTGTATATTGCGCACTGGTTGTAATGTTGAAGGCTGGCCTGGGTTTACCCATAATTTATTCGGCTTTGCGTTGTCAAAATAGATCCACTTTTCATCACCTGTCTCAACTGAATGCAAAAAACCTTTTCTGTCTGGCAAGCAAGATATCAGAAGTAGTTTTTCGCCCTTTAATTCTCTATCCTTTAGCTCATATGGGACCTATTTTCCTTCTTTCTGGATCTTTTCCAATGTGTGTAGACGCTTGGAAATCGTGGTTAATGGACAACATTCCATGATTCTACCAATTGTTTCAACGTATGACTTCATAGTCATATCGTCTTCATCAAATAATGCTTGCAAATCTGCATCTTCAAACTTTTTAGGGTGTTCTGGACGCTCCCAGTCTTATATGTCAAAATCATCACTTTTAAACCGTCATAAGTTTTTTTGGTTTAGAGCATGTTCACTATAAGCTTCAACCAACAATCGATAACTTTCAGCAGCCACATCTTTTTCTAGTACATAATTCGATATATTCAAAGCCATGAAAAACTATGTTTTTTATATATGTCATTAGCCTATACCAACAAATGTATTAGTAACGCCATCTCTTAGCAAAATCGACGTTATTAACTGAAACAACTATTATATATTTTACCGAAAAAAAAAAATTACCTATCATTTAATGTTATAGTCAGGTTAACATCAGGCAGTTCTTCTGGTAAATTTAGTTGTGATACTTCCCAAGAAATGTGACAGTTGCACAAATACTTAAGATAGTAATTGAAACCTGAAGCTGCAGCCACCCCTGTTGTTCCAGTGATTTCAATTTTTCCATTTGTTTTCAACAACTAAAACAATTACTTGTACAGGAATCTATTAATATTAAAATTTAACTCAAAAGGATTGTTCACAAAACATCACATCAGAGATATGGGCGTTAGAAAATAAAATGTGAAAGTTTATTGATAATATTAACTAAAGCAAGTTTTTTTATTTTCAGTGTAGACTTCAATGCACTTTGCCTAATGCTTTTCTATTAGTTCTATTCGTTTCGAGAAATACATTTCTTGAGCAAAACACACCTTCACGGTTGCTATGTTGCTATAGCTTCTTTATTTAACTTAACATGCGAATCATCGAGCAAGTCTTTTGTCAGAGGTTAGAGTTTTACTGAACTTGAGGTTCCAGATGATTTCGAATTTCGATATCTCGCGCCGGAATTTTAGAGACGAAAATTACCGATAATCAAATGCTCTTAGGAAATTTTAGACTGGGCTTGGTCTAGCCGAGTATCTGTATGGAAAGGCCAGTGCATCTTGGCACTGGCTCTTTTAGTTTGGTAACAACTTCACCGAAATTAATGTTGTTTCCTTCAAGATATGCAGCACCTAAAAACACGCCGATTGGACCAGGAGGATAATCGGCAGCATCTTGGAGCTCCTCGCCAGTCTAGAATTACATGGTAAAGGCCTAAATAATCAGAGCGCTAACTTCTTAAACCTAACTAACGCTAAATTCAAACCCTATAATCGAATATATCAAATGTCTAATATGAAATGATTCATCTATTGGTGTGCGTATGGTATTTCTTTCATATTGCGTATGGTATTTCTTTTGTAACTGTGAATGTGTTCGATTTCGTGAGATGATCACCGGGTTGGATAATATTGATCTGGAGAATATGTAGTTCCAACAGGATGGCGTGACACCTTGCTCCACTGAAAAGCTATTGATTTATTGAGCGAAAAATTTCCTGGTGAATTATTATAAGAAAGCGTGATGTTAATTGACCATCAAGATCATGTGCTTTGACACCGTTGCACTATTCTCTTTGTCGTTGCGTGAAAAGCCAGGTCTATAAGAACAATCCACAATCGATTCCTGAACTAAAGTTAGAAATTATTCGAGTCATTGGTGAGCCACGGTTATATCAAAATGTCATCCAAAATTTTGATAAAAGAGTGGACGCCTATGAAGCTGCAAGAGGTGGTCATTTGGCAGATATTGTCATTAAATGTCATACACTATGCTTCAATTATCAATAAAAAAGAATAAAACACAAAGTCTGTGTTTTATTCAAGAATTATTAAAAAAACCTCTCAATTGGAAAGACCCTTTACTAATATATTTAACTAGAATATAGGTTATGATATTTTCAGTAAAATTATTGTCGGTAGATAAATATAAATAAATACACATTTTATTTAGCATATGCAGCTAATAGTAACAAAACAAAATCAATATACAAAAAAAACATAAAAGTAAGAAAAATTCTAAAAAATCTTAACAAAAGAAAATACAATCAAAAGGCATTAACCAATATTGTTCAAATGATAAAACACTCTATTGCTTCAAATAATAATTTAACAGTCTATTAAATACATGCACATTAGGAGCGCTCCCTATGTGGGCGGGCAAAGCATTGAAGAGACTAACACCTTCCCAAAACAATGTCTTCTGGAGAGCAGTAGTTCTCACAATTGGTACATCATAATTGTTCTTAGAACGGACATCGTAAGAATGCATATTTACTCTTTGTACCAAAAAAGTATTCAAATAATGGGGCAACAAATTATGTTTAATTTTATATATCAATCGAATGTTAGCCCCTTCAATGGCCCGCGCAACTGAAAACCAATCCAATGACCGCAACATTACCTCTATCGGTGTATACCTATTACAGTTCAATAGTACACGCATAGCCTTGTTCTGCTGTATTTAAAGTCTACCAATACTCTCTTTATTACATGATATCAGCACAGACATACAATAGGTAAAATGGGGTAAAACTATAGTATTATATCCAAGCCTCTTGGACCATGGTGATAAATGTGACGATATACGACTAAAGAACCCTATTTTTTTCCCAATCTTTCTACATAGATAACTCACATGATTACAAAATGTTAACTGAGGATCCAACAGTACTCCTAAGTATTTAATTTCATTTACAATTTCAATATCACAATTATTTATATTTATTTTTAACCCTAACTCATTAAATCTTTTGCAGTTTGCTTTAGACCCTATCACCATGCACCTTGTTTTCAGTTCGTTTAGTTTAAGTTTATTTTTGCATAGCCATCTAAATAGTATTGCCAGTTCACTATACAATGTTTCAACCATCTCAGGCAAATTATATCCAGACACAGATATGAGAGTATCATCCTCAAAAAGGCTAATAAAACATTTATCTAATATTGTAGAAATATCGTTGATATATATCAAAAACAGCAATGGGCCCAAAACACTACCCTGAGAAACTCTCCTCGCACTTTCCCTCTTTGCCGACACTTTTCCCTCAACCCTCGTCCTATGATGTCTGTCTGTTAAGTAACTCTTGATCCATTTTAAGGCTTTCGATCTTACACCATAACTTAATAATTTTTTACACAGTATATCCCGGTCAATAGTTTCGAACGCTCGCTTTAAATCTATAAATACACTAAGCACAGTTTTTCCGACCTTTATATCGCTCCTCCATGTTGCGCAGACATACTGAATAGCCGTCTCACAAGAATGTTTTGTCCTAAACCCTGATTGAGCAGAAAATAACAATTTATTGGTTTCAAAATAAGTTTTCAACTCTGTACATACTATAGTCTCAATGATTTTATCATTAACAGGTAATAAATTAATTGGTCTAAAGTCACTTGGTATACTAGGTTTTGGTATTTTTGGAATTGGTACAATAATGCTGGTTTTTAAGTCCTCAGGAAATGTATTCGTTTCAAAACTTGTATTAATTAAGTAAAATAAAGGATAACCGATGACATAAATTTTTTTTTATTAACCTTATCGTAATTTCATTGTCACTGGTACTTCGGCTTTTTAAACTAAACACAACTTTTCTTAATTTATTTAGAGTAACATGTTTAAACTCAGAAAAATCGTGAGTCTTGCATACTTTGACATCACTGCTCCAGTCCTGCTCTTCGATACTCTGTTCTACTTCATTCAAACTATCGAAGTAAAAGTCATTGAAGTTCTCCTTCGTAGGTCCGTAGTGAGCATCAAAGTCGATTCGCGAAAAATCGGCACGCCCCTTACCATTGCCCAGCATATCCTTTATTGTTCTCCACATCTTCCTCCCGTCCCCCCTACAAGTATCGATATTATTATTAAGGTACTTTTTCCTCTCAAGTCGCATCATGGACAGTGCAATATTTCTTTTCTGCTTATAAATTCTCCAATCATGTTCATTCTTTGTGAAAGAAAACTTTCTATACGCTCTGTCCCTCTCAACTTGAGCATTTCTTAGCTCTTTGCTCATCCAAGGGAACTTTCTAGGTTATACTAATTTTAAGGGAGCAGCCATATCAATAGCATCATGTAGAGTTTGCATAAAATCAACATATAATTTACTAACGTCAATGGAATTGTAGTCCCAATCATTCCCCATCAACTCAGTAATCAGCCTCGAGACTGCTTGCTCATTCAGATTCCGAGCATACGTATGTTGAGGTGTTTCACATACAATACCCTGAAGTTTAAACTCGGTACCAATAATCTCATGATCGCTTATCATCGGAAAATCTCTAACAAGCTCCACAGTTCCAAAATCATTGGTAATTATGTGATCAATCAGTGTTTGTGAGATACCACTATTGTGGGTTTCCCTAGTAACAATCTGTGTGAAACCTGCTCCACTGATAATGTCTTTCAACCTTCTAGACTCACTGCTGTTCTTCAATAAATCGATATTTATATCACCCAGAAGAAAGGTTTTATTTCTTTGAAATTCATTGTCACCTAGATTGTCTTCTAAATAATTTAAAAAATCACCTACAGAGGCACTAGGCGATCTATAGCAGGCCGCTACCAAGAAAAACAGCTTATTTATCTGTATCTTAAATGTTACGACCCAGTAACTGGTTAGAACTGTCTCGACAGAAACCACCCAATATTTCAAGCCAGATTTAATATAAATAATAGCACCCCCCGTATGACGACTATCCGAATAACAGACAACAGCCGTATATCCAGTTATGTTAATTTCGTTCTCTTCTACATCTCGTTTTACATGAGTTTCATTAACACACAAGATCCATGGGTTTCTATCTTCTACAAACTGCCTCAGCTGCAACATGTGGGTCGTCATTCCCTGTATATTAATATGCAATATATCTATATTGCTAGTGGACGCACTGAAGCAATCAAGGGGTTGCTATGCATACTTAGTTCTGTTCTTCATTCTTTCAACAGCTCGTTTATAACATTCGCAATTTTTATCAAACACTGTGTGATCATATTTAATATGTGGTATCTTCAGGACATCATGTGCAAATTTACAATTAGTACACTCCTTTGTATTTGAATTACATTTCGAGCTTTTATGATGTTTGTTACATAAAGGACAAACATCTTGTTGACTGCACTTTGCCGCTTTATGTCCATACCTCCAACTGGAAACTGTCCCAGAAACTGTCCCAGGAAAACTGTCCCAGTCAAAGAAAACTCTCTTACTACTCAACATGCACTTATAGATCTCTGCCGACACCTCCAGTATTATATTACACAGTTTATTTCCTTTAGGAATATATTTTCGAACTACTTCAATATTCAGATCTGTATTTTTAAGAAAACTCTGATTTTTTATGCGCTCTAAAAAGTTTTCATTAGTTGCAATATATTTATCTTGAACGCCAACCACAATTATTCTGGGGTTAATATATTTAGGTATTTCTACCTCATAATTATCGGATAATTCTTCTATTGTTGTTATTTGCAGTTTCTTCAGATAATCGTCATCCTTACACTGAATCATAACGGATCCCTGACCTATCGATTTTAATTTGTTTATTTCTACCGATAAATTGGACGGATTAATTTTTTCCGTGATCGCATTCCTCGTCGTAGTACAATTTTGTTGCTTATTTTTCGGTCTAATTATTAACGGAGGATTTTTTTTTTTACAATATCTGTCCATGATTTTCCTTGTGGAGTCGAAATGTCATTATGTTGCGAATTATTTAATAATGTCTCTGTATTCATCTTACACTCCTCAGTATGTTGTTCCAACCTTTTTAATCTATTACTAAGGTCAACATTCACCTCAAATACTGACAGGCATCCATCACATACCCAAAACAAATTTTTACAGTCATTTATGGCTTTAGATATTGGCTCTTTGATGTTAACACAATGTAAATGATATTTATTATCACACACTTTGCACGCCACGATTTTTTCTCGCCCGTCAATATTGTCATTGCACTCGGTACATGCGTGTGTGGCGCTGCCATGGCGACGACTGGCAATGGCAATGGGCGAGATGGCAATGCGTATAAAATTTGTATAGCATCATTTATAAGTACTTCTGATAATTATAAATCAATTACAAAAACTGTCAAATATATACTAAAATAGCTGTAAAAAACTTCTTGTTGAAGAACCCTTTATGTTCTAAATAATGATGATAACAATAGGCTTCTTACCTTGAACACATCCTTCTCATTGGTATTTAAACTAGGATCAATGATCACTGAAAAATCACTGTGTCTCTGTGGAAGAATTCTTTGAATTAAATTTTCAACGGCTGTTTTTTGAACACCGGCTGAGGTAGTGGTCTTGATGTGTCCTAATGTTGATTCAAATCCTGAAAAAATTAATGAAAATTAATGTATCATTGATAGACATTAGAAGAGTACATCTACAATAAAATTTGTTGTTATTTTTGGATAGTAAGAGATAAGGGATAACTGCAGGTTTAATTTAGAAATTCACCATAAATTGGGTTGATACAAAAGTTCGACCCATTTTTGGTGCTAGGTGGCATTGCGTCGCAAAACCAAAGTGTTATTACTTTTCGAATGTGGAAAGTTTTTATGTTGTTTGACATAATTTGGGAGTACTTGGGAAAACATTGTGCTACTTGGGCATTGTGCTACTATGGTAGAAAATAAGGAGGACTTTATCGGATAAGTGTTTTTGATGCTTCGCAAATGCAAAAAAATATATGTGCTGTGTACTGCGAGGGAGCCATTGGTGATTCCCTGAGGGTAAGTCATTCAGAAAGTTTTGTAAAAACAATTTCAATCTTAGTGATGCAGAACGTTTTGAACAGTGCTCGTTGAGGTCGTTGGTAATAATACGAGATTAGTTTGAAAAGTTTTCAGTCTCTATATGATGATAGCGTTACTTGTCAAAAATGTTGTGGTAATATAATTGCGCATGCGTTGTAGGGATGTGACATTCAATGAAAAAATCGATTAATTAATAATTCATTTTTCTTCGCTACTTAAAAATTCGTTTTTTAAGGAAAATAATCGATTCTTGGGAAAAATCGATTTTTTTTTAAAATCTGGATACTTTTCTATATAATAATAAAGCCAGACTAAGTGGTCTTAAGACGAACGAATATGGGTATCTATAATTGGGTTGGGTATCTATCTATGATCACTTTTTCCCAGGACAAAGAAATACCCACAGATTGCTAGGAAATAACCTCCATCACCATCAACAATCAAGTTTTATAAATGTTAGTTTTAGGGAATAGAAAAATAAGAATTCTAATAAATTCTAATAAAATTAGAAAATTAAACGAAAACGAAAAAAACAAAAAAAAATTATAAATATATGAAAGTGAAAGAAAAACACCATTACAATCATGGATTTTTTTCCTTTATTTGGGTTTTTCGCCACTATCTAAAACTCAAAAAATATCAAAAATACCTGTTCTTATTTAATGAAAAAATCACTGGGTAAAAACAAAAAACCAAACGGAGACAAATTTCTCAGTGATTCTTTTTTGTAATAAATTTGCCTAACAAACAAAATTTTAAAGATATAAAAATGTTATAAAACATTTTACAAACTTTTAAGGTTAACGTTTCGGAGGGTACTCTCCCCCCGTTTTCAAAACTAAACTAAAAAATAAATTATATTAATTTGTAATATATAAAGTAACGAATGAAAGTAAATATATTTTTTTGTATATGTCAATGATACTTACATTGACAACAATAGATTTTCATGACAGTGACGTACTACCAAAAATATATATATATATATATATATATATATATATATATATATATATATATATATATATATATATATATATATATATATAGAGAGAATGTTTACTGTGTGATTGTTTATTGTACTGATTGTGTATTCAAATATTTAAATGTGTTTAATTGTATTCTTTAGAATCGGGAACCATATTGAATTTAAATCTACCGAAGGCATAGCAATACAGTTATTTTTATTTAAATTAATTACAGCGGTTTCTTTTAATCTTCTGTATTTTGTTACCGATTCTTTTATACCGTTTTGGAATTATTCCAATTGATTTTATGACCCGATTCCCATGCGTGTTGACAAATTCTAGATTTATTAAAATCGCCCTTTCTAAGATGGTTTTTATATGCTCTTTTACTCTAACATCTAACGGCCTAGATGTCTCACCTATATCGAATTTGCCACATTCGCAGGGAATTTTATAAACCACATTTTTGGTATTTTGTTGTATATTGTTTGGTTTAGTCTTTGTTAATAGAGATCTAAGAGTATTTTTTGTTTTAAATATCGTTCTTATGTTGTATTTATTTCCTACACTTTTAATTGTGTCAGAAATTGTAATTGTTTTTTATTAAAATGTCTTTTATGTGATTTGTTTCTTTTTGTAGTGTATCAGTGTCGGTACAAACAAGTTTTGCTCTGTCATATAAACTTTTAATTACTCCTATTTTGACCGATTTTGAGTGATTTGAAAATAAATTGAGATGCCTATCTCTGTTTGTCGGTTTTCTGTAAACTGTAGTTTTTAATGTGTTGTTTTGTTTTATTATTATAGTGTCGGGGAATGGTAATTTATTCTCCTTCTCCATCTCTTAAGTAAACTTAATTGTAGCCTCTCGAGAATTTATATCTTGTAAAAAAAATATTTAGATCGTCAATGCTATGTTGCCATATAGCAAAAATATCATCAACATACCAAAGCCATATTAATGGCTTTTTAAGAGATTTATTTAATATGTCATTCTCGAGGTCGGCCATAAAGATATTACTCATCAAAGGAGAAAGAGAAGAACCCATTGCCATTCCGAAATTTTGTTGATAATAATCATTTTCTAATTGAAAATATGTGGTTTTTAAGCACAGAGTTGATAATTCCAAAATTATATTTATGTTTAGTTTAGTGCGGTCTTTTAATGTTGTGTCATGTTCTAATCTCTTTCTAACTATTAAAAGTGATTTATCAACAGGTACATTAGTAAATAAACTCACCACGTCAAAACTAACCATTAAATTTTTGTTTGTAATTTTAATGTTCGAAATTTTATGTAAAAAATCTGCAATATTTTTACTATATGAATCTAATACCAAACCAAACCTTCTTAGAAAGGGCGATTTTAATAAATCTAGAATTTGTCAACACGCATGGGAATTGGGTTATAAAATCAATTGAAATAATCCCAAAACGGTATTAAAAGAATCGGTAACAAAATACAGAAGATTAAAAGAAACCGCTATAATTAATTTAAATAAAAATAACTGTATTGCTATGCCTTCGATAGATTTAAATTCAATATGGTTCCCGATTCTAAAGAATACAATTAAACACATTTAAATAGTTGAATACACAATCAGTACAATAAACAATCACACAGTAAACATTACCTATATATATATATATATATATATATATATATATATATATATATATATATATATATATATATATATATATATATATATGTATATTTTGGTAGTATGTCACTGTCATGAAAATCTATTGTTGTCAATGTAAGTATCGTTGATATATACAAAAAAATATATTTACTTTCATTCGTTACATTATGTATTACAAATTAATATATTTTTTTTTAGTTTAGTTTTGTAAACGGGGGGAGAGTACCCTCCGAAACGTTAACGTTAAAAGTTTGTAAAATTTTTGATAACATTTTTATATCTTTAAAATTTTGTTCGGCAAATTTATTACAAAAAAGAATCACCAACAAATTTGTCTCCGTTTGGTTTTTTGTTTTTACCCAGTGATTCTTTCTTTAAATAAGAACAGGTATTTTTGATATTTTTTGAGTTTTAGATAGTGGCGAAAAACCCAAATAAAGGAAAAAAAATATATGAACACGCCACAATCATTCAGACATTACTAAGAAGACATGGGCCACAAAGCATTCTTGTGCACTTTCCTGGGGCGAAAGGTGCTATTTGAAATGTAAATTCTGTTCTGGATGATTGGTATCCGTAGTGTTAGTTTGTTTGATAGCAAAATGTTTAATATAATAATAGAATGAACCAATAAACACATTGATAAAATTAGCGACACATTTCCTAGTCCAAGGGATGAGAAATCAACTGAATTAGTTGAAATAAAAGCGTTTATTGGACTTTCATATATCGCCGGTGTGTTTAAAGCGTCACATTTAAATCTAGAGGAATAATACAGGGTGTTTGGTGCATCGTTTGCAAAATTAAAATGGCCGATATTAGGGGTCTTTTGTTATCTCCTCAGCCTCCATAAAGCATTATTGGGTAATGTCAGCATTGAAACTTGAATTAAAAAAAGTTATTGGTATATCCTCCAAATCCTTCAGAGACACAGACATTTCGATTAGTGGACGTTTACAACAATTTGGACTCAGTGAATCCACAATATGGTGTATTTTCTGAAAGGATTTAGCTCTGAAGGCATATAAGGTTCACATAACACTGAACTAAAACCTGGATCATTCTAAACGTCCTGCATTTCGATATCGTGAGATGATAACAGCATTATGTGGGCTGAATAGAATAATATTGATCTGGATGATATGTGGTTAGCTTTCACTCTGCTAATGAAACAATTGTTTTATTTTTATTAAGACAATACTTTCCTGAATGAGTTATTGCAAGAAATGCAGATGTTAATTGGTCACCAAGATCATATAGTTTGGCAGCGTTGGACTATTTTCTTTGAGGTTACGTGAAAAGCCAGATCTATAAGAACAATCCACAATAGATTCCTGAACTAAAGGATGAAATTATTAGTCATTGATGAGATACAGGCACGGTTGACAAAAGACTGTGTGTCTGTGGAGCTGCAAGAGCTGATCATTTGGCAGATATTGTCTTTCATGTTTAAATCTCATAACGTATGTCATAATTATCAGTAAAAAGTTTTTTGAAATCAACAAAAAATCTGTGCTTTTTTCAAGAATTAAAAAAACTGCTCAATTTGAAAGACACTATATTATATTGATTAAATGTAATATATAGTAAGTTAGCTTTTATAACGCGTTTTTATTGTTTTCGTGTATTCATTATCTCAATTTCATTCATTATCAAATTTTCTAACCCACACATCGTCAATTTTCTCTCGGAATATTTTTCCTGAGTCCTTTCTTTCTTTTAAACTGTGTTTGCTCTGTGTTATTTATTATCCATGTTTACGGATCGGAGTATTATCAAAAGAGAGCTCCGATTTGGAATGTCAATAAAAACCAAACCAACTAAGATGCAGAAAAATAATTTATATTCTTGTAAAGTACAATTCATGCCATTTTGAAATGTGTTGTTTGAAGATTTCGTGGCCTATGTTGATTCATTCGTGCTTTAAATACACTCACAAAAGGCGAACGCTAGAAATATCTGATATCACTCCGAAAAGACCAACAGGATCCGGAAAGATTTGTTGGATAATTCCGTGTAAACGTCGAGAGATATGCGATGTAAAACCATCTTGCTGAAACTATACATCTTCTGGATCGTGATCATTTACTTTTAAATGGAGAAAACATTTAACAAACAAAATTTGAGGTGGCTGCTACTTTTCTATAACAACTTTTGGGATGGCGAGTGGTCGCTGGTGAAGTTCCCGTAGGTTAGTTTCAGGAGATGGTTGTTGCATTTGGAAGATACTTGTTGACGTTTAATGGCAATTGAAGGATTGGGCAATTTTTAAGAAAAATACGGGAAAAATTTCTTTTTTTTTTAATATTTTAAATATTCTCCACGGGCCCACTGGGAAACTTGTGTTTCCCTGCTGGGCCACCATACATTTATACGGATATATTACGAGAGATGCGTGAAAAATTCCCCGGACATTTCGATACAACATTCTAGCGCCATCGCACGTTTCCGCGCCGAAGATCTTGGGGTGATCGATTTAGCAGGACAAAAACAAATTTTGAATTTGATGCAATTCACCATCAATTTTTTTATGGATAGTTTAAAACTACAAAATTCCAAAGAAAAAAATGCGCATCGTCATCTATCGGAAAAGTATCTAAGTTGTCACTCTGTCATCGTATGTGACGAAGTTGGCATATCAAAATGAAACTTCACATTTGCTCATAAGACGAAACTATTTGATTAGTCTACGTGTAATAAGCAAAATACAGAAGAATTAGGAGAAACTGCAAGGTGAGAAAAAAAGAGAATTTGGGTAAATACATCTGTTACAACCATTAACATTAATTAGCAATTACAACAAACGAGTATTAATAGTTTCTGCTGTTACAACATTTAATATAAGAGAACAGAAGTGTTTAAATGCAATTTTACTATAAAACAAAAGCATAACTTATGAAAATGTATGTATGCATGCATAATGTATGTATGAATAACTTACGAGAATAATTAATTTAAATCACTACTTAAAATACTTACGAAACGATTCAATACTATTGATTAAAATCACTATAAACAATGGAATCATCCATTCTGACTTCATAGTTCAACGCCGACACTTGAAATTCTCTTAATAATAAATTTATCTAAATTATACCTTACACAACAATATTTAAAACACAGTCCAGCTTCTGATAATTTAATAAAAATTTTAATCACATTTTGTATTTATATTAGATGAGATACGTTTATCTTACACGATTCAAATATCTAATTATTAATACTTATCAAACAATTATTGATTTGTTCTTTTGTTGCCAGTGGTGTAGAAAAACGGACGTCCTGTTAAATGATGTTTAAAAATAAACTGCTATTATCATAATTGTTTACTGCACAAGAGCAGTGAGTTATTTACGAATATTTATAGGTGTTTAATAGGAAAGAAGATCAACCAACATTAAAGCAAAAAACAATTTAAACTGGTTTTTTATCAGTTCATCATGTATATGATTACCGTTGATAATTTACATAAAGTAGTCAGTAGTTTAAATGAAGTTTGTGTTTTTTTGGTTGCATAACGATCTTAAATGCATCTGCTGACAATAATTTTAATTAATATAACAAATATTCTAGTTATTGTAAATTAAATAAAGCTACAGGCACGGATGGAATATCGGTGGAGATATACCGGGTATGTAAATACGAAATCGGAATGTTTGTATAGAAAATACACGTTTATTGTATGAAAATGATAAGTAATAATTTTTTCATTAGAGGTTTCATCAGGACATCAGGTTGATGGAAGAAGATACCAGGGACGCTGAAACCCATGCAGACTGACTACTGGTGGTTTTTAAAAGAGATGATGCTACAGAACACAAGAGGAAAAAGTGAAAGTTTTTGTCGTTGTATCCCGTCTCATGTAATATATTTTTGATTCACATCCTCAGTAATGTCTCTATAGATTTAACGGTTAACGGTTTAACTTTATAGATTTTTTACATATTTATTAAATAAATATTAGATTATAAAAACATGTCTTCTTTTTTTCCCCACCACCGACCCTCTGGAACAAAATAAACTGTACGTGTTACAGTAATTAGCTAAGCATTTTCGGATTTAGGACTAATAAAGGACAAAATACTTCATATACATCTGTTTTCATCAAAGTTACCTCAAAAAAGTTTAAATCTATTGACCTCTATTATTATTCGAAAGGAAACAGTGAACAAAGTGTGTGGGTTTTATGATGTTATCAATCTGCTTTCTTATTTGTTTGCTTCAGAATATTTATTATTTCATCATGAAATAATGAATGTAGTATGTAATTAAACAAGTAGTACAAAACTAATGGTTTCTAAGGTTTTATATGATTAAATGTGTGTTAAAGAGGGGAGGAAACAAAAAATGGTAAAACAATACATATATTTATTACATAATTCTAATATTAACAATTTCCATAACAAGACTGAATATTTAATGAGATGACATTGAGATAAATATCTTATCGCCTTCTGTTATTTTACCAGATGTTAGTACTTTTAAATAGATACCCATAGGTGGGGAATTGAAGGGGCCCTCGCTTTTTCTGTATCTGAAAAATGAAATAAATGTTGAAAATGTCAAGATTATTTTTAGATTACTAATTGCTCCGATCTAAGAACAAAATTATTCAACTACAAACCCAAAACACTAAAAAAATTGTCATTCTTTTCGCTGTGTCATGCAGAATCACACCGCATACGAGAAAAGTTCATGAGTTTTCTCTAATATCGTAAGGGGTATTTATAAGGAGTCTCCTTCGAAGCAATCCCCTGTCACTATGGACTGTCCACACCTGTTAAACTGTTGCGTTCAACATGCCTTTCAACTTATATTATTCTAACGCAGGGTAAAACGCATGCCTCCTTCCTGCCAACATGTTTGCGTCAGTTTCATTCAACATTTCCGGCGAGTTCAAAAAAGACGGGTTTTTAGAAACGTTAAAAACATTTTATTTCGTAAAGTACCTACTGTTAACTGTTTAATTTTAGTTTCATGAATACATCTGACATTGTCAGATCGGTATGAGTACTGCTGTGCTGGTTTTGATAAGAGCACATAAAATAAGGGAAATATACAGAATATTTGTATGGACAAAGGAATATTTAGAATAATGACTACACTTTACTACAGGGAATTTATATACTAAAAAAATCCTTACACATTTAATTTTATTAGTTTTTATTATATTTAATTTAAAACTCTCGGTATAGCATTAGGTATAGGACTGACAGTTTACATTTCAGCATGATGGTATATCATGACTTTTTAACCTCCGTGAGTTCCTGTCTAGTGCTAATTTCCCAGCCCCATTCCAATGAATTATTCGTTTTTCTACTGCTTGTCAGAGTTGTTCTTCCCATCTCTCTCAGTCTTGAATGTCCAAATTTAGTCCTTCCTCGTATTTTCGCTTAATAGATAATCGTCTTCTCTTTAGTCTTTTCCAGATATCCCTTCTTTTTACTATATCAAATGCTTTTTTCGGGTCAATGAAACAAATATGGATTTCGGTTTCTGTTAACAGTTTTTCTCCTAGTTGTCTAATTATAAATTATTATAAATATCAGATCTTGTGTGCTTTTACATTCTCTAACACCATGCCGTGGTTCTTCTAATGTCGCTTCTAATTTATCTTTTAGCCTATGCTCTCTTATTCTGGTAAATATTTTTCCAAATAAAGTTTTAGTGTGATCCCTCTGCGGTTTGGTTTATCAAGGGCAATATTATACTAATATTTTGGTCTATTAGTACTTTCTTTTTCATCATGGTGTCGTTTAGTAGTGACAAAAATTCTGCTTTTACTATTTCTCCTATATATTTCAAATTCCTGCTCCCGAGGCGCGCAGAACGCGAATCACTTGCCACCCGAAGTTGTTTTCTAAAATAACCCCAAAATTACATACCAAGTAGCAGGTGCGACATCGTTTTCATTTTGTTTGAAAATTCGCAGCTCGACCTCTATCTAACCAATCATATGCCATATCTGGAAGAATCCGAGAACCTTTCGAATAATCCTCGTAATTTAAAACTCTTATGCTCCCAATTAAAAAAAAAACAGCTTCAAAGAATTAAGAAGAAAACAAACAGGCATCATGTTTGTATGTCTAATTATTGCAACATTTTCGGAGTGATGTCTGTATCTGATTTTAATGTTTACATATAGTTTATGCAATACTTAATAATATATTTAAATTAATGATAACTTTTTTATAAAGTATTTCGTGATAAACATATTTCACAATCTATTTACTCGTTGTAGTATTTGAATGAATATTACAAAAATGTTTTAAATATTTTTTTTGTGCGGCTGATGACCGATTATACAGGATGTTCCAGAGAAACGGATATATTTTAAATATTAAATTTCCGGCGCGTCTCTTGGTAAGGAGTAAAGCGACTATCAGCACAGTATTTGTATTTGGTCGATACAAAATTTTATACAAAACATATATATTTTTGATGTGCCAGTGCCAGTGGTGTAGAAAAACGGACGTCCTGTTAAATGATGTTTAAAAATAAACTGCTATTATCATAATTGTTTACTGCACAAGAGCAGTGAGTTATTTACGAATATTTATAGGTGTTTAATAGGAAAGAAGATTAACCAACATTAAAGCAAAAAACAATTTAAACTGGTTTTTTATCAGTTCATCATGTATATGATTACCATTGATAATTTACATAAAGTAATCAGTAGTTTAAATGAAGTTTGTGTTTTTTTGACCCCAGATCCCAGATCGTAAATGCATCTGCTGACAATAATTTTAATTAATATAACAAATATTCTAGTTATTGCAAATTAAATAAAGCTACAGGCACGGATGGAATATCGGTGGAGATATACCGGGTATGTAAATACGAAATCGGAATGTTTGTATAGAAAATACACGTTTATTGTATGAAAATGATAAGTAATAATTTTTTCATTAGAGGTTTCACCAGGACATCATTAAAACTCTTATGCTCCCAATTAAAAAAAAAAACAACTTCAAAGAATTAAGAAGAAAACAAACAGGCATCATGTTTGTATGTCTAATTATTGCAACATTTTCGGAGTGATGTCTGTATCTGATTTTAATGTTTACATATAGTTTATGCAATACTTAATAATATATTTAAATTAATGATAACTTTTTTATAAAGTATTTTGTGATAAACATATTTCACAATCTATTTACTCGTTGTAGTATTTGAATGAATATTACAAAAATGTTTTAAATATTTTTTTTTGTGCGGCTGATGACCGATTATACAGGATGTTCCAGAGAAACGGATATATTTTAAATATTAAATTTCCGGCGCGTCTCTTGGTAAGGAGTAAAGCGACTATCAGCACAGTATTTGTATTTGGTCGATACAAAATTTTATACAAAACATATATATTTTACAGTATATGTACTATATTAATTGAAAAGTTCGACGACACTTATAGCGCAGGTAAAGAAGTATATCATCTACTACATCATTCATATGAACATAAGTGATGCCTTAAGTCTATCTGTCGATTCATTCGTTAAAGTAAACATATCATGGTTATTTTTTAAAATGAAAAATATAGAACAGTGATCACACCAGTGAACATCAGTGAACATGTACAGTGATCTTTGTAAGAAAAAGGTTTAAAGGCATTGAAAATTCCCAGTAAAATGGTAAATGTATTAGAGAAGCCTGCTACTTCAAAAACAATAATTTGCAAGTGGGCAGGTGAGTTTCAACGTGGTCTTACAAGCCTGGTGTTTTTTGGTGTACAAGCCAACAATTTGAAAAATAATTTCTGTTGAGTTCGATATTTAAGCTGTTTTATACGTAAATTGACATGCTAATTCCAAAACTTTATTTAGTTTTTTTTCTATCACGTCAAGTTTTCTCTTTACAGTTGTTGCGCATCCGACTAAGCTTGGCGAATCACAGAAGTCACTACTGCTCTCCTACCGGCGAACCTTCTTCGACCTAGAAGTGGGGGCGTGAGTGACGTTGCGTCATTCAAAACTAGTTCGGTCAGTTACGCATGAGATGCTAAAGTACGCGGGTCTATGTCGCTCTGATATAGTGAAGTCAAAGTATACATACACAACTACAGATTTTCGTTAAGTGTTCCTCTGGTAGTTCTCGTCGTAAGTGCTTAAACAGCCCTGATTAATTTTGTTATATATGTGGTAGTTTTACCATCGCATTCAACGGACTAATATTAGTACATTTGTCAGGCAAGCCTGTTTTGCTTATTTTAAAGTGAAAATAGGTGATCAAGATAAATTCTGGGCCCCTCATAAAGTGTACAAGCAGTGTGTAGAGAGTTTATGAATGTGGCGAGAGAACACGTAATAAGCTTTCGTTTGGTATACCAATGGTTTGGCGAGAGCCCAAAGATCACTTAAGTGATTGCTACTTTTGCATAGTGAAAACATCAGGATTCAACAAGAAAAACAAACATAAAATTGAGTACCCTAGATTACCGTCAGCTATACGCCCTGTGCCTCATTCAGCTGAAATTCCAGTGCCAGTTTTTCAAGAATTACCTTCTTTAGAGATACAAGAATATGAATCAAGTGAAGATCGAAGTGACTCTTCCGACGAAGAATTCAAAGTTTTCAATGATTCTGTTCGTAAAGGATTCAATCAACATGAATTAAACGATTTAGCACGAGATTTGGGACTATCCAAAAAAGCATCGGAATAATTAGCATCAAGACTGCACTGCAGAGAAAGTGAATTTAGGCAGTACTTCAGAAATAATGATGGATTTGTATATTGCCAGAACGTAGAAGGTTTAATGAAAGAATTGGCCATTTCTAACTATAATGCAACTGAATGGCGATTGTTTATAGATATTTAGAAGGAAATTTATAGGGTTCAGTCCCAATAGGTCATTCAGTTTCTTCGCGTGAAGAATATGGCGATATAAAGAAAGTCATTGACTTGTTGTAATATGTATGTACATGCACCAATGAATCATCTGTGTTGACCTTAAAATGGTCTGTTTCTTTCTTGGCTAGCAACGCGGGTATACCAAATATCTCTGTTTTTTGTGCATGTGGGACAGCAGAACTCGTGAGAAGCATTGGGTGCAATCGAACTGGCCGCCAAGATCTGACCTAAGACCTGGTGATCCAAACATTTTAAATCAGCCACTTGTCGACAGAAAAAATATTGTATTTCCGCCTTTGCATACAAAACTAGGTCTCATGGAGCAATTTGTTAAGGCTTTGTCAATTGAAGGAGACTGCTTTAAGTATATCATTTCGCCATTCCCTAGCTTGTCATATGAAAAGATAAAGGCTGGTGTGTTTGATGGTCCACAGGTTCGGCAACTCATTAAAGATGAAAATTTCAGTGAAATAATGACCGAACTTGAAAGGAATGCTTGGTTGGCTTTTAAAAATATTGTTAAAGACTTTCTTGGAAATACACGAGCCCCGAATTACATCGAAATTGTTCAACAACTCTTGGAGAGCTTTAAAAAGCTTGGTTGCAACATGAGCATCAAACTGCATTTCTTACATAGTCATCTTGCTAACTTCCCAGCAAATCTTGGTGCTGTTCCACCAAGATCTAAAGGTTGTAGAAGCGCGGTATCAAGGTAGATGGGATATCAGTATGATGGCTGACTACTATAAGCATCAAGCGAGAATGTCCACAAACTGAATACTCCAGGAAAAGCTCTAAGAATAATATATTTGATTTATTTTTTGTATAAACACAATTTAACTTTTAATAATACGTTAACTTCTGTATGAATAAAATATTCTAATCTATTTGGTCAGATCTTACCTTATTTCCTTTCGTATGTACACTTTTAAGGTAAAATGAGGGGTATGCTGTAGCTTAAGAACTTGAAGTGATAGAGAAAAACTGTGAATATTATTGAATTCAGAGATGAAAAATTAGTCAAAAACAAGTTACAGATCCAAGTCAACAAATTGCTGTTCACCAGTGTAATTAATTATATACATGATATGGTTATGGTTGATAGACTTTGAGTGAAATTGCTGAGGTCATGGACATCTCAACTGGATGGGCGTTTTATATTTTGAAAAAGAAACTGGGCTTGAAAAAGCTATAAGCAAGACGGGAGCCGCAATTGTTAAATTCTGATCAAACACGGCTTCGACTAAAACTTTCTAACCAACATTTGGATGTTTTTCGAAAGAATAAAATGGATTTTAAACGTCGTTTTGTAACAATAAATGAAATTGCGGTTTATCACTATGATCCTCACCTGCGACAACAAACCGCAAAATCGACTGAGCCCAGTTGTTCAGCTCCGAAGCAGCCAAAGCAGTCAAAATCGACCAAACAGGTTATGGAATCAATTTTTTTGAATGCAAAAGGCATTTTTTCATTAATGACCTTCAAACCGGTAAAACAATAACAGGACAGTATTACTCAAACCTTTTGTATAAATTGGATGCAAAAATTCGCGAGAAAAGACCTGGTTTAGCGAAGAAAAAAGTAATTTCTCATCAAGACAATGCACCGCTTTATAGAGGTGTTCTTACAATGGCCAAATTGAAGGAGTTACCCAACGCATTGTTGGAGTATCTACCATATTCACCAGTTGGAGTATTCACCTTTCATCTGTTCCCAAAGCTCAAAAATTTCCTACGTGGCAAGCGTTTATCATCAAATGAAGCAGTTATAGCAGACGTAGATCAGTATTTTGAAGAACTTCCAGAAAATCACTTCAGAGATGGAATAAATGAATTGGAGAACCGCTGAAAAAAAATATTGAGCTTAAAGGAGAATATACGGAAGAATAGTCAAGTCAATTTGTTTAACTATAAACTTGTTTTATCATTTCTGCTCCGTGAATTTTTGTATTTGGTCAATCTCGTTACCAGTTTCTTTTTCGAGAACAGTAACATGTTCTTTTATTGTAACATATTTTTTTCGTATGCTTCATATGGTTATAGATTGTGTTAGACTGAGTGTTTCTTGTACATTAAACAGATTATTCGGCTTCATACATTTATTATTATTTCAACTGAAAAAGACGTTTTTGCCAGAATATTGAATATATTTTGGAAAAAAAATATATATTTATACTTATTATTTTTTATAATAAATTAATATTGGCTTTAAATGGCTTTAATATTGGGGCCATTTTAAATTTCTATCACGAGCGAGAGAGTTTTCAAATGTCCAAGTGTTATAGAAAAGTTTAAAAAACAATGTTGGCTTAAATTAAACGATTTTTAAAATTAATTTTTAGGAAAATGATGCAGAAAAACCTTTTCTTCTGTCTTCCATAGAAATGCGTTAATTCATATTAAGAGTTTACTTTGTTGGTTAAAAAACCTCGTTAGTTTGTTAAAAGTTTCATAAACACTTCATAACATATTCATATAAGTAAATTAAGTTGTTATTTAATTTAAATTAATTATTATAGTGGATCTTGATGGTTGTGCAACTAATTACAAGTTTTATCAACTAATTACAAGTTTTATTGTAAATGATTCCGAGCTTTGTTACTTTTTTTTATAGAAAAAACCTAGTTGTTTTATGATTACCTCTTTATAAATATGTTTATTGTTATTATTTTTAAAGAGCATTTAAAACAAAAAATTAATATTGGAGAAAAAGGTAGGTTAATAAATTAGGCTTCTTATACAAGATTTGGTTAGGTTAGGTTAAAAATAGCTAGTTCTAGTGGCGCCATCTTGTATGCGTTGGAAAGGCGCGTCCTTCACTGACGTTCTGGCCAAATTTCCAGACATTCGGATTATTAGAAGCCAAGTTATGGCGCTTAAGGTGTCAGGGTGTTTATACCATCGGTTGAAAAATGAATATCGAACAAAGAGCGAATATTAAATTTTGTTTTTAACTTAAAAAACATTGACCGACACGTTTCAATTAATGAAACAAATATCCGGCCGAGGATCTCTCTCGTAGACTCTACAAGAGGTTTAAACGATTCAAAGGTCGTGAGGGCATCAAGGATGAAGAATTCTGTAGTTACTCAAAGTAACATTGAAATTCTGCGTGAATTTACAAAAAAAAATCAGTCAAAATTTTCGTTGCGATACATGGAAATGAAATTGAACGTGTCCAAAGATTCAATTCATCGCATTTTTACCGACCATTTGGGACTTCGGAAACCTGCACAAATATTCCTTTAATGCGCCGTCCGATCGCTCGACGCTGCTCACTGATTTTTTTACTAAAAACAGCATTTTAGCCATGAATCATTCACCATATTTACCTGATTTGACCCCCTGCGACTTCTACCTCTCCGAAAAAGTTTATTTACCAATGAAAAAAATGACGTACCTTTGGTCGAGCTCAACATTCATTCGTCAATCTAATAGACCGTACAATACGTTATATTGACATGCAAATGTTGTATTTTGAACATCTCACCCCTCCAGCCCACAATGCGACTCAAAGAGGATGTAAAGGATCTTCTGCAATCACTCGAGGATTTCCGCTTCCCCAATTCCTACAATTTTATTTGTTCACATAACCTGTGAGTTGAAAATGAAAATTAATCGTCGAAAAACATAATTTTATTTTTTATCTTAATCCGTTATTTTATGTATAATCTGCATTATTTCTAATTCCTTCCCCGTCTCTTCATTCTCTTCGTGCTTTCGTCTTAAAACGATCCATAATTAACATTCCCGTTCTCTAGAGGACACATATGATATATAATATATTTTAGGGTAAGTCGTTGAAAAACGGCGTGTTTATATAATATTTTTCGTATGCTACCGAGCTAAGTAGCATTTTTGTGGTGTGTTAAGAGTTAAGAGTTAAAATTCAACCAGATAGCAGACCACGTCATTTCAGACAATTATTCATACAAACGAACAAGCTGTTATGTATGAAAGAAGCAGGTTTAAAAATATCCAAAAAGCAAGGCTATTTCTTCCGAGCTCCACGAAAAAAATTGCCTATTCCTTCAGACGCTATCATTAGTCTGGCTCAACATTCGAAAGCACTCGGAGGAATGACCAAGGGTACGACCACATGCATCGGTCATGTCGGAGGAAGCTTGTGTTTATATGGTGACAGAATAGACGGGAAAATTTTTGCGTAAAGTACGGATGAAATTATATTCTCCACGAGCCCGCTATACAACTTTTCAAGTAGGTTTTCGTGAAATAAAGAGGTGAGTCGTCCTAGAGACATTCACGGACATCCTGAAAATATTAAAAATGAAATGAACCAATATTTAAAATTAATCAAAATTATCTTATATGGTTTTCTTTTTATTCCCTATTAAAAATATATAGCTCTTATTTGATAATCCTTTACAAGGATTCTTTTCAGAACGATTGTTAATCAACATTTACTTGCAATGGGAGTAGGTGCTTTTCGGCCTTATTGGTTGTTTCTTGCTGCAGCGCACTGCAAGATTACTAGCTTAGAATGGTACCGTGCTAGGATCGAATGGGACCTGCAGTCTACTTGCTTTAGTGATGAGTCTAGATTTTGTTTACGTGAACGTAGAAGGGTCAGGCGTTTTCGGGTTAACAGGAGAAATTTAACTGTCTCATTAGAATGGTATACACCTTGGTATTTTCTTCAATATTTTACAATACTATTCAAGAAATTTTTCCCGCTCGGTATTCAAATTTAATACGAACTGATTTGGCAATATTGTGGAGACAATAATTGAATGCTGCATTGGTTTAAAAACTCTCATCTATTGAAACTGAATAAAATTAATATCAAAGTAGATAATAGGATTTATTTCACAATTACTTACGATGATAAAGTTTTCAATGGTTCCATTTGTTTGTTCAGCGTTCCGTTTTGCGTCACTGTGGTTTCGATACATCTCAAACATTCCAAACACACTTTTGCTACCACTCCCCCAATTTTAATATACTCCCATTTGTCTTCAGCAAAAGCCGCTGGACCTTGAATGCAACAAAACTAATTGTTATCAGTGGACACACTAGAAAAATATTATAAAAGAACTAGAACGTCAAAAATAAAACAAAACTTTTCTTTTCGAAATGGTACCAGTCTTATGAGTTGTGCCATAATCCCCCACTGTTTTTAAAAATCTGCATCTCCGCCTAAATGAACATTGATCTTGGGTGCTTAAACGGGAATGAGCTTCACTCATCCCTTCAACTGGATGGCATATATATCGGCGCTCTGAAGAGTCTGTAGATCGAGAGACGAAACATATGCCATCCAGTTGAATGAATGAGTGGGGCTCGTCCCCGGTCAAGCACCCAAGTAAAATGTTGAATTAAACGGAGACGTAGGTTGGTGTTGACTGTTCCACATGAGCTTGTGGAACCCAACGGTTGGGTGTATTATGACACTCAGCTACTGCTGTCTCATTAGACGCAGCCCAAGAAACTCTAACATTACATACATAAATACATATATATATATATATATATATATATATATATATATATATATATATATATATATATATATATATATATATATATATATATATATATATATATATATATACCTCGCCTAAGGTACTGGAGGGATCACGGGTGGTGGATAGTGAAAGTTCCATTAGACATTAATGGACCCCGAACCAAGGCAAAAAAAAACAAAATCCACTTAGCGTCTGACTTGTATCAAGCGGTTGAGTGGTCAGCGTCTGTTCACCAGTGCTGCGGCTGATATTTAAATTCTGGAACTAACCCCTCCAGTCTTAACCTCTGAACCGTCATGGTTCAAACAATTAATTCAAAGTACAAGATGAAGCGTTCTAGTAATTACAAAATTACCCCAGGAGGTAGACAATCCTCTGCCAGCTTTGCTGGTACAACCGGACTTTCGGATTCTGGGGCGTCCGGGCTTAAACGCAAAATCTTTCAGAGGGAGTCGGAGACCTCTGGCCAACGTCTGAAACCGAAAATAAAAACTTTCTTTGGAACGGTAAATATCAATTCTCTCCTGCGTCCAGGAAAACTACACGAATTAGGGCGAACATTAATATCAGCAAAAAATCCAAATTTTAGCTTTGCAAGAAACCAGATTGATAGATGATAACACCTTGGAATTCGGCAACTACAGACTTTTTAAAAGTAAAACAGACAAAAGAATACTCAAAAATACACCACATCTCGGTGTTGCTTTCGCTATCTCAAGAAACATTCTTGGTTCTATAACAAATGTCCAGCCGTAAATAATCGACTTATGACACTATCCCTCAAGTGTGCTAACAAAAACTATACATTAATCAATGCACACCTCCCAGTTAACGAAGAAAATAAATCTAATCCTGAAAAAGTAAATAAGTCCTGAGAAATTCTGGAAAAGACTATCCCTGAAATTCCCTCAATCCATGTAAAAATCCTATTGGGTGATTTCAACGCCCAACTAGGGAAAGAAAAAAAATACAGGAAAACAGTCGGCAGTTTTCCCGCTCATAAATGGACTAACCATAATGGTAGAAGATTGATTGAACTATGTTCGCAGTTTAATCTAAAAATAATGTCAACACATTTTAAGAAGAAAATAACAAAACAAAAGACCTGGAGGTGCCCAAACACGTACATAGGTGAATTTCAAATTGACCATGTTGCCATTTCGTACCCCAATTATAAAGAGATTTTGAATGTTCAAGTCAGGAAAGGAGCTAACATAGACACGGATCACTACTTGACTAGAATCAAACTTAGCTTAAAACCTCGAAAACTTATTCAAAAGAGACTGCTAATACCAAAGTTCGACCCAACGAAAATAAAACCATCCCTAACAGAAGAGCGTGATAAACAACCAGCACAGAACTGGCAAGAATTGAAACAAAAAATTATTAAAACAGCCTTAAAGTTGGTCCCTTTATAAAAACGTAGAAAACATCCGTGGTGGGATGAAGTTTGCGAGCAAGCAGTATTAAGTCGAAGTAAAGCATTCAAAGATTGGAACAGTCAAAAAACAGCAATAAACTATAACATCTTTTTGGAAGTAAGAAAAGGGCTATATTTATATATATATATATATATATATATATATATATATATATATATATATATATATGTATATATATATTTTTATATATATGTATATATATATATATATATATATATATATATATATATATACTATATATATATATATATGTATATATATATATTTTTATATATATATATATATATATATATATATATATATATATATATATATAGTATTATATATATATATATATATATATATATATATATATATATATAGTAATATATATATATATATATATATATATATATATATATATATATGTATATATATATATTTTTATATATATATATATATATATATATATATATACTATATATATATATATATATTATATATATAAATATATATAATATATATATATATATATATATATATATTATAATATATATTTATATATATATATATATATGATATATATATATATATATATATATATATATATATATATATATATAATATATATATATCATATCATTCGTTATCAGCTACCCCAATCGGAATTTCGGAAACACTCAAAAATCACTCTTTATATGAAGATTTTAAACGAAAAAAATTCGACTTGATATAACCCCATGGAATAATAACAGAAAGGGTAGCCGTCTAAAACTCAACGTTCTAAACTATTCGCATTTTCCCAATTAAGACCTATTTAAAATATATGCATTCTTCTTGCATCTCTATATGAATAGTTAGTTACCTTCAATCAATAAGTTTGGCCTGAAATTCCTGAAGGATATTTTTTCATCTTCCGGTAGTTTCTCGTTGAGATCCTGCAGTGACGCCTGGTTTATTAAATGTAATGCTGCCAAGTCACTAAATATACCCTAAAATAATGATGTTTATTTTAATTAAGTAGATAAAAACGAACTGTTTGAGTGACAACAAGTAATTTGCGTACATTTCTAATCTAGGTTTTTTTTTACGAGGATTATCTGAAGAGTTCTCAATATAATTACGAAATAACGTCCTAAAAACTTGTCTGGATATTTTTGTTAAATTCTAGGAATGTTTTTAATCTGATTCAAACTGGTTAGATTTATACAGGGTCGCTATTATGGAATGGAAATGGTCAAATATCTCTTCTATCTCTCTATTGATAACGCTTTGAGATTTCGTAATGAAATTTTGTACACAAAGATCAGAAAATATTTGCCACTTTGTGGGTATATTTATTTTATAAGGTTAGATTAATAAGATTATAGGTTTATAAGGTATAACCGTACTTGAATTTGACATTATTTAAAAGAGCATTTTTTCCGAATTCAACGACGTATATTTTTTTGTTTTAAAACAGATTTTAAAAAAATGTGAAAAGGTATTTCCTTCTGTTTTAGGATAAATAGTAGGCTATGAAAGAATAAATGACAGATAAAATATTTGATTACACTTGACAACTGTTAAAGTTACTTTATGAATTTCAAATTTCTATATGGAAATTTTCTATATGGAATTAACATATAATTAACTGAAAGGAAAGGAATTGAAATACTAATAATTGTTGGACACGGTGACAAAAACTAATGAAGAAATTGATGAAAACGGTGAAGCATTTATACTGAAGTTGGTCGAGTATTTCATGAAATACATTCCAATAAAAACATTTTGCGAACTAAGTCAACAGTTTCAATTCAATGATGATTCAATGATACAGGCAGCATTAAAATTCGTGTTAAACTAGGAAGACAAAAAACAATAACTAAGGACGAAAATTTATTGAATGTTTTAACTGATGTAGTACATAATTTTAAGATTTCCGTGCAACAATTAACTTAATCATAGTAGATGTAGATGCTCACTGCAAAAAAATAATAAAAAAAATGTTCATTCTTATTATTTTATTTATATTAAGTGAAGATTATTTTGATAGAAGAGCTGAGTTTTAGTTTTGCGAAGGTATGATGGAAAAATGGCACGAAAACCCATATATATATATATATATATATATATATATATATATATATATATATATATATATATATATATATATATATATATATATATATATATATATATTTATATATATATATATCTGTGTGGTGTGTGTATTATATATCTATATTGTGTGTTATATATGTATTATCGTTATATGATGGAGTTACATCGACAATTCTGCTTAATGATCTTGAAATGGGAATTAATGTAGAACGAAGTGTACGGCAGGGCGACACAATATCGCTTATTCTTTTCTCTGCTGGCCTTGAAAAAGTGTTCCGTAAACTGGATTGGGAATAGGAGGGTATAAAGATCAATGGTGCAAACTTAAACCATCTCAGATTTGCAGATGATATATCGTTCTCCTTTAACAAGACCCAAAAAAGCTGCAAAGACGCATTCAAAAGTTGCAAAGGGCTGGCGAGCCATTTAGCTTAAAAGTAAACCTGAAAAAGTCAGGTTATGTTTAATAAATTCGCTCAAGACAAAAGAATTTAGGAAGGGCTTTGAAGATCGTGCACCACTTTATATATCTTGGGCGGAGGATTTCAATGCAGGGGGATACCGTCCGGGAGGTGGAACGGCGTCTTAAATGTGGCTGGCAGGCATTTGGTAGGCTCAACATGGTGTTTAAGAGCAGGCTTCCACTTTGCCTGAAAAGAAAAGTCTTCGATCAGTGCGTTTTGCCCGTTCTGACATACGGGAGTGAAACCTGGACACTCACATCGCAATCAATTCAAAAACTTCGGGTAGCACAGAGGGAAATGGAAATATGTATGCTTGGTATTACAAGACGAGACAGAAAGTCCTGCGCATGGATCAGGGAGCGAACGAAAGTCTGTGACATATAGTCTGTGATATAGCGAGGCGATGGGACAACAGATGGACCAAGGCAATCCTGGAGTGGATACCGCTTGATCGCAAACGTCCGCGAAGAAGACCGAAAGCACAATGTACGATGGAAGCATGCTGAAGAAGCCTTCATCCTGCAGTGGATCGACACGTGCTGATAATGATGATGATGATGATGAATAAATCCCAAAAAATGTTTTTTTGTCGTTGATATTTGCTCACGTGATGGTGGCGACTGAAGTAACGATCAGAGCACTCACATGGTGTCTGGTTCAAACAATTCTCTGCTTGTCAATAATTCTTTTCACGGGCTGATAATATAATTCTTTATATATATATATATATATATATATATATATATATATATATATATATATATATATATATATATATATATATATATATATATATATGTATATATATAATGTTCCTAATTATTCCAGGCGTCGATCCATTCATTCTGTGAAGAATCACGACGTTTCGCCAAAATCTTATTTGGCATTTTCAGATGCCGTAAACGGATGCTCGACAGCGTTGGAGAGCACCGAGGACTACCTCGATACAATCTGTGCAGTTGCGCGCGGTCTATAAGAGCGAGCGCAACGACCCGTTTACGTCAGTTGTATTCTTCACTCGAATCGCACAACACTTGAAAATGCTAAATAAGATTTTGGCAAAATGTCGTAACTGAATAAACGGATCGACACCCGGAATGATTTAGAAACATTATGTACCATGCGTGAAAATATTAGATGTAATATATTATTATTATTCACGTATGGACGATGTTCAAGCTCGTCAGGGTACCGACACATGCTCTCCGGTCAAGAATAGGGAGACCTCATCCACAGTCAGCAACCTATAATCTCGTCGACCTCCCGTCGGATGGCATATATATGTAATGTTAGATTTCTTTGGACAGCGTCCAATGAGACGAGATTCCCTGTCAAGCACCTAACAAAAATGTTCATTTGGTCGGAGACGCAGGTTGCTTTACGTTCCACATAAGATTGTGGAATCCAGCGGTTGAGTGTACTTAACACTCAACTACTGTTGGGTTAGATTGAGTTTAGGTTAGCTTTGACTTCTTGGGATAGAAGAGGGAGAGGAGAGAAGAGATTCTGGAGAGGGACTCCCTATTCTTGGCGAGAAAGCATTTGTCGGTACCCTGATGAATCTAACCACCAACAGACGAAACAGGTGTTCTCCTATATAAGGGATGGGTGGGGCTTCCTCCCGGTCAAGCAACTAACCATTGTTCATTATGGTGGAGACGCAGGTTGTTGTGCGTTCCACGTGAGATTATGGAACCCAACGGTCGGGGATGTATAACTCCTGACTACTGTTGTCTTATTTGGACGCAGTCCAAAGAAGTCAAAAAACTCCATTTATAAGCCATCGGACGAGAGGTCGGCGAAAATATGGGTTGTTTGATTGTGGAGAGGGACTTCCTATTCTTGGCGAGAGAGCATATGTCACGAATGTTTATGACACCAAGCTGGTTAAGTCAACGAACTTGTTAGAGAGCAACTGATCATCTAATAAAGCTGAAATTTTCAAGGTTAACTCATGCGCAATTATATTACCCGAATATTTTTAACGAGTAACGCCATCTTCATGCTGTTTCTCCTTTGTATTTTAGTGAAGTCCGCTATATTTCTTTCACCATACATCTCATAGTTCTCGTTGTATCTGATGCGTCATCCTGCCTCCACTTGGACTGGACCCATATACTTTTCCTTTAGCGTTTCCTTGGTCTTTTTAGTTAAGGTCCGCGTTTGGCTTCCGTATGTGTCAACTGGTCTGATCAATGTTTTATAAATTGTTACGGCTACGATAATTAAAGCCGAGATAGGTGCTGTTTACGGGGTCTTAATGCAATATTAGTTAAATACTACAGTATTGCATATGTAAATTGCAAAAAAACACATGTTAACTACAGTACTACACATGTAAATTTAACTAAATCGGAGAGTTTGCCAAACTTTGCCAAAAACGTCGTTACAACATATTACAACATTTCAAAATAGGTGAACAAATAACTCGTTTGCATTCGCATCAGCTAGATGAATCGTGGAAGCTTGCCAAATGGACTATGAATAAATATAAATAAACTACAAAATGTAACGATTTCTTTTTTCGTCTAGGTACACTATTCTTTGATCATTTTGTGGGACTACAACATAGGTCCTCAAAAAAAAGGGAAGAAAACAAAAAATAAGTAGCAATAAATTGATTGTAGATTAAATGCAACGATACATCTTTAAAACACTGTCAGTTTGTTTTAAGATATTGTTTATTTTAATAATCTGTTTTAGGAGGTTTGGTAGTGGTAAAAAAAGTTGGATTTCATTTAAAAGAATATTTGCCTTTTTTTCTCGACGGTAAATAAGTGGGCTGCTGAATTTAAGTGTGGTTGTGCATCTATTGAAAATAATGAACGTTTCTAACTCCCAAAAATTGCTACTATCAATAAATCGTTACAAAAATCCACTATGTCGTTTTAAATGATCCCTTTCTGAAAGTACGCTATGTAGCACTATGATTTACACAATGTTTTGGTTTAGTTTGGTTTGGACAAGATTCCACTTTAGAGGATACTTTCCATCATTTTCGACGGTAAAAAAAACTGTTGAATGTAAACGTGGTCGTACAACCATTAATCATGATAAACTCTTGGAGCATCCAAAAATCCCTGTAATCTACAAAATCGTCACAAATATTCACAATATTGAATTAACTGATCTGAAAGTAAACGAGTTTGCTGATATTGTAAACATCTCCATAGGCCATGTCCATTACTGTGGACACAATACTGCGTACTGGATACGAAAAAGTTTTGCGGTCCGATGCCCGATGCCTCGTTTGTTAACAGTCGACCCAAGGTGCTTTTCGATGGACACTTTTCGAGGGTTTTTAGACTTATTTAAACGCGATTCTGCTAGCTATTTTGACGGTGCTCATCAACTTACGGATAAACTGCAGGATCATTACCGGCGAGTATTACATTTTACTAATAAACCAATTGAAGTTAAATATCCACATCCGATAGAAAAAAGTGCTATTTCACCACTATAAAGCGCCTGCATTCATGTCTTACATTGTTGCTAAAAACTTCATGACTTATGATTCTAATTGTTTCCATATGCATTGTATTTGCCGGATTTGACTCTCAGAGATTACTTAATTTTCTCAGACCTGAAGAAATGGTTCGCTAGATGAAAATTTACATCTAATGATCTGGGGCAACCGTTAATTTTGTAAAGTTGAATAAATTAACATAACTTTATTGAGGGTATTAAAAAAATTGGAATGTTATTGTTCTAAATGTATCGAAATAAAGCAAAAAATCAGGTTATTACTTCTTCATTCCGAGAACCTTTTAAACATGGCCATTAATCGGTTTTTTGAACTGTTTAATTTCCCAGCCTAAGTACTTCTGGGAATTCTCAGTTAGTGACCCGAACTATTCTCACCCGCAAATGGTTAAATACAGATACCGACAGGTTAAAATTACAAGTTCGGGCCGAGACGTTGAAAAGTGAACATCTCTTCTAGTGCGCTCCGCGACACGTGGTCGGGCTATAGTAGTAAACGGGCGGACAGTAGTGATGGCGAACCCAAAGGGTTTCGCCATCACCGAAGAGGCCTGCAAGGCCTTAAAACGCCCGCTCGATGATAAAGATAAGCGCATTACTTATCTCGAGAATCAGTACTGAAGGTGCTGAATAAGGAAAACCAGAGACTGCAGACATGCCTGGAGAAGAAGAATACCTCTGGCGCTTTTATCAAAGCACCAGAGGGTGAAAAGAAAAGAAAAAGCGAAGAAGAGGTGCCGGAAAGGAATCTAGATTCGGACGACGACGCGGTCGCGAGTGGCGCGATGGACACGCTGGACGAAGGGGGCCATTCTTCGGCCCTCGAATCCGGAGACTACCAGAAGGTAGTCTCAAGGAAGAAATTAAGGAAAAAGAAACGGAGCTCATTGCAGGTGAAAGAGGGTTCTTCTCCTCTTAAAAAACCAGCAACTGAGTCTCCTGTTTCTGACAAACCAACCTTCAGGAAGCCGGAATCTCCTGCGGAGGTTCCACAAACTTTGGTTGATCAGGAAGCCGAGCTTCCGATCCCAAAGAGGACTGGTAAAGTCCCACCAATCGTGCTGAGAGACAAGGAAGCGTTCCTGCAGGTAATGAAAACCTGCAAGGAGCGTGATATCTTGTTCTCAAGGTCGGTCACGAAGCCGGAAGGGGTTCATCTTCACCACCAGACTTCTGACGACTACCGAGCAGTTTCTGCGCTGCTTGAGGAAGGGAACATTAAGTTCCACTCGTTCTGCTTCCCTGATGAACGCAATCTTCGCGTACTGATCAGGGGAGTCTTGGAGACGATTCCAGTCTCTGAGATAACGAACGAACTAAAAGCCATGGGCTTCCATCCGATCCATGTGGAAAGGTGGAAAAAATCAGGGAAAGATGGCTCTCCAATGGCCATTGTCCAAGTTGTTGTCCCAAGGGAAGATAAGGGGATATACGACATAAAGTCCTTCTTCGGACAGCACATTAAAATCCAAACTCAGCAATCGAATGGCCGAGTAGTGCAGTGTTTCAACTGCCAAAAATTCGGCCATACGGCGAGAAAGTGTCATGCCGATCCGGCCTGTGTTTGATTAAAGTTTTAAGTTGTCCAAAGGATAACGAACCTGTTATCAAACATCATTTTCCCATTTTAAATCTCAGTTTAAAAAAAGATGGTCTGCTGCGAGTAACAAAGAAAACATTTTTATTGTGAAAAAAAAAGGGGTGGTTAAATGGAGCTATTGATTTTCCCGTATCTTCACACGTATCTCTAGGGCGACCTACGAAAACATTTGCAGAATTAAGCGAAAGAAGTAAACGCAGGAAAACCGAAGAATAGAGAATCAGGATCGTCAGAGGAACTAGCCTATGCAACACAAATGTCACTGAGAGCAGAAGGTAACGTGACAGCCTCTAATGTTTTAAAAGATTTAACTGCAAGCCCAAAACGTGCACAGCGATATAAGATAGCGATAAGCGATAAGAAGCGTTGCATTGGGCAAAGCAGGTTACAAAATTAAATCCACAGGAAGCGCTTTCGGTCTTTGTAGAAGTCAATTTACCTAGACACCAGTATGAGGTGATTAGAAGTGTTGATAAAGAAAAATATCCATGTTATTCAGTTATACAAAGAGCCAAACAAGACTGTTATCCCAAACGCGACGATATTCTTGTTACGTCTACAAGAGCTGAAGTCCAATTACAAACACTTCTTGACCACACTGCATTACGATTGTGCACATTATTAAGAGAAGCTTTTGAAAACCTAAAGGTAGAAGAAAATTATTTTCTTTTAATTTCAAAATGGGGATGTGATGGCTCACAATAAAGCCAGTTTAAACAAAAATTTGAAGACGAATCTGATAGTGACGAGAATATATTTATAACGTCCCTGGTCCCTTTGCAGCTGATTTATAAATCCAAAAACCGGAAGGTAATTATTTGGAATAATCCCACTCCATCATCTCCCAGGTTCGGTCGGCCTGTAAGAATAAATTTTATTTGCGAATGTGTGGATGTAACAAATAACGAAATACGACATATTGAAAATCAAATTCAAAATTTGCACCAAACCGCTTTTACCCTCTCCAACGGCAATGTAAATATTCGACACAAGCTTTTGTTCACCATGATAGACGCCAAAGTCTGTAATGCAGCTACTGGGACTACGTCAACGCAGAAATGTTTTATTTGTGATGCAACCTCCAAAGACTTTAACAATTTAGAACAAGTAAAACAAAGGCCGATAAAGCCAGGGACACTAAAATTTGGACTTTCAATCCTTCATGCTAATATACGTTTATTTGAGCATATATTGCATGTAGCTTACAAATTACCAATCAAGAAGTGGCAAGCACGAACAAACGAGGAAAAGGAAAATGTAATTGAAACCAAAAAGAAAATTCAAGGTGAATTTAGAATCAAAATGGGTTTGCTAGTTGACAGACCCAAGCCAGGATTCGGAAATAGCAATGATGGAAACACTGCAAGAAGGTTTTTTTCGAATCCTGAGATATCAGCTTCAATGACTGGTATTGACATAAGTCTTATAAAAAGATTTACAATTATATTGGAAGTAATATCCAGTGGACACAGAATTGACACTGACAAGTTTTCTTCGTACACAGATGACACTGCTAATATGTACATTGACCTATATAACTGGTATCCCATGTCACCTACAGTCCATAAAAATCTGGTTCATGGAGCAAAATTTATATCAGAAGCACTTCTTCCCATTGGGCAACAGTCAGAAGAAGCTTCAGAAGCATGAAACAAGCACTTTCGACAATATAGGTTAAACTTTTCGAGAAAAAGCAGTAGAGAGGCATGCAACACTGATATAATGAACAGGTTACTACTCACATCAGATCCGGTAATATCAAGCCTAAGACCTCGACGTAAAACATCAAGAAAAAGCTTTTCTCCCGAATGCCTGAATATGCTTTTACCTCCAGAAGAGCTCGGAAGATGTTTCTGAAGAAGAATCCAGTTGCGACGAATGATACAATTATATAACTACTGTTTTATGTACATTGGCATTCAATATGCGATTTTGAAAGCATGGGTGCTTGTTTTTCTATCAAATCTCTAATATAAGGTATTTAGCATTGTTTAACCAATATTCAATGAAAATAATATCGAAAAAAACAACGAAATAATTTTGGCCACAAAAAAGGCCTGAATACCCCATTGTGCGACGCCTAGCATAAAATGTAACAGCTGTTCCCTCATTGATCAAAATCGCGATAGGACAATGTTATTATATTAAGTTTAATTTGAAGATAATAGATTTAGTACAGTATTTATACAAAAGTTTAGACTAATGGACTGAATATTGAGATTTTTCGTCTTGTCATTGTAGAAAAGGAATAGCTGCTATTTATAAAATTGGAATCGTTCACTACGGAATAACGTACCCAGCTTGTTCACTATTGAAGATAGTTTCTTGCCCGAAACTTAAAATCTGAATAAAAAGAACTCGTCATACGAATATTTTCGAAATTAAAGCCACAATGATCAAATTACAGAACGCGATACCATAATAGACTGTAAAAAAGTTTTTTTATAATGCTATCTTAAGAATACTATGGGGTTTACTTCAATAAAAATGAAACTTGGGAAATATTTTCTCAAAGTTTGTTAATAGACGTAGAAGCCTTTCTTCGTTGCTTCAGCGTGAGAACTCCTTAGATTACCGCCATATAATGAATTACATATACTATTAACATCAAAATATAAGGTGACTTAAACTAATCTCAAATTTGTAAAAAATTGATTATTAAAAAAAAAATTCATTTTTTTTAAGTTTTACGCTGTTTTACTTTGTTTTTAAAACGTTATGCTAAAAACATGTTTTTAAAAGTTATTTAGAGGCCTTAAATTGTCCAGGGCTTAAGCATCTTTTTTCTGGCCGTCCAAAACCGTAGTGTGTGCAAACAGCGCAGCGATCACAAACCTCAAAACTACAATGAATATGGGATTATGTCGTTATCGTATAGAAGGAAAAACAGAACGGTACATATTATAGTAATTAAATGTAATTTTTAATAAAAAAATCGCATAATAAAAACTTCGCATCTACTTAATAGCATAAAATATCTATTCAAATATCCAACTACTTACTGAGCAATTATTATCCACTTTGGTGTAATATTTAACCCATGTTGGATGATCCTTAAGAAGATTCCTGATTGTTTTACCATCACCATAACCTAAACGTAATCCTTCTTCTTTTCCAAGCAGGAAAGTACTAAACCATTTGGCTATAGTATCACCGCAATCAGTGCAAGGAAATGTCTCGTCTCCAAATACTTTACCCCATATTGAGGTTCTATGATATCAACGTTATATAAACAAATAATAATCTAATATCGTTCAGTAATCATGATATAATTTGAATTTCAGTGGTCAGCAAAAGTTTTCATGAGTATTTTTAGCAATAAAAATATAATTAGCAATTACGTGGAAATTATTTTCTTCCAAAATAAAACGAATATTTTATGTAGTGAAAGAACTTTTCCATCATAGGGCAGAGTCGCCGAATTTGGATCGCCGCCTAGATTGAACTATCATTCTATGTAGGGTATATATATATATATGTATATATATATATATATATATATATATATATATATATATATATATATATATATATATATATATATATATATATATATGAAAAACAGAAATTTTTCATCCGTACTTCCACGTACCACTGCTCGTCTCAAATCAGTCGTCGCCACCACGTCGAGACAAGTACCTCCCAGGACCGGTTTCTGGCCTCACAGCCGTCGTCAGCTGGGCTCGAGCCCAACGCAGGGAAACAGCTGAATCGAAACGAACAGAGGAAGACCAACTCAAATGGTCATATATATATATATATATATATATATATATATATATATATATATATATATATATATATATATATATATATATATATATATATATATACCAGGTGTCCCATTAAGGATGGATCGTGGCCGTCACTTGAAAACTATTTATCCCACAGCTTTGGGGAAAAAAAAAATTGTACTAAAAATGATCATGAGAAATTCACCAAAAATATTTTTAAGCTTCTAAAACGACCGCGAGAAGGCGTGACGAGCTAAACATTTTTAAAAATCATTTTTTTTGGGTATTTTCAAGTGTTAACCGAGTAAGAAAAATTCTCAGTTATAATTAGCAAACTGTCTCCTACAACTTTGTTTTATGACATTTTGTCGTAACTTTGCGAATAAAGAAGTGGGGGGAGTTTTACCTATTTAGATAAAAAGTCGTCTAATGTCCGTTTGCCTTAACCGATTTTCCTCAATTTAGATTCATTTAAAAGGCAATTGCTGGGACAATGAGATAATCTGGGAGATAAATTATTTAGTTTATAAATGAAACCGGGAGGTGGCGTTACAATCAAAAATAGTTTTTTGAAGTTTTGTTCAGTTTTTTCAAATGGAATGGTACAGCTTTTATTACATGGCTAGAAAGGTAATTTAAAGAGGAATCATCCAGTGAAAACCCGAAATCGATATCTCTGACATGTCAAGAGATATTTCGATTTTTCTGAAAAAATCAGTTATTATTTCACTACTACCTGCATTAAGTAAAAAACATATTAACCTAATGTTTGCCTTCCTTCATACTTTACCTAGGCTTAGGACTGGTCCAAATTCTTCGTGCCATTTTAATTTCGAGCGTGTTTAAAGGCCAACGGGGCAACAACGAAGATTATAATAATAACAACAGTCAAATAAAATTAACAGCACAACAGTCTAATAATTAACAGAATCTGAACTTTAACGCCTTTCTAAATGTTCAAAATGCCTTCCATCCTTAGAAATGCAAAGATTTATTTTTCGACGAGTACTAAAAACGGCAGCTTCAATTTCCGCTCTTGAAATGCTGGTTATTGAATTTTGAATTCTTTCAATCATGTTTTCTCGTGTAGTAGGACGAGTTTGACAAACAAGGTCTTTTGGTCTTCCCACAAGTAAAAATCGAGGACTGTCAAATCCGGTGAGCGCGCCGGCCACGAAAATAAACTACCCCGTCCTATCCAACGATTTGAAAACGAAGCATCCAAGAAGTTTCGAACCACCTGCGAGAAGTAGGCAGGGCATCCATCATGCTGGTACCACATTTGTCTTCTTGTTTCCAACGAAACATCTTCCATTAGTTCTGGCAGTCCATTTTGTAAAAAATTTAAATATGTTTCACTATTCAAATGTCCATTAAAAATAAAGGGAGCAATAATTTTGTCTCCCAAAACACCACACCATACGTTCACACTCCATCTATTTTGGTGGTTGATTTCTAACATCCAGTGTGGATTAGCAACAACCTAGTAGTGCATATTATGTAAGTTAACGCCTCCATCACTGCTAAAAGTAGCTTCATCAGTCCATAGTATACGTTTTAAGAATTGTTTATTTCCACTACACATATTTTTTAACCAGTGACAATAGTCTAACCGTCTGTCGAAATCGTTATTCAAAAGGGCTTGGTGTAAGACCTTAAGATTCGATGAACGGATGTCTTGTTAACACCTAATTCTTCAGATATTTGTCTGATACTTAAATGGGGGTTGGTTTCAACATAAGCCAGAACATTTACGACATTATCTCCATTACGAATCGAACGTAACCTGGTGCGGACTGGATCTGGATGCACAATTCCTGTTTCTCGTAAGCGTCTTGCTAGACGTGTAAACCTTCCTTAAAAAAAAACCTTCTTCGAATAATGCCTTCTTTCGGGACATTGACTTGCATATTGCCGCTCTGCAATATATGCATTTTCAAAACAATGAAAATACACCGCCAACATGTCATAGGCCTCGTTATTCGTAAAAGCCATTGTTAGATATTATTATAATAATTATTAATAATCAATAAATGCAATGTTTAAAATGTAATGCATTTCAAAACTGACAAGTTAATTTGACTGTTTTTGTTTGTTTCCATGGTTCCCTTCTTACACTCTTTGTGTAATGTACCTCAGGATTGCATGCGTTTATTTGGAAAACCGAAAACGCGTAATTTCATTCATTCATTCATTTAGTTTAAAAGAAAGAGTAGGTATATTTATTAATGACTGATTTCAATATTCTGTCAAGTAGTATTTAAGCATCACAAAAGAGAAAATGCAACAATTGGGGAAAGGCATTTTTTCCGCTTATGTAATTAAAATATCATCAATGCCAGGATTAGAACATTTATGATGATTGATACTGAATAGATAATTTTATTTTTTAAATAAAATTGTTGCAGTTGCGATTGTGACCTAAATATTAAGACCGATTTTTAACTTAATATTACGGTAAAAATTAAAACTAACTGATTTTTTTCAGAAAAATAGAAATATCTCTTGACATGTCAGAGATATCGATTTTTAAAAATGTTTAGCTCGTCACGCCCTCTTGCGATCATTTTAGAAGCTTAAAAATATTTTTGGTAAATTTCGCATGATCATATGATCATTTTTAGATCATGATCAATTTTTTTTCACCTAAGCTGTAGGATAAATAGTTTTCAAGATACGGCCGCGATCCATCCTTAATGGGACACCTGGTATATATATATATATATATATATATATATATATATATATATATATATATATATATATATATATATATATATATATATATATATATATATATAGAAGATGCTAAACTTAGATGAGATGCTAAACTATATCTTAGAAGATGCTAAACTCAAAGAGATTTACCACTAAACACCAAATCACTTTTTTTAACTGCTCGACGCACGTTTCGCTAACCGTGTTAGCATCATCAGGAGATGATTTAATCTAATTTTAAAAACTAAACTATGTTCTATTTATATGAGACGCTAATTGCTAATCTACTACCTACGAAGCGTACTATCTACCTAAAAAAGCGTGTAAAAATTATACAAAAAAGAAAGGGAAAAAAGGGCGAAAAGAGAACCAAAGAAAGAAAAAAGAACCGCGAATTTAACTGACCCTTACATTAATAGTTGGAAAAGTTGACTGAATGGAATAGGTCCTATTTGAATCCTCTTGTTATTTACACTTTTAACTAGCCTTAATTACTAAAGTTAAAAATATCAAAACCTAACCTATTTTTATTGTTTCTACCTACTAAAACATCCAGAAATGGTAAACTACCGTTGTTTTCGAGTTTATGCGTGAATACTATGTTTTGGGATTTACTATTTAAGTTATTTCAGCATTTCTTAATGAAATCATCTAAGTTTTCATTTCTTGAATCAAAAATTGTATCATCCACATATCTTAACCATATTCGTCTCTGTTTCAAATTTACTCATAAATAAGTTGGCTAAGAACGGTGACAGGGGATTGCCCATTACCGTTCCTTGTATTTGTTCGTAAAACCTGTTATTAAGTTGAAAACAGTATTTGCTTCATACAAAATCTTGTTAAGGAGATGTGTTCAGAAACAATCTTGTTATTAAAACCATTTAACTCGAGTAACTCTCTTAGGTACGTCAAGGTATGTGGAATCAGGATACTCAGAAACAATGATGACACGTCAAAGCAAACCAAGCCCTCCCCTTCCTGTAGATGTGTGTTTTTTACTTTTTCTGTGCATTTTGTTGATTTTATCAGAGAATAGGAAGGTAGTTGGTTTGGTAGATTTTCAAATTCCTTTATTAACCATTTTACCAAGTTGTATGTTAGAGATCAATTGCTGATACAATAGGTGCCACTGATTTTCCTGTTTTATGAATTTTTGGTAGAGCATACAATCTTGATACTCTTGGATTAGAATTATGAAGTTTATTTTATTTACGCCATATTATGCTCTACCACTCAGAGAAAGGATGGAAAGCAACAGAGTCCGCGTGCGATATAAATGAACTGTTTGGTAAAAGAACAATTGGTGAGAGAATGGTCCAAAAATGGTTTAAGCGTTTCAAGGATGGTGATACAACGCTTAAAGATGAAGAAGGAAGAGGTCGACTATCGGATTTCGATGATCAGGCACTTCTGACAGCGGTGGAAGAGGACGAAAGCTTGACAACACGAATGCTGGCAGACGATTTCGATGTCAACCAGTCAACGATTGTCCATCGTCTCAAAAAGTTCGGAAAGGTGTGGAAACTGGCTGGATGGGTCCCTCACGAGCTCTCCGACCACAACAAAGCCGATCGCGTTCGAATTTTTACCGATTTGCTGTAGCGAAACGAACAAACACCATTTCTGAAGAACCTTGTCACAGGAGACGAAGCTTGGTTCCTCTTCAAAAACATCAAAAGAAAGAAGGTTTGCGTATCGCCAGGTGTTTCACCCAAAGGCATACCGAAAAATGTCCACTGTAAGAAGGCAATGTGGTGCGTTTGGTGGGACAGAAGCGGAATCATCCACTGGGAGATCATCTCAAATGGCATTTGCTATTGGTGGAACGATAATGGTTAGTGGTTCTTTCAATTTTTCTCTCCCATTTTTTGTTTTTTTTGACGCATTTTGTGTTTTTTTTGCAGATGAGCGTCAGCAGTGGCGAATTCCGGACAAAAATGGCAAGCGGCAGTTCAACATTAACAGCGACGTCTATCTGCCTCAACTTAACCGCCTTCACGCTGTAATCGAGACGAAAAGAACGCGCAAAAAAAACCACATCGTGTTCCACCACGATAACGCCCGTCCTCATGTTGAGCGTCGTGTCGTCGAATCCATCGCCAATAAGAGATGGGATCTGCTCCCACATCCACCATATTCTCCGACTGAAGCACCTACGGACTACCACGTCAAAAGGTCGAAAAACTGGCAAAGGAACAAAGTCTACGACGATTTGGATGACTTGGTTGCCGATGTTAAGGCGTGGATCGCCTCCAAGAATCGTGACTTCTTCGCCCGAGGAATCGACCAACTGCCAAGCAAATGGGAAGCAGTTCTTGAAGTCGATGGTGAATACGCTCCAGAATAATAATTTAAACATGTTTTGGTTAAATATTTTTATTATTTTTGAACATATTCCTTTGAAAATTTTATGTAAAGATTGTACGCCTGAATTTCATGCATATTCCTTTTACTGTACAAATGTATGATTTCTAAGTCAAGCCATTTCTGTTTTGCAAAATTAGTTATTTTGTCACATATTTTGAAATGTTAACTTTTAATACAATTGGGAAATATTTTAATAGTATGACATGACTTAAGAAACCAAATATCTTCTCCAATAAGCCTAATTTTAGTGCAAATCTTAAGTAGTTTCTAGTAAATCTTTTAGTGCTTTATCTTAAGTATATTAAGTAGTGTACTTAAGATAAAGATTTAGTTCCGCTGACCGTTTAGCCATCGTAGATCAATTTTTCTATTGGAACTTTCGGTGTGAAACACTAAACTCAAAGAGATTTACCACTGAACCCGGAAACATTTTTTTAAAGTTCTCGACGCACGTTTCGCTAACCATGTTAGCATCATCAGGAGATGATTTAATCTAATTTTAAAAACTAAACTATGTCCTATTTATATCCGACCCTAATTGCTAACCTACTACCTACGAAGCGTACTACCTACCTAATAAAGCATGTAAAAAAAAGGATACAAAAAAAGAAAAGGAAAAAAGGGCGAAAAGACAACAAAAGAAAGAAAAAGAACCGAATTTAACTGACCCCGACATTAATAGTTGGAAAAATTGACTGAACAGAATAGGTCCTTTAAAAGGTAAAGTTTTGGGGTTAGAGGCGCATCAGCAACTGAGAAGGCTATTTAGCGACTGGACCTACAGCTTAACGTGGGTTCCGAACCACAGTCATCAGCTACCGAAAACCCCGGTCAGCACCCCCCTCAGGCTATCAGCCCTTGGTTTTGTGCTTAACCGAAAGTATCTCAAGAGCCTACCCACTGGCGAGTGACCAACGTAGAAAACCTCTCAGAAGGCATCCGACCTTACCCAGCCTCGAACTGGCGTGACTGAGGGGTTATTCCTTGTCAGATTTTACACTCTTACCTAGAAACATTCACAAGGATTTTAGAAAAACTTTTTTGCCTAGTACGGGATTCGAACCCGCTCCATATTAACTGCCGTGACGTAAGGTTGACGCCTTAGACACCACAGCTAATGCGGCTCCATAGGTCCTTTATCCCGGTTCGTTATTTTCTTGCATTTTTCGATTTGAATATAGTAATTTAAGACTGATTGAAAGTGTAAATAAGGTAAGTAGTACGCTTCGAAGGTAGTACGTTAGTAATTAGAGTCTCATATAAATAGAACATAGTTTAGTATTTAACTTTAGATTAAATCATCTCCTGATGATGTTAACATGGTTAGCGAAACGTGCGCCAAGAACTTTAAAAAGGTGTCTCGGTGTTTAGTGGTAAATCTCTTTCAGTTTAGTGACTGGATCCCCTCAAAAGATGTACTGTAATTCTGGGAGGGCATACACAAATTGCCAGAGAGATGGAAGAAATGGGTAGCAAGCGGAGGCACATACTCTGAATAAACCATTTTTTAACCTTTTTCCAATTAAATGTGTTTTATATAAGAAATAAAATAATGTAATTAAAAATTACAAAATTAAATTAATTTATAAAAATTAATTAATTAACTAATTAATTAATTAAACTATTAACCGCCACACCTGGTAAATCACATCTGAATCTTTACAGTGCTGCGTCTTACAAATCATACTTGAAAAATATCTTAGCCATCCATACTTTCCATCTCCATGTAAAGCAGAAAAATTTTCGACAGACTCAGGTATTGGAAATGTCTACAATTAAGTACAAATATCATTTCCTAATAGTGAAGAGGTTTATTTCCCTTAATTAATGTCCGTTCAGTGTTTCGTATTTAGTTTGTTTTAGTCTAAATTTAATTATCGTCCTTTCGTTTTGGTAAAACATTAAAAAAAATCTTTAGATTAGAAATGTGCATGAATGCTGTTACTGACTACTGTATATTATTTTACTTACGCCCTAACATTGTTTGTTACTCTTGGTAAGTTGATATAAAGATCAGTCATATTTGGAGCACTAAATATGATGCCCTTTTGAGCAGGATGGACTTCAATCAAAACTATCTTTGGTATTTGCCTGCCAGTTCTCACTTCACGATCCTTGCTTGTATAAACAAGGAATGATCTAGAAATAATAGAAAACTGTCACTAGATATCAAACTTAATAAAAAAGAGTTGTGACTAAATCGTTTATGTAATGGCATGTACGATCACTAGCCAAAATGTTTATACACTCATCTCAATTATTTTTTGTCAGTAATTGTATTATTTCGTTTTTAATATTGTATGTTGTTGTGTTTTTCTGTGTTACGATAAGCAATGGCCTTGCCTCAGGCAAAAAATCCATTCCTTATTTATCACCTCTATTCGGGACTTAAGTACAAGGGTTGTTCACGAATTAAAATTATATTTCATTTTCATATAATACCTTAAGGCGTCAATGTAACAAAAAATCCTTTCAACTGGATGACATATGTGTCGTTTCTCGAGGTTCACAACACAGGTTGTTGTGTGTCCCACATGAGATTGTGGAACCCAACGGTTGAGTGTCTGATGGCCCTCAGCAACTGCTGTCTCATTGGACGCAGTCCAAGAAAGTCTAACAGTACATGTATACGAAATCCGACGGGAGGTCGGCGAAAACATGAGTTGTTGGCTGTGGATAGGGTCTCCCTATTCTTGATGGTAAGGTATATGTCGGCGCCCTGAAGAGTCTGAACCTCGAGAGACGAAATATATGTCATCCAGTTGAAGGGGTAGGTGGGGCTCCTTCCCGGTCAAGCAACCAACAAAAGTGTTCATTTAGGCGGAGACGCAGGTTGTTGTGTGTCCCACATGCATGAGATTGTGGAACCCAACGGTTGGGTGTGTGATGACACTCAGCTACTGTTGTCTCTTTGGATGCAGTCCAAGAAAGTCTAAAAGTACATATATATATGTACCCAGTTTCAGATAGAACTAATTTTTTTCATACGAAATGTCGAAACATGTCAACTTTTATTTTAAGGGGGAAACACTTTAATTGTGCTGGAAATGCAAATTTTGTTCATCGAGTTCCACATCCCCCTGTTGATTAACTTGATTTTCCAAAGAATGAGTAATAAGGGGTTTTATGAGATTTTCCAATATATTCAAATATATTTCACCTGTTAAGTTTTCTTCGATGAAAATTGGTACAATGATCTCATCTCCAAGAATACCGGCCCACACATTGATCTTCTGAGGATATTGGGTATTATTTTCCCTAAACACATGTGAATTTTTATTGTCCCAATATCTGCTATTATGTTTATTTACAAATCTATTTAAGAAGATAGTTGAGTCGTCACTTAAACATACATTTTCAACTAAAATTTCGGTTGGCTTTAATCAACTGAGATATTGTTTCGCAAAATTCAATTCTTCTATCATAATCGTTTTCGCTGAGTTGTTGAAGGGTTTGTATTTTAGAAGGAAAACATGTATTCAGTTTCAAAGTTTTTGAATGGAACGTACTGAAACGTGTATCAATTGAGATACTTTTGGAATTGACTTAGAGAGATCCATAACGAAATGACCTAATATTTCAATTTGTGTAACTTTATCTAGAACCCTTGCTTGCTTATTTACTCTGTTTCTACAGACTTTCAACTTCTTCAAACTTCAAACTTCTACCAGCTCTATCATTCTACCATGATTTTTAGCACCATACATGAAAATTATTTATGTCCTTTCTTGGAGAGTATACATAATTTTAAATTGAATATTGAGGCAATATTTTGTTAAACAGTGAATAAATTACTTGTTACTGCTAGGTGAAAAGTCACTTTTATAAATAAACTTGACTAGTTTCTTTTTAATGGCGGTTTAGTCCGTACAGGAATGTCAAATTCCGGAAGCTTTTTGAATAAAAAAACAAAGAATAAGTGAGACGATACCTTGAGCACATTCTTCGCTCGATTCTACGGCGATTCTGTAGGAAAATTAACCGGCAAAGTTTTGAAAATATTTGCAGAGAGTCCAAAAATGAATATTGAACATGAAGTCGTATTTTTTAATTTATCTAGTAAAATGTTAAAATGTGTCGATATTTTAGAAACCGTTAGATTTGGCCATATATATGTAAGAGAAATATGTAAGAGAAAAAGTGTTTATTGTTTCAAGTGGAATCCAAAAATATACAAAAAATTAGGGGTTTCCATTGAAAAATGTAATATAACATATGTTATGCTTTTCTGAGGCTCCCTGTATATCCAAAAATTAAAATATTTATAACAAAAGTTGACGTATTTCGACGTTTTGTATAAAATATTTTGTTTTATTTATTTATATATATATATATTTTTTTTACTTCTTTGGAGGAGTCTAACCACCAACAGACGAAACATGTGCCCTCCAATGTAAGGGATGGGTGGAACCATTGCTCATATATATATATATATATATATATATATATATATATATATATATATATATATATATATATATAATATATATATATATATATATATATATATATATATATATATATATATATATATATATATATATATATATATATATATATCATCATCATCATCATCATCATCAGCCCGTATCGATCCACTGCAGGATGAAGGCCTCTTCAGCATGCTTCCAACCTTCACGGTCCTGGGCTTTCCTCTGCCACTCGGGTCCAATATACTTAACGATGTCATCAGTCCATCGTGCTTTCGGTCTTCTTCGCGGACGTTTGCGATCAAGCGGTATCCACTCCAGGATTGCCTTGGTCCATCTGTCGTCCCATCGCCTCGCTATATGGCCTGCCCATCTCCATTTCAACTGTTTTACTCTTCCAATGATGTCACAGACTTTTGTTTGTTCCCTGATCCATGCGCAGGACTTTCTGTCTCGTCTTGTAATGCCAAGCATACATCGTTCCATTCCCCTCTGTGCCACCCGAAGTTTTTGAATTGATTGCGATGTGAGTGTCCAGGTTTCACTTCCGTATGTCATAACGGGTAGAACGCACTGATCGAATACTTTTCTTTTCAGGCAAAGTGGGAGTCTGCTCTTAAACACTATGTTGAGCCTACCAAATGCCTGCCAGCCACATTTAACACGCCGTTCCACCTCCCGGGCGGTATTCCCCTCCATGGAAATCCTCTGCCCAAGATATACAAAGCTGTCCACAATCTCTAAATCCCTTCCTAAAACTGAAATTCTTCTGTCCTGAGCGAAGTTATTGAACATAACCTGACTCTTTTTCAGGTTTATTTTCAAGCCAAATGGTTCGCCAGCCCTTTGCAGTTCTTGTATGCGTCTTTGCAGCTCCTCTGGGTCTTGTGAAATGAGAATAATATCATCTGCAAATCTAAGATGGTTTAAGTTTGCATCATTGATCTTTACCCCATCCTGTTCAAAATCCAGTTTACGGAATACTTCTTCAAAGCCAGCCGAGAAAAGAATAGGCGATATTGCGTCACCCTGCCGTACACCTCGTTCTATATTAATTCCCACTTCAAGATCATCAAGGTGAATTGTGGCTGTAGCTCCATCATATATCGATTCTAATAGGTTTACATAGGCTCTCTCTACACCTTGGCTAAGCAGTGCATCCATTATCGCATGCTTTGAGATGGAATCAAATGCTTTTTCGTAGTCGATAAAAGCCAAGCACAGTGGCATGGTGTATTCGTTGTGTCTTTCTATGACCTGCTGTACAACCTGGATGTGATCCATTGTACTGAATCCACTTCTGAATCCTGCTTGTTCTCTTGGTTGTGCGTCATTCAGTTTTTTTAATATTCTTTTAGAAATTATCTTAGTGAAAACTTTGTACATCACTGATAGGAGGCTTATTGGACGGTAGTTCTTTAAATCTTCCTGTGCTCCTTTTTTATGTAAAAGGATCACTTCTGCATTTTTCCATAAGTCAGGTACTTTTTGTTCTTTGAGGCATTTTGAGTATAATTTTGCCAGTGTTTTATGTAACGTCCGATCACCAGCTTTTAGCATTTCGACAGTTACACTATACAGTTACATATATATATATATATATATATATATATATATATATATATATATATATATATATATATATATATATATATATATATATATATAAATACATATAAATACAACGTAAGAATTGAGTTTTCATCCAATAATGCTGCAATCTGCTTCTTCTAACTTTTTCGACTGACCTGGAAGCGCCTTGTCTTTTATATAAAAATCACTACTTTTAAAGCGTTTAAACCATTATTCACAAGTTTTTTGGGTTAGAGCATGTTCACCATAAGCTTCAACCAACAATCTATAAATTTTAACAACCGTTTTCTTGAAATGAAAGGAAGTTGGTAAATTATTGATTGATTTGTTCGTTACGTTGTGATAGTTCATTAACCGAAGAAAACATTTTTTTTAATATAAACGTAATAAGGTAACAAAGTAAAAAAACTGTTATATTCGGTTTAAGTTTATTAAACTTCCCGGCAAAACGTACTTTTCTGGTACATAATTCGACATGTTCAAAGCTATTAAAAACTATGTAAAACTAATTGGCTTTTGATGGTGTATATCTTTCAGCAAAATCGACATTATTAATCGAAACACCTATTAATTAAACCAGATGAATGTGATTTCAATCCGTTATAAAAGAATAACTTAAAATTATCAACCAAAAAAATCAAAATCTGCAAAATCGATTAACTTTTTCAACTTTTTTTATTCCTTTCATAAAGCACGACCTGTCTATCTCTGCCAAATAGTCCTCTGTTTCGACGATGATCTCTATGTTTCATGTGAATTTCCTTCTGTCCATTCATTTTATCATGTTTGGAAAAATAGTCAGAAAGGGCCAAGTCCGGAGAATAGGCATCAATTCGTAGCGCAAATTGATCAGTTTCGCTGTTGTAACGATGGACGAATGGACGGGTGTATTGTCGTAGAAATGATACTTTTCGCGAAATAAAATATTCGTCAAATTTTATTAATAATACAACATAATATTTTTCTATGATCATCTTTCTCCAATAACAGTCAACAAGGACAATGCCTTGAGAATTCCCGAATACAGTGGTCATGATCTTTCCGGCTGATGAGAGCGTCTTTCTTATGATCAAATATTCGTGTAGGATGTTCGCATTCGTTCGAGATGTTTGTTTATCATATCAACAATCTTTTCACTTCGCTGCGGCCAATAAAATATCATGGATTTTTTAACAATTTCCTGAACAAGGGGGCGTCCTGAGTGTGAAGCATCATGAACATGCAGCATGAACTTTAAATGAGTAATAAATCTGTCTGATGCTCGAAATTTTGTCACTAATTTTCAGAACACAGTAAATAATCCGGTTCACGTGACATTCAAGTGACACTAGGGAGTTCAAACTCGTACGCATCAGATGTCAGTCTTCCTCCCCTCCAAAAGGGAAGACATCAATGTTACCAGATCGAGCGCTATGCCACCAGCCCTATTCACTTTATTTATACACCTTGTATAGCTACTAACTTAGAGAGTCTTTATAATAATACCTCATTATCAACAAAATACGTATATTTATATTTAGATTATAACTATATTCTCCCATCACATTCGAAAATATATTAAAAGATAATGCTACGAAGCAGAAAAAACGGATCAAACGAGATATATTCATGTTCATTTTTATAAAAAAATAAACGACAACTTCACCAAATGAATATTTTATCTGGTTTATTTTTTGTCACTGGAATCTACATAAGTTATTATTAACTGACCTACATACATTATATCCATTTGGAATTTATTCAAAGAAAACAAATTTACGGAGAACCAAAAAGTAAAAAATAAACCTAAAATTATAAATAAATTTAAACCACTGACGAAAAATTTTTGTGGAAAGGTAAATGAAATCAAGACAACACACATAATTAAGGTTTTTTGACAAGTGTTGTTAGTCCAACGTTTCTTAAAAATCAAATTACTTTTCCGACGAGATTTCCTTAGCTCATCTAAGATATTTTGCAAAACAGCTCTTGATTTAATGAAAATATAAACGACTAGTAAATACAAGGGTCATTAAAAAAAATCTTGACGCTTAGTTGACGCAAATATGATTAAATTGCTTTGAAAATTATTAAGTTTGATTCGTCAGATTGCACTTTAAGAAGTTGCAGTTTAGTTGCGTTTGTGATAATCGAGTAAAGCAAACAAGTATTTTTTTTTGAAAAATTGATAAAACTGAAGTTCGAATTATTATAAAGCATTAGATGTTGACCTTGTCATTAGATGTTGACGTTTTCATTACATGTTGACGTATGATCACGTCATTATATGTGACGTATGTTGACGTTGTCATTAGATGTTGACGTTATTAATAGATGTTGACGACATTAAATGCTGACGTCATTAGATGTTGACGTTATCATTAGATGTTGACGTTGTCATTACATAACAAAAAAAAAATGGTTAACACCAGGACAATCACCTTTGGCCTCTTGAAAACCTGGTCCACTCTAAGAAAAGTTTTACTGTCAGGAATTTTGCAGAACTTATTCACTATGACATCCTGGGTTCTAATGAGACCATAAGCGCTGAATAATATTGTTATCAGCTTGATACCCAACACTCAAGTAAAAATCAAATAATTAGGCCAGAAAGTAATGGGTCTTTGAAATTGAGCGTTTTTTTAATTCTTGATTAAAACACAGATGGCATTGTAAATTTGCTTAGGTCTAGTCTTATTTCAGTAGTGTAGTGTAATGTATGATATTTATAAAAATGGAGTACACACTTGTTAAAATTGTTGAATTATTTTATGAAAATGCGTGTTCAATGAAAAAAGTGTTTAGACAATTACGTGATATTTACGATTTGCACAATCATCCATCTGAAAACACTATCCATCGAATTCAAAAATATCAAAAAACTGGTTCATATTGCATATTGATTTGGTACGTGAAAGTGCTGCTGAAGATCCAGAAATTTCCATTAGTCGACGTTCACAACAATTTCGCCTCAGTGAATTCACAATTTATTATAATTTTTTATAATAATTTTTTATTTTTCGAAAGGATTTAGCTCTAAAGCCATATAAGGTTCAAATAACCCAGGAAATTAATCCACTGGATCATTCAAAACCTTGTGCATTGGTCAGTTGAATCAAAGAACAAACGTATGATTTTTCAAAGAATCATCTTTTCATATAAAGCACATTTTGAAATTGGTGGTTATATTAAAAAACAAAATTGCTGCATTTGGGGTGAAAAAAATCCAACATTGATTCATGAGAAACCTTTACATCCTAAACGAGTCACTGTTTGGTGTGCATTATGGTCAGGAGGTGTAATTAGGACGCATTTCTTTCAGAATGCTGTTGGTGAAGCTGTAACTGTAAATGGTGTACAAAATGGTGAGATGATAACTGGATTTTTGTGGGGTGAATTGAATAATATTGATCTGGAGGATTTGTGGTTCCAACAGGATGGCGCTACACCTTATCTGTCGCTTATACATATATATATATATATATATATATATATATATATATATATATATATATATATATATATATATATATAAAAGTAAGGTGTACATGTAATACACCTTATCATCAATACTGTAAGAGACGACGATGTTAATTGGTCACCAAGATCATTGATCATGGATTGACCGGTGAACTAAAGGACGAAATTATTCGAGTCATTGGTAAGATAGAGCCACATAGAGATTATGCCAAAATTTGGACAAAAGAGTGAGCGTTTGTGGAGCTGCAAGAGGTGGTCATTTGGCAGATATAATTTTTCGTGTTTAAATGTCATACACTATGATTCAATTATCAATAAAAACTTTTATGAAATCAACGCAAATTGTGCGTTTTATTCAAGAAATAAGAAAAAATCGCCCAATTTGGAAGATCCTTTCTTTTCTATTTTCTTTTCATCTTCTAACATATGACAATATCGCCTTACCTGTCGTTCAACGCAATACTGCCATCACTTTTCTCAATCTCCTTTAATCCCTTAGGACCACAAAACACTTTGTTTGTTTGCTGTCCCTTTCCACTCTTTAATGGATAAATAAAAAGACCTTTCACCGTACCAGCTTCAACCCATTCTTTCGGTATTCTCTCCTTTCGAACTTTCTTGAACACTAAAGCACTGAATATGGCGAAAAATACTGCTCCTACCGCAACTGTAATGTGTGTCTGATTGATTGGTGCCATTAAAGAAAGATTAAAACTGAACGCAAATGTTGAAAGCGATCGGTAATCTGCATAGGAGTGATGTAGATTCAACTATGCCTTATGATAAAAATAACTTGACGAAAATACATAAGTTATTATCAGAATCAAATAATTTTTCAGTGCGCAAGGCCGAGCTAATAAAGCAGATGTGTTAAAGATCCCCTCCAAATGTTTTTGTTTCTACTAGAACTGTTCACGTAAATGATTGAGTGATATTAACAGTGTTAGTGGTGTTCTTTAAAACAGCACGGACAGATACGAGGGTCACTGACAACTTTTAAAAATATGCCAAACCGCGTGTTAAAATTTGAAATTATGGGGGCGCAAAAGAGGGTTCCCTATCTTGAATTAAATTTTATTTCTTACTAGCTGACTTGACAGACGTTATCCTGTCCAAGTTTCAATAAATTTGTTTGTGGTCGTTTTTTTTTCCTGAAAACTTTTCCAAGAGCGTAACGAACAAAATATAAAAAGAATTACGCATATCCATCGCGTGTTATAGTCTTGAGTTCATGCAAAAATTCCATAGAAAAAATCACTTTCAGTTTTTCCAGAATTTTCCAATTTTTTGGGTAAGTTTCCCAATTTTTCTTTCCCAAACAACCTTATTCCAATTATTACGAACTTTAAAAAAAATAGCTAAATCAGTCTAGCTGTTCTCAAGTGATGCGCTTACCAACGAACAGCATTTAATTTTTATTTATTAGATTTCAGAACATAACTTTTTGAAGAAAAAAAAAAGATTTTCTCCAACTCTAATTTAGAAAAAAAAAGGTTCTTGAAATTGGAGTGGTATTTACTTTGTTAAATAAGTAAAAAAAAATGATTTATTAGTAAAAATTTATTTTATCGCTTTCAAAGTTGGCCCCATCGAGTGTAATACAACTATATATATATATATATATATATATATATATATATATATATATATATATATATATATATATATATATATATATATATATATATATATATATATATATATATGTGTGTGTGTGTGTGTGTGTGTGTGTGTATAACAAACATAAAACCTATTAAGTTACTCCAAACCATGAAAAATGTAAAACACAAAACATCACTATTAGGTAGTAGGAATCTCAAACAAAATCAAAACATAATTTTATAAATTTGCTATATTTATTAATAAACAACGTATAATCAAATAATAAATGATAGATCAATGTATAAGCATATCCTTTGAAGTATCATTTACCCAAATAACAATGCATATGATTTAAATCTTTAATTTTCGGTATAGTTCATCTCGACCTACCCTACCTTAGAATATTTTTGTTGCAATGATCTGGCAATTTCAATTGGGTTACCTTAAAAAAACCACAAAAAATCACTATGAATATTTAAATGTAATTCTTTAGTTTCATAAAGCAATAAGTCAAGATAAGAGGACATGTTAATGCTAGACCAGTGAATCAAACAAAATCAATTCAAATAATCAGTAAAAGAAATAAAAAAGTCGTATTCTTGTACGTATGTGCATGGAAAATTAAATCAAACTTAATCTTGGAAGTAATTTCCTTCGTTTTCTATATACTTTTGCCACCTTTCGCGCAACTGTCCAATCCCAAATCAAAAAAAAATGCTGGTTTCGATTTCTACCAGAGATATAACTGGTATAACTGATGATAACAGTCAGCAGTGATCAATTGACCAGGTTATAGGCAACTTAAAATACACGACGCCCAGCTGATTTCACCGTATACACATCAACACCTTTTTGGCGTGGATATTTGATTTTGCGTTACAGGTCAATGTCTTACCAGGATTTATCCACGATCTTTAGATCATAGATAATTCACTTATATACAATGGATCCCAAAAATATTTCTAGGCCAATGTTTCTTACTGTAATGTTTTTTTGTTGCCCTACTGTTCCTTAGACACAAAAAACAGCAATACTTTGTAAAACCCTCTTGAAGTCCTAGCAATATACCTATTGCTAGTCAATTTAGTCTACCTATTTAGTCTAGTCTACCTATTTATTTAGTTAAAAGTCAGGTACAAATAATTTCAGTAACTCCATGATATAAAGGAGAAGCAAGTACTTGAAAATGGGACGTGTTTGGCCATTTATGCGAAAAGATATTTTAATAACCACCTAAATGAAGCGCAAAAAGAACATTCTCATCAATATTACAAAAATCATGTCGACTTGTGTAATCAAAATCATGATCCGGGATTGTGCGGCCATTTTCATCAACTCTTGCAGTTGAACGTTTTCCACTGCGAGGTTCATCTTCAATCAAGTCTTGACCATCTCGTACTGATCATAAATTTTATTTTGTGTAATATTCACTTCAAATAGGTGATAATTGTTTTTCTTGAATTTATTACAGAAATAAAATTTTGTCGTTATGCAACCCATTATTCACGTGATGCTTACCTACTGGCTCGGTTGGATAAACTTTATCGGAAGAGCAAAATGGTTTCTCATAACGTGTAAATATAACAATTTTCGTGGACTTCTGATTAAATGTTGTGTTGTTAACCAGTGAAACATTCATAGAATCTATAAAAGCGTCCCATCGTGGATATAGAAAATCTTGAACCATGCCTAAAAGAAAAAAAAATGAATACATTTTAAGAACATAACATTTTTGGCTCTTGTGTTGTGTAGTGTCTCCCAATTTTTTTAAACGGGTCTTCAAAAATTTCCACAAATTTTCTATAGGATTCATTCATCCGGTGACTGACATGACCAAAGTAAACAAACAATATTGTGGGTATTCAACCAACCAAGTTTTCACACGTTTGGCGGTGTGTTTGGGATTATTGTCGTGCTGGAAAATTCCACCGTAATGCCATATGTTCTTCAGCATAAGGTACCAAAATTCCGTAAAATATTTAAACTTTTACTAGTCATGCGCGGTATGTTGCTCAACACCGGTTATGTTTCGATAATAATTTCCATTGCACTCCTCTCCAAATATTGCGCTTCTCAATACCTTCCGGAAAGAGCGTATATTAATAGTATATTAACAATGCCTCAGATCCTCTGATGAAGAGGAATTACCCGTTGATGAATGCGATGAAGTGGAAGAAGACAGCATTAAACTGGATATACATGAAACAGATAGTCAACAGGATATTTTAGATAATGCATCGAATCTTTTCCGTTGTTGTGTTGTTGGTTCATTTTTTTATAGGTAAAGATCAAAATGGTGGAAACACTGCTCTCCAAAAGATGTGAGAACCCGATTAGAAAATTTAGTTACCCATTTATCCGGTTCAAAGAATTACCCAACAGGTGGATAGGTCGATGAGAATCATTTGAATGCACGTCACGATCAGCAGATCTCGCCTCAATGTATTTTGGGGTGTTATCAAAAATAAAGTATTTTCGAGAAAACCACACATTGTTGATGACATGATTCAATTTATAAGAGAAGCATGCATGCATAATAGAAGAAATTGATGACATAAAAACCTACTCCTAACATATATATATATATATATATATATATATATATATATATATATATATATATATATATATATATATATATATATATATATATATATGCACAAACTGAGGTCAAAAACATCTTTTAATTAGCGACATTATATTTTTAATGAAATGTCGCGATAACGACCTCCAACCGACATGCACAAAACTCGCCTACAATACCAGAACAAGAAAAACCAATGCTATCTTAAGAAATGCAAGCCGAGCTCTTCTTCGAGAACAAATCCGAGAGAAAAAAAGGCATTTCGACAGAACGGAAAAGCAATTCTATCTATTACAGTCGATGCTAAGCAACAAGATCCATCCTATTTTGTGGAATGACAGACAAAGTATCTTTCAGGCGCAGCGATTCGAATTACATCCTTAAATTAAAAAAAAATAGTTCGCCAATTTATAGCAAATAGATACTGAACGTCCAAAAGAAATCCGAAACAATAACAAATTAGTTATAAATGTCTCTAACCACCACTTATCCACAGTGAAGAATATATACTAAGCAAAGGCTTCAACTTTGCCATTGGCCATTGTCCCAAAACATATACCAATAAAAGAAATAATTTTGAACGTCGAATCAACCCTAGATGACAAGCCAGATGAAGAAGCGGAAATAATTAGATAAGATGTAGCGCGAATACAACGATCCAATAAAATACCAAAACCAAATGTTAATAAGACATTATTAATAAGAGCGCATGAAAGTTTAAAAAGAAACGAGGATATTACTATATTACCGGCGGAGAGAGGAAGCGCAACAATCATAATGAACACCGAGGGGTATATGGCAAAAATGACGAACATTTTGGAAACGACAAATAAACCAGTGAACAGAAATCCAAAAACCTATCCAGAAAAACGACCAAAAGCAAAATCAAATCATGGAAACTAGAACCGAACATTGAACGAAGAATAATTCCAAGGGAAAAATCAAGCAGATGTCCTAAACTTTACGGTCTACCCAAAATACATAAACTAGAAATTCCATTACGGCCCATAATAAGTGCCTTCGGTTCTCCAACACAAAATTTGGAAAAATATCTAGCAAGTATTATGCAACCAAGCGTTAAACTTGCCGAGTCCTATGTTCAAAACTCAGAACATTTGATAAGGATGATTAAAGATTTCCAACTAGAGGATACAGACATACTGGCAAGCCTGGACATTGTCTCACTGTATCCAAGTATCCCCATAGACGAGGCCCTGGACCTAATTTCGATGAACGAAGACTTTCCACCATTTGTGGGGGAACTCTCCGAATACTGCTTGAAGAATACATATTTTTCCTTCAACCAGCAGATGCACAGACACACCGGCGGTGCCCCAATGGGATCATCTTTATCACCCGTTATAGCCAACCTGTTCATGACTGACTTCGAAACAAAGGCATTGACCAACGCTCCTTTAAAACCTAAACTTTGGAGACGCCACGTAGATGATATTTTTATAATATAGCCTCACGGAAACGAACTTCTAAACAACTTCCTACTCAGTTAAACGAAATCCACCCCAGAATACAGTTCACTCTGGAGGTCGAACAGGATAGAAAACTGCCGTTTTTAGATCTCCTTATCACAAGGAAACTTTCTGGAACACTCGAATACACAGTGTATAGGAAACCAACTCACACCGATCGATACCTCAACGCTAAATCCCATCATCATCCTTCTCAAATCCAAGTAGTAGCGAACACCTTGATTTTCAGATCCTTGATTTCCAGAGCCCTTAGACAAAATGGATATTGAGAAAATTGTATCAGGAAGGCCATTCGCCGTCAGGAAACCCAAACAAGAAGAACAATAGAGGATCATGAACCAAATACACCAAAGGTCCAGCTACCATGCGTAAAAGGAATTAGAGATAGGATAGGCAGACTACTAAGGAAACATAAGATCAAAACAGCCTACAAGCCGCACAAAACTTTTGCAAACATCCTAAAAACCCCAAGGACAAAGTTAGACTGGAAAATCAAGGGGTGTATAGTATATCTTTTTCTGACTACAACTGAGCATACAAAGGACAAATAAACAGACGAATATCGGCCAGAATACAAGAACATAAAAACGATATATATATATATATATATATATATATATATATATATATATATATATATATATATATATATATATATATATATATTTATATATATATAACAATGTGTGGTTTTCTCGAAAATACTTTATCTTTGATAACACCCCAAAAGAGAAAATATATTGAGGTGAGGTCTGATGATCGTGGCGTTCATTCAAACGGCCCTCATCGACCTATCTACCTATTTCTTGGTCTTTGATCCAAAGATCTTTGGTTCAAAGAAATCTGACATTGCATATATATCCGATGCCATCCGATGGGAAGTCGGCGAAAACATTGGTTGTCGGCTCTAGACAGGGTCTCCCTATTCTTAATGGGTGAGCATGTGTGGGTACCCTGAATAGTCAAGTCTTGAACATCAAGAGACGAAACATATGCCCCCCAGTTGAAGGGATGGGTGAGGCTCGTCTTCAGTTATCAACCAACAAAAATGCTCGTTAAGGCGGAGACGCAGGTTGTTATGTGTTCCATATGAAATTGTGGAAGCCAACGGTTGGGTGTATGATGACACTCAACTACAGTTGTCTCATTGGACGCTGTCCAAAGAAATCTGACATATATATATATATATATATATATATATATATATATATATATATATATATATATATATATATATAAAGAATTATATTATCGGCCCGTGAAAAGAATTATTGACAAGCAGAGAATTGTTTGAACCAGACACCATGTGAGTGCTCTGATCGTTACTTCAGTCGCCATCACGTGAGCAAATATCAACGACAAAAAAAACATTTTTTGGGATTTATTTGTAAAACTCTACCACTTAAACGTACCAGAGATAATATAAAAAAAAATATTTTGACACACCTGACCATTGTTTAGCTGCATAATCCAAAATTTCCCCAGATGATCCCCACAGAGTGATTTGATTTCTGGCATTATATTCAAACAATTTCTCTTCCTAAAATAACGAGGATGTTTATAACATATTCACAAAATTGTAACAAAAATAAACATACTGTGCTATCGTTGGCACATTTTTTGGCATCATTGATCCAGTTGCTCAACAGAAATGCTTTATTTGTTGCCAAGATAGATTCCAAATCCGGAAAGATGTCTCTAAATATTGTAGCTATACGTCTGAAACAAAAAAATAAGGCTCAGCCTTTTCTGGTAATTTCTTTCGGTTTTTATCATGAAAGAAAATTATTTTATTGATGCCTATCATGCTGATACTTTGGGTTATTTTTTGTCAGTTCTACAGGTCATGGTTGATTTTTTCTTCCTCTTTCCACTTCTTTTTTGGCTTTCATCTTTTCTTCATACATCATAATTTTCTTTTCTATACTGTCTTGTTACTTCCTGTGTGTGTTCTTTCCTGTTACTTCTTGTTCTTTTCTAGTAAACTTACCGGATATCCTACCTTATTCTTTGGAACCTTCCTGTCGATCTGGTTTTTGGGTGATCCTACCAATATCTAAATAATTATGTTTAGCCATACGTCATTAAATTGTTTTTCTCCATAAATTCAACTCAATAACTTTAACTATCTGAAAGTAAGCACTTCAATTTTGTTTTAGATCACTTTATTTAACAATTGTTGGCTTGACGGCCGTTTTGTAGTAACAACTACATCATCGAGGCGCTTGACAAATGTCGTGTCTCCATGATGTTAGTTACTATGAAACGGCCGTCGCGCTAAATATTATTAGATAAAGTGATCTAAAACAAAGTTGAAGTAGTTTCTTTCACATAGTTAAAATGTACGGTCACGAAGTAAGCGAGGAATCAATCAATTTCAATTCAATAAGTTTCCACTTTTTTCCCACATCCTGTTGTTCTTTTTCCGTTCTTTCATTATCGATAATCGGTCAACATCCCCGTTCTTATTATTGTTTTAATTAATACTAATCGAGCAATTTTTCACTTTCGTAATGTCCTATAGCCATATATATATATATATATATATATATATATATATATATATATATATATATATATATATATATATATATATATATATATATATGCTGCTGGGTTCCACAATCTCATGTGGAACACACAACAACCTGCATCTCGTCCTAAATGAGCATTTTGTTGACTGCTTGCCATCCCTTCCATTGGAGGGCACATGTTTCGTCTCTCCAGGGCACCGACATGTGCTCTCTTAGAAGTTTTCCAATCTTGTCCGTGGTGCCTTTGATATATAGTAGAAAGGCTTTGTTTGTGTATGTCTATTTCTCTGTTTCTTGTTGTTTCTTTGTCGGATTGAGCGCCCGTCGGATAGTTTTTCCGTTTTTTGCGGTTTTTTTACAGTTTGCGGAAAAAGCCGCATCATATGTGAATTCTCAACATTTCATTGGAATTATCAAAGACAACCAACAATTTATTTATTAATATAATTAATAATTATTATTAATTAATATCACTTCTATCTTATAATCTAATATCACTTCTATCTATTTGATCTCTTTTTTAGGACAGGTATGATATCTCTCAACTTGCTGGCATTCTTTCTTCTCTCCAGATTGTAATGATTAGTTCGAATAGTGTTTGTTTTAGCTCATCTCCTGCAAATTCTCTGCCGTTATTCTATTCCTCCTTAAACTTTTACTATTTTAATTTTTTTTCCATTCCCTTTCCTTTACTTCACCTCTAAAAATTCATTATTTTTTACTTGTTATAGTAATTCCTAGTTTCTAACTCTTTTCTTTTGCCTAATTATTTTTATAGCTCTTGGTCTGTGTTCCATATACGCTTGTCTATCTTCAGCTTGGTTCTGACATGCTTCCACACTTAGTTTATTATTTATCTCTATTTTAATGAGTTACCAATTGCATATCTGTTATTCTATGGAGTTCCTGTCCATTATTATTAAATTATTTTTGGGAAGCAAAAGGAATATTTATACCTGATTTTTTTGTGAAAGGTACAACTAAAGTATGCAAGCCTTTTGGACAGTCATTATAAGAGAAGTCGAAGAAAACATGGCATTTCATCACGACAATGCACTTCTTTACAACGGTGTTTTCGCAGTTGCCATTGTATTTATCAGATTTTGCTGCATTTGGCTTCCGTTTGTTCCCAAGACCTCAAAAAAATTCCACGGTGGTACGCGTTTGAAGCTGTAGATCCGCCAAACTTCTATATAAAGAAAATGGCATGGGGGAAGTAATACATAGAAGTTAGTAGTGATTACATTAAAAAAGTACCTTAAAAAGCAAGTCTTAACCTCTGAACCGTCATGGTTCAAACCTTTAATTCAAAGTACAAGATGAAGCGTTCCAGTAATTATAAAATTCCCCAGGAGGTAGACAATCGTCTGCCAGCTTTGCTGGTACAACCAGAATTTCGGATTCTGGGGCGTCCGGGCTTAAACGCAAACTTTTTCAGAGGGAGTCGGAGACCTCTGCCCAACGTCTGAAATCGATAACAAAAATATTCTTTGGAACAGCAAATATCAATTCTCTCCTGCGCCCAGGAAAACTACACGAATTGGGGCGAACATCGAATCAGCAAAAAATCCAAATTTTAGTTCTGCAAGAAACCAGATTGACAGATGATAACACCTTCGAATTCGGCAACTACAGACTTTTTAAAAGTAAAACGGACAAAAGAATACTCAAAAATACACCACATCTTGGTGTTGCTTTCGCTATCTCAAGAAACATTCTTGTTTCTATAACTAATGTCCAGCCAGTAAATAATCAACTTATGCCACTATCCCTTAAGTGTGCTAACAAAAACTATACATTAATCAATGCACATCTCCCAGTTAACGAAGAAAATAAAACTAATCCTAAAAAAGTAAATAAGTCCTGGGAAATTCTGGAAAAAACTATTTCTAAAATTCCCTCTAATCATGTAAAAATCCTATTGGGTGATTTCAACGCCCAACTTGGGAAAGAAAGAAAGTGCAGAAAAACATTCGGCAGTTTTCCCGCTCATAAATGGACTAACCATAATGGTAGAAGATTAGTTGAACTATGTTCGCAGTTTAATCTAAAAATAATGTCAACCCATTTTAAAAAGAAAATAACGAAACAAAAGACCTGGAGGTGTCCAAACACATACATGGGTGAATTTCAAATTGATCAAGTTGCCATTTCGTATTCCAATTATAAAGAGATTTTGAATGTTCAAGTCAGGAAGGGAGCTAATATTGACTAGACTAGACTAAGACTTGACTAGAATCAAACCTAGCTTAAATCCTCGAAAACTTATTCAAAAGAGACCGCTAATACCAAAGTTCGACCCTACGAAAATTAAACCAACCCTAACAGGACAGCTTGATAAACAACCAGCACAGAACTAGCAAAAATTGAAACAAAAAATTATCGAAACAGCCTTAAAGTTGGCCCCTTTACAAAAACGTAGGAAATATCCGTGGTGGGATGAAGTGTGCGAGCAAGCAGTATTAAGCCGAAGTAAAGCATTCAAAGATTGGAACAGTCAAAAAACAGCAATAAACTATAACATCTTTTTGGAAGTAAGAAAAGAAACATCGAAGCTAATTAGACAAACTAAAAGAAAATATGAAAACAATCAACTTAATGAAATAGAAAAAGATTTCCAAAAAAATAACACCCGAAACTTTTACAAAACATTTAAAACTAAATTAACAGGCTATCAACCGCAAAGTCTTTGCTTCCAAAAGGAAAACGGACAATTAGCTCTAAATAACCAAGATAATTGCAAAGAACTTGCGAAATATTTTGAACAAATACTAAAGTGTTCTGAGCCCGTAAACAAATTACCAACACCAAACCCTAAACAAACAAATTCTGATTCATAACCACCGAATGAAGATGAAATAATTAGGATTCTACACTTCTACACAAGAAAGAAGATAGAACGGATGTAAACAACTACAGAGGGATATTTTTTCACCCTCAGTGTCTACTAGACAGACCACAGGGATAGTTAGAATTAGAATCCATCCACTACATAAGAAAGGAGATAGAACGGATGTAAACAACTACAAAGGGATATCTCTTCTCCCAGTTTTTTACAAGATTCTATCTCAATGTCTACTAAACAGGGCACAGGGACAGTTAGAACCTAAAATTGGTGAATATCAAGCAGGTTTTCGACCGGGCAGATCCTGTTCTGAACAGATCCTGAATTGAAACTTGATCCTAAGACATCAAAAACTGTACAATAAAAATCTCGTCTGTACATTTGTGGATTTCAAAAAAGCATATGATTTTATTGACCGCGAATCTTTATTCCAAATCTTGAAAGAACAAGGACTAGATCTGAAAACGCTGGCAATTATTAAAGCAACATTAACTAACACAAGGTCAAAAGTTAAATTCTTGGATGACATCTCAGAGCCCTTCGAAATTAAAACTGTAGTAAGACAAGGGGATGGACTTTCGCCACTCTTATTTAACTGTGTTCTAGAAAAAGTAATACAGGAGTGACGTGAAAAAAAGTCGGCCCCGAATATTGATCAGCCCATTAAACTGGGGAGAACCAACATCAAAATTGATTGTCTGGCGTTTGCTGATGATCTAGCAATTTTGTCTCAAAATATATTAACGTCACAAAAACAGATTGAAATCCTAAATGAAATAGCAGAAAAGGTAGGACTCCAAATTTCCTTTGAAAAGACACAATACCTGACCTGCAACAGACTATCAGTTCAAATATTTGGGTGAAATAATCATGGAAAATGGGATGGAAAAAGCGGCCAATAAGGGTAGATGTCAAAAAATGGAAACGGCATTGAGACTTACACAAAATATTTACAACAAAAAAATGCATATCTAAAATCACTAAACTGAGACATTACAACACAGTTATTAAGCCAGAATGTCTATATGGGGCAGAAACGCTCATTTTGACTAGAAAGAGAGACATCGAGGACATTTAAAAAAGAAGGAAAGAAAAATCATAAGAAAAATCTTAGGCCCCAAACAAATAAATAGCACAACATACCGACTTCGAAAAAACCAAGAAATCAAACAATACACATATATACATAGCAATATGCGAAAAAAAAGACTTAAGTTTTACCGACTCATAAAACGAATGAATCCGAGTAGGCTAACTAGACAAATAGTCGAATTTTATGAAAATAGGAGTAGAGCTAAAGTAGAAATAATTAAATGGATCGTTGCAATTAAAGAGAACTTAAGATCAGCAAATATTACACAAAGTGAAATTCAGGATAGAGGCTGTTTCAGATACAACGTTAACGTTTGGAAGGTTGGCCAGAGAGAAAAACGTAGGAAGACTGGAACAACTTGGTCTGACGAAAGGAAAAAAGCTCATAGCGAAAGACTGAAATTAGTATGGGCGCAAAGGAAGGCTAACAATAACAAACGCCTCTAACTGTACTTCGCGTGGTCCACCAGGGTCCATAGATGAATAATAATAAAATAAAAAAGTACGGTCGACAATCAAAATTTGTTTTTTAATTGATTGACTTTTTGAACATTTCTCGTGGAATGATGGTAATTGTATGAATTTTCTTTCATACTTACTGAAACTCTGGGACGTTCTTCTTTTTGAAAGCCTTTACCAACTGATTGTAGTATATATCACCATTTACTTGCAACACTTGTCTGCTTAAATCTACCAAATCGTGTAGATATCCTGGACTGTCTTTCAAATTATCACTTGCCAATAGAAAAGTATTCCATGCTTCAAACAGGTCAGCATACTTATACCAAGACTTAAATAAAATATCATATACTTTATCTGATGTGATTCGTATCGTTTTTCTAATCCTACCCAAGTAATAAAGTCCAAATCTGGAGATACGGTAATAGCATAGTGACCTTTCAACCGCTTGTCTCCCGAAAAATTATATACGGTGTCCTAAAAACATAACTCAAGTATGCATGACGAAATTACACTTAACACAAATGAATATTACCTTGAGTGTATTCCAAGCTGTTTGAGCGTGCAAATCTTCTTTACCGTAACGCCTTATGGTATAGTTTCCGAACCACTCTGATAAGTTTACCGGTTCCGTTCTCCAGGCGAACTCAGTCATCAGGTCATAAATGACATAGTTTTGATTTATTCCTTCCATTGTCAGTCCGGTCCCTATCATTGTTGAGTTTACAGCATTTCTAGTTTTGATCACCCGCTGAAAATATTAAATAATAATGTTAGGCATGTATTTGCTCCATTTCAACATGATATAATTGATGTTTAAGGGGAATAGTACTGCCCGTTATGGTGTTTAAGTGTATTAGTCACTCATCTAGCGATTGAGTGTGTTAGTCTAGTTGACTGGAAAGGTTTATTTATAAAACGGTGTCAAAAAGAGATATTGTTTTACAAAGATATGTATGTTCGGAAATGTACGTAGAACCGCATTTTAGAATTGTAAAATCTCAACGTTTTGGCTTTCACTTTGAAACCATTATCAAGATAATCTAGTTGATTTACTCCGAGGCCACCTCAATCTGCCTAAAGTCCAAAGTTCACAACTAGAAAAGAACGTGGTCGGCGCGACCTCTGCCTTAATAGGTAAGGTTGTGTGTGGAGCGCTTGGTTGAGGTGTGGTGGTGAGACGGGAGGTGGACGTTTGATTAGAAGGATTTCGGATGGGCAATTTGGAAATAAGAGGTTTCCATGTATTTAGAACTCTAAGACCGTCGTCCCTCTTGTTTAAGCAGTCTGGGCGTTTTTCAATATCAATTGCTTCAGGAGATGATTTAATCTAATTCTAAAACTAAACTATGTTCTACTGGTTTCCTTTGACGTTTCATCGTTGTTTCCGAGTGTCCTGATTCCAAATACCATGAAATATCTGAGGGAGTTACTCGAGTTAAACGGTTTTAATTACAAGATTGTTTCTGAGTACATCTCCTTAACAAGATTATGTATGAAGCAAAATTGTTTTCAGCTTAATAACAGGTTTTATGAACAACAAGAAGGAACGGCAATGGGCAATCCTCTGTCACCGTTCTTAGCCAACTTATTTATGAGTAAATTTGAAATCGAGGCAAAAGATGAATTCAGTTACATTCCGAAGGTATGGTTAAGATATGTGGATGACGTTTTTACCATTTTCGATTCGAAAAATTAAAATTTAGATGATTTTATTAAGAACTTAAATAGCATGAACTCGAAAATATGCTTCCAACATAAGATGGCTAGTTTAAATTGTATGGTAAATAGATTAATTAATTTTCCTTTAAATAAAGATAATTATAACAAAGAATTAAAATTAATTAGGGAAGTATTTAAAGTGAATGGTTATAATAAGAACATTGTAGATAAATTAATTAGAAAACATAAGTTCAGAAAATTATTGAAAGAATTTTCGACTTTTCAAAAGAATCAAAACACAAAGAAATTCATGGTAATACCATTTGATGCCCAATTAACAAGAGGGCTAGACAAAATTTTGAAAAAATTGGACATTAAGGTTGTATACAATATAGTGAATTAAGAGAATTTCTGGGTAATCCAAAGGATAAAGTAGAGCAACATGAAAAGTCGGGGATTTACGAAATTAGTTGTCAAGACTGTGATAGAAGGTATGTATATTGGGCAAACAAAAAGATCCATATTGATAAGATATAAAGAACATATTGCCCACATTAGATATGGGAGAAATGAAAAATCTTGTGTTGCCCAACATGTAATCAAACACGACCACAATATAGATATTAGTAATTTAAAACTAATTAAAGGTGTTAATAATAATAGGGCTTTGGATGCATATGAAAGCATTCAAATAGAAAAATGTAAGAAAATCATGAACCGGGATAAAGGATTTATCCCGCTCAGTCAACTTTTTCAATTATTAATGTATGGCTTAGTAAACTTCACGATTCATGATTTTTAAACGCTTCGTTAGGTATGGTTTTTTTTATATAAATAGAACATAGTTTAGTTTTAGAATTAGATTAAATCATCTCCTGACGATGCTAACATGGTTAGCGAAACGTGCGTCGAGCAGTTTATAAAAAAGTGATTTGGTATCTAGTGGCAAATCTTTTCAAGTTTAGTGACTTAAAGATGTTAAAAACAAGATATTATTAAATATGTATACGAAATTATCGAAATAGCTAAATGTAAAAGTAGTCTAAATAACGATAAATGGCCATTCATACTTTTCATCGCATCAAGTTTAGTCAGAAATTGTAAACGAAATATATTAAGTTTTGGTTCTAATCATCTCCTGATGATGCTAACTTGGTTAACAAAACACGCGTTCAGTGAGATGATATATTTAAAACTACTTACGGTATTTATAATACTGGCTGACCCATGCATTCCCTGGGTAGCTCCAAAATTATGAAGCATACACCATATGTATGGTTGTCCAAAATATTGTTCGAGTCTATCATATTGAGGAAATTGTTCAGACTGCAGATCCAAGATAATCATTTTACCCTAAAACACATTCTTACTTCTTAAACATGTTATATTCGAAGTTTAGATATAACAAAAACAATCCTACATAACCCCAAATCAAAGAAAATAAAATAAAATCAATAGGTTGTAGTACGATCAACTACGTTCATGTGGTCATTATGGGATCTAGACACAATTAAATCGCTAAATTCAAAGAGATTTATCGGAAAACAGCAAACATGATCATTGAGATCGAAAGATATGCAAGCAGGGGAAATTGGAAAGGATAGGGTTTAAGGAAAATATTTGGAGGCAGAAATGTTGGAAGAGGACAAATAATGAAATTAGTAGAATTAGATCAATTAACTTTAAATCATAACATATGTAAACATTCAGTCCATAAAATAATGAAAAAAAGTTTATCCTTACAAAATACATTACAAGAATTAAGTGAAGATGATTTTGATCGAAAAGTTGAGTTTATTTTTGCGGATGAAGCAATATTCTGTTTAAATGGTCACGTTAACAGACACAACTGTAGATACTGAGCTGATACTAATCCTCAATGGATGGAGCATGTTCATACACAGTATCCTCAAAAGTTAAATGTTGGATGGGATTTAATGGCAAGAATACTATAGGAGCTTTTTTCATTGATTACAACTTGACACCAGATAAGTACTTAGATATATTAGACGAAAATATCATGCATCAACTTTTGCGCCTGTTTCCAAATTTAATTAACCAAAACCAGGAAATGTGGTTACATCAAAATAGCGCACCAGTACACTATGGCATTAACGTTAAGTTTTTTTGAACACTACTAATGGCCGGGCAGGTCAACAGATTTGGCACCACCCGATATTTTTGTGGGGCTATTTAAAAAGTCGGCTTTACGTTAATAGGCGATAAAAACTCTACAAAGCAGATCTCTACAAATTTGACAAACAATTGCCGATATACCTCTTATCTGTTGGGAAAACGCAATTCAAAGTTTCTTCCGACCTATCTATTACTGCCAGAAAGTTAATAGTGGACATTTTGAACACCCATTGTAAATAGCTCCTTAATAAAATAAATATAATTTTATTTTATTATTCACGTATGGGCCGTGGTGGACCACGCGAAGCACAGTTAGAGGCGTTTGTTGTTGTTAGCCTTCCTTTGCGTCGATACTAATTTCATTCTTTCGCTATGAGCTTTTTTCCTTTCGTCTGACCAAGTTATTCCAGTCTTCCTACATTTTTCTATCTGGCTAACGTTCCAAACGTTAACCTTGTGTCTGAAACAGCCTCTATCCTGAATTTCACTTTGTGTAATATTTGCTGATCTTAGGTCCTCTTTAATTGTAGCAATCCATTTAATTATTTCTACTTTAGCTCTACTCCTATTTTCATAAAATTCGACTATTTGTCTAGTTAGTCTATTAGGATTCATCCGTTTTATGTGTCCGTAAAACTTAAGTCTTCTTTTTCTCATATCGCTATGTATATCTGTGTATTGTTTGATTTCTTGGTTTTCTCGAAGTCGGAATGTTGTGTTATTTATTTGTTTGGGGCCTAAGATTTTTCTTATGATTTTTCTTTCCTTCTTTTAAATGTCCTCGATGTCTCTCTTTCTATTCACAGTGAACGTTTCTGCCCCATATAGACATTCTGGCTTAATAACTGTGTTGTAATGTCTCAGTTTTGTATTTTTAGATATGCATTTTTTGTTGTAAATATTTTGTGTAAGTCTCAATGCATTTTTTGATACCTACCCTTATTGGCCGCCTTTTCTAACCCATTTTCCATGATTATTTCACCCAAATATTTCAATTGAGAGACTCGTCTGATGTTACCATATTTTATTTTTAGAAATGATGTTCTTAGTCTGTTGCAAGTCATATATTGTGTCTTTTCAAAGGAAATTTGGAGTCCTATCTTTTCTGCTGTTTTAGGATTTCAATCTGTTTTTGTGCCGTTAATATATCTTGAGCCAAAATTACTAGATCATCAGCAAACGCCAGACAATCAATTTTAATGTTGGTTCGCCCCAGTTTAATGACCTGGTCAATATTCAGAGCCGTCTTTTTTCACACCACTCCTGTAGTACTTTTTCTAGAACACAGTTAAATAAGAGTGGCGAGAGTCCATCCCCTTGTCTTACAGCAGTTTTAATTTCGAAGGGCTCTGAGATGTCACCCATGAATTAAACTTTTGACCTTTTGTTAGTTAATGTTGCTTTAATAATTGCCAGCGTTTTCAGATCTAGTTCTTGTTCTTTCAAGATTTGGAATAAAGATTCGGAGTCACTAGAATCATATACTTTTTTGAAATCCACAAATGTACAGACGAGATTTATATTGTACAGTTTTTGATGTCTTAGGATCAACATTAGATTCAGGATCTGTTCAGACCAGGATCTGCCTAGTCGAAAACCTGCTTGATATTCACCAATTTTAAATTCTGACTGTCCCTGTGCTCTGTCTAGTAGACATTGAGGGTGAAGAAATATCCCTCTATAGTTGTTTACATCCATTCTATCTCCTTTCTTGTGTAGTGGATGGATTAGAGCATCTTTCCAATCTTCCGGAATCCGTTCGGTTCTCTAGACTTCTTGTAGAATTTTGGTTATTTCCTTAATTGTACCTGAACCAGCGGATTTCAAAAGTTCAGCAGTAATTCCATCTTCACCAGAATCTTTGTTATTTTTAAGTCGCTTGATTTACCTAATTATTTCATTTTCATTTGGTGGTAATGAATCTAGGTTTGTTTGTTTAGGGTTTAGTGCTGGTAATTTGTTTAAGGGCTCAGGACAGTTTAGTACTTGTTCAAAATATTTCGCAAGTTCTTTGCAATTATCTTGGTTAACTAGAGCAATTATCCGTTTTCGTTTTGGAAGCAAAGACTTTGGGGTTGATTGCCTGTTAATTTAGTTTTAAATGTTTTGTAAAAATTTCGGGTGTTATTTTTTTGGAAATCTTTTTCTATTTCATTAAGTTGATTGTTTTCATATTTTCTTTTAGTTTGTCTAATTAGTTTCGATGTCTCTTTTCTTACTTCTAAAAAGATGTTATAATTTAGTCTGTTTTTTGACTGTTCCAATCATTGAATGCTTTACTTCGGCTTAATACTGCTTGCTCGCAAACTTCAGCCGACCATGGATGTTTTCTACGTTTTTGTAAAGGGACCAACTTTAAGGCTGTTTTAGTAATTTTTTGTTTCAATTCTTGCCAATTCTGTGCTGGTTGTTTATCAAGCTTTGCTGTTAGGGTTGGTTTTATTTTCGTAGGGTCGAAGTTTGGTATTAGCAGTCTCTTTTGAATAAGTTTTCAAGGTTTTAAGCTAAGTTTGATTCTAGTTAAGTGGTGATCCGTGTCTATGTTAGCTCCTTTCCTGACCTGAACATTCAAAATCTCTTTATAATTGGAGTACGAAATGGCAGCATGGTCAATTTGAAATTCACCCATGTACGTGTTTGGGCACCTCCAGGTCTTTTGTTTTGTTATTTTCTTCTTAAAATGGGTTGATATTATTTTTAGGTTAAATTGCGAACATAGTTCAACCAATCTTCTACCATTATGGTTAGTCCATTTATGAGCAGGAACACTACCGACTGTTTTCCTGTACTTACATTTTTTCCCTAGTTGGGCGTTGAAATCACCCAATAAGATTTTTACGTGGTTAGAGGGAATTTTAGAGATGGTCTTTTCCAGAATTTCCCAGGACTTATTTACTTTTTCAGGATTAGATTTATTTTCTTCGTTAACTGGGAGGTGTGCATTGATTAATGTATAGTTTTTGTTGCACACTTGAGGGATAGTGTCATAAGTCGATTATTTACTGGCTGGACATTAGTTATAAAACCAATAATGTTTCTTCCATTCCAAGGTGTTATCATCTATCAATCTGGTTTCTTGCAAAGCTAAAATTTGGATTTTCTGCTTATTCAATGTTCGCCCCAATTCGTGTAGTTTTTCTGGGCGCAGGAGGAATTGATATTTACCGTTCCAAAGAAAATTTTTGTTTTCGGTTTCAGACGTTGGCCAGAGGTCACCGACTCCTGAAAGATTTTGCGTTTAAGCCCAGACGCCCCAGAATCCGAAAGTCCGGTTTTACCAGCAAAGCTGGAAAAGGATTGTCTACCTCCTGGGGTAATTTTGTTATTACTAGAACGCTTCATCTTGTACCAAACCAAGACGGTTCAGAGGTTAAGGCTAGAGGGGTATATATATATATATATATATATATATATATATATATATATATATATATATATATATATATATATATATATATATATATATATATATATATATAAACCGACAGAACTCTCAAACAATTAACCGCACAATTCCTTATATCCGCGGTATTGCTGACACAATTATAAGAGTAGGAAATATATACAACATAAGAACGACATTTAAAACAAAAATACTCTTAGATCTCTATTAACAAAAACTAAACCAAATAACACACAACAGAACACCAAATATGTGGTTTATAAAATTCCCTGCGAATGTGGCAAATTCTATATAGGTGAAACATCTAGACCGTAAGACACCTAGACCATCAAACCTTCTTAGAAAGGGCGATTTTAATAAATCTAGAATTTGTCAACACGCATGGGAATCGGGTCATAAAATCAATTCCAAACGAAAATCAATTCCAAAACGTATAAAAGAATCGGTAACAAAATACAGAATATTAAAAGAAACCACTATAATTAATTTAAATAAAAATAAATGTATTGCTATGCCTGCGGTAGATTTAAATTCAATATGGTTCCCGATTCTAAAGAATACAATTAAAAACATTTAAGAATTTCAATAAACAATCACACGGTAAACCTCACCTCTATATATATATATATATATATATATATATATATATATATTTTTTTTTTTTTTTGGTAGTATGTCATTGTCATTAAAAACTAATTGTCAATGTATGTATCATTGACATACACAAAAAATATATCTACTTTCTATCTTTTCATAATTTATAGAAATTAATATACTTTATTTTTAGATTCGTTTTGAAAACGGGAGGAGAATACTTCCCGAAACGTTAACGTTAAAAGTTTGTATATTTTTTTAGAACATTTTTATATTTTTAAAATTTTGTTCGTTAGGCAAATTTATTACCAAAAAGGATCACTGAGAAATTTGTCTCCGTTTGGTTTTTTGTTTTTATTTTACCCAGTGATTCTTTATTTACATAAGAATATATATTTTAGATGTTTTTTGAGTTTTAGATCATGGCGAAAAACCAAATAAAGGAAAAAATATATAAACACGCCACAATCATTCAGACATTACTTATACTACACTTATTAGCGTCGTTTGTAAGTATATTTTACTAATCGAATATTCTTTAATGCGGATTCCAGCGAGATGGAGCGAAAAATCTCCAATAAGAGATTGTATTGATAATTGGTTCAATAAAAAAACTGAGGACAATGAGGAATGCCGGACAATGAGTCTTTTTGGAGTCGACGAAGTTGCACTTTGTAAAACATAAGGAAACATATTTGGAAGGAAACGCGCCGGTTCAATATGCAGTTAGTGCACAAAAAAATGGAATAAAATAAACAAAAGCCAAACAAAAGTTGATTAATAAAATTATTGAAAGTTGTTCGTTAATGTGTGAGGATGGCACAGTGTGCAAGGTGGTACATTAACAGTTATCAGAAGATTTTCTTTAAGGTTGTATGAAGATCAGAATTAGTCAAGTGAAGCAATGTCCATGGAATAGCAAATGCTACATATTCTGGTGGATGAAGTTAAATAAAATATAATTAATTAATATAGTTAATAAATTCTATAGAATCAATGAAATTGGTTAGGCTCCAAGGAAATACACTGTAACGGTTGAAATGCTAAATTTGGTGGTCAAACTTTACATAAAATACTTGCAACATAGTACTTACATTAAATTTCGCAAAGAACAAAAAGTATCCATCTTATAGAAAAATGCTGAAATGGTTCTTTTAAATATAAAAGAAAAGAGCACAAGAAGATTTAAAGAACAAGAACCTAATAAGCCTTCTATGAGTAATTTTCAAAGCATTCAGCCAAATATTAACTAAAATGATATAAATACTGAATGACGCACAACCTAGAGAGCAAGTCGTATACAGAAGTGGATTCAGTACAGTGGATCACACCCAAGTTATTCAACAGGTCATATAAAGGCATAATGAATACACCATGCAACTGTGCTTGGCTTTTATTTTTACTAAAAGGCATTTGACTCAGTCTCAAAACAAGTCATAATGAATGCATTATTTAGCCAAGGAATAGACAGAGCATCTGTAATCCTACTGAGATCTATATATGTTGAAGCTACAGAACATGATACCCACCGGCAAGTAGAATAGTGCGTTAAAAGGCTGGCACAAACTCCCACTTTGTCTGAAGAGAAAAGTCTTTAATATGCTCAGTGCGCAATCTCCGTTGATTGAGTTTAAAAACTTCGTGTAGCACAGAGGGGTATGAAAAGATATATGCTTGGCATTACAAGGTAGGGCAAAAAGCTCTTAGATCAGAGAACATATGGATCAGAGAACCATTGAAAGTATGTGACATAATTGGGAGAGCAAAGGAATTGAAATGGAGATGAGCGGGGCATATAGCGAGGTGATGTGACGACTGATGGACCAAAGCAATTCTGGAATAGATACCGCTGGATAATAAGTGTCCACGAACAAGACCGAAAACACGATGGACTGATGACATCATCAGGTATATATTGAAACCGAATAGCAGATAAAACTTCAGGATTGCGCGGGTTGGAAGCATGCTGAAGAGGTCTTTATCCTACATTGGATATACAATGGCTGAGTGATTGCCTTGGTCTATATATCATCCCATCGTCTTACAATATGGCCTGCCAATCTCCATTTCAATTGCTTTATCCCATGCGCAGCGCTTTCTGTCTCGTATTGTAATGCCAAGAATACATCTTTTCCCCTCTGTGCTACCCGAAGTTTCCGAATTGACAGCGATGTGAGTGTCCAGGTTTCACTTCCATATGTCATAACGGGTAGGACGCATGATTGAAGACTTTTATTTTCAGACACAGTGGGAGTCTGCTCTTAAACACTATGTTGAGCCTGCCAAATGCCTGCCAGCCACATCTAACATGCCGTGCCATCTAACGTCCTCTGCCCAAGACATATAAAGTGGTCCACAATCCCCAAATCCCTTCCTAAAACTGAAATTTTTGTGTTCTCAGCGAATTTATTGGTACATAACTTGGCTCTTTTTCAGGTTTATTTTTAAGCCAAATGGTTCACCAGCCCTTTGCAGCTCCTGTATGTGTTTTTACAGGTTCTCTGGAACAATGAGGACCTGCAAAAAGGAAAAGGAGAACAATATCATCTACAAATCTAAGATAGTTTAAGTTTTACACAAGGCCAGCCGTACTTCAAGGTCAGCCGTAAAAAGAATAGGCGATATTGCGTCACCTTGCCGTACACCTCGTTCTACATTAATTTCCACTTCAAGATCATCAAGGTGAATTGTCGGTGTAGCTCCATCATATATCGATCCTAATAGGTTTACATATGCTTTGTCTACCCCCTTTCTGAGCAGTGTATCCATTACGGCATAGTTTGAGATGGAGTCAAATGCTTTTTCGTTGTCGATAAAAGCCACGCACAGTGGCATGGTGTATTCGTTGTGTCTTTCTATGGCCTGCTGTACAACCTGGATGTGATCCGTTGTACTGAATCCACTTTTGAATCCTGCTTGTTTTCTTGGCTGTGCGCCATTCAGTTTTCTTAATATTCTTTTAGATATTAACTTAGTAAAAACTTCGTACATTACTGATAGGAAGGTTATTGGACGGTAGTTCTTTAAATCTTTCTGTGCTCCTTTTTTATGTAAAAGGATCACTTCTGCATTTTTCCATAAGTCAGGTACTTTTTGTTCTTTGCGGCATTTTGAGTGTAACTTTGCTAGTGTTTTATGTAACGTCCGACCACCAGGTTTTAGCATTTCGACAGTTACACTGTCCTTTCCTGGAGCTTTGCCGTTTTTCATCGTTTCTATAGCACGTGCCACCTCCTCCACTAGGATATCTGGCATTTGTTCTTCCGTAGGTATCGTTGTCTTTGATTGGTTCTGATCTTCATATAACTGGGATAAAATTTTCTGATAACCTTTAATATTTACGTGCGCGCCCTGCCACACTGTGCCATCCTCACGCATTAAGGCATACATGTGCGTTCTTTTGCTTCTCAGCTTCTTTTTAGTCTTGTTAATTCCTTTGTTTTCTTCCAGGATTGTTTGCACTAGCTCCATGTTGAATCGGCGCGTGTCCTCTCTGATACGTTTCCTTATAGTTTTACAGAGCTCAGCGTACTTGACCCGGCCAAAAGTACTACCTGCATTTCTCATTGCTTGTCGTTTCTTCATTAAATCAATGGTCTCATTCGAAATTTTTGTCTGAGACATTTTTCTTCTGGTGCTATTGAAGCACATTGTTGGTATAATACATACATATATATATATATATATATATATATATATATATATATATATATATATATATATATATATATATATATATATATATATATCGCGGCAAAAATTAATGGGGTTATTCCTTGACTTGCTCTAAGAATATTTTGTTGTATGATGATTTTTGAAAAAACCCTTTGTTTCGAAGATATAGGGTGAACAAAATTTACGACATGAACAACATTTTATTATCAAAAAGTACATGTACAGTTGCTCAATCTACAATAAATGTTCGAAATGACTTCCTCCAGTCTTGATACAAGCATTCAATCTTCTCGTCATTGACTGCCGAACTCTTTCAAACACACCAGGGTCGTTTCTAATTGAGTTACACCCAGCAATTATCCGATTTCGCAAATCATCCAAATTCTTCAATGAAGTAGCTTATACTAATGACTTCAGATATCCCCAGAAGAAATAATCCAGGGGGTTTAAGTCCGGGGATCGAGCACGCCATGCGTGTGGCCCACTTCGATCAATCCAGCTATATCCGTAGGTTGCTGTTAAAAAATCACGAGCCACCAAACTGAAATGTGGTAGTGCACCATCGTGCATAAACCACATTTCATGCCTTGTTGCCAATGTATATCTTCCAGAAACTCAGGCAGCGTTGCTTCCAAAAAGTTGCGATACACCTCGCCAGTAAGTCTTTGTGATAGAAATACCGGTCCAATTAGATAGTCACCTACAATTCCAACCCAAAAATTCAACGAGAACTGATGTTGAAAACTATCTTCGCATACCTCATGCGGATTTTCATCTGCCAAAACATGGTTGTTATGAAAATTTCTCATTGCTTTTCTTGCGAAAGTGGCTTCATCGGTGAAAAGAAATTGTGTCAAGAATAGAGGGATGCGAAGTAAAGTTTGCAATATCCATTGACATAATGCAATACGTGGGTGAAAATCAACAGGTAGTAGTGACAGAACGCGTTGAATGTGGTATGGATACAATAAATTGTCCTTAAGTATTTTCCAAACTGTCCAGCGACTCACATTCAAAGTATTTGCAATTTTTCGCGTAGAACTACCAGGCTCTCGCGCTATCATGTCCAGCACATTCTGTTCCAGTTGTACTGTTCTTACAGTCAGTAATCTTCCTGACCCCTCAGTTCGTTTCAATGTGCCTGTTTCACGAAGACGTCGATGAATGTTTTCGAAGATTTTTCGGTCGGGGACATTACGGGCTGGAAATCGTTCACTGTACAATCGCCTAGCTTGTAATGCATTGCCATCAGCAAATCCATACATAAAGTGCATGCCAGTCATCGCGGCGTTTGTATACATTATGATAAATGACTTCACTCACTATTTAAGACACGTCAAACAGCCAAACGTCACTAAATTTAGGTAAACAAATGCGACCGATGAAATCCACTTACTAGATAAAACAGCCAACAAGTGATCGAGATCAAAAACAATTTTTTGTACTTGATAAACTCATTGACGTACGCCCTACTTTTATTTACATTAATGATTTCAACAAATATCGAATATGGTTGTCGCAAATTTTGTTCGCCGTGTATCTTCGAATCAAAGGGGTTTTGCAAAAATCATCATAGGACAAAATATTCTTAAAATAGGACAAGGAATAACCCCTTGCATTTTTGCCGCATGTTTACCTAACACCCTCTATATATATATATATATATATATATATATATATATATATATATATATATATATATATATATATATATATATAGGATTATCACTTGTTTATCTCTAGAAATACATGTAAATGCAATTATCATTCAAAACCACACGAACATAGTTGTAAAACCAGACTGTAGTAAATATATTTTAAATACAGGCAAACAAACGTTTAGCTTTATTTACCGTTGGCACACCAGTTAAGAAACTTTTTGCACGTGATGTATTTTTCCAAAACCCATCGCTATAGAACATCCAACCCTGTAAAACCCTGTATAAAAAACAATAATATTATTTATTATAATTACTGGTGAAAAACATTTTAGTTTTACTCTTAAACCCTGTAAGTTAAGTACACCAAAATTTCAATGTACAATTTTCATGGATACTGGAGATTAATTTTAAATCTAAGTAAAATAAATATGCGAATGATTATCTTTGAATGTATCAGCCATTGATTCTACAACATACAACTTGGCAAAGTGGTTAACAAAGGAATTTGAAAATCTACCAAACCAACTACCTTCCTGTTCTGAGATAAACTCAACCAAATTCATAGAAAAAGTCAAAAACACACATCTACAGGACTCGAGTTAAACGGTTTTAATAACAAGATTGTTTCTGGGTACATCTCCTAAACAAAATTATGTATGAAGCAAAATTGTTTTCAACTTAATAACAGATTTTACGAACAACAAGAAGAAACGGCAATGGGCAATCCTCTGTCACCGTTCTTAACTAACTTATTCATGAGTTAATTTGAAACCGAGGCATAGGATGTGTTCAGTTACTTTCCGAAAGTATGGTTAAGATGTGTAGATGACGTTTTTGCAATTTTCGATTAGAAAAATGAAAACTTAGATGATTTTATTAAGAACTTAAATAGTAAATCCCAAAATATAATATTCACGCATGAACTCGAAAACAACGATAGTTTGCCATTTCTGGATGTTTTAGTCAGTAGAAACAATAAAAATTGGTTAGATTTTGGTATTTTTAGAAAAAACACCACTTTTTGAAACCACCACTTCGAGATACATTCCTAACGATTCAAATCATAGCTTCCAAAATAAGACGGTTAGTTTAAATTTTATAGTAAATAGATTAATTAATTTTTCTTTAAATAAAGATAATTATAATAGGTAATTAAAATTAATTGGAAGGTGTATGAAGTAAATGGTTATAATAAGAACATTGTAGATAAATTAATTAGAAAACATAAGTTTAGAAAATTATTGAAAGAATCTTCGACTTTTCAAATGGATCAGAACGCAAATAAATTCATGGTAATACCATTTGATGCCCAATTAACAAGAGGGTTAGATAAAATTGTAAAAAAGTGGACATGGCTGTATACAATAAGGCAAGGTTGTATACAATATAATAAATTAAGATAAATTCTGTGTAATCCAAAGGATAAAGTTAGATCAACATGAAAAGTCGGGCATTTACGAAATTAGTTGTCAAGACTGTGATCGAAGGTATATTGGGCAAACAAAAAGATCCATATTAACAAAATATAAAGAACACATTGTCCACATTAGATATATGAGAAATGAAAAATATTGTGTTGTCCAACATGCAATCGAATGTGACCACATAATAGATATTAGTAATTAAGACTAATTAAAAGTGCTAATAATAATAGGGCTTTGGATGCATATGAAAGCATTCAAATAGAAAAATGAATGAAAATCATGAACCGAGATAAAGGACTTATTCCGTTCAGTCAACTTTTTTAATGTAACACGGTTCATGATTTTTACACGCTTCGTTAGGTAGGGTTTTTATATAAATAGAACATAGTTTAGTTTTAGAATTAGATTAAATAATCTCCTGATGATGCTAACATGATAAGCGAAACGTGCGTCGAGAAGTTAAAAAAAAGTGATTTGGTGTTTAGTGGCAAATCTCTTCAAGTTTGGTGTTTCACACCAAAGGTTCCAGTAGAAGAATTGATCTTTGAATAAGTAACGTTGCAACTGTATTTTTTAATTATAGATGTTCGACACAAACCTCTATCAAGTTTGAAGTATCGGAAAATAAAGTCACTTGTTGTCACTTGTCACTTAAGAACACTTGTTGAAAAGCGAATTATTCTTTAACCATGAAGAAATTGCGTCAAGAAAAAAGCATCAAGCCGATAATATTGATATTGATGCTCTATCGCCAGAAACCGAAAATTTGATGGTCATAGACCTAGATTCGGTTTTTTCGACTTCGTCACCTATTGTAGAATGCGATGCTGTAAACGTATTGGTACTAGAAGATTCAGGGACGTGGCTCGAAACTTTAACTAAAAAGGAGAAAATACTACTTGTTGAAGTGGGTGCAAAGCAGAATTGTAAAATTATTGTATAGTTATTAATTATATAATTTAAATAAATTATTCTAAAGATGTTTTACAGAGAAGCTTTTCAGATAATTATTACAGAAATAGATTGCCAAAAGGTGAAATATTATACTGTAAGCGGTTGGTGTATTCCAAGGAAAAATAATTAGTATTTTGTTCTTTTATGTAAATTACCTTAAAATTTATTAGGTGTAGGGAGTAATAGTTCATCTGAAAGCCGACTTTTAAAAAGCTCATGCCCTTTTAATTAGTCAAAATCAGTTAGTCACATTAAAACTTGTCAAAAATTAGTTCAGTTCGAAAACACTCTCAAATCTAGATCATCCGTTAGTTCTAGACACGAAAGTGTTATTTTACAAGAAAAGAAGAGATGCTCTGTAGTTTTAGAAAGAATTATTTTGGGTATTCAGTATAGTGCGTTTCAACATATATCATTGATCGATTGGCTGTCATAAACTCTCAACAACCCCTGCCGTAACGAAATCTGGCAAAGTTGCAAGAAACGTGAACGGGGCCGGGCCTAATAAAATAACAGGTAAAAAGATAAAATTGATTTAATACCTGGTTTAGTAGTTTCGAACTATTTTAGTTTAGTTCGCATTCTTTTCTTAAACAGGGTAGTTCTATAACTTTGATAATAGTTTTTGTTATTCTAAACGTGCTAAAAATGTGGCGTTCTTAGCAAGATAATGATCATTGTTCTTCCGGTTGTGCTAATTTTAAAAGAAAACATGTATCGCCCGATGCTAAGCAAATTGTTAAAAATGTGCATGTTTCTTTATTGAATAGGGGGCTTAATGTAAATGCAGCCGCAGCAGAAACGTCTGCATTAACGACAGCGCCATTGTCTATAGTTAAACATATTGTGACGAAGCCAATTAAAGCCAAAAAAGTGCGTAGTGATTCTGGTCAAGGCAAATGTGTTACAATTTATGATATGTATGAAGAGCAAACTGTGCCTACACTACATTCATTGCAACAGCGACTAAGGAAAGATTAAACCAATATTCTTTGCAGCAGAACTAACCTTCGGAGAATATTATCTCAAATGGTGGTTTGACTACCTAAACTTTATAAATAAATATAGATTAGAAAATTATCCCATTATCTACCTTGATGAAACATGGTTCGATACACATGAGACGCCAGCAAAAGGATGGATAGATATATCAAGAAAACGCTTAAACAAAGCCCCAGCGAATCAGGGAAAACTAATTACAATTTTACATGCTGGTTCCGAGGATGGATGGATTCGAAAGTGTTGACGGTTGTCCTCCAAAAATATTAAACATTCATCTTTAGATTACCATGACGACATCACAGTAGAACTTTTTGAAAATGGTTTATAAATAGCCTTTTTCCCAATGTACCTAAGGAAAGCGTAATTGTAATGGACAATGCTAATTATCATAACCCCCAATATATATGTTAAAAAACGATATATACTTTAAAAATACATATAAAAATGTGATCTAGAAATATTAAAGACATTTAATATTAAAAAGGAGTATTGATGTGATACCATTGCTGCCGATAAGGGACATACGGTTTTACGCCTTCCCATATATTACTGTATTTTTAATCCAATTGACCATATGTGGCATCAGGTAAAAATCCAATGTTAGAGCACAAACCATTTCTTTGACTCTAAATGCAAATGCTGCAGCATTAATTACGAAGGTTGTAGGTAGTATTCCCAAAGAAAGTTGGATAAATTTCATTAACCATGTTATTAAAATAGAAGAATCCTATGCATCATTTACTAATAATATAGAACCACTTATTATTAATGTAAGATCAAAGTGACAGTGAGAACGAAATCGAATTAAATGTATAATTAAATTTAAATTATAATTTTTATTATACTATTAGATAAATATATTTATTTATTTACTTTTAGCACTTAGACGCAATTTTGACTTTTTATTTCTTAGCGATAATGGAAATTGTTTACAATTTATTGAAATGGTCGGTAAATATGAACCAATTATGGCAGAACAAGTTCAAAGAATCCAAAGTATATGCTCGAACAGTTGAAATATTATTAACTTGTATTAGATTGCACTTCTGATCTTAGCCACCAAGAGCAAATTACCATTATCTTAAGATTTGTCATATTAAAAACGACTGACCTGTTGAAATCAGGGAACATTTTATTGGTCCGATTAATGATTCTACTGGGCAAGGTTTATGTGAGTTTCTAAAAGATTTAAGTTAAATTTTGGGGTTAGAGGCGCATCAGCAATTGAGAAGGCTATTTAGCGACTGGACCTACAGCTTAATGTGGGTTCCGATCCACCCAGCACCCCCCTTGGGCTATAAACCCTTGGACTGGCGAGTGACCAACGTAGAAAACCTCTCAGAAGGCATCCGGCCTTACCCAGCCTCGAACTGGCGTTACTGAGGGGTGATTTCTTGTCAGATTTTACACTCTTACCTAGAAACATTCACAAGAATTTTAGAAAAACTTTTTTGCCTAGTACGGGATTCGAACCCGGTCCACATTAACTGCCGTAACGTAAGGCTAACGCCTTAGACACCACAGCTAATGTGGCTCCTCTAAAAGATTTATTAGTAAAAGAAAACATTAATATTCACAACATACGAAAACTTAAAAATAACGGTTTACAAAAAGAGGTACTTAATAGTAGTACGAGAGCATTTTTTACACCTTACGCTTCACACATGCTCAATTTAGTTGTTAATGATACTGTAAAAGGGACAATTTTTTCGATTGTTCAGCAAATTTGTCTTGTTATCTTCATCTACCCAGAGATGGCATGTTTTAACTCAACATATTAGTAGAATCGCTTTAAAACCTCTGTCTTATACAAGATGGGAAAGTCGTGTAGAAGCTATACAATCCATAAGACATTTTCTTCCTGAAATCTATGACGCGCTTTATGATTTGTCCACAAATTGCAATTACAAACTAAATTAGAGCTTTTAATTTTATATATTCAGTTACAATTTTAAAACAATTGTAATTTTAAACTGATGAAAATTGAAAATTTAAACTGATAAAAAACCACTTCTTCTTTATCTTCCATGAGATAAGAAATATTAAACGATTTAGCTATCATTGCAATACAAAATGAAATTGTTAATACTTTAAACACTGATGATGTAACTAAGTATTTTGCACACTTGAAACACAAATAGATTTTGTTTAAACTTGTAACCCTTTTCACTCACGTATGTTTTATTAAAAATCATGATATGATATAATTTTAATATATTTGTTTATGTACAGGGTGTTTTACTTTTTAATCGTGCTGTAAATTGCAATGTATATTTTTTATAAATATCTGGGAAGGCCATGAAAAGAGCTTTTAAAAATATTATATATTTCATATTAATTATTTCAATCCGTTCTTGAAACATAAAAATACAACTTGAATGATAAATTTCTGCAAGCATAAAACTTTACTTTTATTGGCCGCGTCCAACGCTAATATAAAAGCGAGTTTGTAGTAAGAAAGTGCAACAAACTTGGTCGTACACCGAGTAACAAATTTTGACTTACACCCGGGCAGTAAATAAATCTAAGTCGGCCCTGCAAACCACCAAGTGACTCTAGAATGTTCAAAATCGTACTGAAGACACGTTAGATTAATGGCCTGTCTTCCCTTTATAGGGGAATACAACAGTGTTGTCAGATCGAACCCTACACCACCAGCCTAACTACTTTATTTATACAACTTGTATTTAATTTTTGACTTTCTTCTAAATCAAAAGTTATGCAACCTTCCCCAGACGTCTTACAGCTAATTTTTTTAATGAGCTAATAACATGAGATATTTCAGTTTTTAAGATATTACGTTCATTTTTCAGAACAATATGGATGGATGGATGGCATCACTGAAAAAAAAAAGACCTGACGGTTTTATTATCGAGGCCTATTCGATACCTTCGCTATGTATTAGTGACTTCTGGTATCCTTATGGGACCAGAAATCCCAGGATCTCGAAATATTCTCATAAGTGATTGTTTTCAAAGTTGTTGCTATTCTGTTCTCAAATTGCTTCTGTTTTGTTGATTATACTAAAGTATTTGAGAGTTTGAACTGATAAAGAAGACATTGGGGCAAGTAAGGGAAAATGATAGTACCTCGCCACTGCATTCTCATTATAAAGAACCATCAGATATCTGATCGACAGGGTGCTGTTAGCAAGCTCGAAAAAAGAAATACTCTGATTTCTTAACAGACTCGAATTTGTGAGAAAGGAACTTGAAGTGTGAAAAGGAACTAATAAAAATAAAAATTAATTTTAAAGACATACAAATATAAATAACCTGATTAAAACATCGCTTTGGTCATACTTCTTAATGGACAGAGCTAATATTGATTTAACCCAATCGGCAGTTAATAAAATAATTAATCATGTGTTTATTAATGTGACATGAATCGTATAGAAACCTGTTAAGGTGTGATAAATTAGTGCCAATAATTTCAACTTTGACCTTAAACGACAATAATGTGTAAGTAATTTTTAACATTTTTTGCGTCATAGTTCTTAATAAGCGAAACCAATTTTAATTAAATCAGTAGAATGATTCATATTCATACTTGCAGCTTCTCCGTGGATCTAGCACGGGAGGTTGGAATCTACTGTGATCCGATGACTCGAAAGTCGAAGTGTAGTTAGTACTTGGATGGGTGATCATCTAAGGAGAGATCAGGCTTGTATACCGCATTTCAACAGGCAACAGTATAAAATCCGACAGGAATCTTCCCCTCAGACCTGATGTCTTCAGAGAGATATTTTAGGTTGGTCACTCGCCAGTCGGTAGGCTTCTCGATGGACTACAGTTAAGCACCAAACCAAGGGTTAATAACGTTGACCCACGTTAAGCTGTAGGTCCTGTCGCTCAATAGCCTCAATTGCTGATGTGTCTCTAACCCTAAAATCTTTTTACTAGCTTATGTTAGACCATTTTTTAAATGTATGCAATCAGTCCGAATCACAAGAAAATGCAACGTTGTACAATATTACGAGCTTTTCTGCTTTAGCCTAGAAAATGGGGTCACTTGGGTTTTCAGAATGGGCTGAGAAATATTTTAGTTCTTCTCAGGTTTTAGTTTTTCTGGAACCACAGGGGACTGCAAAAAAGTATATTTATGTTTCATTGCTGTAGAAATACAAGTTTTTTTCAACGATCTAGATTTGCAAGTGTCTGACTGCTGGATACTAGTTTCAGTTTCATTAATTATTGAAAGATGTTGCTCATTGGGAAAATACTTAACAATCTTTTTGGAACAAGCTTCTGCTAGTTTATCACGTTTACGCAGGTTTCGCTAACCATGTTAGCATAATCAAGAAATGAATAATTAGCGTCGAGAAGTTAAAAAAAGTGATTTGGTGTGTAGTGGTAAATCTCTTCAAGTTTAGTATTTGACACCAAAGGTTCCAATAGAAGGATTGATCATCGTTTAAGGACAAAATTTAAAAAAAAACTGATCAGGGACTAGTAACAATACAATAAAAGTTCAACACGTAAACTAAATCACAAATCACCCACCCAATAAATCAAAAGGCACATTTACAACTAATTATTTCATTATAGCTTTAACTTACAACTTACAAAAGAAACTTCAACTTACCATATGGCATCAGGATCAGCTTGTTTCATAGCAGAATAAATATTTTTGCTTACATTTGACAGATATTCCAAATTTGTACTGCGGGGTTCCATTTCATTGAAGCTACCACCGTTGTATACATGATCTGTACCAAATTCTGCTATTTGCTAAGTAACCCCATCATTAAGATATTGTATATCTATCTGCTACATATAGAGGGTGTTTTCAAAGTTGAGCCATTTATTTTAACAGAATGTAGAACTCGTAAAAATAAGTATTAGTTTATAAATATATAAATAGTATATAACTATATAAATAAGTAATGAGTTTTTTGTATTCCTGTATTTATTTTGAGTGCGATGTTCGATTTGACTAGTGGTTATAACGGCCTTATAGTGCGTGTTTAATTTTAGGATACTTTCTGCGATTAAAATGCCAAACGTTTATGAAAAAAATGAACTAGTGGACATAATATTAACTTATGGGGACAGATCAACAGATCGTTTGTACGCCGAACGGTTTCCTTTAAGAAATCATCCGGCTTTGCGGATTTGAGAAATGAAAATGTTACTAAATTTATTTTGGCTACCGACGAGGTCACGTTTACAAGAAATGGAATAAATAATTTCCACAACAACCATGTTTTGGCAGTAGAAAATCCACATGCTGTGAAAGGAACCCATTTTCAGTAAATATTTGGGGTGGCGTGGTATATGGCATGCTTATTGGGCCTTTTTTCTTCCAGGTCTACTGACAGGCGAAAATTATTTATATTTTCTTCAAAACAATCTGCCACAATTATTACAAGATGTTCCTTTAAATGTGGCAGAATATGTGGTTTCTACGTGATGGAGCTCCGCCACATTTTAGACGAGAAGTTCACGAACATTTAAATAATAAACTTTCTAACAAATGGATAGTGCGCAATGGACCAATTCTGGCCTGCACACTCCCCGGATTTAACGCCCTGCGATTTTTTTCTGTGTAGTTATCTAAAAAGTTAGTTTATTACGACGTAGAAGTAAATACTGTGGAAGAACTACAACAGCGTGAAGAAGAAGTAGCGTGAAGAAGAGCAGAAGGAAGATTTTGTGCTAACCAAATGGATGGTGACAATTTTGAACAATTTTTGTACATTTACAACATGTAACATTTTTGTTTTTGTTATTCTGGAACTTCTATATCAATGATTTTTGTTAAATTGACTTCTCTTTGCGAGTTTTACAACGCAGTGGTCGAGAATATCAAAAAGTCAGGTCTGTTTTCAAATGTTGTAACTGTTAATAACTTCTTTAGTTTGCAACTTTTATATAATTTTTGGTAAAATGACTTATTTTTACGAGTTCAAGCCAAACGTTGTGTATTTTCGATATTAATACTAAACTGAGTTCATAATTAAAAAAAAAAAAATTATATTAAAAAAAAATCAAAAGTTATGTCGTAGTTTAAGGAAGTTACTGATATCGTGTTAATATTTACCGTAATTGTCGTATCGGGTGTCCACATTTACAGGTTACGTGGATTTCGGTATTAAATAAAGTTTATCTAATTTTAACAGCTTATGTGATATTATCTATAATGATTGATAACCACAATACTTTGTTAGCTAATAAATCGCGTATAATCTTATTTTTGTATATTTCTGTTGTTCATTTATACAGATGGTGCTCCTAGTTCGTTCAAATTCAAAAAGCAGGTTACCATTTTCTTTAGATAAATTGTTTAATTCTACTCACCTCTTCAATAAACATTTTTCCAACTGTTTGAAATAAATCCTGGGCAGGATCGATAAAATAAGGACAGCAAAATTTGTCAACAAAATTATTCCATTGGGACATAAGAATCATTTTGGTGTCAGGAAAAATTCTAAAATATCATAAACCATATTAAAAGGTGTCTTATTTCTAAAATAGTGAAGGGGTTTACTTATGGAAGGCTCTCGGAACGTGTCCAGCAAAAGCAGGCAGAATCGTGATAATTCCAAATGATCTCATTCGATCCAGAATGTTGTGTTGTAATTGCAAGGATCTTTCGTGCCAAGCTCGTGATAGTGGCCCTCCCAGTCCTCGTATATTTCCCATTCTTGACCTAAATGATTTTTTACTTTAATTTAAGCCAAAGTAGTTTTCCGAAGTGTGGGGCGAGGCATTTCACGTGAAGCGAACAATAAAAAAAGTGATGTTAAAAAAATTCACAATCGCACATTCTATTCTCATTTCCTAACTTAAATCTCTCTTTATATCCAGCCATGTTACCATGACCGGTCAACAATTGTATACCTTTCCACGACACATTCATTCTCTCCACTCCTACTTTTTTACACCATTCATACGCTTTCCTTCCTTTTGTACTTCGACCCCATTCATTCTGCCATTCCTACAAGATTATCTCTTTCCTTTTTTTCTCATCTTTTCTCTACTCCATCTCTTTCCACATTCTAAATCCACTCATTACTTTTTTCTTGCTTCACTTGCCAGTTTATCCGCTCTAACCATCTCGATGTTACTATTTCTCGGCTTCCACTCCACTCTAACATTCTTTCCTTCTCTCCGCATTTTCACTAATAAATACTGCAGCTCTCCTGATTCTTTTTCTGTTCTATCCCTCGTCTCTATTTCCCCAATCACCTCTCTGCTATCTGTTATTATGACTCCATTCCTTATCCCGGTGTTTTTCATCCGTTCTAACCCTTTCTTCACGGCCTGATGTTCGCATTCTCTCGAACTTAATCCATCACTCACTCTCCATTTTTGCTCCTGTACATTTTCATTCTCTTTCATTACCATTCCGATTCCCCCTTTCTCATCCTTAGTTGATCCATCCATCCATATTCGGACTGTTTCTCTCTTTTGCTCTTCACTCATATCCTCATTCTCTATTACCTCCCACAGCCGTCTATGCTTCTTCCAATCCACCCTTGCATTTCTCTCTTGCTCTCTATTTTCACGCCACGCTTTTGCCCATACTTTCGCTTCTATATGCAAAGGAGAAGCGCCAGCCGTAAACAGACAGAAGAAAGAAAGAAAAACAACCATCCGAGCGCTGGAATCGAACCAACTACCGGTCCGGTGCGGCTTCGGCACAGCAGCCGCAGGCCGCTGTTCTTACCGTCCGCACCAACGCGACCGGCATATGGGATTCTATAGAATTCGCTTGATTGACGGAGGAGTTTTTTGGAAATTTATTTTCACATTGAAGTAAATTATAATAAAATATTAAATGTAGTGTTTTGTATAGAAAATTTACTATTCTTTTTGATTTTCAAATCAAATTCCAAATTTGACTTTTTTTTCTAGTGTTAAACCGAAAGTAAATATTTCAAATATTTCTTTTAATAACTTCGACCATACATTTACCATAAAAATACATTTTATACATTTTACCATAAAAATTACAAAATGGGATCTAAATTAGTTTAGGAGATTAATCAATTAGAGTATGTACATATCGCGTACATAAAGTTTAATGATATAAGAAAATTCCTAAAAATTTAGCTGAAAAATGGAATTATTCTTCAAAGGTGTATGTGTGTACATTCTGCAGGAAACGAATGCCTGTTGAAATACCCCCGAGAGTTCAGACAGAAGAAGCAGGCAGAATCGTGATAATTCCAAATGATCTCATTCGTTCCAGAATGTTGTGTTGTAGTTGCAAAGATCCTTTTCTACCTCTGATAGGGGTAGAAAATCTCGTGCGAAGTAGTCAATCATCAATTGAAACTCCCAAGATGTAACGTACGTTCCCGAAGATAAGTATAAACATAATTTGACCCAAACTAACCAAGACCAAGACCAAAAAATTTTGAAGTAGTTTAAGGAGAGATTTAATGATCCGTCTACATCTACTTCTATGAAGACAATGATACTGACTATAGCACCTAAATCTTGGAATGAAAATAAACTTGCAGAAGAATTTAAAAGTTCCAGACGACAAGCGAGAAAAGCAAAGCAATTAGTAGATCAGTGCGGCATTTTGTCATCTCCTAATCCATGAGGTGGGCGTAAATTAGTCGTCGATACAGAGAACTGAAATTGAGTGGAATTCTTATTGAACGCCAAAGAGTTTTTCTCCAAGCACGATTTCAATCATCAGTAACTATTCCAGGGACAAAAACGTACCACTGTTTGGTTCGCACTACTGAAGGCATGGTTATTAAACGAACCAGTGTTGATTACAATAGTAAAATTATAAAAAGTATAAAATAAAATATTTTTCTTTTGATACAATATTATTTCATTTAGTTATAAATCATCATTAAAAATATATAGGTATCAACTAGTTCAGAATATGTATCTATTTATGCACAAATAGGTGACGTCACAGTAATTTAACTATGTAGGTATGTCCTTTTTTGCACAAACCAGTCAAACCAAGTTTAGCAAGTGCCCTGTATGTAAATGTAATAAATTATTGATTGATTTGTCCGTTACTTTGTGATAGTTCATTTTTTAAAAAAGGAAAAAAATAATTTTTTACTTTGTTATGGATCACTTTTATTTTTAAACAAAATTTGTGTGACTATACTTTCGTAAAACGACTTTACATTCTCAAACACTAACTAAACTTGTTTAAAAATAAAAGTTATATATAACAAAGTAAAAAAAATGTTTTATTCCTGTTTAGCTTTATAAATATTAAGCTTTATTTTGCAGTAAAAAAAATAAAACTAAAATGCTCTAAAAAAGTTATTAAAAAAATATTTGAAATATTTACTTCCGGTTTAACACTAGAAATAAATCAATTCTTCTATTGGAACTTTTGGTGTGAAACACTAAACTTGAAGAGATTTACCACTAAACACCAAAACACTTTTTTGAACTGCTCGACGCACGTTTCGCTAACCATGTTAGCATCATCAGGAGATGATTTAATTTGATCTGAGATTCTGAGATCTTGAGATTAAATCATCTCCTGATGATGCTAACATGGTCAGCAAAACGTGCGTCGAGCAGTTCAAAAAAAGTGTTTTGGTCTTTAGTGGTAAATCTCTTCAAGTTTAGTGTTTCACACCAAAGGTTCCAATAGAAGAATTGATTAATGAATCATGTAGAATAATATGCCAAAGCCTACAATGCGATGTTATATCAAAGCTTTGAATTTCACAACCAAATTTCGTAGACCTAACGTTATGTCATCAAGCATGGAAGAGGAATTAGCACAGCATTTGATACATTTTGAGTCCAATTTCTTTGGATTAACTTTGGCTCGCGACAAATCGTTCCTTAAATCATTGAAAAACAGTTACAATGAAGCGATCTTTTGTGGGTACACTCAAATACTGCCAGTGTTATAAAACAGCCTAAGATCTCAGAGCTGTTTGGTAACTCGTACCCGAGATCGATTCATATGGATACAGCGCTAAATTGTTTTAAAGCAACAGGTTTGTGGCCATGTAACAGAAATGTCATTTAAGAAGAGGATTTCGTAGCTTCTGTATAAATCTCTTATACATCAAATCAAGAACCTGCTGACGAAACTGGAAAAATCACACCAGACATCACATTGTCACTGACTAGAGATACATCGCCACCCATAGTCGTAACTCCAACAATTTTTGTATCGCCACCAATCTTAGTATCGCCACCAATAGTAACAACACCACCCTTAGTATCAAGAGATGCCACTGCACAAGATAATAATACAGCAGCAGTTGATAAAATCACTATTACAAATCAAATATTAAAGTCTTACTTGAAGACTTTACCTTCTATCTCTTGTATATCAAGAGTTATTTAAAAAATGAAGAAAGGTACTAAGCCAACAATGGAATTAACTTCAACTCCCCACAAAAACGAAGTTGAAGCTAAGAAAAATATAAATAAAGGGAAGAAGCCTGTACTGAAAAAAAACTAACAAAGAAAATTATTAAAAGAACGAAGGTAGATGTAACATGTAAAAAGACTTAAAAAACCAAAGACAAAGAATCATGGTTATGCCAACTATCTAAGGAAGATCGCGAAAAAAACATGATCCAATGTATTAAATGAAAGGGTGAAATGACGCGGAAAGTAAGATAAAATATATTTGTGATATCTGTGGTCATTCTCAATTATTTTTTCATGGTGTAATTTTGTTTCTTAAGAAATTACAATTTTAGTTTTCTATGTGTAATTTATTTAGTAACGTTAGTAATAGTATTTAATTATTAAATTAGGGTAGGTTATTAAGTTATTGTGTATAAGTTATTATTTATAATGCCTAAGTATAAGTTATTATGTTATAAGTTATTTATGATGCCTAAGTATAAGTTATTATTTAAACAGTGTAATTCTTTTATAATTAAATAAGAAAGTTTTTCATGATCTATTATTTTGAATATCGAAAAGTTATGTGAGTATCGAATTACAACATAAAACTCAGATGGTCTAGACGCCCTAAACAATCATGGCGTAGAAACAAATGAACCAAACGGTCAATTATTTGGACTTCGTGAACTGCCAAATTGTGTACTATGGTATTTATTAGAAGAGAAAGTAGAACAAAAATGATTTTTTTCTAGAAAGGAGAGGAGAAGATAAAAATCTATATAAAAAATCTATAGTAATAGTATATAATAGTATGTAGTAAATTCGAGTCTGAGACTGTGATGATTTCAAAAAATATTGATTGTAAGTTGATCTTAGACCAAATAATTTATAGTTTTTGTTTATCTCATGTTATTAATTTTTTTTCTATATAGTTTATGATGCCTTTACTGAAGTCTTATTCTAAGGCCGGCCGCGGTGGTCTGGTGGGTTAGTCACCTGCCTGGCAATCCAAAGGTAGCTGGTTCGATTCCAGCGCTCGGATGGATGTTTTTCTTTAATTCTTCTGTCCGTCTTACTTCCTACCCCTACACACACAATTATATACACACACGCCCACACATATCCACACCTAAATGTCTGTGATTGTTTCTAGGCAAGAGTGTAAAATCCGACAACGAACTACCTCTCAGTCACGCCAGTTAAAGGCTGGGTAAGGCCGGTTGCCTTCTGAGAAGTGTTCTACGTTGGTCACTCGCCAGTCAGTAGACTTCCTGGCACATAACCAGGGGTTGATAGCCTAAGGGGATTCTGGCCTGGGTTTGTCGGTAGCTGATGACCGTGGTTCGGAACCCACGTTAAGCTGTAGGTCCAGTCGCTAATAGCCTTAGATGCTGATGCACCTCTAACCGTAAATCCTTTCTTTCTTTCTTATGCTAAGCACGACTTAAGCTTTATAGTTGGTACGACTTAGGCGACCAGTCGCCTTAATCTTAACGAAGGCACTTGTTGGAAAAACGCCTATTTTAATAAATTATTTTTGGGTTTTTATGAATGTTCACTAAAAAGCAAATACATAAAGATTCAGTAGATGCAGAAGATTTTGTTTTAAATTGTACTAAACATTGCAGTACTATTTCCTTAGGGTGTGCGAGTTAAGCAACCTTACCCTATTGAACCTTCTTATTATAAGTTATCTTTATCTTTCTATTTTTGCCCATATCGTATTACCTACTGTCCACTTGACCTTATCATTTTCTGACAGGCAGATAAAGTCTGCGTGATCAATGTTATCTACTTCGTAATAATGGGTAAAGTGTAATTATTGAAACATTGTTAATTATGGAGATAGACTTCTTGGAAAATTTTTAATAAACATTACATTAAGAAATACTTTAAAAAATTGTTTTTAACATGTTGTGAGGATATTTCGTATGCTAGCAAGCTAAAACATTCTTGTAGTTTTGTTAAAAATGCTAAAATATTCATTAAGACAATTACCTAAATCGGAAAATGGACGCAATGAAATGTAAGAAACAGGTTTAAGTTTCATAAAGTATAGATACCTGTTGGACATTGCTGCCCCTATAGATCAATATATTTTTTGCACCTCATTTAGTTTACCTTTGCCTCTATTATTTAACCCTCTTATTTTAATTCATTCTTTTTTCATCTATTTTTGACCATATCATATTACTTACTCATCCACTCCATATTTTCACATACATTTTTTGATAACACCATCGTGATCAAAGTTCTCTAGTTCAAAATAATTGATAAAAAACAGGTAATTTAGGATATCGAATTCTTAGAAAATTAAAAGTAAAAGTTAAAAAAACACTTACCAAGATAAAAAGGCTGGTCCAGGAAAGTGTTCCAGAATATCTTCATTTGTCAAGTTCAATCTTTTATACACTCTGTCCCAAATGGCTTCTTGTCCATTAAAAGCAAGGACGAAATTGAACGAGTTCAATACCATCCAATCGATATGATTTTCCCACTGATTCCAATCCCACCATACAAAACTGTAGCTCGCCGTACACACATTTTGATAATATCGATATCTGAAAACCGAAATTAACCAAGAACTGTATAGTTTCTTTTCTATTGTTTATGATATTTAAGGAATGAGTAGTGGTAAAACTGGAAGGAGAAATAGAAATGCGTCGGTTAGGTGTGATGGAGCTTTTTGAAATTTTGAAAATATAGTTTTAATAAAGGTCTTTCAAATTGAGCAGTTTTTTATGTAGGATATTTAAACACGAAAGACTTTATCTTCCAGATGACTACCTCTTGCAACTCCACAGTCGTCCACCCTTTTGTCAAAATTTTGAATGATATTTTGGCTCTATCTCACCAATGACCCGAATAATTTCATTCGTTAGTTCAGGAATTGATTGTAGATTATTCTTATAGACCTGGCTTTTCACGTAATCCTAAAGAAAATTGTCCAACGGTGTAAAATCACTTGATCTTTGTGGCCAACAAGATCACCGTTTCTTGCAATAACTCGTCCAGGCAATTTTTCTTCTAATAAATCAGTTATTTCATTAACAGAATGAGGTGTAGCACTATCCTTTTGGGACCATAATTTTTCGAGGAAAATTATCTGCTTGTTCTTTGATCCAATTGACAAATACACGACGTCTGGAATGATCTAGTGGATTTAGTTCCTGTGTTATTTGAACCTTGTATGTCTTCAGAGCTAAATCCTTGATGGAATGACTGAGATCAAACGGTTGTGAAGATCGACTAATTAAAATTTCTGGATTGTTCAAAAACTTCGAGTAGCACAGAGGAGAATGGAAAGATGTATGCTTGGCATTACTAGACGGAATAAGAAGATTTGCACATGGAACAGAGAACAAATGAAAGAATGAGTGACATCATTGGAAGAATAAAGTAATTGAAATGGAAGTGTGTAGACCATGTAGCGAGGCGATAAACGATGGACCAGGGCGGTCCTGGACTGGATACCGCTTCATCGCAAACGTCAACGGAGAAGACCGATGGACTGATGATATTATTAAGTATATTGGACCCGAATGCTACGGGTTAATACGGGTTGCTGATGATATATATATATATATATATATATATATATATATATATATATATATATATATATATATATATATATCATCAGCATATATCGATCCACTGCAGCATGAAGGGCTCTTCAGCATGCTTCCAACTTTCACGGTCCTGGGCTTTCCTCTGCCACTCGGGTCCAATATACATAACGATGTCATCAATCCATCGTGCTTTCGGTCTTCTTCGTGGACATTTGCGATCAAGCGGTATCCACTCCAGGATTGCCTTGGTCCATCTGTCGTCCCATCGCCTCGCTATATGGCCTTCCCATCTCCATTTCAATTGCTTCACTATTCCAATGATGTCACAGACTTTTGTTTGTTCCCTGATCCATGCGCAGGACTTTCTGTCTCGTCTTGTAATGCCAAACATACATCTTTCCATTCCCCTCTGTGCCACCCGAAGTTTTTGAATTGATTGCGATGTGAGTGTCCAGGTTTCACTTCCGTATGTCATAACGGGTAGAACGCACTGATCGAAGACTTTTCGTTTCAGGCAAAGTGGGAGCCTGCTCTTAAACACCATGTTGAACCTACCAAATGCCTGCCAGCCACATTTAACACGCCATTCCACCTCCCGGGCGGCATTCCCCTCCATTGAAATCCCCTGCCCAAGATATATAAAGCTGTCTACAATCTCTAAATCCCTTCCTAGAACTGAAATTCTTCTGTCCTGAGCGAAGTTATTGAACATAATCTGACTCTTTTTCAGGTTTATTTTCAAGCCAAATGGTTCGCCAGCCCTTTGCAGTTCTGGTATGCGTCTTTGCAGCTCCTCTGGATCTTGTGAAATGAGAATAATATAATCTGCAAATCTAAGATGGTTGAAGTTTGCACCATTGAACTTTACACCATCCTGTTCCCAATCCAGTTTACGGAATACTTCTTCAAGGCCAGCCGAGAAAAGAATAGGCGATATTGCGTCACCCTGCCGTACACATCGTTTTACATTAATTCCCACTTCAAGATCATGAAGGTGAATTGTGGCTATAGCTCCATCATATATCGGCCTATGTAAACTTATTAGAATATCCATCATAATCTAATAGGTTTACATAGGCTCTCTCTACACCTTGGCTAAGCAGTGCATCCATTATCGCATGCTTTGAGACGGAATCAAATGCTTTTTCGTAGTCGATAAAAGCCAAGCACAGTGGCATGGTGTATTTGTTGTGCCTTTCTATGACCTGATGTACAACCTGGATGTGATCCATTGTACTGAATCCACTTCTGAATCCTGCTTGTTCTCTTGGTTGTGCGTCATTCAATTTTTTAAATATTCTTTTAGAAATTATCTTAGTGAAAACTTTGTACATTACTGATAGGAGACTTATTGGACGGCAGTTCTTTAAATCTTCCTGTGCTCTTTTTTTATGTAATATATATATATATATATATATATATATATATATATATATATATATATATATATATATATATATATATATATATATACATATATATTCGCTTCGCTTTATGGCCTGCCCGTCCCCATTTCAATTGCTTTACTCTTCCAACGATGTCACATACTTCGTTTGTTTTCTGATCCATGCGCAGGGCTTTCTGTTTCGTTTTGTAATGTCAAGCATACATTTTTCCATTCCCTTCTGTGCTACTTGAAGTTTTTTAATTGATTGCGGTGTGAAAGTCCAGGTTTCACTTCCGTATGTCATAACACGCACTTTTTTGTTGGACGCTTTTGTTTCTTTTTGTTTGGGTTGGACGAACTGATCGAAAACTTTTCTTTTCAGGCAAAGTGGAAGTCTGCTCTTAAACACTATGTTAAGCCTACCAAATGCCTGCCAGCCACATTTAACACGCCGTTCCACCTCCCGGGCGGTATCCCTCTCCATTAAAATCCTCTGTCCAAGATATATAAAGTGGTCGACGATCTCCAAATCCTTTCCTAAAACTAATTTATTGGGCATAACCTGACTTTTTCAAGTTTATTTTTAAGCCAAATGGTTGGCCAGTCCTTTGCCACTTTATATGCGTCTTTTGATTGTGCGTCATTCAGCATTCTTAATATTCTTTGAGATATTATCTTAGAGACGGTATCTTATATAGTATAGTATCTTAGTGGACGGTAGTTCTTTAAATATTCCTGTGCTCCTTTTCATGCAAAATGATCACTTCTGCATTTTTTCATAAATCGGGTACTTTTTGTTCTTTGAGGCATTTTGAGTATAATTTTGCCAGTGTTTTATGTAATGTCCGACCACCAGCTTTTAGCATTTCGACAGTTACACTATCTTTTCCTGGAACTTTGCCGTTCTTCATCGATTCTTTAACACTTGTTACTTCCTCCACTAGGATATTTTGCATTTGTCCTTCCGTAAGTACTGTTGTCTTTGATTGTTTGTGATCTTCATATAACTAGGAATAAAATTTTCTGACAACCTCTAACATTTGCGTGCGAGCCTTGCACACTATGCCATCCTCACGCAGCTTTGTTAATTCCTTTGTTTTCTTCCAGGGTTTTTTGCACTAACTGCATATTGAATCGGCGCGTGTCCTCTCTGAAACGTTTTCTTATAATTTTGCAGAGCTCAACGCACTCGACCCTGCTAAAAGGAGTCTCAATGGTCTCACTGGACCTCAATCTCAATCAAAGGACCTCAATCAATGGTCTCACTGGAGATTTGTTTCTGTTTGAGTCATTTCTGTTTCGGTGCTATTGAAGCAGCCGTTTGATACATATTGTTGGTGATTTCTTCATATTGAACTGATATTTCCATCTCTTTTGCTCGTACTATTCGGTGGTTCCAACATTAAAATTGTTAAGGGCAGTACAATTGCAAAATATTGTTTTATCGTTGGCCATGATGCAATCAATTTCATTTGTGAGTTCAGATGGACTTTTCCATGTCCATTTTCTGCTAATATTTTTGTTATAGAACGAATTTATGATATAAAGTTCTTGTTCTTGAGCAAATTCATCAATCTGTCACCTCTATTGTCTCGCTCATCAGTTCGATGTGGGCCAGTTGCATTTTTACCACTTCTTGTTGTTCCAATTCTGGCAATAAAATCACCCATCAAGATTTTGTACCTACATTTCTCCTTTAATAAAAACTGGGCCACATCATCACAACATTCCTCAATTTCTCATCCCTCTGGCCTATAGTTGGTGCATTAGCTTGGACGAATTGAAGCCTACATTTTGTATTTAGCAGAATGACTAGGCATTTGGCTAGTCAGTCAGATGTACTTTCAAAATTTACTACACTGTCCCTCAGCTTTTGATTTATGAGGAATCTAATTCCCCCACATCGTCCGTTTTCTCTACCTTGGTGTCTAGATGGTTCCAGTTTGATTAACTCTTCGCCCTTTCTTCGTGTTTTACAGGACCCAATAATACCCTAATGTATGTTGTCAAGTTCGATTAAAAGTTCCTGCAATGGGCCTCTGTTTTCATATTTATATATATATTTATATATATATATATATATATATATATATATATATATATATATATATATATATATATATATATATATATATATATATTGGGTTTTTTCCGGGATTACATCCGGTTGTCGAGTTGGTCCCTGTCGGAAGCATGCAGATGCTCATTTGGCATCTTCGGTGCTTATTGTCGCGATGTTCGTGACTTTCATGACTGATGATTTTCATGATTCGGGAATTTCATGACGTTCGTGACTTGAAAGTCATGAACCTCGCAATAATTGGCGAAACGTCTGCAAGTTCCCGACTCGACAACCGGATGTACTCTCGGAAAAAACCCAATACATGTTTTTCCATGCGTGAAACAGTACGCACAAACATGATTGACTGCTGTGGCCGTTTACCGAAGGATGCGTGGCTGCATGCGATTGAAGCCTCCAATTGACATGGCCAATTTATGTGATCATAGCTTTAGTCGTTCGTTCGTCCGGTCTTTAATCGTTCAGCTTGAGTACAACTGATGACGGCTTAAGGCCAGACACAGGTCTTGGGAGACATTTGTTAGCGCTTTAGATGGCGGATGAAGGAATAGCAAAGCACCGACGTGGAGCACGGGTGAACTTCGTTTTGCATTTTAGCAGTTCTTATAAACATATGCCAAGAATTGCTTCTTAAAGGGGCTAAAGCCCTTGGAGATGATCTTTTCGCAATATTTTCGAAATTTTATGCTAATGTCATGAAACTCGGGATATTCCAAGTTGTAATGGAAAAACTTTTTTTTTTGTATTAATAATCAAATATTTTAGTAGTTTTTATAATATTTTTAACTTTTCAAATCAAATTATTGAATCGCAAAGATTTTTAGCTAAAAAAGTATCATCTTATATCGTTAGGTTAGACTGTTTTCAACAAAACTGACTTTTTCTAAACCTATGCACGATTACATGGATATCGAAATGCATCTTACTAGTTAAGTAGGCGATTGTCACTGTTAATCTTTGTCTTTGACGTTTCGTAAAACTGTTCTTTAATTTATAAACGGCATAATGGCCCATTATCCCTTCGAAGAAATGGCGAATATATATGTATGGGAAGACGCTCCTGTTGTATGACGCCCCTGACTAAAATATTCAATTATTAACGCAAAAAAACATTTTCTCCCTTCCAACTTATTGAACTGTCGCGAATTTCACAACTTTAGAGCCAACCTTTTCGAAAATATTGCGAAAAAACCATCTTCAGAGTTCCTCTTTAAGAAGAAATTTTTGGAATATGTTTGTAGGAAGTCTTTTTTATGTTTTAATGCCTGGAGTCACCTCCCAGAATCTTTCGATGATATTTCCGGACACTGTGTATAGGATTAATAACTGCCATACCTTAGTTTTTAAAGTCAGTTTGATAATGTAACATAGTTTACGAAAGTATAGTCACAAAGTCAAAAATTAAAATAAGTGATAAATAACAAAGCAAAAATTTGTTGTATTTAATTTGAAAATTAAACTAACATAAAGTATCAGACACATCGATAAGTTATTCCCATATTTTGTTCAAAATGAAACAAGAATAAGCAAGACTTACCGATCATTTAATGCTATAGTCAGGTTAACATCAGGTAGTACATCAGGTAAATTTAGTTGTGATATTTCCCAAGAAATGTGACAGTGGCATAAATACTTCAAATAGTAATTGAAACCTGAAGCTGCAGTCACCCCTGTCGTCCCAGTGATTTCAATTTTTTCATCTATTTTCAACAACTAAAACAATTACATGTTGTATAGAAAACTAATAATATTAAAATTTAACTCAAAAGGATTCTTCATAAAATATCAAAACTCCGATATTTTCCTATATGAATTGCTGTCAAACAAACTGTGAGTGTTTGCTTCTGCAGTGTCAGAATTATTCAGTGCAGTATGGGATCATGATGGAACTTTTAACATCAGAGCAATTCGGTAAAGCAGGGCAGGTTCTCGAGGAACGAACCTACTAATTGGCCTACGAGATCATGTAATTTAATGCCTTGAGATCATTTACTTTGGGGTTATTTTAAATCTTTGGTATATACCGATAAACCAGTAACTATTGATACTTTGAAAATTAACATAACTCGGACAATTGCGGACATAAGACCCTAATTACATGAGATTGATAGGGCTGTTCTCTTAAAATTAGTAAAACGTAGAAAGTTCCTTTGGGTAGGTGTAAGTGTTGCAAATGGTGTTGTAATTGCTCAAGTTGAGAGGGATAGAGCGTATAGAAAGTTTTCTTCTACAAGGAATAAACAGGATTGGACAAATTGGAGTAGAAAAGAAATATTACACTGTACATAAGGCAACTTGAGAGGAAACAGTACTTTAATAATAATATCGATGCTTGTAAAGGGGACGGGAGAAAGATGTGGAGAAAAATACTGAATAATGGTAAGGGGCATGCCGATTTTACGGTTAGTTAGTTTGAATGAAGTTTGAATAGATTTGATTAGATAGTTTGAATGAAGTAGAACAGAGTATCGAAGGACGGGACTGGAGCAGTAATGTCACAGTATGAAAGATTCAGGATTTTACATGTTACACTGAACAAATTAAGAAAAGCTGTGTTTAGCTCAAAAAGTCGAAGTACGCGTGACAACGAAATTACCATAAGGTTAACGAAAGAAATTTTTTGTGACATCGGTTATCCTTTATCGTATTTCCATTTCCTGAGGATTTAAAAAGCAGCATTATTGTACCAATTCCGAAAAAACCAAAGCCTAGCGTACCAATTGACTTTAGACCAATTAATTAATTACCTGTTGCAAAATCATTAATAGTGTTGTATGTGTAGAGTTGAGAACTTATTTTGAAACCAATGAGTTGATATTTTCTTCTCAATCAGGGTTTAGAACAAAACATTCTTGTAAGACGTCTATTCAACATGCATGTGCAAAATAGAGAAACGATATAAAGGACGGGAAACTGGATTCGAAACTATTGACCGAGATATACTGCGGAAAAATTATTAAGTTATGGTGTAAGATCAAAAGCCTTGAAATGGATCAAGAGTTACTTAAAATACAGACATCATAGCTCGTTCTATGATTCTTCCGATGCTCCCGATTCTTTTATAATAATAATAATAATAGTAATAATAATAATAATAGTAATAATAATAATAGAATATTGGCAATCGGTTTGGAAAAGATCAGATGACTATGAAAAATCGGCACCTTGGACTAAAACAATTGAACAGCACACAACTGCTCTCCCAGAAATGGAGTTTAACGATTTCACGGCGACTGAGATTTGCACCGCCGTCAAGAAAACTCATAACTGGAAAGCTCCTGTACCAGATGGACTACATAGCTTCTGGATTAAAAACTTTACGGCTTCCCACCTCCCACTTGCTAGTGCATTTAAAGAGGTAATGAAAAATCCTGATACTTTCCCGAATTTTTTAATGAAAGGCAATACATATCTTCTGTACAAAAAGGGTGATGCTAAGCAACCCAATAACTATAGACCCATCACATATCTGTCAGTATTTTATAAATTGTTGACAGCCCTAATCAACAAAAAAATTTACAAACATTGTGATGAAAACAATATTTTTGAAGAAGAGCAGAAAGGATGTATAAGAGCAAGTATGGGATGCAAGGAACAGCTAACGATCGATGCTGTAATTCTCGAACAAGCGCGGAAAAGAAAACGCAACCTAAACATCTGCAATATAGACTACAGGAAAGCCTTCGATAGTGTTCCACACGATTGATTACTAGAAGTCCTGAAGATTTATGAAATAAGCCCTCCCATCATTAACTCCTTAAGGTGCCTGATGGGGAAATGGAAAACAAATCTCTTTATCGATCAACAATGCATTACAACTGCGAATATCGAGAGAGGAATTTTTCACTGAGATTCCCTTTCTCCAGCTGGGTTTTATCTAGCCCTAAACCCTATGTCTACATTACTGAACAACAGTAATATAGTATATAAACTAATCATGAGGAATCCACGAAAGCTCTCGCACCTACTATATATGGATGACCTTAAACTCTATGGATAAACTAGAGAAAAACTAAACTCCTCAATAAAAATGATCGAAGAATTTAGTAGGGATATGAAGATGTCATTCGGATTTGATAAATGCTCTACTATTGCATTCAGAAAGGAATAGTCAATAATCAACATTCACCACACTGTAACATACAACAACTGGCACCAGAAGAATCCTATAAATATTTAGGTATACCTCAAAACGAGAAATTTAACCATAACCACTTAAAGAAAAAATTTTCTACTGTGTACAAAAAGAGGCTTTCAAAACTTTTAAATACCAAACTGAACAGTGGAAACCTGATTAGGGCGATCAATGAATGGGCAGTGCCAACTCTGACCTATTCCTTTGGTATTGCTAAATGGTCAGAAACAGACCTTGATGGACTGGATAGATAAATACGTCGAACATTGACAAAATTCCGATGTCTGCATCCAAATTCATCTATAAAGCGATTGTACATTCCAAGAAAGTTGGGAGGCTGAGGCCTCGTGAACATTAAGAACCTTTGTCTGAACCAGGAGAGTAAGATGAGAGAACGCTTCATTAATTCAAGCAGCACGCTAAAGAAGTTGGTTGTTAAGGAGGACCGGGGTTTCACCCCGCTGAACCTAGATAAATTGAGTCGTGTTGATGGTAGAACAACACTTACGGATTGTGTCCGTGAATGGAAACAACAGACACTGCATGGACGGTATCCAAAGGCACTCGAGGATGATACCATTGATGGACCATTGTCTCTAAAATGGCTGACCGATGGGCTGTTGTACCCAGAAACAGAAGGTTTTGCGACATCTATTCATGAGAAGGTAGTAAGAACACGGAACTATGAAAAGCATATACTACACATGGATGTTATCGACTGATGTAGGAAGTGCGGTATAGTGGGGAAAACGATTGAACACGTTATCGGTAAGTGTGCAGTTCTAGCCCCTAATGCTTATTTAGGAAGACTAATCAGCTGGCGAAAATTATACATCAGCAAATTGCATTAAAGTATTCGCTATTAGATAACGCACCTGCTCCATATTATAAGTACTCACCTTCTCCCGTATTGGAATCATCTGATTCAATCCTATACTGGGACAAACCAATCACAACAGATCGAACTGTCGATTATAATAGACCAGACATTGTTCTAATTAGTAAAAAAGAGAAAAGGGCTTTTATAATTGACATCGCAGTACCATTCTCTCATAATATTAGGAAAACCGAGTTGGACATAGACTACAAGAAAACATTTGATAGTGTCTCGCACGATTGGTTGGTAGAAGTTCGGAATTTATATAAAATTAGCTCCCAGATTATTAACTCATTAAAGTGCCTGATGGGGAAGTGGAAAACAAATCTTTTTGTCGATCAACAATGCATTACTACTACAAATATCGAGAAAAGAATTTTGCAGGGAGATTCTTTTTCTCCATTTTGGTTCTGTTTAGCCTTGAACCCTTTGTCCACACTACTCAACAACAGCAATATTGGATATAAACTTAACATAAGGAATCCAAGAAAGCTCTCTCATCTACTATATGGATGTCCTTAAATTATATGGCGAAACAAGAGAAAAATTAAACTCCTTTATTAAAATGGTCAAAACATTTAGTAGGGATATCAGAATGTCATTCGGACTAGACAAATGTTCTACCATTAGCATACAGAAGGGAAAGGTACAGAGTCAAAATTCAACATTCTGTAATATACAACAACTGTGATCTGGTTAAAGAAGGACTTTTCCACTCTATACCAAAAGAGACTTACAAAGCTTTTAAACAGCAAACTGAACAGTGGAAACCTCATTAGAGCGATCAACGGTTGGGCAGTGCCAATTCTGACATATTCTTTTGGCATTGTTAAATGGTCAGAAACTGACCTTGATAAACTTGATAGCTTGACATGCCGAACATTAACAAAGTTTCGATGCCTGCATCCAAACTCATCGACGAAAAAACTATATATCCCAAGAAAGTTGGGGGCAGAGGCCTTGTGAATGTAAAAAATCTCTGTCTGAATCAAGAAAATAGGATGAGAAAACACTTTATTGATTTAAACAGTACGCTAATGAAATTGGTTGTAAATGAGGACCGGGGTTTCACCTCACTCAACCTAAATAAACAAAACCGTATTGATGGCAGAACAACACTCACGGCTTGCATTCGAGAATGTAAAGGACAAACATTACATGGAAGGTTTCCTAAGTCACTTGAAGAGGACACCATTGACGAGGTTTGCGATATCCATTCAAGATAGGGTAACAAGAACAAGGCACTATGAAAGGCATATACTGCACTTGGACGCAGTAAATAAGTGCAGAAAATGCGGTACTTTGGGGAAATAATCGAGCACCTTATTGGTGGTTACCCGGCCCTTACTCCTAATGCTAATTTAGGACGGCATAATCAGCTGGCAAAAAGCATACATCAGCAAATTGCACTAAAATACTCGCTATTAGAAAACGCACCTCCATATTATAATTATTATTTCTTTCTTTTTATCCCCGTTTCCAGACAAGCTGGATTTTAAATAAAGTGCGGGCAGTAGCAAAAACAATTTTATTATTCCAAAAATTTTCGGGTGATGCGAGTTGTTTTAAGGATTCCGCCCTCTGGATTATTTTAAACAGATTTAATTCCAAGTGAATATGTCAAAGCTGGTATAGCAAAAGTATTTATAGTTTTTATTATATTTCTACTGTCTAGGTCAGACCTGCATATGTTTTCAAGTCTGGACCTGAATTCTTTAGTTAATGTTTCCTTAATGAGTTTATGCTCAACTCTCTTAGACTGTTGTACTCCAGATATTTATATACTTCACCCTCCTGCATTGGCTCTATATATTCTTGTTCTGCAGTGACAAACCCTGTAATCTCTAACTTAGATTCCCTCTTTATGTTAATTGTTTTGCATTTATCTAATCCAAAGTGCACGTTAATATCAGCTGTGAATTTTTCCACAACCTGAATGAGTTGTTGCAATTTCGGTGGCGTTGCTGCATACAATTTTAAATCATCCATGTACAGCAGGTGTGATACAATTTGGTTTTGGAATTTGTATCCGAGTTGCGTCGGCGTTTTAATCAGATTGGAGAGTGGATTCAATGCCAGGCAAAACAACAGAGGGCTCAGCGAGTCCCCCTGAAATATGCCGCTTGTCACCCTGATTTCCTCAGTCCTAGTCGTACTTCCCTTTTGCGATAAATGAATAGTGGTGCGCCACTCTTTTATCAGTTCTTGAAGTGTGTTTATTAAAGCTGGATGAACTTTGTATATTGTTAATATCTTAATTAGCCAAGAGCGTGGAATCAAGTCGAATGCTTTCTGATAATCAATATAACAGCATGATAAATTTCGATTTTTCTTACGACCGTGTTTCATTATAACTGAATCTATAATAATTTGTTCTTTACACCCCTGTTTTCCCATTCTACAACCCTTTTGCTCTTCATTTAGTAAATCATGTTTGTCTATATGTCCTGTGAGTAGTACTGTGAAACATGATGTTAGTAGTTTATAACCGTGTATATATATATATATATATATATATATATATATATATATATATATATATATATATATATATATATATTGTTAGGTTCTCGGGTAGAACCGCGTTTTAGATTTGTAAAATCTCGACGTTTCGACTTCCACTTTGAAGCCATTTTCAAGAGAATCTAGTTCATTTACTCCGAGGCCTCAATCTGCCTACTCCCCAGAGTTCACAACAGGAAAAAAACGTGGATGGCGCGACCTCTGTATTAATACGTGAGGTTGTGAATGGGGCGCTCGGTTGAGGGGTGGGGATGAGACGGGAGATCAGGAGGACTATTGACTGGAAGGGTTTCGGATGGGCAATTTGGAAATAAGCGGTTTCCATGTATTTGGAACTCTAAAACGGTCGTCCCTCTTGTATAAGCAATCTGGACGTTTTTCGATCTCAATTGCTTCACGAATTATGCGGGGACAAAAGACCCCTCCTATCGGCCATTTTAATTTGGCAAACGATGTACCAAGCACCTTGTATACGGCTAGGACCCTGGTCAATCCTTCAGTTGATTTCGCATGTTGAACCCGAACCCGACTGATGACAGCTTAAAGCCAGAAACAGGTGATCTTGGGAGAAACTTGTTGACGTTTGATGGCAGAAGGATTGGACAATTTTTACGCGAAGCAGGGGAAAATCATAGTTTTTTTAATACTCTTGAGATTGCTGCCTATAATCTACTTTTCAGCACTGCAGTGGATAGGTTGGGGATGAATCCACCGATCGGCACTAAATATCGATAAATTTATCTAGTACTACCTACTGTTGTATTGAGTTAAATTATTGTCAATGGAAATGTTTAAAAGTAGTGTTTTTAAATTTGCAAAAAAAACGACATTAATTATGATAATTATAAAATTAGCTGTAAAAAGCTTCTTGCTGAGTGTCCTTTAATTTTCGAAATGATGATGATGATAATAGACTTCTTACCTTAAACATATCTCTTCCATCGTTAATTAAACTAGGATCGATGATTACTGAAAAATTATTATATCTATGTGGAAGAATTCTTTGAATTAGGTTTTCAACGGCTGTTTTTTGAACATCGACTGAGGTGCTCGTTTTGATGTGTCCTAATGTAGATTCAAATTCTGAAAAATAATTTGATTATAAGGCATTTATTATAGACGATTATTTCAAACTGAGCGGTTTTTTTAATTATTGAATAAAACACAGATGGCGTTGTGAATTTGTCCAGGTCTAGTCTAATATCAGAAGTGTAGTGTATGACATTTATAAAAATGGAGTAGTTCACGATACAACAGTTATAAGGGGTAAGAAAGTTACTCATCCCCTACATTCTGTCCTAAGATCTAAACTTATTGAAAGGATCGCGAAACTCGAACTCGTTCATCGGTGGCAACTTATTGCTGCGAGACCTTCTCAAAAAATATTAAATTCTTGCAGTATTTGAGATAAGACCACTTAGATGAATTTTTAGTACTGTGAATGACAATGGAATCTAAAAGATCAGGTATGAATTCCAACTGAACTGACGATCTGAGCATTGCATCGTTTATCAACCTTTTCAGTGTCGCGGTCCACTAAATTACCAAAAAATACAGTAAAAAGACGTTGCGATCCCCTCACTACAATATGTTAATTTGACGTTTATCAGAGTTTTACATCGACCGGTAAACACGGCGACGGTTCGTCCTTTTTGAACTCTTAATCCTTGAACTCCTAATCTCGTACGAGCATGTTCGCACGCTTACAAACAGTGGAAAACGAATAATCTATTTCACTATCACGAATCTTCAATGATGGATGTAGGTGTGAATGGGCGATTATACTTATTCCCAGCACTTGAACGCACATCTAAAATAACACGCTTGCACACCGCTGGCGCATTTGTATCAAGCGGCGCTTTGGCAGGTTCGTACAAGCTATGCGCTTTTTTAATAAAATCAAAGAAACGAGACGAACAGTTTCATTATTAATTACGTTTTTACGAAAACAAGTACTACGATTTCTTCGCTCACCCAGTGTTAAATATTAAGATTTCTCCTCTCACCCATTGTTAATTAAATGAATAACAGTGGTAATAACATAAATTAATAATACTAAATAAAATAGACAAATTTGTGACAAAACAAAATGTACCTTATGCATCTGGGGAAACAGTAAAGAAAAAGACCAAATTGTACCAGGTTTCCCCATTAAGGATGGATCGCGGCCGTATCTTGAAAACTATTTATCCCACAGCTTTGGGGAAAAAAAAATTGTACTAAAAATGATCATGAGAAATTTACCAAAAATATTTTTATGCTTCTAAAACGACCGCAAGAGGGCGTGACGAGCTAAACATTTTTAAAAATTATTTTTTTGTTATTTTAGTGTTAACCGAGTAAGAATTCTCAGTTATAATTAGCAAACTGTCTCCTACAACTTTGTTTTATGACATTTTGTCGTAACTTCGCGAATAAAGAAGTGGGGGAGAGTTTTACCTATTTAGATAAAAAGTCGTCTAATGTCCGTTTGCTTAAACCGATTTTCCTCAATTTGGATTCATTTAAAAGGCAATTGCTGGGACGATCAGATAATCTGGGAGATACATTATTTAGTTTATAAATGAAACCGCGAGGTGGCGTTACATTCAACAATAGTTTTTTGAAGTTTTGTTCAGTTTTTTCAAATGGAATGGTACAGCTTTTATTACATGGCTAGAAAGGTAATTTAAAGAGGAATCATCCAGTGAAAACCCGAAATCGATATCTCTGACATGTCAAGAGATATTTCGATTTTTCTGAAAAAAAATAAGTTAGTTTTAATATTAAGTTAAAAATTGGTCTTAATATTTAAGTCGCAATCGTAACCGCAACAATTTTATTTAAAAAATAAAATTATCTATTCAGTATCAATCATCATAAATGTTCTAATCCTGACCTGATAATATTTTCTAATTTAATTACATAAGCGGAAAAATTTTTCTTTCCCCAATTGTTGCATTTTCTCTTTTGTGATGCTTAAATACTACTTGACAGAATATTGAAATCAGTCATTAATAAATATACCTACTCGTTCTTTTAAACTAAATGAATGGATGAATGAAATTATGCGTTTTCGGGTTTCCAAATAAACGCATGCAATCCTTAGGTATATTACACAAAAAGTGTAAGAAGGGAACCATGGAAACAAACAAAAACAGTCAAATTAACTTGTCAGCTTTGAAATGCATTACATTTTCAACATTGCATTTATTGATTATTAATAATTATTATAATAATATCTAACAATGCCTTTGACGAATAACGAGGCCTATGACATGTTGGCGGTGTATTTCCAATGTTTTGAAAATGGATATATTGCAGAGCGGCAATATGCAAGTCAATATCCCGAAAGAAGGCATTATGCGAAGAAGGTGTTTACACGTCTAGCAAGACGCTTACGAGAAACAGGAATTGTGCATCCAGATCCAGTCCGCACCAGGTTACGTTCGATTCGTAATGGAGATAATGTCGTAAATGTTCTGGCTTATGTTGAAACCAACCCCCATTTAAGTATCAGACAAATATCTGAAGAATTAGGTGTTAGCAAGACATCCGTTCATCGAATCTTAAGAGATAACAAGCTGCACCCCTATCATGTTGTCTTACACCAAGCCCTTTTCGATAACGATTTCGACAGACGGTTAGACTATTGTCACTGGTTAAAAAATATGTGTAGTGGAAATAAACAATTCTGAAAACGCATACTATGGACTGATGAAGCTACTTTTAGCAGTGATGGAGGCGTTAACTTACATAATATGCACTACTGGGCAGTTGCTAATCCACACTGGATGTTAGAAATCAACCACCAAAATAGATGGAGTGTGAACGTATGGTGTGGTGTTTTGGGAGACAAAATTATTGGTCCCTTTATTTTGAATGGACATTTGAATAGTGAAACATATTTAAATTTTTTACAAAATGGAGTGCCAGAACTAATGGAAGATGTTTCGTTGGAAACAAGAAGACAAATGTAGTACCAGCATGATGGATGCCCTGCCCACTTCTCGCAGGTGGTTCGAAACTTCTTGGATGCCTCGTTTCCAAATCGTTGGATAGGACGGGGTAGTTTATTTTCGTGGCCGGCGCGCTCGCCGGATTTGACAGTCCTCGATTTTTACTTGTGGGGAAGACTAAAAGACCTTGTTTTTCAAACTCGTCCTACCACACGAGAAAACATGATTGAAAGAATTCAAAATTCAATAACCAGCATTTCAAGAGCGGAAATTGAAGCTGCCGTTTTTAGTACTCGTCGAAAAATAAATCTTTGCATTTCTAAGGATGGAAGGCATTTTAAACATTTAGAAAGGCGTTAAAGTTCAGATTCTGTTAATTATTAGACTGTTGTGCTGTTAATTTTATTTGACTGTTGTTATTATTATTATCTTCGTTGTTGGCCCGTTGGCCTTTAAACACGCTCCAAATTAATATGGCACGAAGAATTTGGACCAGTCCTAAGGCTGGGTAAAGTGTGAAGGAAGGCAAACATTAGGTTAATATTTTTTTAACTTAATGCAGGTAGTAGTGAAATAATAACTGATTTTTTCAGAAAAATCGAAATATCTCTTGACATATCAGAGATATCGATTTCGGGTTTTCACTGGATAATTCCTCTTTAAATTACCTTTCTAGCCATGTAATAAAAGCTGTACCATTTCATTTGAAAAAACTGAACAAAACTTCAAAAAAACTATTGTTGAATGTAACGCCACCTCGCGGTTTCATTTTAAACTAAATAATTTATCTCCCAGATTATCTGATTGCCCCAGAAATTGCCTCTTAAATGAATCCAAATTGAGGAAAATCGGTTTAGGTAAACGGACATTAGACGACTTTTTTTCTAAATAGGTAAAACTCCCCCCCCCCCCCCCCCCCCCACTTCTTTATTCGCGAAGTTACGACAAAATGTCATAAAACAAAGTCATAAAAAATGTCATAATTTTTTTTTTCCTTAAAGCTGTGGGATAAATAGTTTTCAAGATACGGCTGCGACCCACCCTTAATGGGACACCTGGTACAATGAAGCATATTTAGAATATGAATTCATTGCCATGGATGACAAGACACGATGTGTTGGTTGTTATCAAGTTCTGTCAACGAAAACCATGAAGCCTTCAAAATGAGTCCGGCAACTGGAAACAAAACACCTGCCTTTTCGAGCATAAATCACTCGTCTTGAAAAATCAACAAATTACTGTCAACAAATCAAGCCGTAATGAGACCGCAGATCTTCAAGCATCCTATTTTGTAGTATTACGAGTGACCAGGGAGTCTAAGCCTCACACGATTGCTCATTTTCTCCGCTGCCACTGATATGCTCAATGTGATGATAAGTCCAAAAGAAGCAAAAAAGTTTAATTATGTTCACGATCAAATAATAGATCAATAACAATTTTTTACTATACCAGGTCGACGAGTAAACGTGTCGAACTTAGCGTAATTTTTGTATTTTGTCCGATACAAATGCGAGGGGTCAATTAAAAAAATATACTATTTTGCAAATCAAGTCTTGCAAAAGTCTTTATTGGTGCAACACAAAACAAAATCTTGGACTTTAATAAATGCATTGCGGTATGTACTTATGACGCGAAAGCGATAACGGGGAAGAACAGTGGTCTGATAAATTCTTCTATTGAAACCTTTGGTGTCAAACACTAAACTTGAAGAGATTTACCACTAAACACCAAATCACTTTTTTCTGTTTAGTGGTAAATCTGTGGATTTAATCTCAGATCGGATTACATCATGTCCTGATGATGCTAACAGGGTTAGCAAAACGTGCATCGAAAAGTTCAAAACAAGTGATTTGGTGTTTACTGGTAAATCTCTTCAAGTTTAGTGGTATGATAGTAACATTAAAAGACATTAGTCACATATGGAATAAACGCATTTCTTCCTTTACAGATAATTTAGAAAATTTTCTGTCAAAAGCCGTAAAAATTGTTAATTTTATTAAAAGCTACCCGTTGCAGACTAGATTGCTTTCCACATTGTGAGAAGAAATGGGTGCCAAATACGACTCACTGCTTTTCCATACTGAAATCAGATGATCGCGAGTAAAAGTTCTAATTATCATAATCCTAAAGAAAATAATCTAAAGGCATTAAATCGCATGACTTTGGTGGCCAATTAACAGGTCCGTTCCGCGAAATAATTTTCTCTGCGAATTGTTCCTTCAGTAAATCGATTGCTGCATCTTGTTGGAACCGCATTTCCAACAGATCAATACCTTGAATTTGTCGATAATTCGGCAAATACATCTCTCGATTGCACGATTATGCGCACCATCAAATTCACGAAGGGCTGTGTAAGTTTGGCGCGCAGAATACTGAACTGTGGCACACGCGCAGTGTTGCTCCGATGTTAAGAGGCACATCTAGTGTGATGCTTTAAAAAAATTGGGTTTTTTTGCATATTTGGATGATCTATACCTTCAAAAATAACATACTAAAATTTCAAGTGCGGATCTCTAATAGTTTTTGAAGTACAAAGTTCTAATTTTAAATTTAATATTTTTTTTTAATTAAAAGGAATTTTTCGTATATTACTGCCAGGCACATGGTTTCGTTGCTGCTAGAAATAGCTCTGGCATATTTGAACGACTCATTTAGTTTTACTGTGACCGTTCTATTGAGCATATCGTAGTTTATTTTAGTAAAAATGAGTGAAAAACGTCTGTATTCTAACCAAAAAGGTTTTAACAATAATTCTAGACATAGATCAGTTTGGAGAAAACGAAAGTTTGCGGAAAATAAACATACAATCGAGCAGTCCACCGCGAATACCAGTACGTCGGCTGAAACACTATCACATAATAACGACGAAGAAATTGTGATTGATCCAACTCATGGATTTTCGATTTTTTTCTGCAATTAGCCATTTAGTGATGTGCAAAACTTGTGACAAAAATGTGACTTTTAATCGAGTAAGTCCGCTTAGGGGTGCTTAGGATTTAAAATTGCAGTGATGTATGAATGCGGTGTTTCGTACATAAACTCCGGGCCTATAATTGGAAATGCATGTGAAATAAATAGACGTATAGTGGCTGTGAATAATAGAGTGAATCTTTTTTGCGGTTTGATGGATCTAGTGAGTAAATTCTAGCATTAAACTTTCGCTGGATGCTTCGCGAATTTATAGACAGCAACAGAATCAGTTTGTAAATTTAGTATACAAAGAGTTCTAGAAAAACAGAAGAAGCTGACATTGGAAAAGAAAATTCAGATCAAAATTTTACAAACTTTCAAGGAAAGTTTCTGGAGATTGCACGTGGAAAAAACCTGACCATACTTTACGTTTTGGCGTAGTAACTCTTGCAGAAGATCATTGATTCGTGTGTGAAATCTACTTACTGTCAGCATTGTGTCTTGCATTGTCCAGAAGACGCAGAAAGCTGGTGCGCTTACATCCTCGCGGAAGCTGAACGATTGGACTTGACAAAATTCTAGAACAATTACCTGCCACTTGATCCAAAGGTTCAAAAAGCTCTGAAGCCAATATACGAGGACTGGACTGGGCCTAAGTTGCTCGACAGATGTCAGGGAAATAATACACAAAATAACAACGAAAGTTACAATGGCTTACTTTGGCACTTTGCTCCGAAACACCTCCACAGTGGTTTCAAAACCATTGAATTAGTCAATTAACTTGCTACTACAACATTCAATGACGGTTTTTCATCAATTCTAAAAATGATGGGAGTGATAATTGGACCTGCAGCAAGAGATTATGCTGCTGACACGAGGATACGAGTAGCGGAGCATCGCAAACAGGCTGCCTGTTTGAAAGAAGGTCGATCAGCTCGAAGGGGAGCTTCAATAGCCCAACAGTCGGTTTTCGAAGAACAGGAAGGTGAATTGAATGGGCCTGGAATAGCAGATTAGTTCTATGTCTGATTTTTTTTTTTTTTCGTTTTTCTCAAAAATTTATTTTTCAATTTTCCTGCAGTTCTAACTCGATTACGAATCCTCCGATCGATTTGATTTTTTCCAGCATATTTTGTATTTGTTTCTTCACGCAGTGACCTTCCAGTTTTTCAATTCAATAAAAAATTTAATTTTATCATGCCAAAAATCACCAGATTTTTGAGCGAAAATCTAAACTTTTCAAACAAAAATCATCTTTTTTTAAGCGATCACATTGGGTGTGCTCCTTAAACGTTTCATGATGATTTTCCAGACATGTGATGTGCCATGATGACATTTATTGGAAGCGACATGCGATATTTATCGGATATTCAGGCACCCTAAAAAAATCCCAATCAATCTATCAATCAAATCTATCAAACGATAAGCGTGATAAAGATAAGCACAATCATTCTATCAAACGATAAGCTTGAAATTAATGTAGTAAAAAGGAAGCTGGGAAACTTTCCAGAAATGCAATAACCTTTGAGCTCACACTGCCATATATCGGAAAATAATATTTTTTTTCTCTGTCCTCTTATATGAAAGAATTGGCATGTCAGAATGAAACTTCGCATTGATTTATAAGAAGAATGGAATAGGCTAAAAACTTTTTGATTAGCCTACGTATAAATCAGCAAAATATGGAAAAACCTATAAGAGAAACTGTAAAGCTACGTCCACCATCAATAAAAAATTGCATTGTGCGAGCTGCATGTGTCGTAAGTAGTCTGTCTGCGCAGCAATGTAGACGCTCTGAAACACAAAGCCACACACACATATTGTCGCCGTTCAGCATGCACACGAACCATCTATTGTCCACCAGATAATTCAAATGAATTGTTCCAGTAAATTCAACACACCCGCAAAATTGTATTTGTGTGGACCCAGCTTAAGATAACAAAACGAAATAATATAGGAAGAATAAAACAGCTGTGACAACAATGGACATTAATTAACAATTACTTGTTAATTATTATTGTGCGATTAAGTGTTTAAATTCAATTTTATTATAAATCACAATCCTAATCATTAATTAACAGAAAATACTTACTAAATGATTTAGCAATGTTGAATAAAATCATTAAAAATAATGGAATCATCCATTCTGACTTCATAACTCAACGCCTACACTTCTTTTAGCAATAAAATTATCAAAATAACACCTTGCGGAACAATGCGTAAAATATGGTCCAGCTTTTGATTATTGCGTACAAAATTTGACAGCATTTTATATATATATGATATGGAGTGCGTTTATCTTATATGATTCACATTTCTGATTATTAGTACTTATCAAAAAAATATTGATTAGTTCTTTTGTTGTCAGTGGTGTACAAAGCCGAAGACAAATCAAATGATTAAAAATGAACTGCTGTTATACCAATATACATAATCAAGAAAAATTAATTGTTTTTGATTGCCTCATTATGTATGTGATTACAGTAACAATCATGGCTCTCTAATCTTCTTCTTCTTCTTTTTGTTCGCCTAATCATGCGCCCATATATTAAAATTGACCTTGTGGAAAATCGTCAAACTGCAAACTTCGCAACGTCACTAGTTGTCGAAGTCTCGGCAAATGCTCGGAACAGTCTTTCGCTTTGAGCAAATTTCGTCAAACTTAGACGTCTGCTTTGAGACAACGTTCTTGATTTGCCTAAAAATTCAAAATTATGAAACATTCCAAACTCTTGAGCTATTTCGCTCAACTGATGAAACCCAAAAGGTCGAAAGCAACAAAATCCATCTTTTCTATTTATCGTAGTGTTAAGATGAATCCCAGAGGAGGGTGATCACATCGATTCGTAAACCGGACAACTGGATAATTGTCAAAGCTCAGAATTTCACAAAATTTCTGCGTTTGAGGCACCTTTCCAGTGTCTTCGACACGCTTCGAAGTGAAGCCAGATACTCTGAAAATCTGTTAAGTGTTGTTACTCGTTTCGACTTAGGTCCGTCTCTTCAATCAGAGAAATCACCCTGAGACAAAGTAAAAGTAGGGATATGGCATAAGGTCCGATGTTAAGAACAAATTGCCTTTGTGGAAAATCGTCAAATTACAAACTTCGCAGAGACACCAGTTGTCGAAGTCTCGGTAAATACTCTGCCCGATTCAGTCTTTGGCTTTGAGCAAATTTCGTCAGACTTAGACGTCTGCTTCGAGACTTATCAAAAGGTAGCTCAAAAGCTTGGAATTTTTTATAATTTTGCTTTTTAATTGTTGAATGAAAAACAGATTTTCCGTTGATTTCAATTTTTTTATTGATAATTGAAGCATAGTGTATGATATTTAAACATAAAATACAATATCTGTCAAATGACTAGCTCTCGCGGCTCCATAGACATCCACTTTGTCAAAATTTTGGATGACATTTTGGCATATCCGAAGCTCTTTCTCATCGATAAGTCGAATAGTTTCATCCTTTTGTTCAAGAATCGATTGTGGATTGTCATACGCCATTGTTGTAAACGTCGACTAATGGACATTTATGGGCTTTTAGCAATACTTTCACGTACCAAATCAATATGCCCTGGTGAACGACCACTATAACTATATATTGCTCTTCTTTTATCTTCCACCGAACCCGTTTCTTGAAATTTTCAAACAATTCGATTGTTAGTGCTTTTAGTTGCACAATTGTGCAAACTGTAAATATCACATAGTTTCCTAAAACATTTATCACTGTATACTCATTTTCATAAAATAATTGAACAATTTTTACCCGCTGTTACAATGTGTGCTACTTCATTTTTATAAATGTTATACATTACACTTCTATCGTGCCTTATCGTGATACAAAATGAAGAAATTATTTTGCCCCATTAACATCTACAATATCTCTGATACTTGGTTCGTGATTACTCAATACAAAATCCTTGAATTTTGGTAATGTTTTTTTGTACTGTTGACGTGGAAGGTCTTTCTGAATCAGTTACATCTTCAACTGTTTCTCTAGGGGTACACAAGGTGTGTCTCTCCGCAAAACATACCACACTACAGCTCAACCAACATAACTTGCCACTCATCACTATCACTATCTGACAGAGGCAGAGACCGGAGAGCTGCTCAACTTTTAACGTTAATGTTTTTAAGCAAAATAAGAAGTTTGTGCGTACTGTTTCACGGATGGAAAAACATGTATTGGGTTTTTCTCCAGTAGTTCATCTGGTTGTCGAGTTGGTCTCTCTCGAGAGGTTGCAGACGTTTCGCCAAAATCTCATTTGGCATCTTCGGTGCTTACTGTCGTGAGGTTCGTGACTTTCTGAGAGAGATCGCTACTACTACTACTTCTTCCTGGATGTTAAGTTGACCCGAAGGCCTTGACTTTAATTCTCTGATTTGTTCCGGATGTCGCGACATAATCGTTTATCCGGAGGGTATTAGTTGCCGTTTTTTAGACAGGATTGTGATGGCCGAAGTGAGGGGTCATACTGGGGCAACGGCCGGCAAGGAAGCTGCCGAAGCTCTAATTAGCGGATTGTCCGAAAGGGATGCCGTCGCTAAGAATTTGTCCAGTAGTCTGGACAGGAACGTCTGAAGCTCTGGAATATCTGCCTCCCGGTGGATTTGCGCATTCCTTACAAACCAGCGAGCGTTTACTATAGAGCGAAGCGCACGTGATTGAAAAGACTGAAGTCTTTTAATCGATGAGGTTGGAAGGAACGGGTACCAGGCCGGATGTCCGTAAATAAGGACTGATCTGACCATGGACTTGTACAGGGTTAGTTGGTTGTCGAGCGTGAGCTTACTTCTTCTGTTGATTAAGGGGTACAGCATACGGAGCATTCCGTATGCTTTCTCGGTGGCTTTCTTGAGATGCGACAGTCATGTAAGGGCCTTGTTGAACTCGAATCCCAGATAGTGAACCGATTTGGCCCACTTAATAGGGATTCCGTGTAAAAGGATATTCTGACGGATTATCGGCTTTCTTCGGGTAAAAAAGACAGCCTGGGACTGCTGCGATTGATTGCTAGTCGCGATTTGACCAGCCATCTCCAGGTTTTCAATGTCTGCCTTTGGAGCCTGGATGTAATCACCGAGGAAGCGTGAGCCGACGTATAAAAAGCCCTATCATCAGCATAAAATGCAGTCTGCACGTGCGGAATCTTTGGGAAGTCCGCCATGTTGACATTGAGGATTACGGGGGCAAGAGGGGAACGTTGCGGTACTCCCTCTTCGATTCGCTGGACGGATGAAAGAGCACCATCGACGAACACTTGGAAAGTGCGTCCAGTCAGAAATGATGCCAAAAGCTGGACGAGGTCTGTTGGTATACCGAGTCTGAGTATCTTGACTATGAGTGCAAGATGCCAAACTCTGTCGAATGCTTGCGAGAGGTCTAGAAAGACAGCTCCCGTGTGTCGTTTTCTGTCGAACCACTGCCTTACTACGGAAACCAAACTGTTTGTTCGGCAGAATATTCTTATCAGCAAGAACACCGTCCAGAGCACGTAAAATTGCCGATCTTATCAAGGGCGCTAAGCAAGCTAATCGACCTATAGCTACTTGGCTTTTGCGGGGTTTTTCCTTTTTTGAGGATTACGATGATTTGGGCGTGTTGAAGCCTGAAGATTGCGTTGACTATAATAATCAACTGAGCAATTTGCTTATTTTGTACCTATTCAGCTGCATCGGGGAGATGCGGTCACGACCAGGAACTTTTCTGATATTTAGACCTCTGATAATACCGTGTATTATCTTCGGCGAGGCAATTTGGCTGATCAAATAGCCGGGATTAGGAGTTCCATGGTAAGAAAGAATTTCCTGTTTGAACTTTTCATCAAAAATGGGATGGTTCGTCTGGAACAAGGAGGTTCAGCCTGTATCTTTCCGCCAAAGATAACAGGTCAGCTCCTATCCTGTTTGTCAGTTCCAAACCCCACGATTGGTTATGAGCGTTGTAATCTCCTCCAATGATGAATGAAGCGTTGTTATCCAGGAACCTGCCAGCTTTACCTGAATGAAGATAGGTTGATGAGATTACCTTCCAGAGCCACTTGCACAGACATGATCTCCGAAGAAGGGAGACCCGTCGAAGGCAGCAGGTTATGTCTGATTTATCTCTTGACGAGAATCATCAGACCACCCACTGCTCCGCCGAGCTTGTCCTCTCCATAACAGCAAAAGTTCTTAACACCGAATCTTTCGCTCGGTTTAAGGAAAGTTTCCTGAATCAGGGCCACGTCTATGCTGTGATCTTCCAGAAACGCAGTTAGTTCCAATTTTTTCCCGCTCAAGGAATTGGCGTTCCACATTACAACCCTCAACAAATTTTTATTATTCATTGCTGGGCTGGAACATGGCTAGCGCAAAATTGATCTGCTCTTGAACCATAGCAGCCATCTGCTGCATCCATCACGATAATGATGGAGCATCATTACCGTGAAGTTTGGTAATTGGATTTTCGGAGCTTCCATCCTGGGAGCAGCCTTGGGAGGGACAACCGGCGTGGTGTCCGGGGCTTTTCTGTTGTTTTGAGTGACCCATACGAATGTTGGGAGCGGAATCCTTGGCGGCGGTTTAGTTGAGACATTCGATTGCGATTTCTTGCCCTCACCCTTGTTCGGGAGTCTTTTGGGACAAGTTTTCACGTTAGCTGGGTGCGGTCCACCGCAGTTAACGCATTTGGCTGGAATGTTCTTCGACTTCTTACAATCCTTCGAGGCGTGATTCGTGAAACACCTCAGGCATTTAGGGGGGGGGGGGGGGTGTTGGCATGGCATTTCTTTGCCATGTGCCCATAGACCTGGCAGTTGAAGCACTGCGAAGTCTCCCCGTTGGCTTTAAGTTTTCCACCTTTATTTTCTGGTGGACCAGATATTTGATGTTATGAATCCACTTTTGTTATTTAGGAAGGATTACATAGACCATGGCTAGTGGACCCTTCTTATTTTTCCATCTTTGTATCTCTGATGGCGTAAAGCTCTTCTCTGATTTCCTGCTCTGTGACCGTTTCCACGAAGTTACGGAGCAGTACGTGAAGCTGCTTTTCAATCTTTGTACAAAAGGTGTGGTAAGCTATGGATTCCTTATCGAGAAAGGCCGTCAACTTTCGGTAGTCGTCAGCCGTCTTAGGCTGAATCTTAACCCCTTCTGAGTGAAAAACGCACACTAAAAACTGTAGAAATTAGCTATTTCCAAAGAAACTGCTAAATTCCGGAATATTCGTTAATAGATGACGTCACAGGGTGACTCGAGGCACTCGGATAGTATTAGGAAGTCGCAACCAATGGGAGCGAAAAAAAAATACGCCCTCACTGTACGACTGCTCTGATTGGAATGGAGAGAGATCGGTTTGCCCTGTGATTTATCTCTTCTGGCCTCGGTCTTAATCGGTAGCGATTGGCTGGCACGGGCGCTAGCTCCGCACCCTGAGGCGCTTACGATGTCTTTGTTTCCAGTCGTGGTCTGGATGTCGGGTTATCTGGGTCTGCTGGTCTAAGAACGCTTTTCCACGTTGGCGGCAAGTGTAGAGCGTCATCCCACTTGTTTAGACTTCCTTGCTTTTCGATCTCTATAGCTTCTCTGATCAGGCGTGTCCGAAAATGGTTCAACAAATTCTACCAACAGATAGAAGGCGCAGCAATTGGGTCATCCCTCTCCCCTGCTGTGGTAAATCTATTCATGGTGTATTTTGAAAGGCAAGCCATTGAAAAGGCCCGTCCAAAACCAAAGCTCTGGTTAAGATATGTCGATGATATATTCGTCATATGATTTTTCGGAAAAATAGAGCTCTACAACTTCCTAGAACATTTAAACTCCCAACACCCAAAAATACAGTTCATACTCGAAATTGAAGAACAAAACAAGCTACCGTTCCTGGACGTTCTAGTCACAAAAACAACAGAAGGGCGCCTACGACACACGGTATACAGAAAACCAACAGACAAACAGATATCTCAACGCACAGTCACACCACCACCCCATTCAAATCCAGGCAGTGGCAAACACCCTAATCTCAAGATCCATCCACCTTACGGGCAACAATGCACAAAAGGCGGAACTCAACAACATAACGAACACTCTAAAACAAAACGGCTACTCAAAAAAGACAATCAACCGTGCAATACAACAACATCAAATACAAAAAACGACTTAACAAGTCGAAGAGACATTCAACGTAATACTGCCATACATCAATGGCACCACTGAAACCAAGTGAATACAAAATAAGGACAGCATACAAACCTTACCTAACAATAGTCGCATCCTTGAGAAACCCGTAAGACAAGGTCAGACTAGAAAATCAATGAGTTTATCGCATCCCATGCTAAGGCTGTAACAAAACCTACACCGGACAAACAAACCTAACAATAAGCAAACAAACAAGCAAACTCCCGACAGGGACCAACTCGACAATCGGATGAACTCCCGGAAAACCCAATACAATACTTAAATGTATTTACTTGTATTGTTTCAATTAATTTAAATTTAAATTTAAAATTAAAATTAATTTAAATCTAAAGAAGGCATAGCAATACAGTTATTTTTATTTAAATTAATTATAGTGGTTTCTTTTAATCTTCTGTATTTTGTTACCGATTCTTTTAATACCGTTTTGGAATTATTCCAATTGATTTTATGTTCCGATTCTGATGCGTGTTGGCAAATTCTAGATTTATTAAAATCGCCCTTTCTAAGAAGGTTTTTATGTTCTTTTTATTCTAACAGCTAACGGTCTAGATGTCTCATCTATATAGAATTTGCCACATTCGCAGGGAATTTTATAAACCATTTTGGTATTCTGTTGTATATTATTTGGTTTGGTTTATGTTAATATATTTAAGAATTTTTTTTTGTTTTAAATGTCCTTCTTATGTTGTTTTTATTTCCTACTCTTTTAATTTTGTCAGAAATACCGCGGATGTAAGAAACTGTGATTTTAGTTTTTTGAGCGTTATTATTATTATTATTAATAACCCTACTTATTGTCTGGTATTAAAATGTCTTTGATGTGAATTGTTTCTTTTTGTAATGTATCACTGTCGGTGCAAGTTTTGCTCTGTCATATAAACTTTTAATTACTCCTATTTTGACTGATTGGAAAAGAAATTGAGATACCTATCTGAGTATGTTTTCTGTAGTTCTGTGTTCTGTAGTTATATGTTGTTATGTTTTAATACTAAAGTATTGAGAAATGGCAATTTATGTTCCCTCTCCATCTCTAAAGTAAACTTAATTGTAGGCTCTCGAGAATTTATATTTTGTAAAAAATATTTAGAGCATCAATGCTATGTTGCCATATAGCAAAAATATCATCAACATATCTAAGCTATATTATTGGTAATAGATTTAATTAATATGTCATTCTCGAGTTCCTCCATAGAGATAATACTCATCAAAGGAGACAGAGAAGAACTCATGACCATTCCGAAATTTTGTTGATAATAATCATTTTCTAATTGAAAATATGTGGCTTTTAAGCACAGAGTTAATAATTCCAAAATTGCATTTATGTTTAGTTTAGTGCGGTCTTTTAATGTTGTGTCATGTTCTAATCTCTTTCTAACTAAAGTGAAACTAAGTAAAAGTGATTTATCTAACTCTAGTGATTAGTTCTAACTAAGTAAAAGTGATTTATCAACTGGTACATTAGTAAATAAACTCACCAGGTTAAAACTAACCATTAAATTTTGGATTATAATTTTAATGTTCGAAATTTTATCTAAAAAATTTGAAGTCTGAATTGAATCTGAAGATTTTTAATATATGAATTTGTTCTACCCGAAAGTGGATTTAAAATGTTTAATAAAAATTTTGATAGTTTATAGCATGGGGAATATATACTACTAACTATTACTATTATATTATTCAGTGGGCTATTAGTTTTGTGTATTTTTGATAGACCATAAAAATGAGGAGGTTTACTATAATGTGGTGTAAGTTGTGATCTTTCTAGATCTGTAAATTCACGTTTGTGTTTATATAATGTATTGTAAATTTGTTTCTCTATTTTTAGTGTCGGATCTGTAGGTATTTTAGTGTAATTTTCCTAATCAATTAACGTATTAATTTTGTTATTATATTCTGTAGTGTCCAGAATAATGTCAATGTAAGTATTGTTGACATACACAAAAAATATATTTACCGGGGGGAAGACCCTCCGAAATGTTACCGTTAAAAGTTTGTATTTTTTTAGAACATTTTTATATTTTTCAAATTTTGTTCGTTAAAGAAATTTATTAAAGAAAAGAATCACTGATAATTTTGTCTCCGTTTGGTTTTTTGTTTTTACCCAGTGATTCTTTTTTTGCAGATATTGCTTTATATATTGCTTATAAGAACAGATATTTTTTGAGTTTTAGGTCGTGGCAAAAAACCCAAAAAAAAAAAATCATGTATGAACAAGCCACGAATCATTCAGACATTTCCTCGAATGTACAATCCATGTAACAATGTTTCGCAATAAAGTTTCAGTTAAGTAAATTAATAATAATTAACCACGAGTGATTAAAAGAAGTGTATTCGTCAGTTTCAAAATTAAGTACTATAACACCAACTATACCAACATTGGAACAACTAGAACTGGTAAAAATGCAACTGGCCAATATAGAACTGGTGAGCGAGACAATAGAGGTGACAAATTGGTTGATTTTGCTGAAGGGCAAGTAAAAATAGCAGCAGAAAATGGACATGGAAAAGTCCATCTGGACTCACAAGTGAAATTGATTACATCATGACAAACGATAAAGCTATATTTTGTAATTGTACTGTCTTTAACAATTTTAATGTTGTAAGTGACCACCGAATGGTATGAGCAAAAGTTAGGATTAATTGTCGAAGAGAGCGCGAAAGAATGGTAATGTCAAAAAAGGACAAAGTGGATTCTGGGAAACTGCTGAAGAGATGCAGCGTTTTTGAGATTGCTTTGTCAAACCTCTTTGCTGTGTTACAAGATCCGGAGCAGATGGAAATATCAGTTCAATATGAAGAAATCACCAACAATGTGCTTTAAACGGCTGTTTCAATAGCACCAGAAGAAAAATGTCTCAGACAAAAATCTCCAGTGAGATCATGGATTTAATGAAGAAACGACGGACTATGAGAAATGCAGGAAGTCCTTTTGGCAGAGTCGAGTACACTGAGCTCTGCAAAACTATATGAAAACGTATCAGAGAGGACACACGCCGATTCAACATGCAGCTAGTGCAAAAAACCCTGGAAGAAAACGAAACGAAACGGAAGGAATTATCAAACCTAGTCAGAAGCTGGGAAAAAAATAGAACGCAAATTTATGCCTTAATGCATGATGATGGTACAGTATGAAGGGTGCGTACGCAAATGTTAGAGATTGTGAAAAAATTTTATTCTCAGTTATACGAAGATCAGAACCGATCAAAGACAACAATACCCATGGAAGAACAAATGCCAGATATCCTAGTGGAGGAAGTAACAAGGAGGAAATAACAATGCTATAGAATCGATGAAAAATGGCAAAGCTCCTGGAAAGGCCAGTGTAACTGTCGAAATGCTAAAAGCTGGTGGTCGGACGTTACATAAAACATTGGCAAAATTGTATTCAAAATGCCTCAAAGAACAAAAAGTACCTGACTCAACGCAGAAGTGATCATTTTACATAAAAAAGGAGCATAAGAAGATTTAAAGAACCACCTCCAATAAGCCTCCTATCAGTGTATAAAGTATTTACTAAGATACTATCTAAAAGAATGTCAAGAAAATTGAATGACGCTCAACCAACGGAACAAGCAGGATTCAGAAGTGGATTTACTACAGTGGATTACATCCAGGTTGTACAGCAGGTCATAGAAAGGCACAACAAATACACCATGCCAGTGTACTTGGCTTTTATCGATTACGAAAAAGCATTTGACTCCATCTCAAAGCATGCCATAATGAATGCACTGTTAATCCAGGGCGTAGACAAATCATATGTAAACCTGCTAGGATCGATATATGATGGAGCTACAGCGCCAATTCATCTTGATGATCTTGAAGTGGGAATTAATGCAGAACGATATGTAAGACGGGGTGACGCAATAGCGCCTATTCCTTTCTCGGCTTGCCTTGAGGAAATATTCCGTAAACTAGACTGGGAACAGGATGGTGTAAAGATCAATGATTCAAACTTAATCCATCTTAAATTTGCAGATGATATCGTTCTCCTTTCACAAGACACAAAGGAGCTGCAAAGAATACAAGAGTTGCAAAGGGCTGGCGAACCATTTGGCCTAAAAATAAACCTGAAAAAGAATCAGGTTATGTTCAATAAATTCGCTGAGAACAGGAAAATTTCAGTTTTAGGAATGAATTTGGAAATTGTGGACCACTTTATATATTTTGGACAGAGCATTTCACTGGAGGGGGATACCGCCCGGAAGATGGAACGGCGTATTAAATGTGGCTGTAATACTTTTTTTTTAAATTAAAAATACTTTAAAAAATTGTGTTTCGCACTCTGGTCTTATTTTTTGAACATATTGCAACCGCCCATATTTCCGAACCTCGATATTTGCGGAAGTAGAACACGAGTTTTAACTGGAATTTAAATACATACTGAAATAATTTTTATTTTCAATGAATACATAGAGATCATCTCAATTAATCAATGTTACGTTACCACTTGTGACTGATATATTACTGATTCTTAATTTTCAAAAAAATATTTTAACAATGTTCATTAATGTATTTGTAGTTTATTCGTTAAATAATGACTGTTTATCGTTTGCCAAATATAATGATAATTCTAATCACAGTTTTTCGATTGGCTATTTAGTAAGTTTGCAATTATTTTTCGCTGAAATCCTTATGGTTTTTATTATTTATTTTTTTGTTAAGAACTCAAGGAAAAAAATTAATTGATTTATAAACAAATGTAATAGAGATGACCTTTATATTTAGTTTTAATTTTAGTAGATTTATATATAATTTTAACTATTTGTTAATACATTTTATATAAGAACACAACGATTTAATTTTTACACCCTTAAATTCAAAGTTATTTTTCTTGCTTTTAATTCTTGTAATAGTACAAGAGCTAGCTACGTCGTGAAAACGAGAATTTTAGGTAAGCTGGTTTTTTGGTATGGTCTCTCTTTCGCTCTCTCGGTCAGCTTTCGTGTTACCTGGCTGGCGGTAGAAATTACCTTTACCTGTGCACATAATACGTATAATACTGCGCATATACGCATAATAATTATGCAATAATTATGCGCATATACGCATAATAATGTATAGGAAAAAAATTGAAACTTTTCAAATAATTTTAAGATTTTTTTCACTGATTGTTATCAACTTTTAGAAATATAAATTTATAATTGCCAGACATTTTTATTATTGTTAATAATATGCCAGATGTTTTTATTTATAAAAAAAATCAAAATATTTCATTATGGTTGATATTTTAATATGATGTTCTTTAAATATTAAGAAATGTAAAATTAATTTGCGAGACAATAATTCGATTGTTAAACCAAGAGCCAGACCGATTTAAAGCTGAATAGTAATGCCCGGTATTATGCCGATAGTCAGAGAGACAGCTGCAAAATAGATTACTGGGAAAAAGACAGAGTTACATTAAGTTAATTTTTGTAGCGTTATAGTATGAAAACAATGAAATTTGAGCATTGAGTAGAAGAATAAAATTAGGATCAGACTGAATTGAAATGAATGAAATTAAGAAAGTAAATTATTTAAAGTATCAAAAATTACATTTTATATTTTAAATGCTTTGATCGTCCCACGCTCAATTACAACTGAATAAAGTCTCTCAATATTATTTTTTCATTCTATAATTGTGTCACAAAAAACTGCTGCATTTTCATAACCATCGTCATCATCACTGCTCTCATTATCATAATTATTGTCTTCATCGTATTTTGAAGTATTGCCACTTTCTAGTATTTCACCATCTGTAACGAAATAATTAATTATAACTTTCAATACTTTGTGATAGTTCATTTTTTAAAAAGGAATAAAAGAATTTTTTAACTTTGTTATCTATCACTTTTATTTTTAAACAAAATTTTGTGTGACTATAGTTTCGTAAAACGACTTTACATTCTCAAACACTACTTTAAAACTGAGGTTTTACAGCTGTTTATATATTCTATTTATCTAATTTTATACTTTTATCGGGGTTAATTTATACAATATTTTAAATAGTGGGGAATTTCGGAGATCCGTCTAAAATGTTTAATTTTTTGCTTTTGGGCGCTGTATGTAAAATTTTCAAATTTGTAATCTCGGGAAATATTTGTCCGGTATCTATGAAATGGTTCGCAAAATTAGAGTGTTGTTTCTGTATTGTATCTTTTGTATGTGTTGTTTTTGTATTCAGATTTTGTATTTGCTGATATTTTATCTTTGGCATTAAAAATTTATTTACTGGTTGACTGCTGGGTTTTAAACGCTATTTGCAAATTATGTTTCATCAAAGAGCGAGCTATTTGTTCTGAAATTGGACCGAAATATGAAATTTTACAGTACTTTTTATCATTTGTTTGTTTTACTTTTGGATATACTTGATGAATTAGTAATTGCTTACGTTTTTTATTTATCAAGTAACTAATTTCTTTTTCTTTGAAACCGTTATTTTATGCTAATAGTTTTATTTTTTGCAGTTCTATTTTTCTATTATTTTCAGCTAGTGGAATTGTAAAAGCTCGGTCTTTATATAAGAGTATAAGTCTAGGATTCACCAATATAACATTTAGATAACTCGTTCTATTCGGTATTTTTTTACATTTAATAATAATATGAGCAAGTGATGATGTTAATTGCTCTCCTACAAAACAGACAAAATCATATCTCACGCTTACTTGAGACATCCAAAACTTTTAGTATCAGAAGCTTCCAGTTGGGCCATCAACGATGATAAAAATGTTGGATGTTTCAAGTGAGCGTTTCTTCAAAATTATGTCAGATAATGAACTCATAATAAATGTTGTTGCAATTTAGCTTTACATGGTGCTAATTTTGATGAATCGAAATTTCATTTATATTTTTCAAAATTATCATCAGAATTTTCAAATCAATTAAAAGTATTAGAAAATAAATGAAATCGAACGTCATTAACCTTCAAGGAGTCACGAACCCCATACATACTACAAATTTTTTTTAAGGTGACAAATCTACGCTCAAGTAATTTCTCGTCATCTGTAATAATATTTTGTCTTCTGTAGATTGATTTGTCATTAAACTTATGATTTGTCATTAAACTTACATCCGATTGAGGCTGAAGTTTTAACTCATCTTCCAAGTCATTATTGTACGTGTCGCAAAAAGAAGATAACAAAAACAATCATCACATCAAAATTGTGATTTTTGTTTTTAATACCGAAAATGTGCCATATGACATTATTGACAATGTTAAAATTGTCTGGCAATTATAAATTTATGTTTCTAAAAGTTAATGAAAAGTTGAAAAAAGATTTTAAAATTTGCCTCAAAAGGAGCAAATACAAAAAAGATTAGAATTATATCTGTACTTATTACATAATTTTATTAATAACAATTACCATCATACGGCTGATTATTTAATGAAATGTCACTGAGATAAAAATTTTATCACCTTATGGTACTTTGCCAGGTGTTAGATCTTGTAAGTAGATATCCATAGGTGGGGAATTGAATGAGTACAAAATTATTCAACTAAAAATAAAAAAAAATCAAAATTTGCCCCATCGCTAGCTGCACGTTTTTTTCCATCTCTCTGGCAATTTGTGGATGTCCTTCCAGAGAAACCGTACATCGTTTGAGGTGGTCCAGTCATCAAGCCATTTTTGAACGTAATTGTTGAAGTATTTCATGGAAACTGCATGAGACACCGATAAAAACAAGTGGTAGTCGGAAGGGGCCAAGTCTGGTGAGTATATCAGGTGGAACAAGAGTTCCCAGCCAAGTTCAGAAATAGTGTCTCTGACCGCTTTCTCTGTGTGTTATAAGGCGTTGTCGTGTCATTCTATATGCGGTTACATAAAACTGTAGCGTTCAAAAATTCTTGTATCCTGTATCGTTAGGACAAGTCCAAGACAGTCTAACTCCAAATCTCCAAGTAGGCGGACGTTTTCGCGCCTTACCCTTCCGACTGAGATACGTAGGTTTGCTGGCCAAGTCAAACTTCGGCCAAGTCAAGCTTTCCGACCAATGTGGAAACCTTACTCTTTTTGGGTCCACATGGCACAGTAACCGGTTAGTCAGATCGAGATTATTTCTGAACTCCCGCATAAGGATAAAGGATTGCCCGTAGTCGTACGCAAGGTTTTTGGACACCCAGTATGGGATTGGCAAGAAGAAGAACATAAGGAAATAAGGCCAGATAAACACATTTTTATTATATTTGCATGTACTGATAAAGATCACGGTTACTATTTATTTTTTTTAAAGATATTTTTACCATATTTTCATGTACTGATAATGTACTCATGTACTGATCATGTACCGTCTGACCATATTTGGTTACCCTTGAGTTATATATATATTTCTTTTTACTATTGTCAGAATAAAGGTATTTAATATATAAGTATATGGACTTAGAGATAAGCTGGCGTAATCTAGAGCGATTTGTTTCATTTTTAATTTCTTTCACGGTAAGGTTTAGAGAACTACCTTCCCTAAACCTTCCTGTATCCTGATTTGATAGTTTTATTTTTCCATTTTTTTTAATGTGCTATGTGTCTTTTTTTCTGAATGTGTTTTTTTTGTGAAATACATGTGTAAAATCTATTAAACAGTTTTATTTAAGTTAAACCCCTTCCCGGTTCTAGGGTCCTTTCCTAAATATCAGATAAATTAACGAACCGGGTGGCGCTCATTTTGTATCGCAGCTTCATTCTGTCCTGGACCTTCTTCCCGGTGCTCCCGGCGAACAGCTGCTGTCGCTGTGATCTGTATTTTCTAATTTTGTTCTCAAAGGAGAAAATTCTAGGTCACAAAACTACAAACAATAATAGATAGAAATAAACAGATTTCGTAACATGTGTTTCATGGAAAGCACGTGAGACATCGATAAAAACAAATGGTAGCCGGAACGCAGCAAGTTTGATGAGTACATGAGGCGTTTTAGGGCTGCAAATACACTTTTCCGTGTCTTGTAGCCCGTTCTGGTCGCTTTCCGATCAATGCGCGGTACAAACTAATCATTTGTTGAAGGCAGCGAATGGTATAACTGCTTTACCAGGATTCAAAAGCTCTTCAAATCCCCTCAAATGTCAATGTTTCAGTTCCCAACTGCTTTCCTTGCGTTCGTCTGGGGCTCGGCTGATGACGGGTGAAAGGTTACAAACCGGTCTCGAGAGATACATGACGGCGCATGGTGACAGTTGGGTGAAGGCGATCGTGGCACCACGTGAAGAAAGGGTGAAAGATTTCTGTAATATTTCCCTCCTTCCCTCCATATATATATATATATATATATATATATATATATATATATATATATATATATATATATATATATATATATATATATATATATATATATATATATATGCCTGACTGCTACGAGCATTCGTCGTATGATGGCGTGAGTTGTGTGCGATCACGACCCGTCATTAAAATGGCCAGTTAATCTGGTCTGCCCCCATCGTCTCTCCGAACGGTTTTCCTTGCGTTCGTCTAGAGCTCGGCTGATGACGGCTGAAAGGCTAGAACCCGGACCCGAGAGACACGTGACGTCGCATGGTTGACAGTTCGGCGAAGGCGATCGGTGGCACCACGTGGAGAAAGGGTGAAAGATTTCTGTAATATTTCCCTCCACGGTTCCGTTATGCTACCTTGTGGGCATACCTGGTACTATACCCGAGGTTCCAGGCAGAATGTTACGAGCGGTCCTGACTGCTACGAGGATTCGCCGTATGATGGCCTGAGTTGTGTGCGATCACGACCCGTCATTAAAATGGCCAGTTAATCTGGTCTGGCCCCGATCGTCTCTCCGAACGGCTTTCCTTGCGTTCGTCTAGAGCTCGGCTGATGACGGCTGAAAGGCTAGAAACCGGTTCCGAGAGACACGTGACGTCGCATGGTTGACAGTTCGGCGAAGGCGATCGGTGGCACCACGTGGAGAAAGGATGAAAGATTTCTGTAATATATATATATATATATATATATATATATATATATATATATATATATATATATATATATATATATATATATATATATATATGTAGTGTTAGAATTCTTTGGACTGCATCCAATGAGACCACAGTGTTGAGTGTAATTATACATACCAACTGCTGGGTAACACAATCTCAAGTGGAACACACAACCCGTGTCTCCGCCTAAATGAGTATTTTCCTGATTGCTTGACCGTGAACGGGCCCCACCTATCCCTGCAATTGGAGGGCATATGTTTTGTCTGTTGATGTTCCAGAGGGTACCGACATATGCTCTCTCGTCAAGAATAGGGAGAGAATAGGGATGTGTGGGGCTCATTCACGGTCAAGCAATCAGTAAAATGCTCATCTAGGCGGAGACAGGGGTTGTTGTGTCTCCCACTTGAGATTGTGGAACCCAGCAGTTGGGAATATGATTACACTCAGCACTGTGGTCTCATAGGACGCAGTCCAAAGAAGTCTAACATTGCATATATACGCCATCCGACGGGAAGTCGGAGAAAGTATGGGTTGTTGACTGTGGATAGGAACTCTCTATTCTTGACGAGAGAGCATATGTTGGTACCCTGAAGAGTCTGGAACATCAAGAGACGAAACATATGCCCTCCAATTGCAAGGGTGGGTGGGGCGCGTTCAAGATCAAGCAATCGGTAAAATGCTGTGAATGCTAAGAAGCTTTCGGAACATATATATATATATATATATATATATATATATATATATATATATATATATATATATATATATATATATGAAAGGCTTCCGCGGTCGGTAATATTAGAATGACTAGGTTCTCGGGTAGAACCGCGTTTTAGATTTGTAAAATCTCGACGTTTCGGCTTCCACTTTGAAGCCATTTTCAAGAGAATCTAGTTGATTTACTCCGAGGTCTCAATCTGCCTACTCCCCACAGTTCACAACTAGAAAAGTTGTTCACAAACAGACAAATAACTACAGTATTTAAAAAAAATGAATTTTTAGTAGGCAATTTACACTACAAGGTATACTAATAAAGTATACTACTACTACTACACTACTATACTATATACTATACTATACTATATACTGTATACTATACTCTACTACTACTACACACAAGGTACACTAAAGAGGGAGTAGGTCAGTTGTACTCATGATTTAGACGTCAAAACATTTGTTTACCTTTTAACTTTTTGATAATACTTAATAAATATTTCCATCAGTCCATAATTTACAATTTTTTTTAGTGTATAACTTACTACAGCTCCTCTAATTGTCAAATAAACAGTACACTAATTGTTGTTTGGTTAGGAGGTAAGAATTGAAGATAGGCATATTTTTTGTCTTTCAATGCCAGTTTTGAAATTTTCTCATTATACGTGATACCACGTTTAAATAATTCAACATAAAAAATTTAAGTTCGTAAGTTTGAATAAATCACTAGACGCGTGGATTATAGAACTAAACGAAGTCTTTGTACTAATATAGGGTATTGCATTAAAAGTAAGGGTTTTAGTTTATTCAATTTATTTTAACAATAATTATAACAATAGTTAAATAATTATAGAAATATATGAATACATGGAAATATTTGAAAAAGGATTAGCTTCTCCAAAATAAAATTTAAATCATAACATTACAGAAGTACTACTGATATTTTCATTTGATCTCAATCAATTTTAGGAACATATATTGTATCTCCAACTTTTATAATACCTGACTTTCTAACTTCACAGTTAATACCCATGGTGGGCAAACTGCTGGGGCCATTACTCAGACGATATCTAAAAACAAAGAGAATTTATTTATTTATTTAAAAACTTACCAGAACTCCAACACATACGTCTCTAAAGTTTTTAGTGGTTCTCTATCTAAACTCCTTGATGCATTTTCTGGATCAACTGTGGTCATTATGCAACTAAAAATACTCTAAGTTAAAAATGGTTTTTTTATAATTTTATACGATTTACCGTGTACATTCTTTGACATTTCTCAGTACGACATCGCCAATCTTAATCCACTCCCAGTTATCCTCTGCATAAGCTTCCAATTTTGGTCCATCCACTATTACATTTGGTCGGAAATTGTCCACTGAAACCGTCGATCCCCCTATTCTCTGGTTTAAATCTCGAACTGATGACTGGTTAACTAGCAGGACTGCGGTTAAATCCGAATAGAGACCCTGCGAAGAGAAAAATACAATTATTGTTCACAATTATTGTTCGGTAAAGTTAAACAGTTACACATAAAAGACGTATCAGGTTTTATGAATGCACAGAGCGAACTCAGTTAGTAAAATAGCCTTATTATTCTTCTTCTTTCTGTAACGGTACAGTGCGTTAGTGAGTCTTGACCTCCTTCAACCAATCTGAGGCTATGTGTAAGGCGTACTAACAAATGTAATAACGAAAAAGTAATTAAACTAGTAGGGTAGTGTTCTATCGGGAAATTTTGTTTGCTTCTCGTTTGAAGGGAAGACAGGTCAACATCTGATGCGTATTCCGTGCTAGTTTGGACTAGTTTTGAAAAACTTTAACACGACTGTGGCGTGACTTAACAGGACGGACTTTAACAGTGTTTTGCCAGTGACCCAGGTTTTCAGGTGATTTAAGGCATTCATTGCAAGAAGTGATGAAAATGTACACAGAATAGGAGGTCTTGTGCCTTTTGATGATTGTGTTAGGCGTATCCTAACGTACTACAGAGCCCAGGCACACGTCGAGGGCAGGGACTTAGATTTGTTTGAGCATGTTAATTCGCCTGCGTAATTTCATCAGAATTTTATTAGAGTCTAGATGCCGACACCCTAGACTGTATCCGAGACTCTATAACCAACCAATTTGAGCCATAAAATAACATTGGCCTGGTACAAAACAACAGCGTGAAGCACGATAAAGGAAAACTTTTTGAAAATTGATTCGAATCCACCTACGAATCAATTTAAGAAAAATTATAACAAGGGGTATCAGAAAAGAAAAAACCAAATAATGAAAGGCATGAGCAGGGAAGAAAGCTCTCAAAAACATATAAGCCGCCCCAACAATTCAAGCTACAAATCATTTTGATTCAGTTCTGGAGTCGATGCTTTCATCGACTTTAGACTCATCTGAGGAACCGGGAGATAGTGCAGATATTCTCCAAATTAAAAACAAACAACGACCTTAAGGCACTATACCGATCAGTGGAGCGTAACTATAGGGTGGCAGGGCTGGTAAAATACCGCGGCCCCCGACCGGATGGGGGCCCCCGGTTCGAGAGGCCGCGAGCTCAGAAGTAACTTAAAATTTTTAACAAAATTTAGTAAAAATTATAAATTTTATATATGTACTTAAAATCAATTATGGTAAAGTTAGACACAACTAAAGACCATATACAAATTCAAATAAATTATTAAGATTTAAACGCATTCATAAGAAAAGGATGTCGATCAATTTTAGAACGCATCCATTGGTTGTTTAATTTTTTGTAGTGAAACTTTGGTGGCGCGGGCGAGCTAGTGATTCTCGGGGTATTCCAATATTTTGTTAACCAAGAAAGTGCTTTATTCGGATTTCTATTTTTTTAAGTACGGAGGGTTCTATTACGCATTCTTCGTTTGATTGTTATGACATTTGGTCATGTATATCTTTGATTTTTCCTAGTTTTTGTTTTATTGAATCTGCAAATAGAGGTATAGTAAAGTTAATTGTGAAAGTTAGATATCAACATGTCTAGTTCTAGAAAATAACTAAGTGGGAGCAAAAAACGAAAGAGAACGAGGGAGTTTGAAAAACAAAATAAAAAAATTAAATAAAATTACTCAGTACTTTAAGAATGATGACTTTATTGATGAAAAAGCGAGTTAACAGTGCTCCCAAAGTGAAGAATTGGACGGAACTAAAGGTAACATTATAGTAGATGCAGCACTCGACACCAGTGTATATCCAGATACAGTACAAAAACAACCAGGTACAAGCAAAAATCAAAGTGAATTATATGTTAGTGTGAACAATATTGCATCTTCATGCAATAACATCATGCAATGATTAAGTGAAACGGTTCGTGATCGAAAACGGACATTGTAACCCTAAGGATACTTTCTTAAAAGACAGTGACAATAGATCTTTCCTAGAAAAACATTACTATATTGTTTCCAAGTCTGGCGTGAAACTTGAACGTACACTGAACGTACTATCCTATTCCTTAATACTTCAGAAGGCGTATTGTAAACTATGTTGGTTATTCGCAAATCTGAATTCGTGTCTTACGTATAAACAATGGCGGCTACATGGAACACTAGATAAAGAGCAAGAGTCCATGATCAAGAAAGACTCCTTGATGTTACTCTAACACTTTCAACGTGTAATTTAGCTTTTAGTGGCCACAGAGAAAAGGCAGATAGCAATAATCCAAGTTCACAAGGAAACTTTTTGAGTATTGTCGAGTTATGAGCAAAATACGATCCGATTTTACAAGAATTATTAAGTAAAAAGCCAGGTAAAATACTTAAATACTTAACTCATTTCTGTTCTGATTCTAAAAATAGAAAATGACTCCTAAATGAAATAAATGGGCTATACCATTTTACTCTATCATATTCGACACGACTCAAGATATTTCAAAAACAGATCAAATGTGTGAACTTTACCTATATTGTATGATCGAGAAAGACGAAAATGGAATCTCAAAGGCGCTCGTCATCAAAGAGTCATCTTTAGGATTTCATAAAGTTAAGTTAAGTTAAGTATAATGCAATTTTTGCTTTGAAAGTTCGTTTTGTTAAAGACCAAAAAGCACTAATGAAAACAATTCTGTTAAATTGCAAATCAGATGAGATAAATGAAGCAATTTCACTCAAGAAGATCGAGAACTACAATTTTGTTATGTTATTGGTTTTCCACTGCAAAATTCTACAAACTATCGATGCAGCCTCCAAAGCACTTCAGTCTAAAGCCACCGATCATTCAAATGCCTTAAAACGTTTGAAAATTTGTCTGGAATAATTGGAAAGGTATAGACATGAATTTGAAAATTTAAAAAAGGTAGCAAATAGTGTAGCAGAAAAATGGTCCATCAATCAAGTTTTATATCTGATAAGATATTCCATCTTCAACTTCGATAACATTAAAATCATTGAACTCTACTAGATGGGCAGGACTTTATAATGCAATTTTTGCTTTGAAAGTTCGTTTTGTTAAAGACCAAAAAGCACTAATGAAAACAATTCTGTTAAATTGCAAATCAGATGAGATAAATGAAGCAATTTCACTCAAGAAGATCGAGAACTACAATTTTGTTATGTTATTGGTTTTCCACTGCAAAATTCTACAAACTATCGATGCAGCCTCCAAAGCACTTCAGTCTAAAGCCACCGATCATTCAAATGCCTTAAAACGTTTGAAAATTTGTTTGGAAAAATTGGAAAGGTATAGACATGAATTTGAAAATTTAAAAAAGGTAGCAAATAGTGTAGCAGAAAAATGGTCCATCAATCCTGAATTTTCTAAACCTCATCAGAGGAAGGTGAAAGGCCATTTTGACGAACTTAGCGAAGTTGAGCGTCTCCAAGATCCAGAAAGTTTGTTCAAAGTGAACATATTTTATCGACTTTAGTAACCTGAAATCGCGTTTCCTTCCAATGAATGCAATTGTTCCCAATTTCAGTGTGCAACCTGCCACTTTGCAAAATTTAACAATGAAGTATTAAAAAAAGTTTAGAATTTGTTGATATATATATATATATATATATATATATATATATATATATATATATATATATATATATATATATATAAAAGACATATCTGAATCATTTGCCAGGGAATTACCCCCCACTCAACCACCACTCAAAAACTAACACACACTTGACTCAGGAATGAATTATAAGATCCAAAGAAATCTATATTGGGATGTTCATTGGCTAGTCTGGTAGCTCTTGAGATAAGTTGTTTTGGCCATAGTTAGTTCGTTGGACAGGATAGTGGAAACTGTAAGTGGCTCTTGTAGTTCTCAGTGGAACATGAATATTAATTTTTTCAAGGAGTTCAGGGGTCAATACCCTTCCATGAATGATCCTATAAAGTGTTATAAGATCCCTTTTCCTGTGACGAACAGCGATGGGGACCATATTAAGCTGGTTGAGTATTTCAGAATCCTGATAATTATCCAGTATGTTTAGCTTGTAGGCCACTTGCTTTAGAAACTTGTGCTCAACAGATTTAAGAGCATCAATATATACCCCATAAAAGAGGGACCAGACAGAACATGCATACTCTATATGTGGACGTACAAGGGAACAGTAAAGGGTTTTTAAAGACTGAATGTCATTGAAGTCTTGGGTACATCTTTTAATGAAACCAAGCATTTGGAAGGCCTTGTTGACAACATTGTCCAAGTGAACTGAGAACTGCAAATTTCTCTCCAGGCTGACACCAAGGTCCTTGATAATGGATACTTTGTCTAGAATATGATGGTTAATATGATAGTTAAATTCTATGCTGGATCTACCACAAAAAAAGGTCATTGCCTTGCATTTAGATGGATTTAGTGTCATACCGTTTCTGTGACACCAGTCAAGTTCAGATCATATTGAAGTTTGTCACAGTCTTCCTGGGATCTAACAATGCAACTAAGCTTTAGGTCGTCAGCAAACAGTAAATAAAGGCATGAAGTGAAGCACTCCCCGATGTCATTCATAAATATAATAAAAAGAAGTGGCCCAAGGTGTGAGCCCTGAGGTACTCCAGATGTAGCCAGAAACACTCTGGAGAGAAAACTGCCTATTCTGACAAGCAATCTGCGATTGGTCAAGTAGCTGCGAAACCAAGATAGTAGGGGCTCGGCAATCCCCATAAGCCAAAGCTTATGTATCAACAGGTCGTGGGGTACATTGTCGAATGCACCAGAAAAGTCTGTGTAAATTGTGTCCACCTAGAACCCTTTTTCCAATGCATCCAGCAGAAAATCAGCTTGAGTAAGAAGGTTCAACTCGGTGGATTTACATGGTCTAAATCCGAATTGCTGCCGCAATAGATCAGGCTCCAGAAGGGGGGTTATAAAGTCGCAGACCTAGCTCTCAAAGACCTTGGGTACTGCACTAAGTACACTAATAGGGCGATAGTTGGTTGCAGAAGCTTTGTCACCAGGTTTATAGATTGGCTTTAGAAAGCTCTCCTTCCAGAAGTCGGGGAATTCACCAGTCTTAAGAGAAGCATTAAAGATGTGGTACAATGGTCTAGAGAGGTTAAAGCCACATTTTTTTTTTAAATAGTGTTGGTACTCCATCTGGTCCAGGGCCCTTGTTGATGTAATTTCATTACAATTATGTAATACATATGCTTTTGAAAACAAAATTTATTAGATATTTAACTAAAATGCACACAATATTAGTAATATTGTTGGTTAACTACTTAAGTGATTTACTAAAATTAAATTACAACGTAACGATTTTTACTGAGAGGAACCCATTCAATGAATTTGCCACGGGCCTCAGATGGTATAGTTACGCCACTGATACCGATCCTTAATGGCCCGTCCTTAGTCTTTGGTTCTTCTTGGTCGTTTAGAGCCTATTCTGAGACGTTGTTCACCATTTTGGGCAAAGTTGTTTCAACAACTTCGTGTTGAAATGTTTTCAACAACGAATATCAAGCATTATACTTACCTAACCCAAATCCTAACTCCTTATCTAACTTCTAGAAATTATTCTATTCTAGGCCACTGTATATAGAGTAACCAAACCATGCCGATCGACAATAATAATTAAAAACAAGTTTTTAATTTAGGAATAAAATAATGAGAAGAGAGTTTAGCTTGCTGACGTTTTATTATAAATAATTATTGTTGTCATTGTAAGTATACATATTAGGTTCTTATTATTGGCCTTTTTTACTACCGTAGTTATTTATTTATGAAAAAAGCAATAGGAACCTAAACTTCAAAGTAACCTTGATCACTTTCTAGAAACTTTCGCCACGTTTGCAGGTAACTGTCGAATCTTAGATCGAAAAAAACGTGGTGATTTTGAAATGATAAGGTCATTGGGGCTTTTTTCGACTTCTTCAACATATGTGAGGCGATTATCACCCAGCTAATGTTGCAGGGATCGGAAGAGATGATATCCGAAGAGGCTAAGTCTGGAGAATATGTCGGGTACGATAAAATCTTCCAGCCAAACTAGGTGATTGTTTCTAGATCATTTTTGCTGTACGTGAATGTGTGTTGCCCTAGAAAAAAACAACTTCCCTTCTTCTCTTGCCAGTATACGGCCTTTTATGTTCAAGACCGTCTTTAACACGAATCAGTTACTGCAGACAACTATTATCGTAGAGGATCCGCTTTTCATCTTGAGTCTGGAGAGCAATGGCAAATCTCGCGTTTCGAATTTTCCCTGGCTTGTGTAAACATTTGGAAATGGCTTCCGGTGGTCCTCCAAGTTTGTCTCTGAGCTCTAGCAGTGTATAACAAGAAAATTCATCCAGCAGTGCGTCCAATTTTTTATCCTCCACTTTTTGGCTATTTTGGGCGTTCTGCATCATTTATATCAAAATTTCCAGTTCGGAATTGCTGGAACCACCTCTTGCAAGTACTGTACGAAACAGCACTTTTTCCCAAAGCCACACAAATCACGTCGTGAGTTTCCGCATTATTTTTTTTCAGTTGAAAGGCGAAAAGAAGGCAGTGCTTCAAATACTACTTTTCGAACTACATTTTTTCTCCTTGTTGACTTCTGCCTCTTACGGACGTGACGAAGAGAGTAATCTGGCTTAAACCATAACTGCGTCACTATTCTGCCCTCAGAACGACGTTTCGTCGAACCACCACGCGTGGTAACCGAAGGGAGAAGGGTTATGAAATAAAGAAATGGTCGAAATGTTGGTATAATTTGAGAGATGTAAAAAACAAATATTTTGATTGAATATGAAATGTTCATTCTGCAAATTGTTTTCTAACATATTTGTTAACAAAAATACGCAATAGCATCTTACCGTTGAATAATTGGACAAGTTGACGTAGTAATCCAAGATAGTTTTGTGCGTTTTGGTTATATCTCTTCTGGTACTGGCGTCGTGAAAACCCAACCTCAATCCATTATCTTTTTCCAGAATATATCTGGAAAACCAGGAGGCTGCTTCATCTCCACAATCTACAGCAGATATTTCCTCACCTTTATGGAGTCTATATAGAAAATAATCGTAAATATAACATAACCTGATGTTCTTCAGTGCTGTGAAAAAATATAGTCGCGAAAATCAAATTGGTGTTATTTGATTAACTCATTTTTAAGTGATCTTCAGTTCTAATTACTATGTTTATAGTATATGAATATATTTAAGTTCCTATCTTTATATAAAAGAAGAATTTATGAAAGGATAATGATAATGAGAACAGACAGATGGAAAAGTGAAAAACGGCGTGCGAAGTTTTGCTTTCTCGCCATGAAAGGAAGACGTTTTTGAATCGGATCGTGACTGGAGACAACCATCACCATCGACTGCAAGACCGAATCGCAAGAAGACAACGCTGAGCATTTGGTGGGATCAGAAGAATGTCGTGTAGCGTGATCATCTGAATCTGTGAAGATCATCTCTCAATTTGAACCATGCATTGATCGAAAAACAAGATAAGGCCCTATCACACACAGCAGAAACAGCCAGAGGTACCATTTCTGCATGTGCTCATCAAACTTTCTGCCTTCCGGCTACCACTTGTTTTCATCGATGCCACACTCGCTTTTCATGAAACACATGTTACGAAGTCTGTTTATTTCTATCTATTATTGTTTGTAGTTTTATGTAACCGAAAATAGAATGCTTTAGTATTCCTTGCATTAGGAAACCTTTTAAGCCCTATTTACTGACATACATATGTGCATGTATATATATAATTAGAATTACAGAATTACTAGGTTCTCGGGTAGAACCGCGCTTTAGATTTGTCTCGCTAAAAAATCGATTTGTCTCGCTTTTAAATCTCGCTATTTCGGCTGCCACTTTGAAGCCATTATTAACAGAACCTAGTTGATTTACTCCGAGGCCCCAGTCTGCCTACTCCCCAAAGTTCACAACAACAAAACGTTCACAACACGGTTTTCTAGTTGTGAACTCTGGGGAGTAGGCAGAGTGAGGCTTCAAAATGGAAGCGAGCAAAGGCGAAACATCGAGATTTTACATATCTAAAGCGCGGTTCTACCCGAGAACCTACTAATTCTAACTAATTCTACTAATTCTAACTAATTCTACTTTGCGAACTTTGCGACGGTATTTCACACGTCGAGTAAACGCTTTGAAAATGATGGATGAGATTCCATCGATTGCATATTAACATATATATATATATATATATATATATATATATATATATATATATATATATATATATATATATATATATATATATATATATATATATATATATATATATATATATATATATATATATATATATATATATATATATATATATATATATATATATATATATATATATATATATATATATATATATATATATATATATATATATATATATATATATATATATATATATATCTATACTAATATATAAATATACAGTGGTTTTTACGGATGTTCCGTTATAACTACTGAACCATGCATCCGATTGACTTGAAACTTGGTATCCATGTAGAAAATACATGTACTTAATGAATAGGCTAATATTTATATGGGTGTTGAACTCCCTACACCAGTTGCGGGGGCGTTAATGATCAGAATCGCTAATTATCTGATTTTATAGCTTTTATAAACTTATTATTAAAACAAAAATTTGAAATTAATTTTTTCTTTCTTGGGCTATATTAAGACTAATTAAGAACGTCTGCAACGGAGTTCAAATTCCTAAAGCGGTTGTGAGAGCACTAATGATCAAGTTCAGTTTTTATCAACTTATTATTGATTATTACTATTATCATGTACATTAACTACTATTATTATCAATTTTAATAAATTAATTATTAATTAAACTATTAAATTAATATTTTTCTGTACCATTAAAACTTTGTTTGTTTTTTCTGACCTAAACAAATTTGTACCAAATACCAATTGACTCATTTAAAAAGATATTAAAAACATATCTATGTATATGTATATATTATTAAAAGAACAAAAAATGAAAAAGATTTACGACGTATGAAATTAAAAATTCGTTGGAAAGTAAAAATAAATTATGGTTTGTCGTATGATCCGACAGTTGATTATAAACAAGAATCAAAATTAAGTTCAATGACAAAAATTTGTAGTTATTATAAAGCATTAAAGTGGTTTGGTGAATGTGAAGGTTTATGTTGTTCAGCTGGCAAAATAAAACTAGAACCTTTGCGACAACTTCCAGAGCTATTAAAATCGCTACTCCATGGAACACATGTAAAATCAAATGCATTTTTAAAATCTATCAGAACTTACAACAATGTTTTCCAAATGACATCATTCGGTGCAATGAAGAAGATGTCGTTTTAACTATTTGCGGCCAATCGAAACTATCATGACGAAGATTAAATGTTAGGAAGATTAAATACTATATGTGAGGGCACTATATGTAAGCTTGATTTAATAAGGGAAGGGGAAGTTAAACATTTTTTTTATAAAGAAACTGTAATAATGACAATAACTAATAATGTTAATTTTAAATGCCCAGCGAAGCGGGCGGGTACAGCTAGTATATATATATATATATATATATATATATATATATATATATATATATATATATATATATATATATATATATATACAAACAAACAAAAGTCTGTGACATCATTGAAAGCGTAAAACAATTGAAATGGAGATGGACAGGCCATATAGCGAGGCGATGGGACGACAGATGGACCAAGGTAATCCTGGAGTGGATACCGCTTGATCGCAAACGTCCGCGAAGAAGACCGAAAGCACGATGGATTGATGACATCGTTAAGTATGTTGGACCCGAGTGGCAGAGGAAAGCCCAGGACCGTGAAGGTTGGAAGCATGCTGAAGAGGCCTTCATCCTGCAGTGGATCGATGCGGTCGATCGATCGATATATATATATATATATATATATATATATATATATATATATATATATATATATATATATATATATATATATATATATATATTAAGCTGTTTCAAAAAATTGGACTATTTTATTTTCCTAAAGGTATCGAAAATATTGTTAGAAATGACGAAAAAAAAAACTGTGAAAGTTAGAGTTCTTAATTAATTTCAATTTCCTCTCTAAATAACAGGATTTTTTTATCTTTGGAATTTTATAGCTCTTCGGCGGAACATTTATTAACCTTTATTGATTAATTTTTTTAACTTTTTTAATCATAATCATCATAGTCATTTCTTTTGTTTGCAGTTATAACAAGATTTTAACAGTTACTACGCGTATATACGCGTACTACTACAAACATTTATATCATTTGTAGTTTCTGGGATAGGGTAGTTTATTTTTTCCGACAACTTCGTTATTTTCGATTTTCTCCGATATTTATTTATATGAACAGAGTTTTAAAAAATCTTGTGACTACAATAAACTACAAACAATTTAGCATTAATTTCATTCCTATTTTTCGAGTTATAATCAATATTTACTGCCTTGAACAATATCTATTATTTTTCTTGCTTTTCTTCTTCTGTCTGTTTACTTCCTAAAATGTTTGTGATTATTTCTAGGTAAGAGTGTAACATCTAACTACGAATTACCCCTCAGACATGCCAGTTAAAGGCTGGGTAAGGCCGGATGCCTTTTGAGAAGTGTTCTACGTTGGTCACTCGCCAGTCGGTAGGTTTCCTGTTAGACTTATGGGTAGGCACATAACTAAGGGTTTATAGCCCGAGGGGGGTGCTGGCCTGAGTTTGTCGGAAGCTGACCGTGGTTCGGAACCCACGTTAAGCTGTAGGTCCAGTCGCTAAATGGCCTAGTTGCTGATGCGCCTCTAACCCTAACACTTTACCTTTTTTTTCTTGCATAATTACTAACACTACAAAAAAATGAATTATACTACATTTATTAGCATCGTTTGTAGATAAAAACAAGCAAAAAAAATCGAATATTTTTTAATGTGGATTCCAGCGTAATGAAAAATGGCTTGATTGGACTAAGTCAAAAGATGTACGGTTTTCCTGAGAGAGCATCCACAAATAACCAGAGATGGGGAAAATGTGCAGCTAGCGATGACGCATACATTGAATAAATCATTTTGTACCTTTCTCCCAAGTTAAATGTGTTTTTTAAGGAAAACTTAAGAATTAGTTCCATTAATTATCAGGTTAGTAAAAATAAATTTAAAAAATTCTTTTGAGTTATATTTTTTCGCAGCACCTGATTTAACACCTCATAAAAATACCATTAGGAGTAATTTCTAAAAAAATAATAATTTACAAAAAATGTTACGAAATGTGTGGCTTAAAAATAATGACATAGCGATGGAAAAAAAACATTTTTATCTTTGACGCAAAACTGGTTTGCACACGATGTCGAAGATGCTCCTATTGTTCCGAGGACAAAATTTTCGATAAGGTGCGGGTGATTCTAAGGATTTTTCAAATTGAGCGGATTTTTTAATAATTGAATAAAATATAGAGTTTCCGTTGTTTTTAAAGAATTTTTTATTGATAATTGAAGCACAGTGATAATTTCTGCCAAATGACCACCTCTTACAGCTCCACAGATGTCTACTCTTTTGTTAAAATTATGGATGACATTTTGGCATAACCGTGGCCCTATCTCACTGATAGAACCTCGGGTAGAACCGCGCTTTAGATATGTAAAATCTCGATGAACATAAAACAAGAAGAACGCAAAATTATGAGGAAAATTCTCGGCCCAAAACTGACAGAGGAAGGATACAGACTACATTTTTGAAACACCACAGAGAGACTGTTCAACGTAGCGGCGAACATAAGAAAAAGAAGGTTGAAATTCTATGGACATATCAGTAAACTCCCATCCACAAGACTCACCAACAGAATTCTTACGTACATACAAGGAGTCAAGTCAACAGTACCATGGATCGCACAAGTCAGAGCTGATCTCGGAAAGGCACAAATGGGTCAGACATAGATGATAGAAGGAGGATAGAAGAACGTACAGAAACAAAATACATATGTGGAACGTTGCATCAAAGAGCGAAGTTTCGAGGAGATCGGGAACAAAGTGGACGAGGAGAGAAAGAGAATTCACGGACATATGATGAGAAAGGTGTGGAGGATCAGAAAGAACACTCGAAAATGAGTCAGAATGCTTGCGGGTCTATACGCACCTAATAATAATTATATATATATATATATATATATATATATATATATATATATATATATATATATATATATATATATATATATAAAAATAAATTATTAGATTCGCAGATGATATCGTTCTTCTTTCACAAGACCCAAAGGAGCACGTACAAGAGCAGCAAAGTGCTGGGAAACCATTTGGTTTAAAAATAAACCTGAAGAAGAGTCAGGTCATATTCAATAAATTTGCTGAGGGTAAAAGGATATCTATTTTAGGAACGGAAGTTGTGGATCACATATATATATATATATATATATATATATATATATATATATATATATATATATATATATATATATATATATATATATATATATATATCTTGAGCAGAGGGTTTCAATGGAAGGGGATACCGTTCGGGAGGTGGAGCGACGAGTTAAATGTGGCTGGCAGGCATTTGGCAGGCTCAACATAGTGTTTAAGAGCAAACGACCACTTTACCTCAAAAAGAAAACTCTTTGATCAGTGTGTCCTGCCCGTTATGGCATACGGAAGTGAGACCTGGACACTCACATCCAGTAGTTCGAGTAGCACAGAGGGGAATGGAAAGATATATGCTTGGCATTACTAAACGGGACAGAAAGACCTGCACATGGATCAAAGAAGAAACGAAAGTGAGTGACAGCATTGGAAGAATAAATTAATTGAAATGGGCAGGTCATGTAGCGAGGCGATGGAACGAAAGATGGACCAGGGGGGTCCTGGACTGTATACCGCTTGATCGCAAACGTCCACGGAGAAGACCGAAAATACGATGGACTGATGACATTATTAAGTATATTGGATCCGAATGGCAGAGGAGAGCTCAGGACCGCAAGAGTTGGAAGCATGCTGAAGAGGCCTTCATCCTTTAGTGGATTGATACGGGTTGATGATGATGATCATTCCTACAGCTAGATGATGATACCCTACAGCTAGGTCTTCAGCCTTCATAAAGCATTATTGGGCCCAGCATTAAAACTTGATTGTAAATTAAAAAAAAAGTTATTGGTATATCCTCCAAATTATTTTTTGATTTTAATGTGTAATATTGTAGGGTTCTATGAAAGTCAAAATTACATGCAAACGACATATAGTTTTTTATGGACTCGCAAAGCTTTTGGAAGAAGTAAAAATAAATTTAAAGCTCAACTTTAATTTGCATATAAAAAAACTGAAGGGTAAAAACAAACGCATTGATGCCATAAAAACGTTTTACTAACTTCCCTGATTTGCTAACTTTGTGTGTCGGGACACATTAGGCTGATATTCGATATGCAGAATAAAAACTTGTTTTTGTGTAAACAACACGCGCAAAGCAGGTAAAAACGGTTATTTCCCTCATATACAGTAACATTGCATCATCTGTCTCTCTCTCGCTTTCATTAGGTAAACGGAAAATCAGCTAAAAAACGCGCGCCGTGTTTTCAGTTTTTTTTAGTCTAGATTTGACTGTCTTTGCTGATTAACGCATTTGTTGTTCCAACGCAGCGCCGCTAATCTTTTAATTCTGTTACTTGTGTTATTTGTTTTTGTTGAGTTATGTTAGTTTTTGTTTAGTTTTGTTAGTATTTTTGTGACATTTTTTTGATTTGATGATGGCTGCAATACGCGAGCATTTTGATGATATATAGACGCGCCAATGGTGTTGCACGAGAAGCACAAAGAATCTATCAAGAACGCTTTCCTAACAGACGTTTACCTTCCCGCCACATGTTCCAAAACACTTACCGACGCTTACGCGAAAGTGGGAAATTGAAGAAGATTTTGGCGCTGTTCGAGGAAGAACCTACTAGAAGCATCAGAAATGTACATTCAATACTAAGTATTCTGTGGACGGATGAGTCCAAAATTAATTATGAAGATATTCATAATTTAGACAACCTGCACCACTAGTCGCCGAGAGAGAAGTCAAAGGACAGAGGTCATTTCAGAGAAGATTCAGTATCACTGTTTGGGCAAGTTCTGGCAAAACGTCTTACCCAAATTGTTAGCTGAGGTTCAAATATTTAATGAAGACAGGAGTATTGTATTCCAGTCACGAGTATTTAATTCGTGTTCCAACCCAAATACGTGGGTTGGGAGGGATGGCCCTATTCCATGACCTCCACGGTCCCCAGACCTAACTCCCTTGGAGTTTTACTTTTATTGCACGAATGCATAACGTTAGAAAGAGGATAAACCAACCAGAGATTGTTTTAAAGAATTCGAAGACCATGATCGCTTTTAGTTTTTTTTAATATGCAATTCAAAATTAAACTTTAAATTTAAAAACTTTACCAGTCTATAAAAAGTAGATTCGCTTGTATCTATTTTTGATTTTCATATGACCCTACAACATTACACATTCAAAATTAAAAAAAATAATTTGGAGGCTAGACCAATAACTTTTTTTAATTCAAGTTTCTATGCTGGACTTTTTTCAAATAAAAAATGAAATAATTAACATAAAAAAACCTGTGGGCCCAATAATACTTTATGGAGGCTGAGGAGATAGCAAAAGACCCCTCCTATCGGCCATTTTAATTTGGCAAAACGATGCACCAAACATCCTGTATAGATCATTAGTGAGGCAGTAATTCAGACTGAAGAGAATTATGTTAAACAAATGTACTCTTGAGGGTTTCTTCTTTAGGGTTTGGCTGTTGTGTAGCACAGACGTGCAAGGTTTATTATGGTAAAATACACGCTTAAGAGAACGCAGTGAACTTGTTTACATTTTAAAAAATTCAATTATTGGAGCTCAACGTGTATTTAGGCGAAAAATCCTAATCATCCGGCGCCTCATAAAACGGCAATTTATTGTTAATTAAAATATTTTTCGGCAAAAATTTTACACTTTAAGCCGAATTTTGAGAAGTGGACAAGACCTGTCGCCTACATACAATAATTGATTAGAATACTATAGCAACTCCGACAACATTTTTAAGGGGATTTGTGAAAGAAAAGGTTTTCATAAATAAGCCTAAAGTCATACAATAAGTCAAGGATAACATCCGTGCTAAAATCGCTGCATTAACACCAAATATGTTAACGGAAAATGTGTTAAAAATGGCATAAAATTACATTGCTGCTAATTGCCCACATTTAATTGACATAATTTTTAAAAATTAACACAAAATAAAAATAAAATAAATATATAGATAATTCTGTCCTGTATATTAAATGAGAAATAAACTCTTACATTACGGATACGGTTGGTATGAAGCAAGGTTGTTTTGGATGAACGCTAAAAGATATCTAATTTCTTTTAAATTAATTATAGTTAGATTAGGATGAAGGTCGCATCGGCGACAGGGACCATTTAGCAACCATAGTATGTTTATTAATTGAAACGTTTTGAATTACTACGGCAGATGTTCACTGACATTTAAGATTCTGAGTTTAATGGAGGGGGGCGAGTGTTAAAAAGGGGGCACATTTTCGGTTGGTGGAAGAGTACACGCGTAATGATGATTGAGGAATGAAGGGGATGGATGATGAGAAATGTGGAAGAGGAAGAGCGAGAGTAGCGACTAAATATAATCTGTGATAGATATTTCTCTAAGGCAGAGGAGGAGCACGTCCGGGGAACCGGATCGAAAGAGAGTTGGGAGGTCGCTAGGAAGAGAGAGTCTGGTCCTGATGTTTGTTCTATTAGAAAGTGGCGAACGGTCTGTGTGTGGTGGATCATTCCTCAAGAGGTGCTGGTGAGTGAGAGCACAATGTCCGAATCTCATTCTAAACCAGATGGTGGAGATTCTTTTAGAGAGGAAGGTCGGAAAATTATTGAGGAAGTAGGTTGTTTTGACTTCTCTCAGCTTGTTGCCTCCTTCCAATAGGCTCTAGTGACTCTGTACCTGTTACCTAACAAGAGATTTGATAATGGACGGTGGGTCGGATGAGATCAAAGTGGAGCATGGTGATCCATATGTGACAGCTAATTTGGCATCAGCGTGTCTGCCATCTCGTTTTCCAGTATACCGCTGTGACTCGGGATCCAGAGAAATTGAATAGTGGACCCAGTGGCCCAGATATCATCAACAAAGTCCAGACAGCGGGATATAAGCGAATGATTGTCTAACCCCTTTTCGAGAATTCTGAGGGCATTGGTGGAGTCCGAGCAAACTGCCCATTTGGATGGCGGTTGGGTGACAATAAATTGGACTGATTTTTCAAGGGCAATGGTCTCGGCCGTATAAGGGTTAGATTGGGAGCTTAGCCGAAAGCGAAAGATTTGGGGAAGAAGAGGATTTCCGAGGAAAAAAAGCACGACTGCAGATCCCACACCGATTGCAGATTTGGATCCATCGGTGAAAATATTATTGGTTTGGGGAATCGAGTCCAGGAGGATTTGAAGTGTGGCTCGCGCTGTCAAGAGGCGTAGTTCTGATAAGATGTGGCGGTATAGGTCGGGGATTAAGGAATGAAAAACCGTGAAAGAAGAATGGGCTGAATGAAAGGTTGTAGGAATTGTTTAGAAGTAATTGAAGTCGTCGATGAGTTAGTGGGTCTTTCTCAGCCTCACAGAGCAGGCTAGGGATTGGAGTGGTTCGACAGAGACCCAAAGACAATCTGATGGTTGTGTTCTGGATGGATCAGAGCGCTATAGTCTATCTTTGGCCGGATGGCTGTTAGGTATATTGAACGAAGTGAGCGATAGTCAGCTCCGTAGGTGGAGCGTGCGAAGAACTTTATTAAGCTTAGCGATCTAATGCATCTAGATTCTAGATCCGTGAGGTGAGTCTTCCAGGTTAGACGGTAGTCGAATGTCAGGCCCTGGAATCTTCCTATGGACTGGGTTAGGATCTATCGATCTAGGAATTTGAAGGATTGAAATCTCGAGTAAGAATTTTTGCTGCAGAAGTGTACGATGGTAAGTTTTTCTGGGGAGAAATTAAAACCGGAGAGGGAGGACCAGTCCGAGTGCTCACCGAAGACGCTCTGGATTCTTCTCTCGCAAACATGCGGGCTGGGGGAAGAATAATAGAATAAAACGTCGTCGGCGTAGAGGCGAAACTGTACATTATCTTCGAAGATTTCAGAGATCCTGTTGATGGCCATATTGAATAGGATAGGACTAAGGACGGATCCCTCTATTACCCCATTCTCTTGTAGATGATAAGAAGACATATGATCTCTGATTCTGACATTGAATAGGCGATTGACTAAAAATTTGTTGATTAATTTCATTAGTGGGCCTCGATAACCCCATAGGTGCAAAGACTTGATGATTTGGTATCTCCATATAGTGTCAAAAGCAGACTTCATATACGAAAAGGCGGCTATGAGGTGGTGACCTCTTGTGAATGCTTCCTTGATGTTCTGGTCGAAACCAACTAGGTGATCTAGAGTGGATCTATGTGGGTGGAATCCTAGTTGATGTTTGTCGAGAAGAGAATTTTTCTCCAAGAGCCAGAATAGCAGTCTGAGTACCATTCGCTCGAGGATTTTAAAGAAGTGATATTGGACGGTTGCTTGAGGTAAGGAAGCGAGGTTTACCAGGTTTATGAATTGGAATAAGAATGAAGTTTCGCCTTAAGACGGGGAGGTTCCGGTGATCGAAACGTCATTATATATTGAGAGAAGGAATTGGATAGCGGAGAGTGGTAGCTGCTGAAATTAATTATATAATATCGATTACCTTACTAATGTTTTCGGATTTTCTTCTGAGCTTGGTATCTTCACGTACAGCGTTCTCATAGTAGGAGCGTCCACTGCTAAGTACTGGTCATCGTGGACTGACACATCAATAAGTACCATTTTAGGGTAGGTCCTGGCCGTACGGAACTCATTGTCGCTCTCGGAATACACAACCAAACATCTAAAATTCGAGCTGGTTTAATGAGTGATTAGTTCAAGCCAATATTGATTTGCTACACAACATGCACTTTTCTAATTTTTCTATTGAAACCTTCATTGTGAAATACTAAACTCGAAACTCGTTTTGATATTGTAAAGTGGAGTCTTTTTTGTATTTTCGTGAATGCCTGAACTGGAACACTCAAAAGTTGAATCTATATTAATAATAATTATTAAATCGAATTATCTCCTGATGGTTAACGAAACGGGTATCGAGAAGTTTAAAAAAGTGATTTGGTGTTTAGTGGTAAATCTTTTCAATGTAGAGTATTTTTTGAAAAGATCAATTTAAAGGGTGTCTGAAAATGTACGCAAGATTTGAATTAAATAGAAAACAGATTTTTTTTCGGTTTTATTAATTTTTTTATTGAAACATAAAGTACATAGGATATGGTTATGTATGGAATAGCACATCGGGCAAATGACCTCCACAGCTTTGCTGGCACATACGCACTCTTTTGTCGAAATTTTCCATGCAGCGTTGAATCTCCTCCTTCAATGGGTGGATGTGGGTTTGTTGACATAAACCGTTGACTTCAAATAATCCCATAGAGAGAAATTCAATGGTGTTAAATAACATGCTAATATAATATTATTGCTGGTACTAGTACCGCACGAAACACTGACCGGAATGGATTGCTCACTTTTTTTTATTATTACTGTGGATTCATTCACTTTAAACTTTTTCGAGACACAGTCGCAAAACAGTCTAACTATTGAATTTTTGTATCAAACGTCATTACAGTGTGGGCGTCATTAGATTTTAAAATTAGGACATGTACATATAACTACGTAATTAAACTGACGAAAATGACAAGATTCTCCCTAATTACCAACTTCGTTTGAATAATGATATGTACATACAAACCAGTGGCGGCTCGTGGGTTTTTAAAGTGGCAAGGCGTAGAAGAAAATAGTGCTGCTGAAGAGCTTTTTTTTGCTTTGTTCTTTCTCCTTTTTACTTTTCGTCGTATTGAAATCCTATACAGGAGGTAAACCAGAAAAACATTAAAATTTTGTATTGTTACTACTTACAAGAAAATTGGGGGATGGGTTGTTGTTTGTTGCGCAGATAAAATAATGAATAAGTAGGTACTTGTCATTTCCTGAAGAGTAAACCATTCAAACAGTTTATTGTAACTGCAAATCAATAGAGAAAATTCGAAAAAGTTCATGAGAAGTTCGAAAAGTTAAAAAAATATCAAAGTTTTATGACAAAAAAGTGTTACTGTACGATGTCTCGATGTGTTCGATGTCTCCTAGTTTTTAAAGTAAAATTCAATTCGCCTGTTCTTGTCCAAAATAAATTTCCAATCCAAAAAAAATGTTGGAGGGCGGCGCGCCAATGCCAACAAAACATGTAATGCCCACGACGAGATAAGATGACGTGGCGTGCGGTCGATGGAGGTAAATGTCCGACCAACGATGTAAAAATTGTGGCAAGAGGATGGAATTTTTATACGCATTATTTGGTGTGATGGATCGAAGACGTTCATCTACATTTGCGTATTTTAATTTTTAATAATATCTTAAAATGAGTTAAAAGAAATAAACTGAACAGAAATAAAATATGGTGTTTTGCTCTGAAAAATTATTTACTGTGATAAATGTTGGAGGGGCGGCGCCCCAATGCCCTCCCTCACGATCCGCCACTGATACTAACTATGTAAATGCGTAATCAATGGCCTTGCGACATGCGAAATGGTAATAAAAGGCTTGTTATTCCTCTTTTTCTAGTTGATTCACAATAGTGAATGATCTATGACAATTGGAATGACACACAACTTTTATATAAAAGGAAGCATTCTCCTCAATTTCTTGATTTCGTTCTTTAAAATGCAAGCAAAAAACAAGTAATATTCACGATGTAATTTGCGGTATGTAAAAGGACAACCAAATTAATACTATTCACATAATTAAGTACTTGAAAAATCTGCCTTTAAGACTTGAATGACAATTTTTCTCCTTGCACTTGAACTTGATTTCTTGGAGACCACATTTTAGACCAAGACAATTGATTGTACCTTTATAATCATTGCAAGAGTTCAGCAAATGTTCTTGTAATTTTTCTTTTGGTCCAATATCCTCATGCAGCTTGAACATGTGGAGTTATGCTGCATTGATATTTAAAAAATGCACCTATTTTACAAAGAAAGCAGTGTTAAAATAGTTAAAGTTCTAATAAAAAAAAAACCGGTAAAAATATAAGTCTTAACGTATTCCTGACAAAGCAAAACAAAAAACATGTCAGATGTACAGAAAAAATGAATGAAAAATGGATTTATTTCGAAAATCCCAAGCCAAAAAATCATGGCTATCACCTTGCGAAGCCGGCCCATCGACTACAAGGCTAAATCGCTTTGGTCGCAAGACCATGCTCTGTGTCTGGTGGGATCAGATTGGTGTATATTATGAACTGTTGAAACCTGGAGAAACAGTAAATAGTGATCGCTACCGACAACAAATGATCAATTTGAACTATGCATTGAACTGAGCGTATTGTGGACATTTTTCGTCATGACATGATAAGGTGCATTAGCAGCATAACAACGCACCGTCTCATACAGCAAAACCAGTCAAAAAAGTGTTTTAATCACTTGGATACGAAGTTTTATCGCACCCGCCGTACAATCCAGACCTGGCTCCGTTCGACTATTGCGCTTGCAGAGCAGCACTTCTCGAAGCCGATTTCGAAAAAGTTAAAAAATGGGTCGATCAATGGTTTCATCGAAGAAGAAAGTGTTCTTTTGGAATGGCATCCATAAATTACCTGAAAGATGGGCAAAATGTATAGAATCAAATGGTCAATACTTTGAATAAATACATTTTAACTATTCATTGTAAATAACGTGTTTTCTTTGGCGAAAAAACCAGAAAGGAATTACCGACACACCTGGCATATATATATATGTATATATATATATATATATATATATATATATATATATATATATATATATATATATATATATATATATATATATATATATATATATATATATCATCATCATCATCATCATCAGCCCGTATCGATCCACTGCAGGATGAAGGCCTCTTCAGCATGCTTCCAACCCTCACGGTCCTGGGCTTTCCTCTGCCACTCGGGTCCAATATACTTAACGATGTCATCAATCCATCGTGCTTTCGGTCTTCTTCGCGGACGTTTGCGATCAAGCGGTATCCACTCCAGGATTGCCTTGGTCCATCTGTCGTCCCATCGCCTCGCTATATGGCCTGCCCATCTCCATTTCAATTGTTTTACTCTTCCAATGATGTTACAGACTTTTGTTTGTTCCCTGATCCATGCGCAGGACTTTCTGTCTCGTCTTGTAATGCCAAGCATACATCTTTCCAATCCCCTCTGTGTCACCCGAAGTTTTTGAATTGATTGCGATGTGAGTGTCCAGGTTTCACTTCCGTATGTCATAACGGGTAGAACGCACTGATCGAATACTTTTCTTTTCAGGCAAAGTGGGAGTCTGCTCTTAAACACTATGTTGAGCCTACCAAATGCCTGCCAGCCACATTTAACACGCCGTTCCACCTCCCGGGCGGTATTCTCCTCCATTGAAATCCTCTGCCCAAGATATATAAAGCTGTCCACAATCTCTAAATTCCTTCCTAAAACTGAAATTCTTCTGTTCTGAGCGAAGTTACTGAACATAACCCGACTCTTTTCCAGGTTTATTTTCAAGCCAAATGGTTCGCCAGCCCTTTGCAGTTCTTGTATGCGTCTTTACAACTCCTCTGGGTCTTGTGAAATGAGAATAATATCATCTGCAAATCTAAGATGGTTTAAGTTTGCACCATTGATCTTTACACCATCCTGTTCCCAATCCAGTTTACGGAATACTTCTTCAAGGCCAGCCGAGAAAAGAATAGGCGATATTGCGTCACCCTGCCGTGCACCTCGTTCTATATTAATTCCCACTTCAAGATCATCAAGGTGAATTGTGGCTGTAGCTCCATCATATATCGATTCTAATAGGTTTACATAGGCTCTCTCTACACCTTGGCTAAGCAGTGCATCCATTATCGCATGCTTTGAGATGGAATCAAATGCTTTTTCGTAGTCGATAAAAGCCAAGCACAGTGGCATGGTGTATTCATTGTGCCTTTCTATAACCTGCTGTACAACCTGGATGTGATCCATTGTACTGAATCCACTTCTCAATCCTGCTTGTTCTCTTGGTTGTGCGTCATTCAGTTTTTTTAATATTCTTTTAGAAATTATCTTAGTGAAAACTTTGTACATCACTGATAGGAGGCTTATTGGACGGTAGTTCTTTAAATCTTCCTGTGCTCCTTTTTTATGTAAAAGGATCACTTCTGCATTTTTCCATAAGTCAGGTACTTTTTGTTCTTTGAGGCATTTTGAGTATAATTTTGCCAGTGTTTTATGTAACGTCCGACCACCAGCTTTTAGCATTTCGACAGTTACACTATCCTTTCCTGGAGCCTTGCCGTTCTTCATCAATTCTATAGCATTTGTTACTTCCTCCACTAGGATATCTGGCATTATATATTGTTCTTCCGTGGGTATTGCTGTCCCTGACTGGCTCTGATCTTCATATAACTGGGAATAAAACCTTCTGACAATCTCTAACATTACGGTACGCGCCCTGCACACTGTGCCATCCTCACGCTTTAAAGCATATATTATAAAGCATATATATATATATATATATATATATATATATATATATATATATATATATATATATATATATATATATATATAATAATAATATATATATATATATATATATATATATATATATATATATATATATATATATATATATATATATATATATATATATATATAAAAGCATATAAAAGAAAATTTAAAAATATGAAAACAATCAACTTAATGAAATAGAAAAAGATTTCCAAAAAAATAACACCCGATACTTTTACAAAATATTTAGAACTAAATTAACAGGCTATCAACCCCAAAGTCTTTGATTCCAAAAGGAAAACGGACAATTAGCTCTAAATAACCAAGACCATTGCAAAGAACTTGCGAAATATTTTGAACAACTACTAAACTGTCCTGAGCCCTTATCAAATTACCAACACTAAACCCTAAACAAACAAACCCAGATTCATTACCACCGAATGAGGATGAAATAATTAGGCAAATCAAGCGACTTAAAAATATCAAAGCTTCTGGTGAAGATGGAATCACTTCTGAAATTCTGAAATCCGCTGGCCCAGGTACAATCAAGGAAATAACCAAAATTCTATAAGAAGTTTGGCGAACCGAACAGATTCCGGAAGATTGGAAAGATGCTCTAATCCGTCCACTACACAAGAAAGGAGATAGAACAGATGTAAACACCTACAGAGGGATATCTCTTCTCCCAGTTTGTTACAAGATTCTGTCTCAATGTCTACTAAACAGAGCACAGGGACAGTTAGAACCTAAAATTGGTGAATATCAAGCAGGTTTTCGACCGGGCAGATCCTGCCCTGAACAGATCCTGAATCTAAAGTTGATCCTAAGACAGAAAAAACTGTACAATATAAATATCGTCTGTACATTTGTGGATTTGAAAAAAGCATATGATTCTACTGACCGCGAATCTTTATTCCAAACTTTGAAAGGACAACGACTAGATCTGAAAACGCTGGCAATTATTAAAGCAACACTAACTAACACAAGGTCAAAAGTTAAATTCATGGGTGACATTTCAGAGCCCTTCGAAATTAAAACTGGAGTGAGACAAGGGAATGGACTCTCGCCACTCTTATTTAACTGTGTTCTAGAAAAATTAATACGAGGAGTGGCGTGACAAAAAGTCGGCCCTGAATATTGACAAGCCCATTAAACTGGGGAGAACCAACATCAAAATTGACTGTCTGGCGATTGCTGATGATCTAGCAATTTTGGCTCAAGATGTATTAACGGCACAGAAACAGATTGAAATCCTAAAAGAAACAGCAGAAAAGGTAGGACTCCAAATTTCCTTTGAAAAGACACAATACATAACCTGCAACAGACTAAGAACACCATTTCTAAAAACAAAATATGGTAGCATCAGACGAATCTCTCAGTTCAAATATTTGGGTGAAATAATCATGGAAAATGGATTGGAAAAAGGGGCCAATAAGGTTAGATGTCAAAAAATGGAAACGGCATTGAGACTTACACAAAATATTTACAACAAAAAATGCATATCTAAAAACACAAAATTGAGACATTACAGCACAGTTATACAACCAGAATGTCTATATGGGGCAGAATCGCTGATTTTGAATAGAAAGAGAGTCATCGAGGACATTGAAAAGAAGGAAAGAAAAACCATAGGCCCCAAACAAATAAACGGCACAACATACCGACTTCGAGAAAACCAAGAAATTAAACAATTAACAGATATACATAGCGATATGAGAAAAAGAAGACATAAGTTTTACGGGCACATAAAACGGATGAATCCGAATAAGCTAACTAGACAAATAGTCGAATTTTATGAAAAAAGGAGTGGAGCTAAAGTAGAAATAATTAAATGGATGGCAATTAAAGAGGATCTAAGATCAGCAAATATTACACAATGTGAAATTTAGGATAGAGGCTGTTTCAGACACAAGGTTAACGTTTGGGAGGTTGGCCAGAGGGAAAAATGTAGGAAGACTGGAACAACTTGGTCTGATGAAAGGAAAAAATCCCATACCGAAAGAATGAAATTAGTATGGGCGCAAAGAAAGGCTAACGACAACAAACGCCTCTAATTGTACTTCACGTGGTCCACTAGGGCCCATACGGGAATATATATATATATAACCAAAATACTTTCGATACATAAAATAATCGAAAATCGATATCTCATGGCGTTTCGATGCTGGGTGAACCTATAATTCACAAGTATCTTAATACATGTTATTATATTTTATTCGTCTTAAATTATTATTATTATGTAAAACTACAAAATCTACAAATAGGCCCTCTGCTGACTGATTTGCGAACTAGAGAGCTGGCATCTGATTGGTGGCTCGGCGATCCGCGAAAGATTTATTTATTTATTATATTATTTTATTTATTATTATATAAACAATAGAACAAATAGTTAAAGAATTTGATAAGACAACATTCTAAACGTTTTATATGCATTTCATCATTTTTAATACCTTATAAATAATACTAACATGTATTTTCTGAGAGTCTAATTACAGCCTTTTTGCTGTGTATTCCAAGTGTTAGTACGAAGAACATTGTATAATAGCCTAGTCTCTCGTGTATAGTGTCATTACGTAAAGAGTAAAATATAGTACATTGTGAAACGACATTGTTACAAACGATATATTATGTTTGAATTCTCGTCTTTATATCTCTTTTTACAGTTTTTGCAAGTGATTAAAAGTGACATAATTTCAATGGCTCACAATTGTTTTAGATTTGATTGTCCAACACTATTTATGAAAAATGAAGGACTGTTGAAAGAACTTATGTCCGTAGTTGTGGGACCTGCTGATTCTCTATTAATATTAAAAGCAAAACTTAAGGATGGATATGGTGCAAAAACTAGTTATAGTCAATCAGTACTTGCAAAAAAACGGCCAATTAGAATGAGGAAAAAGAAACGACACGAAAAGATAGTCTCTAAGCGTGAGTATCTCTAAATGTGAATCCCAATGTCGCTTATAGAGTATCCGTCAGAGAAGAATAATCGAGTCGAAGGCCACCAGCGAAGCAGTATAGAGAAAGAGTTAAGCCGACGAGTGAAGCCATAGAACCCCGTGTCCACCCGCGAGAAGTCGAAAGTTTAATAAACATCTTTTATATATATTTGAAAACCCATTTTGTAGTATTTATCCTTTTAGAAACCTGTTAAATGTACGTGAAAGTGTTTTAGTGATCTCTATATTACAAAAATAGACAACAAATTCAGAAATGGGATTGATATCTATATTCATATAACAGTCAGTTTAGGGAAATTATAAGTGACATAGTGAAACGACGATATATTGAAAATCGAAAGCCATAGACTCAATAAGAAAAATAGTGACGATTAAGAAACTTTATCCGATTGATACCAGTTTCAGAAGGGTCGGTGTGAAATCTGCGACCGAAACGAAAAAGGACGAATGGTTGGCAACGAACACGTGTAGCTGAAAAGTTAAAGAAGACGAACAGCGGACCTAACCTATTATGGGCAATACATCTACAACAAAAATCGATAGAAAAGAATTAAATAACACCCAAAGGGATAATATTCCTGCAACCTTGCCAGCGGGCCCAGACCATATGAAGCCACCCTTGAACGTGCTACATTTCCTGGAAAATTAGAGTAACAGTTCGCACGAGATTACGACTAAAACGTACCGCGATGCTACATAATTCGATTGAAAATTTAGTCTAGGCGATTTCACCAGGCAAAACCGCGGTTGACGAGGGATTAGTGCATTTTAATACGCCGACCAGGAAATTTGGTGAGTTTCTATCAGAAGTACTTAATAACGGAGTACGTTATAAAAATGTTCTGATAAAAATCTGTTGAATCCTTCATAATAACTACTGGGACTTGGCTATTCGGTACGTTATATCCGTAGATACGTAATAAGCGTGTACGTTATAAGTGAGCTTTACTGTATATTACTTTATCGTGAAAATAATATTTGATTATTTAGCACTTAAGACAGGGCCACACTCTGTTCTTTCACGTCTGTTTCCCAGTGTGCATTCTGTTGGACTCCTGAGCCACAATCCTGATGATTTAGAGGTTCAAATTACTATCGGAAATTTTAAGGTACTTATTCCTCGAAATATAGAGTGTTGTTTTCGATGATCTCAACCCATCTTTGAGTCAGTAACTTTATTGTTCTTCGGAATCACGAAGAGCCTGCTCTTAGAACGTCGGCATCGAGAGACCATGGATGAACACTCCTGTCTTTCTTCCAGAAAATAATAATTTTTGTTTAAAATAATGTCTAAAATTACCCTAATTTCGTGATTTACTTTCCTCATTTTAAGGTTTTTGTTAAAAACCGTCGACTGACTATTTCGCAGTGGAATCGCTTTAATACTGAAGAAGAAATGCTTATTTTTTCGAACAAAAAGTTGAAATCCGATAAAATCAGGAGGAGTAAAGTAACAGGAGTACTTTTGTTTCACCCTAGTAGTTGAGTTTTCCGAGGATGCATTTTATTTGTGGCCAGAAAAAAAGGAAAAGATGGCAACGCGTGTATTTAAAGATCGCAACAGCTTTCGGGCGCGGTTAATACTTAAAAGCCGTAGGCCTAAAATGGTTTGTATCAGTGGAGGCTCGTGAGGCAGGGCCACCTCTCTAGCATTTATCACAGTAAGCAATTTTTCAGACCGAAGCACCATATTTTTACCTCCTGTATAGAGGGTTTCAATAGCATGAAAAGTAAAAAGGAAGAAAGGAAAAACAAAAAAAATCATCAGCAGCACGATTTTCTTCTATGCCATATCACTTTAAAAAACTCACAAGCCAAGACGTATATAAAAGCCGTAGCCGTATATAAAAAAAAGGTAGGCAGTCATGGGGACTGTCGACAGAGGAGAAAACTTGAATTTTTGGAATAACTGTGTTTTTTTGAATATTAAAAAAAAACAAATTATGGTATGTATATTGGAAATATTCGGAAATAATTGTTTTCTTTTTAATACATAAAAAATAATAATATTAGCATATTAAGTGCTCACTCTTGTACTGCACAGTGACTCTACAATTAAACAATTAAAATAATGATTATCTAAAACACAATTTAATTTACACATTTAAAACACAATTGGCGTCGCCAGTTTTGCGTAATACGTCACTAGCATGTCGGTAACGCGAACCCATAAGTTTTGCTCCTACCGAAAATCGTCTATTGCGGCTAAGAAAGTTTTCACTTTAAAAATAAATAAACAAATAATTAAAAAATACGAATTCTGTCAAGTATGTAAAAGGCATGCATGTAACAGACTGTATCAATACAAAATTATATAACACAAACATAACCGAACCAGTTTATTCCTGTTTGCTATAAATTTATTTCTTACCTATCTCTAAGTTGGAAAACTGACTCGTCATCTTTCGTCTGTCTCAAACCAAATTCAGTGCATTCAGCTTGATTCAGTTCAATGCGATGGCCACTCTTCAAAGGATACAAGTTCAGCCTGGACAGTTTACCCACTTCCTCCCATCTCCAAGGTATTATTAATATTTCTTTCTTCTTCTTTTGATAAAAATAAGCTCCTAAAGCAGCTAGTATAGATGCAAAGGATACCACGGTTAGTTTCAAACCGAGGCCCATCTTTACTCAATTATGACCTTATAACAAAACAGATAAAATTGTGGTACATTAAAAATGGCATCTTGGGTAAGTGAGGATATTACTTCGGGTGTGGGCATTACTGCGGATTTTTTTACTTATGTTATAAATAAACGATATATGAATTTTTACAATTAAACAAAAATATAACGAGTATTTTAAACCTTAAAATAAATAACGGCATAGTAATTTGACATGTACAACAATTTTTGAATTTGTTATTAATTATTAAAAATTGACTGGTTATAGAAGGTGAAAAGTATGCCTTTTGTGTAATAAATTATTATTTATTATTTACTGATGCAGTAACTGGTGCTAATAAACCGAGCATGCGTGTATTACTGCGATTTTTTCAATCAACCGCAGTAATGGGAGCGCCTCTAGTTGTATGCGCTTGTGCCCATTACTGTTAATTTAAACGATATTGCTTTTACCTCTAAAAACTGTGCGAGAGTAAAACTATCTCGAAAGAAAAAATAAACAATGGGCAAAGTAAATAATAGATCAAAAGTTAATAAACAAAAAAAATAAGTCAAAAAAGATTTAATGGCTATTTCTGGACAAATTATAGAACCCATTTTCTTTACTTCAACAAACATTCAAAATTCTTCTCAAAAATACATATCAGCTGTCCCAATAACACCTGAAACGAATGCCCAAGCCTCTAACCTAATTCTAATTCCACCTTCTCTTGCTGATGTTTTTTCTACTGTCCAGAAAGATATTTCGACCACTTCTGAAATATCTGACGAAAAGGACCAAACTTGTCAAGTAATCCCAGAAACACTTACTATTTATGCTACAGATATTCAAGAACCTTATTTCCTGGAGCAGATTCCGAATTCTGCGTATTTAACAATTGAATCAGACAGACAATTGACCACAGATCAGTTTCAAGACAAACTTCCGCTTGAAAATGTAGTTAATACTGATCAATAAATTTTCAGAACCATTTAAAAACTATGTTATTGGTCTAAGTGACTAAACTAGTAAGACTAAAACAACAAAAAAAAACTTAACAAAAAAAAAATAAAAAGCGAGCTAATAATTTATCTCAAGACTGTCACCATCTGTTCTGTCTAACCCTTAATGGCAACAGGTTCAGGAAACTAAGGAAAATCAAAAACGTTTAAAAACAGAAAAAATAATATTAAAGAAAAAAAATTAAGTAGAGCAACAACAAGAGAAAAAACGAGAAAAAGAAAAAGAACGTGTTTGGAAGGAAGATGAAATACTGAAGAAAGACCAAATAAGACTTGAATAAGAAAGAGAAAAGTGTATAAAACAACAATAAAAAATTAAAGAAATTGAGGATAAACAAAAATCTAAAGAAGAATTATTACAAAAAAAATTAAAGACTGATGAAATTAAAAAAAAAATCTGAATTTCAAAAAGACGAAACAGAATTATACAAGAAGGCAATAATAAACAGAATATACAAAATAATAGAAATAACAAAACAAAAGACCTGGAGGTGCCCAAACTCGTACATGGGTGAATTTCAAATTGACTATGTTGCCATTTCGTAGTCCAATTAAAAAGAGATTTTGAATGTTCAAGTCGGGAAAGGAGCTAACTTAGACACGAATCACTACTTGACTAGAATCAAACTTAGCTTCAAACCTCGAAAACTTATTCAAAAGAGAGTAATAGCAAAGTTCGACCGAATTGAAATTTAAATCCGCTGGTCCAGGTAGAATCAAGGAAATAACCAAAATTCTACAAGAAGTTTGGCTCAAAAACGACACTAAAAAGAAGAAACAGCAGAAAAGGTGGGACTCTAAATTTCCTTTGAAAAGACACAATACATGACCTGCAACAGACTAAAAACACCATTTCTAAAAACAAAATAGGTAACATCAGACGAGTTTCTCAATTCAAATATTTGGGTGAAATTATCATGGAAAATGGTTTGGAAAAGGCGCCCAATAAGTGTAGATGTCAAAAAATGGTAACGGCATTGAGACTTACACAAAATATTTACAACAAAAAATGCATATCTAAAAACACAAAACCGAGACATTACTATACAGTTATTAAACCAGAATGTCTATATGTGGCAGAAGCGCTCATTTTGAATAGAGAGACATCAAGGACATTCAAAAGAAGGAAAGAAAAATCATAAGAATAATCTTAGGATCTTAATAATCAAACAAATAAATAGTACAACATACCGACTTCAAGAAAACCAAGAAATCAAACAATACACAGATATACATAACGATATGAGAAAAAGAAGAGTTAAGTTTACAACAAATAGTTGAATTTTATGAAAATAAGAGTAGAGCTTAAGTAGAAATAATTAAATGGATTGCTGCTATTATAAAGGAATTAACATCAGCAAATATTACATATTACACAAAGTGAAATTCAGGATAAAGGCTGTTTCAGACACAAGGTTAACGTTTGGAAAATTGGCCAGCGAGAAAAATGTAGGAAGACTGGAACAATTTGGTCTGACAAAAGAAAAAAGGTCATAGCGAAAAAATTAAATTAGTATGGGCGCAAAGGAAGGCTAACAACAACAAACGCCTCTAACTATATTTCGCGTGGTCCACTAGGACCCATACGTGAATAATAATAATAATAAATACAATATAAGGTATACTATTTTATAATATATGAATATTCTGGTCAGCAAGTTTTAAAACTTACTATGTAAATTTATCGTATATATTTTTATAAATTTAAGACATTTAATTAAATAAATTACAAGAAGGCATTAATAAGTAAGATATAGGATATACTATTTAATAATATATGAATATTCTGGTCAGTTGTTAATATCTTAAGACTTGATGGGTTAAATTATCGTTCATATTTTTACAAATTAAAGTTATTGCTTTAAATAGATTAGTATCTTTCTAATAAGTTTAATTCAATTTTTAACTAGATTCCAAGGTTTTGTAGTCATTGGGGTTATGTGCAGTAACACGCAGTAACTGGATCATTCGCAGTAATTGATACGCCGTAATAGGGGCAAACTACTTTTATACCCAAAATAATACATTCATTTATATAATGTTTAAAAATGCTTTTAAATAAATGAAAAAAAAATTATCATGTTAGAATTTTTTTTACAAGTTTAAAGTTAGTTAAACATCATTATTAAAAAAAATATATAAATAGCTTTTAACAAATTCATAATATACTTTATCAAAGTAGATTCAATATTAAAAACCGCAGTAATACCTGCATTTACCCTATTAATTTAATTTAATTTCATTTTCTATACGAGGTGTGACTATTAAATAACGAGACTGACGCTGTAAAACATTTTATTTTGATTTCATACATATTTACTTATTATCACCTTATAAACACACACCTCCTCTATCCCTACAATGCACCGTACGAATCTTCCATTGTTCGAAACAGTGCAGAAAGTCTTCAACGGACTCAAATCTTGTTCCTTTTAAAGCAGATTTCACCTTAGGAAAGATAGAAGTCGCACTGCGCAAGATCCGGCAAGATTTTTTTGTTCTCGGTGAATTTTGGCTGTTTCAGTGGATGAATTGGCGTTTCGTTTCAAGATCATAAGTAAAAAATCACGAAATTTGGATCATTTTGAATGGCATTCAAAGTGACAGTACACACATTTTTGTGAGAATTTAAGCAGCATTTTGTTACACACTTTTTGCATGTTAAAATTAGCCGTACATATTTTTTGTCAATTCCAACAGTTTCAGCAATTGTACGAATACTTAACCGACGGTCAGATCGTAGCAAATTACAAATTTTTTCGATATCCGAGCGTGGATCAAGTCTTCTCTGCCGTCTTGAAAACGCTAAAAACACTCAAAGACACATGCACGCAATAAACATTCATTGCCATATACTTTTAATAAGTTGTAAGTTTCAGTAGCGGTTTTTCCAAGTGAAATTTTACAACAATTCGTTGCTCTATTGTTACACTTGACATTTTTTTGGCGAAACGAAAAAAAACAACTCTAATTCGAACGAAGCTAGTGATTATGTGGATTTGTTTACAGAAGCGAGAGGTACTGCATTCGAAAGAGAAGGCTTCACGCTAAACAGCTGTTGATCGCTGGCGTTTGGCGCATGCGTACTTCTATAGCAACGTCAGTCTCGTTGTTTAATAGCCCCACCTCGTTTAACATCTACTACATGCGCTTCTATTTTTCTCTTTTCCTTCCATGGCATCTATTCCGATGGAGTTATTTTAACATTTTTTTTTACTATAGAATCAAAATAATGTAAGACTGGTCAAATATTTATTTATTTTCGTTACTGGCTAATTGTGGTCGGCATAACGATAGCACGACTAGGAAAAGACTCGTGCAAGACCGTCAATGTTTCACGGGCCGTATGGCAAACGACACCGTCCTGTTGAAACAACATGCATTCAAGAGCAATAGCTTCCAATTGATGGACAAAGCACTGCATTATCATGCCATGATAAGGTTCACCATTTACTGTTCGTTTTCCTGCCTCGTTTTCAAAAAAAAATGGTCCAACGATTTTTTTTAACAAATTTTTTAACAGCTTTCCTGAAGTATGTACTGCATTAATGTTGTTTGTTACAATTCCTGTGACTACAGTTAGTGCTGAAAGATCATTTTCGAAACTAAAATTAATAAAAACCTATTTAAGAAACTCTATGGGACAAGACAGACTACGTAACTGGGCTATTCTGTCTATTGAAAACTTCTATGGCCCGATCGTTAAACTTTGATGATGTTATTGATACTTTTGCGGAACAGAAAGGTCGTAAAATTAAATTACAACGTGACGATTTTTACTGAGAGAGACCCATCCAATGAATTTGCCACGGACCTCAGATGAGCTCTCCTCGTGTGCATGGTCTGTTGACAAAAGCTGTTGAGTCTATTTGGCTTTGTGAGAATGGGGATGCAAATCTTTACTGAGAAGTTAAGAGAGCGGCTGTTGAAATATCTAGTTTTTGTGCACCATGACGAATCGAAGACGTGATGTTTTGTTCTGAATGAACAATGTGAGCTCGTATCATGTATTTCACATGAATAAATGAATCAGTACTTTCGAATTCTTCGATTATTCTCTTCACAGTTGATAAATTTGTAACATTGTTTCTACCGAAGATCGGACGCACTTTACGAATCGTAGCAATCAAACATTTACCATTTTGATGGTAATGTCTAACAACAAGGACTAGTTTCTGTGTAGTGTATGTGTGCCCCATGTTTATTAACTCATATCTGTCTCTTATCGACGTGTCAATTCAAATCTTGCATTATTATTGTAACACCCTTTAGCCGTAGCATGCAGTTTTTCTAAAATTTCTATTGTGAAGTTGCAGATTTTTAGATGTGCCTTTAACGAACACAGTTATCAACAGCGGAAAATGAAAAAACTAATTTCTTCAGACTGTTATTAAATATTACCAAAAAGAATCATTTTAAAGTCGTAAAAAATTGTCGACGAAAATTTTCCAGCGGAACAAATCAATCCGAAATTTTCATAAAATCTTTATACAGCATATCCATACTTTGCCTTTTGACTCTAGATCAAATTACTGCCTTTAGATTTAGTCCATCATCATAAATCTTTCAATAAGCTTTTCCGGGTCTCTCATCCCTAAATTTTACTTTAATCCTTCGACTATTGACACCGCCTAATTTCTTGCAACTTTTCTCTTAATTTCATTCATTTATGAATAAATATCAACATCAGTACATGTAATGTCTGAATGATTGTGGCGTGTTTATATATTAGTTCTTTTTTTTCGCCACGATCTAAATCTAAAAAACTATCAAAAATATCTGTTCTTAAGTAAATAAAGAATCACTGGGTAAAAAACAAAAAAAACCATACGGAGACAAATTTCTCAATGATTATTGTCTGTAATAAATTTGTCTGACGAACAAAATTTTAACATTATAAAAATGGTCTAAAATAAATACAAACTTTTGAACGTTAACGTTTCGGGAGGTCTTGTACCCCCCGTTTTCATAACGAATCAAAAAAATAAATTATATTACTTTCTATATATAATGCAAATATTAATATAATTTATTTTTTAGATACGGTCTAAATGTATTATCGTCAATGTAAGTATCATTGACATACACCAAAAATATATTTACTTCCTATCTTTTCATTATATATAGAAATTAATATAATTTATTTTTTAGATTCGTTTTGAAAACGGGTGGAGAAGACCTCCCGAAACGTTAACGTTCAAAAGTTTGTATTTATTATAGAACTTTTTTATATTTTTAAAATTTCGTTCGTTAGACAAATTTATTACAAAAAAGAATGACTGAGAAATTTGTCTCCGTTTGGTTTTTTGTTTTTTACCCAGTGATTCTCTATTTACATAAGAACAGGTATTTTTGATATTTTTTGAGTTTTAGATCGTGGCGAAAACCCCAAAAAAAAATATCAGTACAGATGCTAAACTCGAAGAGATTTACCACTAAACACCAAATTAGTTTATTTAACTTCTCGACGCGCGTTTCGGTAAACATGTTAGCATCATCAGGAGATGATTTAATGTAGTTCTAAAATTAAACTATCTATACTATATAAAATTAAACTGTCGTACAAATGTTCAATTTGTACGACATACCTAATGAAGCATGAAAAAAGCACGAATCGTGAAGTTAACCAAGCGTTACATTAATAAGTTAGAAAGTTGCTGACTGGAACAGTTCCATTATCCCGGTTCATGGGTTTTTTACAATTTGCTATTTCAATTATTTCATATGCATTGAAAGCTTTATTAACATTTACACTTTTAACAAATCTTCAGTTACTAATATTTATATTGTCATGTTCGAGTGGATTTGGTGTCTACTGGTAAATCTCTTCGAGTTTAGTGTTTCACACCAAAGATTCCAATGGAACAATTGATTACTACACACGACATTTAATTATTTTTAAACGAAACAAGACAGATATTTTGAAGCAGTAATGTCTGTAAATGACAACCCCACGAATATTCATTTATGTGTCAAACGTTATTAAGTTAAGTTTGACAGCTACATTATTGTTATTGCATTTTTTTTATTCTTGAACCTCTCTCGTATGTCACGATTTAAAACACTTCTTGATGCCAGTCATAAAAATGAGTAGGCGAAATGATAATTATTTGCTTTTTGAATTTTTAGTCCAAGACGTTTCGAAAATTTCTTGATATAAACAAAATCTCAAAAGTGAACAGAAAAACTTTTAGAAAATTGAAACCACAACAAAACTGTTTCAGTCTTATTTCAGATGTATTCTCTACTTATCTATACTAATAAATTTGGCATGCAAATAAAATGACGCGTTTATTGCCCGACAATATATACATATGATTAATTTTTAACTTTTATGTAATATATAGGAAATATTCATCTTTTAATTTTTACCTTGATATATATTTAAATAAAAGAAAAATACTCGTTCAATATTGTACAAAAAAAAACGTAGCAAACCCCTTTACTATATGATAAAAACAACCCTTCTTTAGCATGTTATTTTAAAAATATTATTTGAAAATATTTATGTTTAAAATGATTACTTTCCAGTTCCTTCTGGTGATAATTTATACTAATAATGTGCTAATATTTTTGTACAAATATTTTCGTTAATAGTTTTATTTTTAACCATCGCTCTTTATTTTTAGTGAAAAAATATATCTTCTTACCCTCTGTAAAAAAAATTGGTATATTCACTCCCTCAAACTTTTCTCCTCATCAGTCATGAGCACATGATTTGTACTGTACCAGTTTTCGCCAACAGAAGGTAGAACTTTTTTTTAAATATATTTGTCTCCTTTTCTACCAAAAAAAGAGACTAACTTATTAATGGTTCCCCACTAAGAGAAAGATACAAAATTATTTAAACAATTCTTCTTAAGGTGTATTCACAATCAATATGAATTTGATTATTGGGGTACTGAAAAGAATTGAACACCATTTTATAACATAAATTAAATAATAATATAAAATAAACAATTAAGTTTTTTATTTTTAAATTAAAATATATCATTGTGAAGCTTTCATATCTTTGTGGTTCAAAAATGCCCTTGAGTGTTGTATGACGATCTACATTCTTCAACCTTCATGGTTTAAACTTTTGTAAATTACCTAATTTTTTGGCCTGAATATGGACAAAGTAAACAATAGATTAATTATATTAATTCACAAACCCATGCCAGAGAATATATAATATTGTTACTTATACCTACTATTATAAAAGAGCAGTTACCCTAAAAATATTTAATAATTCAGAAATAAATTATTTATAAGTTGACCCCATATGAACCTTATAAATCGATTTCAAGAATGTAAGTTTCATTTTCCAATAAAAGAAAACCTGTAGAACAGAGAAAGACAGAGAATATTTAACATAAGATTGGTAGTCCTGATGTCATATGTCTTGACATTTCTGACATGACATAACGCACTTGTCTAATCGGTCAAGGAGAGGTTCTTGTGGGCGAAGTGTCATGCACAAACAGTTTTTTATGAAACTATGTTAGTTAAAAACCCCAAATCAACTACAAGGAAGTGGTTGCAACGAGGTGCTATCACATTATTAATTGCCGAAGGGCTGGCATTCTCTGTATCTTATTTCTTGTGGTATAAAGTGAACACCAATCGTGGTGAGTCATTTTTTCGTTTTTTGGTTTACTATTTTCAGTCGGACCATTATGGTTTTAATTTTGACTCAAAAAGGTGTAAAAAGTGTGGCATGTCAATGTCATTCTGTGGAATTTTCTCAGTGAAAGGCCAAAAAAATCTGTAGTGCAACATTTTCATCCACAGTTCAAGATCTGTTATTTTCAGTTGATTTTTTTAAATTTTCATTGCAGATTCCAGAAAGTACCTTAGAGATAACTATCCAGCATTGCTAGAACTTTATTATAAAACTGGTGAAACAATTGATTCTAATTCAAAAATAAGGGAAATTGATTGGGCTCACTGGAATGCTAATAAATAGGTATCATACTTATGTCCAGTGATAAGATTTGTTTGTATTTGCCGATATAGATTTGATGTGATTTTTTTTTCAGCTTTAATGGCTAGGCTAGTACAATCGATATTTTGGCTTACTGCATTTACCGGTGTAGGTTATAGTTTATTAGTAGGAATAACACAAACCTCAGAAGATATTAAGCAAATCAGAAAAGTATGTATATATATTTAAGAGGGTGATTGAATTAAACTTTTGAATTTTAACAATGAAAAAACAGGTTGCACTATTCAAAGTTTATGACTTTTTGATACTGCACAAAATTTTATTTTATTTAAGGGGTAATACATTTTTAATCTACAATATGACCTCCACTGTTATTGCCAATCTTTGCAATAAAATGTGGGTGATTTTGATCTAGTTTGCAGTTGGCAAAGATCACTGTGTTAACCGTTGCTTTTTCTTATATGCATTGCTGTATAGAATTCACTTTTCATGTCCAGTAAGAATTTGTTTAAGAAAAGGATATCTGCCTAACCTGGACAAAAGTGCATTGCAGAAGGTTTCATGTTGAATTTTGTTTGTTCAATTATTTTAAATATCATATTTGTGGATATCGTAGTCAAAAACAGATCCTTATCAAATTTAACCACTCCAGATTTCGATCAAAAAGATTTAAAATACCATTCTTAATTTTTTAAACCAGTGCTGAGATTCTCCTATCCGAGGCATCAAGATAAACAGTATTAATGCCATTGTTATGCTTTCTAAACTCGTAAAGCATTAAATATCTAATATGAACCTTATCCACATTTTGCTCTTCCATTCTTATAGGGTTCACCCTTTGTTTTTGAAGATTTAACAGTAAGTACAATAACAGTACATTTAACTAGAATATAGGTTATGTTATATTGTGTAAAATTTTTGTTAGTGGATGGCAATGCTTTCAGAATTAGAAATAAAAACATATATATCTGGATAAATGAATATTAAAAGGGGCCAAATCTTATGAATATGGTGGATAATCCAACAATTTGTACTTTAATTAATTCATTAAAACACCTAAATATTGGGTTGATGCAAAACTTCGTTCTATATTCGTATATATAGAAACATTGAAACATTTTAGTATGTTCCATTCTGTTTAATGATCTTTCTCCTTCTATTGGGTAGCTGCATAATCCAGCATTCATAAACATTCTGAGGATTCTTGTGAAAGAACCTATTCATTTGATTTTTCTTCTAAAGAAGTAAAGCTGTTTTGAAGCGATCTAAATAAATGGTAGTCAGAAGGCGCAAGGCTCGGGAGAGTACGGTGGAAAGACCAAAACATCCCAGTCAAGTTGTAAAAGTTTGTATTGGGCGGCCATAAACAAAAGTGATCTAGTGTTGTCTCGATGGAACGCAATGTTTTTTTGGTTGGTTTGCTTCAGGCCGCATCTGGTCGATTGCTCGCTTTAATCCACCTAATTGTGAATTATTTCTCCAAAAAGCCCCACCAAATGCATAGCATAACCAATGACATTTATTGATATAAAATATGTAAATATAAAATAGAAAAACAATGAAATATTTGCTTGCACTTATATTTCCATTAATATAATAATTTATTTTCAATCAAGTATATGCTCTATGTCATGCCATTTCAATATTTCATTTTCTGTAATCTTGATTCTTTTTTTCTTGATCAAAGCTATTTTTGTTTCCTTCATATACACTCTCAAAAATCTATAAGTTTTAGGGCAACATTGGGAAACTCCATAAGCCCTCTTCTTGAATCATCTTTTTTCCATTTAAAATCTACTTTCAATATGTTGCATAATGACATACGGCATCCATCAAACAGCTGTTTCTCTTTTAATTGCTCAATGTAAGGAATTGAAAGTTACATGCTGTCCAGAAAATGAAAATTAAACTGAGTGCCTACGTACAGACTACACGTGGGTTTAAGAACAGACTTTTCTGCAATTAAATAAGCAAATAATAATATCTAAAAATTTCCATTATATTTAAAATTGTATTGTTTATTTATTTAAAATGAATTTCCATCAAGTATCAGCTACCTCAATTAAATTTTTTCTGCATTTCTTAGGTTATGAATAATTTCTGTGTTCATACATGATATAAATTGTGTCACGAATAGAACTTCTATCCAAAATTTTGCAGTATTGGTAACCCTTTTCGTAAAACTACGCTCTCTAGATGATTTTAAAACTTCATTGTTTTTCACTTTTTGTGAAATAGCACTAACAGTACTCAAGTTTAAGACTACTGCAACAAGCTAAAAAAAAATATTCTAGTTTCTTTAGTATATATGACTTAAACTAAACACATCCAATTATTAGCAATTAACATACCTTTCTAACAGACGCAAAGGTTAACAATGGACCATTATTGACTCGTTCTTGTTCAAAATAGTGAATCGGAGATGGTACAAACTATTGACGACTGTTTAAATGATTTGGCATTTTACAGGCGGGACTTATATGGCAATTATAACACTGTGGTAGTTCTTAAAAGAACTGTTTTCGATCGTAAGGTAAAAAATTAAAGTTAAAACATTCAGATACAAATGGGATAACCTCCAAACGTGTCAATATTCAATTCCATTTGATTATTTTATTATTTAATTTATGTACTGGTATTTCTGAAGTTTTTCAATAGCGTCATTGATGAGCTGCAACGGTTTTATATTTGTACAGGTTATAGTTGACCTATCGCGCTCATAACTAGGCACAGTGCCGCCATCTTACAGTTGAAAAGAAAATTACAGAATATTTTACGTGGGCTTTGTAAATGAGAAATTCCGGGTACTTTTTAATGACATCTATTACTAAAACCGGGACGAACTTTTGCATCAACCCAATAGATTTATGCAGAAAAAAGCGGTAATTGCAAATGTCGGTAATTTACTTGTTTTCTTTTTATTTAGGATTTGCCAGGTGTTGAAAAAAACCCGAAAAACATACAAAACCAAAAGCAAACATTCGTGAATATTTTGGATGCAGCTGCGAAATCCGAAAAGCCTTTTTATAGATTAACAAAGGAAGAAATCGAACAAGCCATTAAAAGATAAAAAATTAATCAAATAATATTTAAAATAGTGTAGATAAGATATCCGTAGTCACTTGTAGATTTTATACAAAAAGGAATAAAAAATGGAACTAATCAGTGAAGGAGTAGATAAAATAAGCATGCTCAAGACGCGTGAGATCGAAAGGAAACTGAATTTGCAAAGGAAACAAGAAACCAAGAAGTCAGCCCTGGCTGAAAACGAACAGTTGGATTTCTTCGAGAGAACCTTTAATGAGAAACAAAATCACATAGAAAACTTGATTAAAAAATCGCTAACTATACCCAAAAACGATTTGCCAGAGCACTTCAATGTAATTTCCAAAGAAATATTGTTACTTCAAAAGTACGTAGCCGCTTCAAACTTGTTTCTTCGTAATTATTTTCTGCAAAAATGTCAAAACATCATACAGGAACTGAGCAACAGGACTCGAGACTTGGAGAATGAATTGTTACCTAAAAAGAAATTTGGTTTTAAAAATAAACCGAAAGGGAAAGATGTGGAAAAAAATGGACGGGATACCATTGATGGGATCAGGTTTTCCAATGGAGCAATATCAAGTAGTTCAAATTCTATTGAGAAAGAAAGTCCAAAAATCGAGTGTGGTTTTTATAAAAGAAACTCGGAATTGCTGTGTTTGAGTGATGAGGAGATATACAAAAAAGACGTTTCCTTAGAAAAACTGAACAGTTGTGTTGTTTATTTGAAAGGAGTAGGGAGCACTTTGCATTTGAACCATCTAATTGACTGTAAAATATTCTCAGGCCCTATTTCCACATCTATATTCGCTGAAAATTGTATTAATTGCACGTTTGTAATAGCTTGTCAGCAGCTAAGATTACATTCATCCAGTAATGTAGACATATATTTGCACGTCACCAGCCGCGCTATTATGGAAGATTGCACGGATATTTCCATAGCTCCGTACAATTGGAGCTACGAAAATATCGATAAAAACTTTAATGAAGCGGGATTGGACATGTCCATCAATAACTGGAGATGTATTGATGATTTCAATTGGTTAAACACGGAGAAACGTTCGCCAAATTGGAGAGAAATGGACCAAAAACATAGAATCAGAGAATGGACTTAAAAGAAATTAATATTGTTCTAGGTTTCATATATTGAATTTTATAAAGAGCTTTGTTAATAATTTAGCCTTGTCATTAAATAAAAATATTTTAAAGATTATATTTATATTTCCTCCTTTCCCCTAATTTCATTCGAAATATTAATAAAACGGTGTTGACCCCGATGGTACCCGCAGTTGGCGTCGTAGCGCGTTCGGTGTAAATGTTTGAGTTTGTTTAGACCATCCAGATTTTAATGGGGCGCAGTGAAAATTATGGATTGCGAAAAGGTGTTAAATTTCCGGTTCGCCTCTAACTAAAATCTAAAATAAAAAAAACCGTGTCGAGAAGCAGGTCAGAAATAGCTCTGACTGGGTGAATATTCCTCAGTGATTTTATGGTTTTGTTCCCAAATGTGAATTGAAAGACTGTAACTGAATATGTTCTTGAATTTGTGCCTCAAAGCCACACGATAAATCATCATTTTTACCGAGAAGTAAAAAAAAAGGTAAAGTGTTAGGGTTAGAGTCGTATCAGCAACTAGGCTATTTAGCGACTGGGCCTACAGCATAACGTGGGTTCCGAACCACGGTCATCAGCTTCCGACAAACCCAGACCAGCACCCCCCTCGGGCTATAAACCCTTAGTTATGTGCCTACCCATAAGTCTAACAGGAAACCTACCGACTTACGAGTGACCAACGTAGAACACTTCTCAGAAGGCATCCGGCCTTACCCAGCCTTTAACTGACGTGACTGAGGGGTAATTCGTAGTCGGATTTTATACTCTTGCCTAGAAACAATCACAAACATTTTAGGAAGTAAACAGACAGAAGAAAGAAAGAAAAACGCCCATCCGAGCGCTGGAATCGAACCAGCTACCGCTCCAGCGCGGATTCGGCACAGCAGCGGCAGGCGACTGCTCTTACCGTCCGCACCAACGCGACCGGCTTTTTACCGAGAGGTACTTGAAAGAGTTCAATAAGGGGTCATTTGTGTCAGCTCAAACACCTGGTGCTGCATCACGACTATGCGCCTTGCCACACAGCGATTTGAAGTCATTCATCAGGTAAAAATATCACTGAGGCTCTGTAATTCCCTTATTCCTTAGTCCTTGTAGCGTTCCTTTGAAGATTGAAAAGTCACCTCAAAGTACACCATTCTGAAACATTAGATAACATAGAAAAGATCGTAACCGACTAGAAACATCCAGTTAACAAAAATAATTGCTACGGACAACCAAGTGATTTAGGGATTTCAAACTCGTACTGACGAGGCATCAAATGTTGAGCTGTCTCCCCTCCAAAGGGAAAGCCAACATTGGTGTCCAATCGAATGCTATGCCTAGGGATGGAAGTGTATAAAAAATATCGATATCGATTTAAGTCTATAAGTATATATCGATATATCGGTCTTAAACGCCGATATATCGATATTTCTTCTGTTTTAAAAAAGCGTAAGTAAATCCAAAAAGTCCTTTTAGTTGTATCAAATGTTATTTTTTATTTGTGAAAAATCAATAAATAGAATTATAAAATAAAAAATGTGTTAAATATTGATATATCTGTATATTAAAAAAAAGCCCAGTATTTTGCACCAGCCATCGTATGAAAAACAATAACTTAGATAATTTGTTTCCATGTAGCCGGTTTCTGCTTTGCGTTAAAGTGGCTCCTGCCTTTGAAAAAAGGCGTTCGAAAGGCACGCTCGTGGCCATAATTGGTAAGTGACTCATTGCCACTTTGAACAGATTTGGATACACACCTTACATCTCTTGCCACGCTTCGAGCACGTTTAGTTTTAAAGTACTTACAGGGGCACCAAGATATCAAGTTCGTCATCGCCGTCAGTTTTTTTTTTTTTCGTTTTATTTGTGTGTGAGCAAAAGATTTGTGGTATTTCCAGAAGTCGAATTCACCTTTATCTTCATCCTCTGAAGATACTGATAAAATTGATGCGGCTGCAGATTTATATTCTGAAATTAATTTTCTAATTCTTGACATCGCTTTAGAATACGCATCAGGTTTCTTAAAATGCAGCTGTCCAAAACGTTTTTCTGTTTCAAAAGTAACGTCTTCAAATCAACGGCAATACTAGAATTGATCCTTAATTCGTTGTATTGATCAATCGCACAACTCAGCATAGGCACAACTTTTGAGATAGTAACATAGTGTTTGACAGGTGCCTCGCTTGTCATAGCTTTGAGTGGTGGCATAATATGAGTCACATCTTTTATGGTGCTGAGCTCAACTGCAGTCAGTATGGAGAGTGCATCAATTTTTGAAAAAAATATATCACATATATGACACAAGATCAATAAATCTCTGAAGCATGTAATACAATGAATTCCATCGTGTTTTAACAGCAAGCATTACTTTCAAAGCTATTGCTTCAGGTATTATATTTTCAATCTGCTTTCTTTTTAATTCCAATGCCATATCTTGCCTTTTCTTTATATATTTCACAATATTCCTCACATGTTCTATAATATCATTCAATACGGAAGTTTTTCTTATGGACTCTTTGGCGACTCTATTTGTCATATGAGTAAAACATGGGATGTTGGCCCCAAATATCTCTCGAATATCTTTGATCATATTTGGGCCAGAATCTTCTACAAAAGCTACAACTTTTTCAGCATCAATATTCCATGTTATTAATATTTCTGTCAACTGTTGTCCAATATACTCGCCAGTATGATTTTCATCTAATTCAAACACACCAATCGTAATTGATTACAATTCACTCTGTTGCAAAAAATGAATTGTAAGTCCCAGATAACCAGTGTTAGTCATCGCTTCCGTCCAGACGTCTGTAGTTATAAAAAATTGTCCACCTTTTGCAAAATCTGCGCCATCATTTTTGATAAAGTGTCTACTTTTTATCAATTTTCGCTTTCATTGTTTCAAGACAAAGCACTTTGTACAAAGGTGCTAATTGCTTAATCAAAATGTCTAAAACCTTTTCCTTCACCTGCATGGAATGGTCTATCATCAACAGCAATGAAATACGCAATAACATCTGTTATCTGGTCATATTTTAAACCACCTTTAGAATATTGATACACATTTTTAAAGGCATTTTTTATTTTCGGCGTATTTGCACAGGTACTAGGAGTAGAGGTCGTAATCTTAGTAGAGGTAATAATAGATGCCACAGCAGACGAATTAGGGGCTTCAGCAGACGTTTTAAGAGCTTCAAAAGATGTTTCAGAGGTTTTAGCAATTTCATCAGATGGTTGAGGGCTAAAAATGATTCCAGAACTTCCAGGTAAACTTGCAGTACCACATTCAATCAGTTTACTAAAAAAAGAATAAATTATATTTATTTATATATTATGTAATATATTAACGTAATGATACTCTATTTATTTCATTCAGGTATCGATTATTGTTTTACATCAAATTGGTGTATGCTTGACGAGTGTTGTCGTCAAGTATACACCAAAACAACACAACACATCAGTATACAAATATTTTGTTTAAAAATCGATATCCGTTTGTCGATATGATTATCATCAACACTATACTTAAAACGTAATTTGAAAATTTTCAAAACAGAACAAGCAAAACAACCTAAATTTTTGTAAGGACTGTATTGTCCATAGAAATATCAATAAAATGTAAAATATATCAATTACCATCAACACAACATTAAATTTGAAAATTCAGTTCAGAACTACAAACACAACCTAGCAAAATCTCTGTAGAAAGGCCAAACAAGAAATTGAATTGATCAAAATCTAATCTAAAATCATTGTAAATGTTGTACTATTTTTATAGAAATGACTCAGTATTTACTGAGGATATAATATAAATATGACTTACTGTATTGATTTATACAAAGATTTATCGTTCACATCACTTTCTTCTGGATCTTTGTGTTTAATATGTGATGCTTTGTATTTGCATTGCTTGTATTTCCAGATGTCTTAACTCGTTTATTATAAATAGTGCAAACCGCATCACCTTTGAAATACGACCACACACAATTTAATTCTTTTCATATTTAAAATGCAATGCAAATATGTATTATCAACGCAACGATATTTCAGTAATTCATCTCAAGCTCACTGCTCGGCCTGCTGGCTCAATCGCACGCACTCTGTGATTTACAGAGTATATATAAATTCAATTCGACCTACCAGGGTCAGGCAAAGTCAATGCAGCCAAACTTTGAATGGCAACTGTTTTTTAGTCGATTTTGAACGGGCTGTTTTGATATTTCGTTTCGATATTTTGAGTTTTTTATCGATATCGATAAATATCCATATTTTTTATATTTATCGGTTATCCGATATATCGTTGCATCCCTAGCTATGCCACCAATCTCATTAATTATTTACACACTTCGTCTGAATGATTTAAATGATTATAAAATATTCTTAAGCTCCTCATCAATATTTATGTAGCTCCGTTCAACTGGAGCTTTTAAAAATATGAAGAGACAACTATAAAGAAACAAGAACGGAGATGTCTACTAATAATTGCAGATACTTCAATGGTTTGGTAATTGGTGAAAAGGGGACGAATAACACCGAAAGGGGATGGAATAAAAAAAACAAAGTTTGTTTTAGTTTATGTGATAATTTAAATTTAATAAAGAGCTATCTATGTATATAAATTAGCCTTCTCAATAAATAATAAATATTGTTTACAATTGTGTCAGTAATTACAAGTGGTTTAAGATCAATCCATGTTTAATCACTCAGCAAAAATATGAAACGAAAAACAATTCAGAAAATACGAAAAAATGAATCTTAAAAAAGGTGGGTTCGAGGATGTTTCAATGTGATTTCCAAGGACATATGGTTATTTTTCTTAAAAACTACTTGAATTTCGAAATATACAAAGTGAACAATTCAGATATCTCAAAATTGGAATACACTTAAAAAGAAATTTGATAAAAAGAAACCCACCAAGTAGTAGATCCTCAATTTACGTAGACTTAAACTCTTCCAAGTTCTTTATGTAGGACTGGAATAATCCTATTAAATATGTCCGGGGATCTCCACAAAGTCAAGCACTATTATAACGGATGAAACAAGTATTCCGTGACCATTATAATTATTTATAACTTTTAAAGAAACAAGACAGATTTTTTTCTATAATATATGTTCATTTCATCTTTAAATCTTATGTTAATTAAAAATATTTTGTAGAAATAAATAATACTCAAAATTCAATCCTTTAAAATGATAGTTTTATGTAACCCTCAATACATCTTTTCTTTAGTTTTATTTTTTTAGAATTCAATGATCGTTTGTTTATGCCTCTTCATATATTATCAAAAAAAAATAATATAATTATATATTATTTAATAAAATTATATAATAATAAGTCTAATAATTTCTTCCATCTGTTCAACCTTTTTTAAATTTGTTATTGCTTCCATTATTTAAAGAAGAAATCGACCTCTTACGCAGACATTGGCACTATCCATTTGTTACCGATTATTTGAAATATATTCACTAAATTTGACGTCTTTTTTTCATAAAAATTAATTTTTTTTAATATAAGGTTCAAAAAAACTCAAGCAAAACGTCTACGAACGGCATTGGAGAATTACTATATACGTTTATCTTAATTTATTTGTTTAGGTTTGTATTTTTCACTTTATATAATACAAAAAATTGTGTGTATATTTACCTTTTGGCAATAGTTCTCAATTATTTCAAATGAAGCACAGTTCAAAAATACTCTATTATAATTTCAGCCGAGCTATGGCTTGGAGATCACACGGGAAAAGTAATAATGAAATGGTTAGGAATCTTAGAGGTACTATTTAATTTATATTTTTGTATGTAAACTGTTAGCATTTCATTATTTTAGTGAATGGAATTATAAAATCTGATGAAGTTGAACAGGCAATGTTAGCTGTTGATAGGAGCAATTATTGTAAAAATAATCCATTCCTGGATGCTCCCCAAAGTATAGGTTATGGTGTTACTATAAGTGCTCCACATATGCATGCACATGCATTGGAATTGCTTAAAAATCAACTAGTTAATGGAACTAGAGCTTTGGATGTTGGATCAGGAAGTGGTTATTTAACTGCTTGTATGGCAAACTTAATGGGGCCTGATGGGTGAGCTTTGAGAGATTAGTTTGGTATTAAAAAAAGGGACATATATGCATTTCCAGCAAAGCTGTTGGGATTGACCATATTTCAGAATTAACTGATATGGCCAAGCAAAATATTATGAGAGACAATGCTGAGTTGTTAAGTTTGGAAAAGGTGCAGTTGGTGACAGGTGATGGTAGACAAGGTTACGAGGAACTAGCTCCGTATGATGCAATACATGTTGGTGCTGCAGCACCTTCATTACCCCAACCATTGATCGATCAATTAAAGGTAAGACATGCTTTTATAGGTATTTTTGTTTACATTTCTTTTTCAAAATATAGATTGGTGGTAGATTGATTATACCGGTTGGTCCAGCCGGAGGAGATCAACAACTAGAACAAATCGACAAATTGCCAGACGGTTCTATCGGTCGACGTATTCTTATGGGTGTTGTATATGTCCCACTAACAGACAAAGACAGTCAATGGCCCAGAACTTATTGACAAATAGGAAGTTGGTTATTATATGGGTTTTTAATTCTCTCAACTTTCATGCTGTGTTTCAAATACCTTAAGTGATGGACTGAAATTAAATAAAATCGGTAAAAAGTTTCACGATATTTTGTACTTTGTGACATTTTGATTTTTGTTTGATCGTTTAAACAGGTGGTCTTTATTTTTATTTTAATGTTAGATGTCATATATAAGTAAGCATATTTGTTGTCCTTAAGCTGTATTACACCACCAATTGATATTAATTTATTAAAAAAAAGACATGAGTTTTATGGTGTTATAAAATTACTAGTTATTGAAGAATTTTATTTTTAGAGAGCTTTTCATATTCACTCCTATAAAATAATATTTATTTTTTGGTTTTAACTCTTAGTTTTCGCAGATATTGAGATTGATTTAGAAGAATTTAATACTGAAAAGTATTTTTTAATAGTAAGCATACTTCAGTTGTTAAGGTTTAAAAATATTAAACGCAAAGCCTTGTAAGTTATTAGCCTTTTTATGCACGTATTTTTTTTTAATATATATTCGAAACTGTGTTATTAATATTTTAGTTGAATGCTTAATAAAACTGTTTGTTTTGGTTTTTTTAATTAACTCCATCTAGTGCTAGTTGTTAGTGTAAACATCAATAAATCCATTAATTTTATTACTGAATTCTTCAAACGTTTACAGTGGGCAAAAATAGTATTTGCAATTTTTAGGGGTTTATCACAAATCTTGGCGGAAATTAAAACATTTGTAAATATAACAAGAAACGACGACATAACACTGTAAGTACCAGTAGTAATTTTTATATAAAAAAAATCCATTTGTATTGGTACCTAAATTTAATATTTTATGTTGTCATTGATTTGATGGCTCTGGAATAGGTTTACATAGATAAGCTCCAAAGCATACATTAACAGAAAATGTGTTAAGAAAGGGCATAAAATTGAAATTCTGTTGATGGCTCGCATTTTATTGGCCGAGATATTAAAGACGAACGAGACGAAATAAACATATATAGAAGAAAATGTCTCTTAAAAGTTATAAATAACTAAAATGGAAACGCTTATTAAAGGGACAACTTTAACACTTTAAGTGTGTAAGCACGGATCAGTGTCGTCAGCGTTTTAAGTTGAGTACGCCCGACACGGATTCGTGACACAGACATTTTCCCATTCTATTGCCAGTACAGTAGTGAACACTGTGCGTGTAGGTATATACATGGAGTAGTGTGTAGCCAAGGCACCAAGATGTCTCAATTAAGTGGTTTATAATGGGTACTAGTGATATGGGTCCATTTAATGCAAAAAATGTAAATCTACATTTCGAAACCCAAAAAAGGCTTACAAAAGATGAATTACTAGCAATTTTAGAAGTTTGTAGTGATGAAATATTTAGCGACGATGAGGATGGTAATTTTATGCTGGATGATGAGTCAGATGATATGGATACGGATGATAACAACCAAGGTAGCAACTTTTATTTTTAATTTGTATGAATTAAATATAAATAATATCGTAGATATGCTTTTGTCGACTATACAAGCACAAGTGCCCATTGCTGCTACGAGAAGTAATACTCTTCCAAATTGGTTAGATAACCTTTTGAACATGAATAATTTCCAGAAACTAATCAGGAAATGATCTGGAAATGAATCAATAGACTATTTCCGTGCAATATTAGACGATGCATTTCTAGACTTAATTGTAAATGAAACTAATGATTATGCAGAAGCGATGTTTCTCACTGAAGGTGTTACAGAAAAGTCTAGAAATACTAAATGGAAACCTGTTAACTCTTCTGGAATGTTAACATTTATTGGGTTAGTGCTTCATACTGATGCAGTTAGAGTAAATCGCCTTCAAGACTACGGGAAGGGCCACCCATTATTGAATTTTTATATGTTTTTCGCAACATATGCGTCCTGATTGATTGAGTGAAGACAAACGTGAGGTTTTGTATATTTCAAACGAACACGGAAATAAAATGGTCGAATTTGTGAATAGAAGAAAACGTACGAAAGTAAAACCAACCCCAATTTTTCATTATAAGTATATGAGGGGGGTAGATCATCAAGATTAAATGAATGCATACTATCCTTTCATTTCATTCAGTTGATGCTTTTAAATTCTTATTTTCTGTACAAAAAATACTCAAGGAGATCTATGCCACTTTATGATTACAGAATTTCTGTAGTAGAGAAATTGTTGGATGTACAAGTAGCTACCAAAATAACAGACACAACCGCTCATATACTGACAAAAATTACAAGTGTTAATCAAAAACGTGAAACCAACAGAAAACGTTGTAGGCTTTGTTCGCAAAATAAAATTCGAAAAATGACATTATATCATTTTGAAAAATGCCCCGAACAACCCGGGCTTTGCGCAGGAGAATGCTTAGAAAAATTCCATGCGTAATTATTATGTTTTTTCATTTTTATAAGTTTGTCTTTGTAGGTTTTTGTACCAGTATTTATTTCGTTTAGTGTTATTTTCTTTTTTAGTTTATAACCCGAAAAAAATTGTATTTTTTTTTTTTTTAGTTTTTATACGTTCACTTTATTCTTTTGTAGTTTATTATTAAAATTTATTTCCCTTTTCTCTTTTTGATTATAAATTATGTGACTAAAACAAAAAAATCTCGTCTCGGCTAGTACTGTACGATAAAAATGTTGCTCAGTGCGCCTGGCACGGATCAGCGACGTATGGCAAAAATGACAGAAAAATATTAAATTTCCTTAACCATTGACAAATATTTCTTTAACAAAAAATGATTTTCAAAAAAAAAAACTTCTCGCCTCTGGGTGTGGGGTACCTTCATTTAGTAGGAGTGAAAGTGTTAAATGATCTAACTTAAATAAGTTGAAGAAAAACATCGGTATTAAATGAATTTGAGTACTCTTTTTTTAACTTAAGGGTGACCCATATCGTACCAGTTCTGGATAAGTGAAGTTAGGCGACATCGGTCTTGGTCGATATCAACCCAAGAAAATGAAATAAATGGGATATCCGATGTCCCAATAATATAATAAGGAATAATAGGTTTAATTCCATGGTATAATAAATACTATAAGGTAAGATATTGGTGCATTGGCGCATGGTGGGCGGAGCTTTATTGGCGGGAATACGTCATCCATTGAGTAAAATTTGAACATCATAGTTTTGACATATAACAAGTTTACTAGAAGTTTATGTACGGCGTTTGTGTGGTGTTAATCTAAAATATACAATAATAATGCGTTGTGCTGTGTTTGGATGTAACTCCGACAATCAGTCGAAAAAGAGCCCTTGATTGTGATGTGAAGTTTTTTCATTTTCCCAAGAATGAAGTTGCGTGTAAGAAGTGGATCCATGCCACAAAAAGACAGGATAATTTTAATCTGAAAACGGCTTGTATTTGCTTGAAACACTTGTTAAATAGCGATTTCAAGGAAAATCATCAACATAAATTGTTAAATTACACACCAAAAAGTTACCGAGGATTGAAGTATAATGTTGTACCAACTAAAAAATCTGGCATTTAGTTCTAAAAAACCAGTATCGAATGAACAAACAATCTGCAAGAATTGAAGTGGTGAATAAGTGGTTCAATGATCAAGAAATTCAACTCCAAAAATGATCCGCTTATGTTGAACAGTGCTCATGAAGGAGATATTGACTGACGATGATCTTTATGAACTTGAATAGGATGGGCTCGAACATTTAGCTGGATATATATATATATATATATATATATATATATATATATATATATATATATATATATATATATATATATATATATCCAAATATACCTGGACTGATCATTTAAGTGAAGGAGTTTTACATAAACCATCTGAAGATATTCTTTCACAAATGAGTTTGTTAATGTAGAATCCTCGACCAAAAATTATTTGAATAATTTGATGCTTAGAAGTAGCCACATTGAATGCCTAGAAAAAAAACTATTTTTTCGATCGCGAATAATAAGATTAAAATTATATCAATATAAAATATTCCTAGATGTGTTGAATAATTAATATTTTATTTGTGACAAAAAATATCGTATTTAACTGGATATTACATTGAAAAACCAATATTTAGCAAACTTTCAATTTGCATATTGCAATTTTATATAACCAATGTATATTATTTTTTACATACATTTTAAACTGAGAAACAAAATGATTTGTTTATATACATTTCAAATAATCGTTATAAATAATATTAATCTATAAAACGAAATGGTTTTGTCGATAAATAAAAACTATTCGAACTACCGAAGTTGTTTTAGTGTAAATGTAAATAGTGTCTTAAATTGAAATAAAATTGTGTACGTGTCTGTTATATACAATTTTGTAGTCTGTTACCCACATTGATAAAGTATTTATCCTCAATGTAAAGCTTTATTTCCAATTACAATGCATTTAAATTGTATTAGTCTAGCAACGAAGATATTTGAATTTTACTCAACGAGTGACGTCATGCGCAAACTGGACGCATTTTGGTATACGGGAATATGACGCCCTGGTTTACTACTACTGTTTAATTTTACCAGAATCGTCCTTGGAGTAAAATAAAAGTCAATTTAAATAACATTTTTTTTATTTAAGAAAAAATATGTATATACACTAAATAATAGATAAATTCATGCACTAAATACTATCACTTCAAGACAAAACCTTTGGTTTCTTTTTGTATCAATGTCCCTTAGATAAAACTAAAGCGAGTAAAATATTTTGTACTTGAAAAGATATATAAAATTTACGAAATATTAAGGTAAAAATGCAAGTTCCAATTGATAGATTTTATAGAAAAAAAAACGAAACGATAAAAATAGTTAACAGTAAGGTTTCTACATACACATCACATTTTAACTGTCGTTTTCAGTTAGTTTTATTTCGGAAGATGATTATATTTACATTCAGTATCTTTGCACATTCCATATACTTCGTATGGGCACATTTCCACGTACGGATCTAAAGTTTGTTTTCTAAAAATGCAAGAAAATATATTTTAACACACCCTGACGAAAAGATAGAGGCATTGATAGTTATGAGTTTATATACAGAGCGTATGGAAAAGTATGTTCGTAAATTTAATTTTATTTTAATTTAGATTTGAAGGGATTTTAATTTTTTTTGTTGTTACTTTGTACTGCGACAAAAAAGATAGAGGCCTTTAAATACATTAAAAGCAATTAAAATATAGGAGGGGGACAGTTTACCTCCTCCCCCCTCCTGGACTGCCATCGCTTGGCCCTTCCTGCCTCTTATACATTTAGCTGGTTAATTATGTGTCTATGCCTAAGTACCGTTGTATTTATGAAATTGTAGATGAAGTATAATTTATAGGTAAGTATTTCAACATTTTCATTCAAAACTATTTTTGAGCTATGTTAAGAATTATGATTAAATGAGTTATTTTTTAAAAGTCGCAGAAGATTGTTTTTGAAATAAATATTTAATTTATTATTTAAGTACCTAATCTAATAAATGTACATTTCTATTTATGTTGAATTATTTACCTACAGGAAACTCCTCCCCCCCAACCCAAAAGCTCAGTACATCCATGCTTGTGGTTGTTCAGAAATCTTCCTTTTGCTATAGTTTTTAACTGTATTGACAAATTGGTCGATTATTGAGGCACTACGCGAAATCTTCCTGGCAATTCACGATTGGAAAATCCCTCTTCTTTCAATGCAAGAATTCTTCCTTTTTCTTGCTGCCCAAGTTTCGCACCACGATCCATAGTTAAGGGGGGAAGTAGGTTCAGATGATTCAAAAAATTGTTTTTTTTTATTCCATAAATTGTTAGTAAAACTATTCAGAAATATATTTTTTTTCCTTTATTTGGGTTTTTCGCCACTATCTAGAACTCAAAAAATATCAAATAAAGGAAAAAAATATATGAACACGCCACAATCATTCAGACATTATTCAAAAATGTGTTCCCAAAGTTTCAAATAAAAATTTCAATACGTTCTGATGTTATGAGACGTTTGGTTCGCAATAGAGACGTTTGGTAGAAGATACTAGAAGAGTGTCGGTTTTAACAGTAGTTTGGCACCGATCTTCGTAACCTCTGTTTCAAGTTTGGAGACCAAATGTCAGCGTATCCGAAAAAAGAGTATGTTATTTATACTCGCACTAGTAGACCATGTAAAAGATCCTTCCACGGAAATCAGTATTCTCATAATGAATCAATTATATGTGGCGAAGATAAAGAAAGTATCAACGCAAAAAAGCATTTGAATGTCATTAGTAAAAAATGTGATTGTTAATTCTCTACATTGTTATAGAATTATTGAATTTTTCACCGTATATATAGCTTTGTCGGATATTCTTACTTGTCGAAATTGCATGCAAGATGTTAAATTTGCAGAAACTGGAATACGTGGTCTCGGGTTCAAGCTAGTTATCAATTGCAAGTGTGGATCAAAACAAATCCAATCACGTCCTTTCGTCAATGCTGGATTTGAGATAAATCGTAGGATTGTGTTTGTCATGACTCTTGGGGGTTGGCAGAGAATGATTAAATTTATTTTGTAATTACATGAACATCGGCAGTGGTATATCTGAAGATACTTATAACGCAATGTACGTCCAATCATATTCACCTCTCTGCAAGAAGTATATGAACTTTGATTTAAGTTATAGAAGAAAAAAAAAATGAAAAACACGAAAGACCTATTCTGAATTTAAAAGTATCTGGTGATGGAAAGGTGGTGTATGGTGATGGAAAAAAAGAAACGAGAGTTCAAATATGGCGAAACAACTCTTAAAGCATATTACTGTGGAAAAGTCATTGATCTTGTTGTAGGGAGTAGTTACTGTCATGGGTGTGCATTGTGGAGGAACAAATCAAAAACTTCACCAGAGTATCTAGCTTGGCACGAGGATCATTTACGCACAAGAAATGGATAATCAACGAGTAAACCGATAAAATCGATGCAGTGACGCAAGTTCGGAGAGCTCGAAAAGAAGAGTTGAAAGCTCAAAACGAAGGATATGAAGATTATTTAGAATGAGAATAGTAAATATTTATAATTTAAAGGTTACGTTAAAAGTTACTGCCTCTATCTTTTTCTCGGGGAGTGTATAGAAGATCAGCAGTCGATCTTTATTATTCTTTACCATTTTCATTTTCTTGTATACCTCTTCGGGGAGAGTTTTTTTCGGTAAAAAGAAAACCTTACCCTGTACCAACTTACTTGTGTTCTGTATCCAAAGGAGATACATATCTAGTTTTGTCAGACTTTTTATTTGCTACGACCTCTCCGTTTTTCAGTTTTGCGATTTGTTCTTCTGTTTGCTTCATGATACAATCTACATCGTTCGGATCTACTATTTCTGTAAGATTAACGCTAAGAACATCTGGGGATTCGATTTTTTTCGGAAGCGTTTTCGTAGAAATATCACAGTTATTATCGGGATTCACTTTGTTCTTGTTGGTGGTTTTTTGTACTGGCGTGACCTGATTCACAATAGTAACTGAATTTCCAGATTTGTTACTATTTTGTAATGATGGCACTTTATTTACTACACTCGTCTTCACTGGGGTGGAAGTTCTAGGAATTGATGGTTTATGTACAAAACTGAAAATTGATACGTTTTAGACAAAACAAAGACAAAAAATGAGAATAGGATAAAAAGCTATTGGCTCCACTTTGCGTTTATTGTTTCAAAACTGATCTTATAATGAATTTTCCAGTAATAGTGTTAGAACTTTTACGTTTACGTCTACGTCTATGTCTGTTTCACTGATAAACCTGTTCAATACTATGTTAAATACAATATATGTTCAATACTATGTTCTGTTTCTTTACCATCCCCGATAAATGAAAATGGGCCTCGTCACTCATGAACAAAATTATGTTGTCCAGCAATTCCAACATCCTTTCTGCGAACCTACGCTGTCTCACAAAGTCATTTTGTTGCAATTTTTGGACAACCATAATTTTATACGGATGGAAATGAAGGTCCAAGCGTAAGATTCTGCGAACTGACCTGTCTGATATTCTAAGACCGTGAAGTACTAGTTAACGGCGAGGGCTGGTTTCCACCGCTTGTCGCATCCTTTCAATGTTTTCCGGGGTTCGTACTGTTCGATCTCCTCCCCGTGCAGCCCCAAGTCTCAACGATCCTGTTGATTGAAATTTGTTCATCCACTTCATAATTGTATCGGGTTTTGGAACGCGACCATGCCGACCAACGTTAAAATGATTTCGAAATAATCGCACAACAGAACGACCAGTTTCAATAAAACCACGGCTCCGTGGATACTGAGATGGCATCCCGGAACGAGTAGATATCAACCATTCTGAAAATATTCGCTCGACACTGCCGCGCACACACAGTTTTTTCAAAAACACTATACAGACCCTTACTAACCTCTGCCTTACTATGTTAGAACTTTATAAGTTTTGCAAAGCAATGAAATGCTACTATAGTTCTCGCATTTCATTTTATCTCCTTTTTTATGAATCGGGCATATTATAACCTGCTGCCACTCTACAGGCATCTCCTGATTATTCTAAATACTATTAATGAATGAAAGCCATTTATCAATGAAACGATTCATTGATGTATGGCTTGTGATAATTATTTGCCCCCAAGGTTCAGTGGTTCTGAAGGTACATATGTTATTTATAGAAATTATTTGTATCTACCATCAAAATGCGTGTTTAGTTCGCCAGATGAGTTTGTAAATAATGAAGTGATTCAATCTTTAGAGAGCCACTGTTATCTTCAGAGTTACTTCACTCTTTATCTTCAGAGAGCCACTGTTTAGTTCCGGTTTTGGGGCTAAAGGGGTCATAGGACCTTACTTTTTTGAAGACGATGATGGAAATCATTTTACTGTTAATGGTGAACGATATAGGAATATACCAACAGAATAATTTGGTCTGAACTGATAAATGTAGATATAATTGTTTTCTTTCAACCAGATGGTGAAACACACATCTCTTCAGACAATCGAGTTATTAAAACTCGATTGAACGTTTGATGCACTAAAAAGTGATTTGGTGTTTAGTGGTAAATCTCTTCAAGTTTAGTGTTTCACACCTATGGTTCCAATAGAATAATGAATCGAGTTATTGCAAGAAAAGTTTCCTGTATGCGTTATTTCGTGAAATGGTAATGTTAACTGGCCAGGTAAGGTGGCGAATATTGGGTGTCCAGAATACATTACACCAGACGAAGCCAAGGGAAACATTTGAACTACCTTATTTTCTAAATATAATTGTAGTTATCATTGTGTCTCACTTTAAAGTTTTAACACTCTTATTGAACAACCCTTTAAATAAACAACTATGTTTTTGATGTTATATTTCATTTAACTCAAAACTACAATTTGTATATGTATATACATACAAATGGATGACTGTCAAATCGATACCGAGTATGATCTCAGCCGTGACTATTAATTTTGCTCAGTCATTTTTGAAGAATTATGAGTTTATAGTAGCTCAAGTAACGCAGCTTAGATGTGTTTTAAGGTCGGGAGGATAGAGAATAGATAGACGCGGTCCAACCGCGTTTGTCTTTTCGCTCTTGCATTTTCCAAGCGATGTTTTGGTACTTATTTTCCTCATTAAACTGCACAGCTCTGTATGTCTTCTCACGCCATTTAGGTATGTCGTTTACTATCTTTTTCCATTCAGACACGCTTGACATACAGTTCTTACTCTATACGATTTTATGTCGTTTTTGTATCTTCTTTTTGGACGTCCCAGATTTCGTTTCTTATTCTTTAATCCACCATAGAGGATCTGCTTTGGCGTCCTAGTGTACTGTATTCTTTGGCAATGACCTAACCATCTCAACTGAGCTTTTATGATCTGGGATTCTATCCTCAATCTGTTGACTATTTCAAGTATCTTCAAATTGGTGTGATAGTATTGCTATTTTACTCTCAAGACTTTCCGGACGCAGCCTTGATGAAATCTTTCGAGTTGTTTTATTTGTTTCCAATTCAGGACCCAGGATTCAGCTCTATACATTATGATGACATTACAAACACCCTTTTCATTATATACATACATATATATATATATATATATATATATATATATATATATATATATATATATATATATATATATATATATATATATGTATATATATGTATATATATATGTATATATATATATATATATATATATATATATATATATATATATATATATATATATATATATATATATATATATATATATATATATATATATATATGTAGGGTAAGACTTCTTTGGCCAGCGTGATTATGTATCATCATCATCATCATCTTCTGTGGGTATATCCAGTTCTTCCATATTGCCTTTCAGGTTCCCATAACATAAAAATATAGATATCACGTCAAAACTGAAAACAGGATATTGAAATGCCAAAAACTTTTTATGCTATCCTCTTATAATCACAAAAGAAATATATATTACTAAGAAGTAAAATCAAAAATATCTCGCGAAATTTGCAGAAATTAGATAAAAAAGATAAGTGAAATATATTTATGAAGATTATTACATTAATACCTTGTTCAAGAAGTGTTTATTTAAGATAACAGATGGCGCCAGATCAGATAAATTACATGATAAAGTACCTCTTGAACTTACCTCCGATCAATTCTTAGTTTTTTGTTAACAAAGTCCTTAACGCAACTGCTTAGGTTCTTCTGAGCTTCTTGCTGCATCTTTTTCGCTTCGGCCAACTGCTCCAGCAACTTCTTCACCTCTTGGTTGCACCGTTTCTGTTCTTTGGTTAACTCGTTAATTTTTCTTACTAACGGACGAATCAACTTGTATTTCTCTTGGATCTGTAATCTTTTTTGATGGGCATATTTAACAATAGCAATTTGATATTAGATATCTGTTATATATCGTGATTTTTGTCAATAATAATTTGTAATTAATTATGTTGTATGAATTTTAAAATACATATTCATTAAATCGTATATGATTCTTATCAGTAACATTTAAAATTGATATATAAGGGTGGTTTAAAATGAAGGGAAGATTTGCTTTAGAATTGATGACATGTAAGAAAGAGTTAGCGTTAACAAATCCACATAACTCAATAAAAAAAAACGAGAAAGAGAAATTCCACAAAATCTGTACAGCTACATGTAACATCAGATACATTAAACTCAAAAAGGTGTATCACTAAGAGATTCTAGAGTTAAAAATGCATGAAATCATACTGAAAATGCATCAAATATTGGCCTCTAAAGGAGAAGCCGACAGAGTTGTCAGATGGAACGCTACGTTACCAGTATATACCCCAAAGAATAACCCTCACTTGGTTACAACAAAAATACAATTATAAATATAAAATCGGACACAACATATTATCATGAACCAAATTGCAAAAACACAATAACCAATAGAGAGAGCTGTATTATTAGTAAAATTCCCATACTGAAATCAAATAACTGGATAAAGTTAAAGTTAAGGATGTGGGAGATATGCAAGGGGTGCAACGTAAATGTAATTTCGCTGGCCACAATGCAAGACTGAAAGACAGATGGAATATCCTAATACAGTAATGGAAACCAAGAGTTGGGGAGGTGATGACTTGAAATGAATGAACTGACTACACAGAACACGTATTGTACAGAACATAGACAGATAGAAGGGCTTGAAAAAAGCCAAAGGTGGACGTAGAAAAGAGGAAGGATATTGAAACGAATCGAAAGAAAGGTGGACGCTGCGAAGTGTTGACGTTTTCATTGATATTTTATTTTTGAATTCCTTCTTAGATACATTACTAAAAAGGAAAATAAGCACACAAAATATAAACTATATTGAAAATATAGTTTCGTTTTAGACCACCCTTATATAGGAATTACAGAAAGGTGCTCCCAACACTGATAACAAGAAAATATAAAATTTATTTTTGACAATTTTAATCTATAAACTTAGGAAATTTATCTTCTCTTCTTTGCAGAGAGTCGTGACCTATGCAAACTTTTTCTGTTTGCGTAGTTTTCAGACTACTCTCGCCAGCGTTCTCTATTTCTGACTTTTGCAACTGTATATTGGAGATATGTACCAGTTAGGTCTGTCATTTGATCTGTTCATCTTTTTGGAGGTATGGCGCGTGATCTAGAACCCTCCATCCTTCCTGTACCACTAGTCTTTCTATGTTATTGTCATCCCTGCGTTCAATGTGGTCGAAGAATCTTTGTATTGGTTCATGAAAATTTGGGATAGCCTTCTCAGCCGTCTCAGTTCAAGGAATGCGAAGGATCTCTCTCTGGCACTAACGTCCAAAAGAATCAACACACTTATAGCAATAATGATAAGGCTAAGATATATACTATATGTTTCTTTGTATTCTTTGTTCAATACTAGAGAGCTGAACATATGATATATTTACCATAAATATCAAATAGAAATGGCGATAGAATGAAAAATTATGTCAATCAGGTGATCTGATACTCTCATATCCTACAGAATTTGCTATAATTTCTCCCACTTTATACTGTTAAACACCTTCCAATAATAAAAATAACAGAGGGTTGACTTTTCCGGCTTTTACGATTATTTGTCGAAAACTTAATGGAAAGAAATACCATTACCGTTTGCTAAACTAAAGATAAACATATTAATAACCATCATTAAAATTGTTATCAGTTTTGGAGCATAAGAAACTTGATTCTAAACAGTTAAAAACAGAAAAAATATTTCAGCTTGGGATGTTAAAAAAACTTTAATGCTAGAGATAGTTTTCTTGATTCCCATCAGAAAAGCTTAAATTATTTCAAAATTATAATATCCCAAGTAGTCTAGAAAACATTGTGATATTTTTAAAACATAACCTTACACAATAAATTTAGCAATCAAAATGTAATAACTAAAATTGACATGAAGTACCTTCCATCCTTTCGAAAGTGGACATCCTTCAATGTGTTTTGCAGCAAATTGGTATTAGATCTGTCATCAAACTTGGGGGGGGGTTTCAATAAGTGGTTCTTGTTTGCAGTACTCTGAGTATTGACAATACCAGGTGGTTTACTAGTAAGACATTTCACCTTGTTTTGTTTTGATTGCATTGTAGCAAGTGTTGGCACCACTGAAATCTTGTTTACTACACAACTATTTTTACTGGCGCTTAGATTGTTCTTATTTATCACAGCACCTTTACCAGCTTCAATAGTCCTTTGTGAGATCTTTCGAAGTCTTGGTTTCTTTTGTTCTGCTTTTTTAATCATTAGCACTAGAGTCTTGTATTCCTGTTGTTTGTCCTCGGGTAAACATTCCAAAGTTGATTTATTTAAGCTAGTTATAGGAGTGTTATGTATAGATTTTGGAAACTGAATTGGTTTTAAAAATTTTTTATCATTATTAATTACTTGTTTTGGCATTACCCTTTTGATTTCCAAAGGTTTTGGTTTTATATCACCTACTTTTGTTTGGAGCTCCACTTTGGCTCTTTGTTCTTTAAGAAACTTTTCTACTGTACTTTCTATTCCACTATCGGTATCCTTAGAGACAGATCCATTAGAGTTACCTTGTGGTTTTTCTGGACTACTGTTAAGATCTATGTCAGAATCAGAATCTGAATCAACATGAATAATAAGAGGTTTCACTACAGGCACATTCACTAATTTTGTTACTACTGGATTCTGCACATTAGTCACTTTGAAATTAGTCACACTATTAGTCCTAACATTACTAAGTACATTATTATTAGTTCTATTATTCAAGTGATTTTGTACTTTTAATGATTTTGCTTGAAGAGACTCTGGATCTGTTTTGGTAATCTTCTTGGACATGGAAGCCAATAATAGAGCACGTAAGACATCTTCATCTTCATCCGGTGAAGGTGGCACTATATTTGGAATTTCATTAACTCTCATAGGTGACAGTGTTGCTTCAGCTTGTATATTCTCCTTAACTGGTTCTCCCAATTGATTATCATCACAATTATTTGCAGTATTCTCCTTATTTTCTTCAATCTTTTTGTTTTTCAGTTTACCAAATTTATTTGCCAAGGCTGTTTTAAGAGCCTCCAATCGTAACTCTCTTAACTCACTATCATGTTCATCTTCGTGTTGTTTATCGGGTTCATTTACAGTGTTCAAAGGGCTATCTGGTTCACTAGAGAAAATATCCATCACAATTTCAGATTTCTTTGAACATACTCCATTTTCTGTCTTCAAATTAGAACTACTGTGATCTGAATCAGTTGCTAAATTCTTTATCATAGGCTTTAAACGTGTTAACAAGCTATTTTTGCTTGCTTCTTCGATATCCACGCGTACAGCTGCTTTCAGCTGATTTTTAAGCCGACTATTCAGATCAAGATTGTCATCACTTGACTCTGACTCAATACTCCTCCTTTTACTCCTTTTCCTGCGTTTTATATGTCGTCGATTGGGACATTTACGTCGTTTTTGTGTTTCTCTAATCGATATCTCGTCTTGATCTGTGATGCTGCTTAAAGACAAAGCTTGTAAGTGATCTCTACGAGAAAGGGACTTACCGTTCAAAGGGGTGAAAACGATAGAATCATCAGATATGTCCTCTAGATCGTCTGAAACGATTTCACCCTCTTCAGGTCCGTCGTCATGGATCACACTTTTAGCACCGGGAGGTTGCATCGTGCCTCCTTTTTAGTTAATTTTAGCCTCCAGATAGCACACACACACACACACACAGCCAGGAAGGTCGATAGAAATAATGACAGTTACTTCGCTGTCGTTTAGAGGTGGATTTTGATTGGTGGTCGATTGCCAAGAATTAAATTTCATGTTTGTTGCCGTTATCAAAAAAGAAGACTAGGAATTTAATGTGTTAACTGTAAATAAGACAATATTTTATTTGTTTTTAATTCAGGTGGATTTGTTAAATATAAATGTATGTCTTGTGAAAATATTGTATTTTATAGATTATGAACCGATTGTGTATTATTGGTTGCATATAATTAAAAGTGTATTTTATATATAATATATTTTTATTTATAATACTTATAACAGTTCATGCGATTTTAGATTTTCAATAATATCATGAAGGGTTTTTATGTTGTCAACGAAATAATCTGGTTTCACATTTTCATCGAATTTCCAGTTTCGTAAATCTTCACTAGAAGTACATCCAGTCAAGGGTAATAATTTCTTGTAACCGAATTTAGTTGCATATACCATATCCGTTGCTATTCTGGAAAATGATATGTTTAAATGATAATTTGCAGGTTTAATAACACGAATTAGTTGAAAAATATTAATATACAAGGATAATCTGTAAAATAATATTATTTACTAATAGGAAATAAATGAAATACTCTAGGAATTAATTGTTATATTTAATATGTAAAACGTAAGCGAACGTTAAGTGAAAAATGTCATCCGAGAGATTCTTAATTCTTATATATGCTATATCGCTTGTATATGGATTACATTTTTTAAATGTGTCTCAAAAGAGACTCAATTTTACAGTTTGTTCTTGTAAACTTACGTATCTCCTATAAATAGAGTTCTGCTATCATCCAAATTGGGTATATGATTTTTAACTATCTGGTGGAAAATTTCGTAAGGCTTTGATATGATTGTTGGCTTTTTTCCGCTTATATCTTCTATTATACTTGCAAAATATTTACATCCTAAAATTAAACAAAAAGTTTATTCGATAAGTAATTAAATTTTAAGACATTGCCATCTACTGCAAATAATCTATTGCAACTTACAAGGGACTTGAATAAGTTCTCGTTGTTTTTTTGTGAAAATGAATGCTTTATGTAAAAAAAATAGTAAAGAACATTGAACTTGAACTTGTCATTGAAAGAACATGTCATTATTTTCTCCCATCTTTCTGGTAGGGTACGAATACCATGTCGAAAGAACGGCTCATCTTTTGAGATTATCCACGAATCAACCCATTTTTTGGATCTTCATAAGAATGGAAGTGCTACTGAGCGAGGCCAGTGACCAATCGGAGCAATGTCCGGTGAATACGGTGGGTGGGGTCGGACTTCCCATTTGAGTGTTTCCAAGTAGGATTTGACTAGTTTTGCAATATGTGACCGAGCGGTGTCATCTGCAAAATTATTTTGTCGTGTCTCTCCTTGTATTGAGGCCATTTTTCCTTCAATGGATAGCGATCTCCTGTGATGGTTTCGTTGGTTTTGAGGATACACTACACCCAGCTGATCCCACCAAATACAGAACATGAGTTTGGAACCATGGATATTCGGCTTTGCCGTCGATTTTAATGCATGGCTGGGCTTACCCTACGATTTTCTACGCTACGGGTTATCGTAGTATATCCACTTTTCGTCACTAGTCACGATACGATGCAAAAAACCTTTCCTTTTCTGCCGTTGGAGCAGCTGTTCACACATAAAAACACCACGTTCGACGTCTCTCGGCTTCAGTTCGTACGGCACCAAATTTCCTTACTTTTGAATCATTCCTAATGTTTTTAAACGTTTGGCAATTGTTGTGTGCTCAACTGCTAATAATCCTGCAAGTTCACTTTGCGTCTGACATGGGTCTTCATCGAATAATGCTTCCACTTCTTCGTCTTTAAACTTTTTCGATGCGCCAAAACGTTCTTTATCTTCAACATCAAAATTATTATTTTTAAAACGTTTAAATCAGCATCTGCATGCTGTTTTCGACAGAGTATGGTCGCCGTAAGTCTCCACAAGAATTACATGTGCTGCAGCTGCACTATTTTCTTCTACGCCTTCCCACTTTAAAAACCCACGAGCCGCCATTGATCACTACTTTTTTAAAACTACGATATACGTTTTTTGTTATTTTTTCAGTTTTTATAATCTTTTTCTCTGTACTATATACATAATTTAGCGCGAACAACGAAAATAAACATAACATTTGACTAGTCCTACATTATTTTGAATCTGAAGTAAAAAAAAATGTTAAAATAACTCCATCGTAGCAAATGTCATCAAAGGAAAAAAGAAGAGAACGACATGTCAGATTTTTTATGGAAAACATTATTGATTAAATGCAAACAACCAATATTATTTCTTTTAAATAATCAAACGTGTTTAAGATGTGCTTTTCAAAATATTTTTTGATGCTCAGGAAGCGTATAAACTAATAAAGATCTTACACGTTGTTTTTTTATGACAGATATATGAGACATTTTAAATTTTCCGTCACTTCAGTCGGTAAAGAAGAATTTTTACCGCTTGGGGCAATCATTAACCTGACCTGAATCTATGATTATAATATAGTTTTTTATATATTTGGAATGCAATGCACCTCTATCAGATGTTGTTTTCAGCATTAGTGAATTATAATTCCAACACAGTTCGTTTCAGTGGATTTTAATAAAAGGATGGTCGGTTATGAAACAACGAAAGACGATTACTTGAGTGATGTAATTCTCAAAATAGATCTTTGTGGAAATAATTTTTATACTATTTCATATATTAGACATGTTAAAGGGTACACGTAAAGTTTTGTTATAGAATCCGCACAATGATAAAATGTTTGCATATCAAGCTTTATATACGAAGATGGAGTGAAAAGTTAAATACTTCTCCAATAGATGGGGGTGAGATGACAAAAGTGATTACATTTCTGAAAAGTAGCTCCCCATCTAGTAATCCTCTATTATATTCAAGCCAATATGATATTTAGTTTAGTTTTTGTTTTCTTGGCAGTCTTCGAAATTAAATAAGTTCGATATTTTTGCTATGATAAAAAAGTGAATTTTATGTGTCGATTAAATACTACTTTTTGAATATATCGAAGAAAAGTTGAAATAATATTATGCGGACTCTATTTCTTCACACAAGTTTCACGAGTGGTTTACTGAGTTTCGAAGTAGTCGAATTAGCACGAGAATTAGACTTTGAGTTCAGAACGATATGGTGAGGTGGCTATTGAGGAAAAGGTCAGCAAAATCCATAATATGGTGTTAGCGAATCGCAGAGTTGAGGTACGAGAAATCGTTGAGATGATAAACGTACAAACACGAACACTTGGGCGTGAGAAAGATTTCAGTGCGATGGGATCTATTCACTAAAAACAGAATCAAGTGACCTCTTCCCATCGGCGTTTAGACATGTATAAACACAATTTGGAGGGATTTCCATAGCGATTTGTGAATATTGATGAAACTTGGGTTCATCACTAAGCATCAGAAACGAAGGAACATTAAAAACAGTAGAGTAGATTTTGCATAGTATATTTGGTCGATTTGCGCTATGAATTAATGTTGGATCGTCCTTATTCTCAGGATTTGATCTCCTTCGACTTCTTTGTCATCCCAAATATGAAGAAATGGTTGACTGGAAAGAAATTCACATCAAATGTGACAATCGCTTAAACAGAAAACTAGTCGACTAGTCGTATAGTCGACTAGTCGACTAGTTCGACAGGTCGTATTGTTTGGAAGGCACAAACAAATTAGGAATTCGTTTAGTGAAATGTATCGAGCTAAAAAGACGCTACGCTGAAAAATAAATCGTTTTTCCTCACCATAAATAACTTGTTACGAATATTCCTTTTTTATACGCATTTAAAAGTGTTTATTTTACTTCTGTGATGTTTCTTACCAATCAAAAATGTATTCTTGAACGGCATTATGTCATCGTAACCGCCCACCAAAAAGAGAGCGTCATTTTGTTGAATGTATTGGATGCATCTCTGTAGTTTGATATAGGAAACGTTAATATCAATATCAACGATTACTGCACCTACATCTGGGTTTACTAACTTTAAAGCATCAGCTACACCATATATAGTTTCTTCTATTCGATTAATCTGGAAAAGAATAAATACATCTCTACTTTGAATAATACTTTCATCAAAAAATACGATGTCTTTTTAAATATCACTAATTTAATCAAAAAAGAAAACTCTTTATTCGAAATTATTTTATTTCCTGTCACTATACAGGGTGTCTTAATAGATACTTCGGGATTTAAATTTAGCGTCGTGCTTTAGCTAATTTTATTTTTCATGAAGTTAGAGACAATGCAGAATTTTTGAAGTGAAAATTGCATTGAGCAATTTTCGGTAGGGGCAAAACTTATGGGTTCGCGTATAGTGACGTGTTGCGCCAGATTGTCGATGGTTTTGAATGTGTTTTAAAATAAATTGTGTTTTAGATAATCATTATTTTAATTGTTTAATTGTAGAATCACTGTGCAGTACATTTAAATTGTTGTTTTAATATGCATAGTTTATTGAGACGGCATTGAAATTTACGTAATTATTTTATTAAAGTATTTATTTTAATTACATAAAAATAAAAAAACGTAATAAAGATAAAAAATGAAAAAGTATATTACACATTAGAAAAACACCTCTTATAAGACTTTCTCTTATTGGATTCTTGAGAACAATTTCATTGTAGAGACCGACAGTAATCTGCCATCGTGTGTTGATTCCATCTGCCCTGATATCTCTCCTCCGTGACTTGTTTATCCTGGTGAAAGAGCTCTCCCTGCTCCTCGCTAAAATCTTCCAGGTTATCAGGAAATCTGTCCAGGTGACATGCATTTTTATGCTAATTTTTACTTCTAAAACCGTTAAGCTTTCTAACATCGTTGTGACAATGTTTTCATAATTTGACGACCTATGGTACGAAGAACATTACTTATAACAGATACGAAACTTTCATCAATCTTCCAAACAAGTTCCATAGCAGTCATGACTATTATAAATTTTGCATCTTTAACTAATATTCAAACTTGAGAGCCGTTAACATTTCCAGTTTTTAGCGTTTTCATACTTAACTTAGGAAATTCTTTGCAAAGTTATTCAAAATATATTCCGATTTTATCTAATGTTTTGACAAACTGTTTCATGATACCCAACTTAATGTGGAGTGGCAGAAATATAATTGTGTCCCTACTCAATGGTTTATTTACCACATTAGCTTTACCTACAGTTAAGGATTTTCTCAAAGGCCCACAACTTTTGTTCCCAGTAACTTTGTTTTGCTCGACTGTCCCAGAGACAAATGAAGCAAGGGCATTTTGTGTTTCTACTTTGCCGACCAAGTAAGAAATTTACCATTTTTAAATCCACACAAACTGGCCATTGATCTTCTAGTAATTAATTTTTTCAAAAACTAATCAAATATTCCCGTATTCTTCTTTGAGTTTGGTTGAATGGGCAATTGGGATAGATGTATATCGGTTTTCATTATGTAAATAAAACACATTTTAAATTTCTTTTTGAATTATCTATAAAGAGCCACTATCTATGGTTAACTTATCTTATCTATGCCACTTATCTATGGTTAACAACCGTAGTTGTAACTTGGAGCTTGCTCCACTTAAGGCTGATAACCTTCGACAGTCAGATATGGAAAGGTCTTTTAGGAAAAAATTTCCACCGTCCAACCCCTCGAGGAAGGAGAAGACTACATCGGATTCGGTGGGTAGTCACCTAGAAGGCAAGAATGAATCGGAGCATTCGAAGTCACATGTATTCAGAATCAAACATAAGCATATTAACTACATCGCAACACATATCATAAATTCTCTACTGAAAACCGGAAAACTCAAGAACTTCACAGATGAATTAGACAGGCAAAACATTTTACTAGCAGGGCTCCAAGAAATGAGAAATTCAACAGAAGATCCGTTTGAATCACAAGGATATAGAATTTACAATGGGAGGCCAGGACAAAGAGTCATGAAGCAATGCCCCCAATTTGGTACAGGATTTATAGTAAATTTGAAAATCATAGATTCCATAATTGAGTTTAAAGCCATTTCACCGAGAATTGCAACTATAACTTTACAAACCACAAACAAATTTTACACCATCATAAATGCCCATGCCCCCACTAATGAAAAAAACTTCCTAACAAAAACTATGCAAGAAGTAGATAATTTCTGGGATCTCCTTGATCAGACAATGAATAAAGTAAATATGAATCATGTCAAGATCCTTATAGGGGACTTTAACGCTCAATTGGGAAAAGAAAGGAAGTATCGAGATGTAGTTGGAAAGTGGGCTCCTCATAGATATACTAATAGAAATGGCCAAAGAATCATCGAAATTTGTAGAATATTTGTAGACTCATCTCCAAGCCTACATATTTTAAAAGAAAACCAAATAAACTCAAAACTTGGAAACATCCTGACTGGACAAAAGGGGAATGGCAGCTGGACCACGTATGCATGGACAAGTTCTTTCACAAGGAAATCCACAATGTCAAAGTTCTAAGAGGAACGGACACCGGCTCAGATCATTACTTAATAAAAATCAAGATTAAATTTACCCCTTTAAGAAGGAAGAGACAAAACACAGAGGGAGAGAAAAGGACATACGACCCTCATCAGTTAATCCAGAATGACCAATACCAGAAAAGAACAGGAGCCACAAGACTAACAGACAATTTAGAAGAACTAATACCAATTCTTAAACAGAATGCAAAAGATCTAGCCCCATTAAATCCGCGGAAGAGACATGCCTGGTGGAACTCTGATTGTGACAAAATGCATGAGGAGAGACATCAAGCTTGGTTGAAATTTCAAACTCACAAAACAGAAGAAAATGCTACTAACCTCAAGAATGTCAGAAAAGAATTCACCAAAATCATTAAAAAAATTAAGCGACAGTATCAAAAAGATTTAATAAACTCAATAGAGGAAAATTATTATAAAACAAATTCGAGAGATTATTACAAGGCCTTTGATAAACAATTGCAAAAATACAACCCCCCTACATTATTGTTGAAAAATATGGATGGAAAAACAGCACATAATAATAAGGAAAATGCAGAGATCATGGCAGAAGCATTTAACAAGCTCTTGAACTGTGATAAACCTGAGGAACTTTTATCTATTGATACACAGACCCCTATAAAAACTAAACCAGAAAATATAAACCCACCTACAGCAAAAGAAGTTGAAACAGCACTTAAGGAAATGAAAAACTACAAAGCATGTGGTGAAGACCAGGTTTTTGCAGAGATGTGGAAATACGCCGGAAGTACAACCCAGACCTCCCTCCATATGATATTAAATAAGGTTTGGATATCAGAAAAGTTCCCGGAACAATGGACAACAGCTATAATCAACCCACTTCATAAGAAAGGTGATAGAAGTAATCCAGACAACTACAGAGGTATTTCCTTACTAGACGGCACATATAAGATTTTCTCTAAGATACTATATAATCGGATTAAACAACAACTAGATCAAGAGCTAGGTGAATACCAATGAGGCTTCAGACCCTGGAGAAGCTGCACAGAACAAATAATTACTTTGAAGCTAGTCATGGCATATTATAGAAAACGAAACAACCCCCTTTGGATAACGTTTATAGATTTCAGGAAAGCATACGACTCCATCCACAGACCATCATTATTAAAAATTTTAAGACATTTTGGACTTGGACACCCAAAACTGATCAAATTGATAGAACTTACTCTAACTAATACAATTTCTAAAATTAAGTTCAGGGGAGAACTTTCTGAACCATTCTTGGTAAAAACTGGTTTGAGACAGGGTGACGGATTATCACCTCTTCTTTTTAACTGTGCACTGGAGTATATAATGAGAGAATGGTACAAGAACAACCCAAAAAATATAAAAATTGGAACCAAAAAGGACAACATACATTTGAATTGTCTAGGGTTTGCTGATGACCTAGCTCTTCTGGCCAATAACATTCAGGAAACAAAACAACAAATAAAATCTTTACAGGAAATAGCTCAGAATATTGGTTTGAAAATTTCATTTGAAAAAACAGAAATCATGTCAACTCAACTTCCATTAGTAAACAAAATTGAACTGGGTAGCCAAGAGATAAGAATTGTGGAAAGATTTAAATATTTAGGTGAAATAATCACATACAATTTGAATGAAAAACCAGCATGGCAAAGTAGAATAGATAGACTGGTTAGAGCACAGCATGTGACCAAGAACACATACAACAAAAGATGTCTCTCAATAGCAACCAAATTAAAACACTACAAAACGGTCACTCAACCTCAAATTACATATGCATGTGAAACAATATTCAAAACAACAAACACCGTTGCAATAGATGGAATACTAAAGACAGAGAGGAGAATAGTGAGAACTTGTTTGAATAAAAATTATGAAGTAAATGGAGTCTGGAGACTGGCTTCCAATGAAACCGTCTATAAGGAAATAGAACCAGTGACGAGCACTATGAGAAAGAAGCGAATATCTTTCTTGGGGCATCTAGTAAGGACACCGGAAAGTAGAATCAGTAGGAGAATAATAGAGAAATTTTGGAATAGTAATAGCAATATTAGATGGATCACAGAACTTAAGGAAGACATGAGAGAGTTGCACATCACAATGGAAGATTTAAGGTGCAAGTCAGATGCACTTAAGATATTGCAGGACAAACACACAGCACTACAGGCAAGGATCAACAGACAGAGGACAGGAAGAGTGATTCCGGAGGAGGAAGGGAAATTACGATCAGAGTGGATGAAGAAGTATTGGGCTGAGAAGAGAAAAAAGGACCTGAACCATAACTTGACTAGAGTGGTTCTATGCAGACCATAAAGTTAAAATAAATAAATAAATAAAGAGCCACCAATCAGTAGAACCCATGTCTAGAAGTAACTTTGCAATGTTGTTACAATTTACAAGTTCTTCGTCGTAGCCTAAAATATGGTAACATTTGTTTTTCCCTAGTACTATAAGCTGTTATTAATATTTCCGACTGCAATAAATTATTTTTCTTTAGCCTTGACGTTAACAGTTCCGATGTCTGTTTTGATAAATTCAGATCTCGTATTAAGTTTATTTTCAGAAAACAAATGTGACGCTGATGAGTCTCCTACATATTCACTGTCACTTGTACTTATAGATTGTATGGAACAATGCGAGTCCTAAAATGTTGTTGCTTCTGTTGTTCTGTTGTTGTTCACAGAGGGCAACAATTTTTTTTGTTTTTTTTTGCAGAGTTGTGTAATCTGAAGCAAAACATTCGTCAAGTTATTGATGAAATTGAACCTCAATTGTGCGAAATTGTTATTAACAAATTTACGAAAAGAATTGTTATCTGTAGAAAAAGCCGAGGGGCATTTGGAGAACATTACTTTTAAAACAAAATCCACATTCATCTACTTCTTGATAAAATTGACAAGCACGTGATTTTTTACAAAAAGTTTGTTGGTTCTATTATAAGCTCTATTAAAATAACTCCAAGTGCTATATAAAACCGAACAAACATAGTTACCCATCCAGTATTAACTAACATTATGGCAATTTTTTTAACTTAGGATAAAATACTCACTGGTTCATCATAAACTTTAAAACCAGAACTTCTTAATAATTGGACGAGGCTGTTTGTAGCAACGACATATAGTGTTTTGTCGAAGTTAATACTTTTTAAATACCAAATTAGTGCGAGGTCTGGTCTAAAATAAAATACACAATAAAATGTAACTAATTCTTGAAATTTTGTTAAAGTAGGGATATTTATAAGCATTGTCTTTAATGATTAACCAACGATTCTTCACATCATTAGAAAGAAAAATATTTCTTACAACAAGGGTCAAAAACATAAGGGATTTTTGTCAAAATAAAACTTAAAGATGTTTAGAAAAGCTATGATACGAATTATCATTTTAAGTAAATATGTGTAAAAGCATATTTGGAACATAATATATGGTTATTATTTAACGAATAAACTACAAATAAACTAATGAACCTTCTAAAAACATTTTTTTTGAAAATTAAAAATCAGCCATACATCATCCAAAAAATGAAGGTGGTAACGAACGTGGTATGATATAGACTGATATACTCATGATATAGACTGAACTGTTTTTTAATAGCCGGTAAATCGTTCCTTATTTTCACGCACAGGAAAAATTCGGCTCACGGAAAAATTACTACGGGAATCCAAGTGCCTTTAGGGAGTTTGAACTCGTACTGAAGACGCATCAGTTATTAACATGTCCCCCTTTCAAAAGGGAATCCAATAGTATTGCCAGACCGAGCGTTACACCACCAACCTTATTACTTAATTTACACACCTCATATTTTAAACATATGCCAAAGTGGCCAAAGTGGCCAAAAGACTGTCAAAGTGGCCAATGAAGAAGTGCCTTTAAGAATGGTTGAGAGAGGATTGTTGGCAATACATCAAAATTCGCAAAACATATTTCCTTGACCACATATTACATAATGATTAGTATCACATATTTCAGGTGGTGATACAGGGAAATAGCATAAGAAGAGAATGAACGAAAGAGCATAGGAAGAAAAATGGTCCTGGCTAAGGGAACATGACTCTCACGTGTGGTATTACATATGCATTCACAGAAAGATAATGTTAAATTTAACCTTTTATAGCAGGGTAGTTTGAAAAGTTTCCAGCCTAACACAAAAACAATTATTCTTTTTATCAAATTTAGTTTGATTTTTCAACATAGTCTCCTTGTAATTCTATACGATTTTCCCAGGGATGCTCCCATCTCTTTAATCCGCCCTAATAGGTTGACATCTGGTTCTGCAAAATAGTCGTTTACGAATGTGATGGCCTCCTTATTCGATGAAAATCTGTGTCCTCTGGGCAAAACTTTGAGCCTAGGAAAGAGAAAAAAAGTCACTGGGAGCCAGATTTGGTGAAGGCAGTGGGTGGTCATGCAGTTTGAATTTTAAAATACGTGAATTTTTGCTATGGCGAACACTGAAGTGTGAGATGGTTGTCTTGGTGGAACAAAATTCATGACCAATTTTTCAGTCGATATATGACAAACACATTTTTTGGAGATGCCCATAGCCTCTGCTATCTCAGTCAGTTTGAGGAAAACCCACTGAATACATTTGCCTAAGGTTAAGAAGTGATTTTTAGAAAAAACATCTACAGGTTTTTTAAACAAATATATAAATTAGAATATAAAACCAATACAGTAATTTTTGTCACGCATGTTGTGTTATAATGGTTGTTATCTGTGTTACCTTACGACGTCTGTTTGTCTGACACCAAAATCTTGAAGCCGGTCGACCAAGGCTTTTAAAGGTAGTGTGGTATTGTTAGTTAGATAGTACACTTTTTTCCCTATACTCTTTAAAGATGTTATCCCTTCAACTGCTCCATCAATTTTTGAAGTTCCTGACCATATTACGCCTTGAACAGATAACAGAATATTTCGTTTTGTAATATACCTATATTGAAATATATTTTATATTATTAATATCAGTTAACTTTGAGGACCTGTATAATATAGCTTGATGATCAAAGTTATATACCGGTACGAGGTTATGATCCTTCTACGCAGTAAAAATTTTTCCATCATTAAGACAAAAAAAGTCTGTTAAATTTTTTTGGTTAAATATTAAACACGTTTGTGTATTAAATTGACACATTTCTTTGTTTGTTTTTTTGCTTGTTTTCTTGCACGATTATTCAAACTCATTGGCGCACTATTGGTTTCTACTGACCGATGCATACGTATGCATATGACATATTTTTTGACTTTGACATTGACATATTTTATAATTTTTTTACCTTTAGATTTTTTTTTAAGCTAACAGTAATTAATTTAAGGAATGATACTAATAATATATATATATATATATATATATATATATATATATATATATATATATATATATATATATATATATATATATATATATATATATATATATATATATATATATATAACTAACAGTAATTAATTTAAGGAATGATACTAATAATATATATATATATATATATATATATATATATATATATATATATATATATATATATATATATATATATATATATATATATATATATATATATACCAGGTGTCCCATTAAGGATGGATCGCGGCCGTATTTTGAAAACTATTTATCCCACAGCTTTGGGGAAAAAAATATTATATTAAAACTGACCGTGAGAAATTCACCAAAAATATTTTTAAACTTCTAAAACGACCGCAAGAGGGCGTGACGAGCTAAACATTTTTAAAAATAATTTTTTTGTGTATTTTCAAGTGTTAACCGAGTAAGAAAAATTCTCAGTTATAATTAGCAAACTGTCTCCTACAACTTTGTTTTATGACATTTTGTCGTAACTTCGCGAATAAACTTTCGTAAAGTGCGAAGGAAGGCAAACATTAAGTTAATATTTTTTTAATTTAATGCAGGTAGTAGTGAAATAATATCTGATTTTTTTCAGAAAAATCGAAATATCTCTTGACATGTCAGAGATATCGATTTCGGGTTTTCACTGGATGATTCCTCTTTAAATTATCTTTCTAGCCATGTAATAAAAGCTGTACCATATTAAGACCAATTTTTAACTTAATATTACGGTAAAAATTAAAACAAACTGATTTTTTCAGAAAAATCGAAAAATTCCTCTTTAAATTACCTTTCTAGCCATATAATAAAAGCTGTACCTGGAAAATCGGTTTAGGCAAACGGACATTAGACGACTTTTTATCTAAATAGGTAAAACTCCCCCCACTTCTTTATTCTCGAAGTTACGACAAAATGTCATACAATAAAGTTGTAGGAGACAGTTTGCTAATTATAACTGAGAATTTTTCTTACTCGGTTAACACTTAAAAATACACAAAAAAAAAAGATTTTTAAAAATGTTTAGCTCGTCACGCCCTCTTGCGGTCGTTTTAGAAGCTTAAAAATATTTTTGGTGAATTTCTCACAGTCAGTTTTAGTATAATATTTTTTTTCCGCAAAGCTGTGGGATAAATAGTTTTCAAGATACGGCCGCGATCCATCCTTAATGGGACACTTGATATATATAGATATAGATATATTACTACAGTTTCTTTATAACAAAATTTTTAACTTCCCCTTCCCGTCTTAAATCAAGCTTACATATAGTGCCTTCAAATATAGTATTTAATCTTCCTAAAAATTTTATTAAAGAATAAATATACTTGTAAAAAAAAATCAATAAATTGAATATATTCATTTCCGAGTGGAGTGTTAGTTGAAGTTCTCATGTATGCATTTCGAGAGCTGTAAACGACGATATTCTGATTACCTGGTTGTACTGTTATACAGGGTGTTTGGTGTATCGTTTGCCAAATTAAAATGGCCGATAGGAGGGGGCCTTTTGCTATCTCATCTATAACCTCTATAAAGTATTATTGGGACCACAGGTCTTTTTGTGTTAATTATTTAATTCTTTATTTGAAAAAATCGTTACCGGGTTAGCAAATTAATGCAGTTAGTAAAACGTTTTTATGGCATGAATGCATATCGTTAGGAGTATAAACCAGTTTTCTGTTTTATATAATTCGAATAACATGATACCTTTTAGTTTTTTTATATGCAATTTAAAGATGAGCTTTAAATTTATTTTTACTTCTTCCAAAACCTTTGTCTATAATAAATAGTAGATGTTGTTTGCATGTAATTTTGATTTTCATAGAACCCTACAATATTACACAATAGAAAAATAATTTGGAAGCTATACCAATAACTTTTTTTTAATTCAAGTTTCAATGCAGATTTTTGGAATTTTTCAAATTCAAAGATTAACATAAAAAACCTGCGGGCCTAATAATGTTTTATGGAGGCTGAGGAGATAGCAAGACGGCCCTCTTATCGGCCTTTTTAACTTGACAAACTATGCACCAAACACCCTGTATAACAGTACAACCAGGTAATAAGAATATCGTCGTTTACAGCTCTCGAAGTGCATACATGTGAACTCCAATTAAAACTCAACTTGGAAATGAATATATTTATTTATTTTTGACAAGTATATTGATTCTTTAATGTTACTATCTTTTTTATATTTTCTGAATAAATTATAATATTATAATTATAATATATGCAATTATAATTATTGCAAGCTTTTTCAGTCTAAAAAGAAATGTGTATGGTGAATGACGTACATTTTTTTATTTTACTAATTATTTAACTCTAGAGACTGAAACAATAACTTACAACTTAATAATTATCAGAAATTAATAACAGAATAATTCTAATACGATTTTTGAACAAAAAAAATACAGCAATGGTGAGGATTTGAACCCCAAACTGTTAAGTTCGCACGCCATAAAACGTTTAATTTGATGCCTTGGTTACATGTGAGATGGCGCTACCGCTTGTCACATTTCCCATAATCCCTTGTAGGATTGGAACATATATATAATACTACTATATTGCTTAAAACTGTAAGTGGAGGTGTCACGGAGTAAGTGTGACAGCAAACGTCTACTTCTATTTCTTTTTCTACTACTCGACCCGTTGCGCGTAAATGTTGTAATAAATAAACGTGACACAACAACATAAAAATATGCAAACTGACGCACGCCTATAAGCATACTCAATTCTCGGACATGCGCATAAGACTCATAGTCGTAATGAGAGAAACAGACGCATATATGTCTGCACCGTAATGATTTCGCCGATCTTCAGACCTTGCTAGCAATATAGTAGTATTATATATATGGATTGGAATACCTTCTTATATATTGTCTTAGTCATCTGTTGAAGACTCCCTCCCAACTATTTCTTTTTCGCGGGAAGTACGATGCTATCTTCATAGCATACAATATATGTGTTTACATGTTCCTTGTGGCACGGTATAAATATTATCATTTATTATAAATTCTATTAAAATATCAATAACAATCGAAACGCAACAAGTATTTAAATTATATTTAAATACTAGCCGACCCAACAGACATTGTCCTGTCCAAATTTCAATAAATTTGTTTGTGATCGTTTTGTGAATTTGTGAAAAGCTATTCGAAATGGGTAAACAAAGTAAACATTTGTTTGTTTATTTCTTTTTTGCTTGTTTTCTTGCACGATTCTTCAAATTCATTGGCGCACTATTGGTTTCTACCGACCGATGCATACGTATACATATGACATATTTTTTGACTTTGACATTGACATATTTTATAATTTTTTTACCTTTAGATTTTTTTTAAGCTAACAGTAATTAATTTAAGGATTGATACTGATAATTTAAGTAAATAAAAAATAACATATTTAAAAAAATTATTTATTATTTATAATTAATAGTTATTAATTATATAAATTAAATTAATTTATAATTAATAGTATAATGTAAATATAGTATATTATGTGTGTCTATATATATATATATATATATATATATATATATATATATATATATACTAGCTGTACCCGCATTTAAAATTAACATTATTATTTATTGTCATTATTTCAGTTTCTTTATACATTTATACATTTATATTACGTGTGTGTCTATATATATATATATATATATATATATATATATATATATATATATATATATATATATATATATATATATATATATATATATATACTAGCTGTACCCGCATTTAAAATTAACATTATTATTTATTGTCATTATTTCAGTTTCTTTATACAAAATTTTTAACTTCCCCTTCCCGTCTTAAATCAAGCTTACATACAGTGCCCTCAAATATAGTATTTAATCTTCCTAACAACTTCCTTCCTTTAAACTTCCTCAAATATAGTATTTAACCTTCTTCGATGATAGTTTCGATTGGCCGCAAATCGTTCATGAGCCCCATGTACTTATTAGTTAAAACGACATCTTCTTCATTGCACCGAATGATGTCATTTAGAAAGCATTGTTGTAAGGTCTGATAGATTTTAAAAATGCATTTGATTTTACATGTGTTCCATGGAGTAGCGATTTTAATAGCTCTGGAAGTTGTCGCAAATATTCTAGTTTTATTTTGCCAGCTGAACAGCATAAATCTTCACATTCACCAATCCACTTTAATGCTTTACAATAACTACAAATTTTTGTCATTGAACTTATTTTTGATTATTGTTTATAATCAACTGTAGGATCATACGAAAAACCACAATTTATTTTTATTTTCCAACGAATTTTTAATTTCATACGTCGTAAATCTCATCTCGTTTCATTTTGACTTTCACATACACGCTTAGCTTTCATATACTTTGATTTAGACGTTACCAAATTTAATTTGGACTTTCCTTTTTTAGGAATTTATAAGTGCAACAAATAATTGGAAATAATTAAAAACTATTTTGAGATTGACAACCGAAAATTCAATATAAAAAGTTGAAATAAATATCTTACTAATTTAATGTTGGGAAACTAATTTTTCGTTTTAATCTAATTATTCCAGGCTTTCTTCTTTTCTTCTTTTTCTTATTTAATTAATAAATGTAAACATATACATATACATAGATATATATGTTTTTAATATCTTTTTAAATCAGTCAATTGACATTTGGTAAAAATTTGTTTAGGTTAGAAAAAAATAAAGTTTCAGTGCTACAGAAAAATATTAATTTAATAATTTACTTAATAATTAATTTATTAAAATTAATAATAATAGTAGTTAATGTACATGATAATAATAATAATCAATAATAAGTTGATAAAAGCTGAAATTTTAAATTTAGCGTTTTTGATCATTAGCGCCCTCACAACCGCTTTAGGGATTTGAACTCCGTTGCAGACGTTCTTAATTACTCTTAGCATAGCCCAAGAAAGAAAAAAATCATTTCAAATTTTCATTTTAATAATAAGTGTATAAAAACTATAAAATCAGATGATTAGCGATTCTCATCATTAACGCCCCCGCAACTGGTGTAGGGAGTCCAACACCCATATAAATATTAGCCTATTCATTAAGTACATGTATTTTCTACATGGATACCAAGTTTGAAGTCAATCGGATGCATGGTTCAGTAGTTATAACGGAACATCCGCAAAAACCACTGTGTATTTTTATGTTAATATAGATATAGAAACCCCGAAATTTGGGATTGTATCGTTGTGAATCCGTCGCAGTTTTGTCTTCATGAGATTTATAGAAAAAATATTGTCAAATAGCAGGTAAAAACTATGGAATTCTAAAAGAAATTTTAGAAATTAAAAAAAATCAATTATTACTAAAGTTTAATTTACGCCAGCAAAAGCGGGCTGGTAACAGCTAATATAAAATAAACCCAATTAAATATTCTTTCGGTAGTGTTTCAGTATATTACTATAATCAATAATTAAGGTGATTTTTATTTTAAAATATTTGCCCTTTAAGTGTCGATACAACTGAATTTTTAAGTTGATATGGCACTCTTCCTGACATCTGACAGCTCAAATTACTTCGCTGTTAAGTTAGACATTATAACGCCTGTTGTATTTATTAAAAAAAAATTGTTGGCGATTCTACAGAATAAATTTGCATCGAATGCTGTCTAAGAATTGACATTTCTTGGAGTGATGCATAAAAATATTAAGAAAGTGTCACGATGATGAAGCTACGTTAATAAAATGGTTTTAAATGGTACAAGGGATACCGTGATGGTAAAGATGGTGCGTCAACTCAAGAAGCCTTCTACGTCAACTCAAGAAGAAAACATTAGAGTCCATTCGAAAAAAAACGTTCAGTTTGGTGGCAAAACAATTCAAGGTTTTTACATCACGATAACAAACCATCGCACACCGCAATTTCGTAATTTTTCGCTAAACACCGTTCCTGAAGCACCATATTGACCATATATGACTTTGTGTAACTTTTTCCTATTCCCTCGATTAAAAAAACTACTTTGTGGACACTGCCTTGAGTTCCTAGCAACAATTGAAGAGAGTTATCTGGTCGCTTTGAAAGAAATACCAAAGTCGAGTATAAAGACTGTTTTGAAGACTAGAAAAAGCTATTTGTTACTGAAGTGAGAGGGAATTACTTTGAAGGAGATAAACTAAATTTTGATTAATAAATAAATACTTTGTATTTTATTTAAAAACTTATCTTATTTTTTGATCATAAAATATTAACACAATATAATTTTAACTTATTTGAAAGTACCATATTACTTACCGTCGATATCGCAAAAAATTGCGTCAAAAGATTTCAGAAAATCTATCTGATCTTGCTCAGAAGCTTCTTTAAGATTTTTAACACTGCAGGTGCTCATATTTAAATTAATATTTGTTTTGTAGATGTGTTAATTTTGAGGTATTTTCTTTCTCTCATGCTTATTTATAAAGCAGGCTGAGGTTTTATCACTATAGGGTTTTACAATTGTTTTTATTTGATAACGACTACTTTTTATCTAATCTTATAGAAAAAAACAAAACAAATAATGCATATGCATATCGTCGTACTTTTTATATATTTAAACAATCTGTATACACATTATTTTATTTGTTATGTAGTTATAAATTGAGATAAAGGAAGACTGTTATTGCAATAAATGTTAAACGTTAAATAGCAGAATTACAAGAGTTAAACTCTTCGTCAAATGTGAAAAATATTCTTTAATTCGATGTTTGGACAGGTCAAATATTGAGAGTTTTTTTCTTATTTCTTCAAAGACATTGTAACCAAATAAAACCCTTTTTTAATAAAAATTAGTCACAGCGACGGCAGCCGTTCGCCGCAGGCATCTAGGTGTAGATCACGGATGAGTTGATGAGGCACATCAATAGGACGTCCCCAAGATCTTTTAAATTACTCTAGATATAAATAAATCCAAAAACTGGGAAATAGTTTATTTTTGTTAAAAATACTCAATAATGATATTAAACATTTAATAAGCAGAAGCACAATCCCAGAAAACAACACATAGAACCAAAAATATAAAAATAAAACAGTAATAAAGAAAATCAAAAAGAGGTCTAGTGGTGAGGTCCACTAAAATCCTACTATACTAGTCATGTCTCCAAACAATTTTGATCTTAACAGGTTTTTCTATCTTATAAGAGCTGTTTTCTAATTTACATCGATTTCAAATTAGATTATGCATTATACATTATACAAAGTAAATAAAACTGAATCAAATTTAAGCAATTAAATCAAATATGATATGTTAAACGGAGCTAAAGTAAATCAGATCGAATTGTATAATGATATTAACTGGTGATCGCGAGAGTATTAAGCAATTAACGTAAGAGAATCATAGAAACATTAACACAGTAGCAAATAAAAATAATAATTTATTATCTGACCTTATCTCCTTTTGTTGCGCTACTCGTTCATCCAGTCTCTGGACTATTCAGTTACTAATAAGCTCGTTTACGGACAATTCTATGTCCCGAATGCGGGGATCCCTAAAAGGTCTGAAATCTGCCTTGCCTGGGTACCTCAAAAAATGGGCCAAAAATGACTGGATTCGGTAATGGCTGGGCTCCAATATGGTTGATTTTATAACTTGGTCCTAATTTGACCGGGTTCTGTAATTATCGGGCCCTAAAATGATCCATAACCACCAGACTGTAAAACCATCTACAAAAATATCAAAGAATAAGCCCGAGTATGGCTTGGCCAGCTATTCTACATACCCTTAACGGAAGGGTACGGCGTGGAGATGTCAGTTCATCTCGTGGTGTGATGTTAGACTCTCTCGGCCTCGTCCCGTAGGATACCGGGGCGCTCTCAAATAAGACTCGCGCAAAACGATATTACCTGTAGCGGTATATGCATAGATCCAAGATTCGTCACCCATATAGATGTTATACACGGCTTTTGGCACACCACGAATGTATTTTTTGAGCATTTCTGTGAATCCAATTCGATGTTTTAACCGGTCAAATATTGAGTTGTCATGGTGAAATATGACCCTGCCTCGCAGTTGTCTTTTCTTATTTCTTAAAAGATTTCTCCAAACAAACGGTTGCGTACCAACCATTCAGTATTGAGCGTTCTACGATTCTCTAGTGACACTGCAACTACATGCCCTTTCATCCCAAAAAACAGGCGACCATTTTCTTAAAAGTGTTTTTTGCGCGAACAACTGTTGTTGGGTTTGATTCAATTTGAAAGACTCATACACTCGACTGCTGTTTATTTTCGGGCTTATACGCATAAATCCAAGATTCGTCACCTATGTAGACATTATAGACGGTTTTTGACACACCACGATTGTATTTTTTGAGCATTCCTTTGCCCCAATCAACACGAGCCTTTTTTTGAAGGATTGTGAAATTAAGCGGAATCTAATACGCACAAATCTTTTTCACGGCAAAAGATGTAAACTCTTGTATATGCTTGTCATACTAATGCCCAGGGATGCCTTAATCTCACGATGTGCCACATGACGATCTTGTTTTATCAGTTCGCGCACATTATCGAGGTTATCTGGCATAACAATCGATTTTGGATGACCTTACGACGACTACGATTGAATTGACCAAACCAGTGATATATAATGGTTTTAGGTGGTGCTTTATCGCCAAAAGCCGCAATGAGTTGATCAATGCACTGTTATATCCACATCGATATAATCCACATGGAAAGACGTTGTAAATCATCGCACGAAAATTCTCACAAATTAATTCTATTTTTTGACTGAGATGAAATTTTCAGTCTCACTAAATATCACAAAATAGCGTCCGTATGGCTGCATAAAACTCTTACAACCCCTGCCGTAACGAAAACCGGCAAAGTTGCAAGAAACGTATACAGGGCCGGGCCTAATAAAATAACACGTAAAAAGATAATATTAATTTTATACCTGGTTTAGTAGTTTCGAATTATTTTAGTTTAGTTCTCATTTTTTTCTTAAACAGTGCAGTTCTATAACTTCGATCGTATTTTTAACAAATTGTTAAAATTGTGTATGCTTTTTTTTTATTTATTAGGGGGCTTAATGTAAATGCAACTGCAGCAGAAACGTTTTCATTAATGAAAACTCTGTTGTCTACAGGTAAAGATATTGTGTCGAAGCCAATTAAAGCCAAAAAAGTTCGTAGTCACGGGCGTAGCCAGGATTTACTTTGGGGGGTGGGTTAGTTTGAAGTAAATAAAACAACAAAAATATACTACTCGACAAGAGATGGCGTTACTGTGCGCAATGTCCACTAGTTCGGATATATATTCAATTCAAATGTAATAATTTAACTCTCTTACAGGGCCGGGTCTAATAAAATAACACGTAAAAATATAATATTAATTTTATACCTGGTTTAGTAGTTTCGAATTATTTTAGTTTAGTTCTCATTTTTTTCTTAAACAGTGCAGTTCTATAATTTCGATCGTATTTTTAACAAATTGTTAAAATTGTGTATGTTTCTTTTATTTATTAGGGGGCTTAATGTAAATGCAACTGCAGCAGAAACGTTTTCATTAATGAAAACTCTGTTGTCTACAGGTAAAGATATTGTGTCGAAGCCAATTAAAGCCAAAAAAGTTCGTAGTCACGGGCGTAGCCAGGATTTACTTTGGGGGGGGGGGGGGGGGGGATTAGTTCGAAGTAAATAAAACAACAAAAATATACTACTCGACAAGAGATGGCGTTACTGTGCGCAACGTCCACTAGTTCGGATATATATTCAATTCAAATGTAATAATTTAACTCTCTTCACTCCTCGTATTTTTTCGGTATAATATTAGGTAATATTTGGCCCCCCCCCTGGCTACGCCCGTGTTCGTAGTGATTTTGGTAAAAGCAAATGTGTTGACGAAAGCGACAGATAATTAATTCGATGCAAAATTTATGCTATGTATGAAGAGCAAGCTGTGCCTACATTGCATTCATTGCAACAGCGACTAAGGAAAGATGAAACTAACATTCTTTGCAGCAGAACTAAGCTCCGGAGAATATTATCTCAAATGAGTTTTGCCTATCGGACCAAAGGGACATATAATGGAATTACAACGATTACAATTTTACATACTGGTTCAGAGGATGGATGGGTTCCAAATTGTTTACGGTTGTTCTCCAAAACTATTAAACATTCATCTTTGGACTATTATGATGACACCCCAGCGGAACTTTTTGAAGATTGGTTTATAAATAGCCTTTTGTACAATGTGCCTAAGGAAAGCGTAATTGTAATAGACAATGATAACCGCCAAAAAAAACTTCCTAATGCAAATAACCTAAATTGGAAGTATATATAACTATATAAAAAACTATGTTAAAAAACGATAGATACTTCTAAAATATATATAAAAAATGTGATCTTCTAGAAATTACATTTAACGGAAAAATAAACATTTAATATTAAAAAGGAATATGCATGTAATACTATCGCTGCCGATATGGGACATACGGTTTTATGCCTTCCCGCGTATTAATGGATTTTTAATCCAATTGAGCATATATTGCATCAGGTAAAATCCAGTGTTAGAGCAGAAAACATTTCTCCGACTCTAAGTGCAAGTGCTGTAACATTAATTAGGAAGGTTGTAAATAGTATTCCCAAAGAAAGTTGAATAAATTCGATTAACCATGTTATAAAAATAGAAAATTCCTATATATTCCTATATATTCCTACTAATAATATTGAAGCACTTATTATTAGTGTAGATCAAAGTGACAGTGAGAGTGAAACCGAATTAAATGTATAATTAAATTTAAGTTATATTTTTCTTGTACTTGTAGATAAATTTATTTATTTATTTATTTATTTTATGTGTTAGTGTCAATGTCAATGTTTTAGTCATATTAATAACAATTTAATCAAATTGTCAAGAAACGTCAACTTCATGTCCAAAAGTAACTAATAATATAGAAGCACTTATTATTAGTGTAGATCAAAGTGACAGTGAGAGTGAAACCGAATTAAATGTATAATTAAATTTAAGTTATATTTTTCTTGTACTTGTAGATAAATTTATTTATTTATTTATTTATTTTATGTGTTAGTGTCAATGTCAATGTTTTAGTCATATTAATAACAATTTAATCAAATTGTCAAGAAACGTCAACTTCATGGCCAAAAGTAACTAATAATATAGAAGCACTTATTATTAGTGTAGATCAAAGTGACAGTGAGAGTGAAACCGAATTAAATGTATAATTAAATTTAAGTTATATTTTTCTTGTACTTGTAGATAAATGTATTTATTTATTTATTTATTTTATGTGTTAGTGTCAATGTCAATGTTTTAGTCATATTAATAACAATTTAATCAAATTGTCAAGAAACGTCAACTTCATGTCCAAAAGTAACGGCCACATACTCGCACAATCTGTAGAATATTTCTTCCCTTACTGGAACAGGATGTTCCACAGTACATCAGCACCCTATTTCTTGACAGAGGCGGACATCCAAATTGAGCCATTAAAAATCCTTCATTCTAACATAAATAAAAGCGATATTCATGTCAAACAACTATTTCTAGACTCCGTGAAAACCTTCAGGGACAGTCACACCTTCATCTATACCGACGCATCTAAGAACAAGGGAAGATTAGGGTTCGGAGTACACATTCCGGATCTTAATTACAATTTCTCGTCAAAATTACCCAAAGAATTGTGCATAATGAACGCGGAAATGGCTGCCATCCATCATGCAGTCACAACAGACACCAGGAAAAAAATCAAACACTGCATAATTTTCACAGATTCCTTGAGCGCGATAAAAAGTTTTCAGAACACGCACATTTCGACAAACAGAGATTATACGACTTAACAATCTAAAAGATCACTCATGCATTTTATCTTGGATTCCAGGCCACAAAGGTATTCCAGGAAACGAGAAAGCCGATTCCCTAGCCAAAATAAATACAATCCTAACTATTCCACAGAGAATATTCATAAGCCCTAAAGATATTTATAACAGTATAAAAGAAAAAATTATATCGCAATTCAAAGATAAATGGAAACAAAATCCACAGAACAAAGCGAATTCCTACAGAATGGTCCAAGACACATTTTCGGAGCATCCATGGTTCAGAAAGATATCCTATATCGATCGTCGGCATCTGACTAACATCATTAAAATGAGAACGGGGCACTGCTTAACACGACAACACCTACATAGGTTAGGATTAACAAGTGACCCATTATGTGACTGCGGCAAAATCGACGATCTCAACCATATATTCTTCGAATGCCCTATCCACATCATAGGCAATTTTCATCTATACAACGAACTTATAAAAATTAACGTGCAAACCCCCATACATATCGCCAGCATATTGTCCCTTCCGAATGGTCGGACGATGGACCTCCTTTCAAAATTTTTAACATTAAATAGAATGGAGCTCTGATGGAGGAAAAACAATAATAAGCAACCAATATAAATAGTACCAAAAAATAAACGGTTAAATAAGCAATAAGGTTAAAGCAAATCAGTACCTCGATAAGGATGCCACACAAGTCCCCCCCTAAAAAAAAAAAAAAAAAAACCGTCGATCCAGTACATGTCTATACCTCTGTTCGTATTGTATACTAACTGCACAAGGTTTCATTCAAGGTTATACTTAACCTTACCATTATAAATATTCCGAATCGCCAGGAGCACAGCTCGATCATCTGGTGGTTCCCTCAAATGAGCTGGCAAATTGCTTAACAGCAGAGCCATAAACCGAACAGAAGAAGATGAACAATTTAATCATAATTTAACAATATTTTTTTGTCTCAAAATTATTCAGAAGTTAAACCACTCCTGCTCTGGCGCCTTTCAAGAAACTAGGAATATTTTATTGATATTTATTGGGGCAATTAACATTTTGCCGAAAGGCAACGAACAATTTTGAAACGGACTATACGTATGCAGTCAACAATGTTAAATTTCACGATGTATATGCCACATGACGCACCATTGCTACCAATTCTGGAAACATAAATAACAACTCTCGTATGTATTACGTACGTATATTGACTCACTTGAATATCAAGGAAAAAGGTATTTTCAGTCATTGTTATCTACTATTTAAAATATTTAATATGTTAGATACAAAGGCAGTTTCGTAATAAGCCAAATAAAAATTCGTATTTCAAGTATGAATTTGAGATTATCAAAATAATAATAATAAAAATAGTAAAAATGAAAATATTAATAATAATAATATATTAAGGCAGGAGAGGAGAGTCCGTTTGGTGAGTAGCGCCACCACCTTTCTGAGCTGAGAGGAGTAAACCTCTAAAAAAAAATCCCCTAAGCTCAAGGTGGAAATCCATCGTGCCGTTGAGCTGAATGGCACAGGGTTAAAGTGTCTCTAACGATGTCTCCGGATACCTAGCGCCCTCCGGTAGTAAATAGTTTTCCCATGGTAATTCGGGGCTCTGCTTTGGGTGATCTCTTTTTTCCCTTGACCCAAAACTAAAAGTTATGGAGACAGAAACAAATAAAAGTAATTTTTAAGGCGGTAGGGTTTTGCGGACAAGAACCCTTCGGAACCGTAGGCAGGATTTGTCTGGGGTTGGCGAGTCTGGAGCAAGTGGCGGCTCCCAACTCTATGGTACCACAAGATTGGCAACGGAAAAGGTAATAGAAGAACTGGATGCACTAAGAGAGGTCGAAGAACAAGACCTCACTCTACCTTAGGGCTCGCCCGCTGTCTGGCGGACTGCTCCTAGGAGAGCGTGCGGCCGACGTATAAAATGGTCAAAATAATTAAATACGGACGTAATCTCTGCATTTTATTACGTTAATCGCTGCAGCGATGATCCACTTCCAGTGTGGAGATCATCCCTTTATAAGGAATTTATACGAAGACACCCAGCTTCGTATCACTGACCACTAGATATCACCACCCAACTAGATATCACTGAACAAAATAGCACACAGAAAAAACGTTATAATCACGAAAGGTTAACTAACTACCACTGAACGCGATGAGATAAAGAGAGAAGTGGCTAAAGCCATACATCAAACAATGCCATTAGGCACAGATGCGATTGAGGCTCTTGAAACTATTCCAGAAAATATCAGAAGCCCAACAACAATACCATAAACACTCCACCAACAATACAGCAAGATAAAAGGCAAAACCACAATTTGGATACATTAAAAGATATCAGAGAAGAATTCTTCAGTAATATGGCATTTTACGAAGGAACTGATCCCCTTAATAGACCTGTTATTCCGGTCTTGAAAAATATTCATAAAGCCAAAGAAATTGTATCGGGAATGAAACTAGTATTGAGAGAGTACCTTAAAACAAATTCTGATATATATATGACAAGCAGTTGCCATTGTATTGTTTAGCTGTTACTATAAGTAACGGATTTAACGGACAACATACATATTATCCTAGCACAGTAAAACAAGATCATCTTAAGCAAACCAAACTCAAACCAAACCAACTCAAAAAGAGATGATTGAAAAAAAAAACATAGAAGATTTACGTGGCAAGGCAGATATAATGAAAGAATACTTGAAAAGCCAGTCATCTAGAAAAGTGACCGGAAAAGCCAAAGCCATAGCCAAAAAGGTAAGGATAGATATACGAATCAAGGGACAAGTAATCTCATATATAGACCAATGTAGACAAAACGCAAAAGCCAAAGGAGCTAGATTGCGTAGATATAATGAGAATAACAAAAGGAAGGAGCAAAACGCACACTTTTATAAAAATTAAAAACAGTTTTTCCGAGATCTTGAAACGAACAAACCTAGTAAATCTAATACCCAAAACATCGACCCAACAACATGTTACGAGTTTTGCAAAACAACTTGAAAAGTATCGGAGGGGTACAACACATCAGCAGCCTGGATCTCAGATGTCGAAAAGCTCCAAGAAGGCTTACGGGAAAAGAATGTGACTGAATTTACAACAGAAGAGGTCCGTAACGCCATAAGAAAAACCTAAAACTGGAAAGCACCAGGGTCAGATAGAATCCAGAATTTCTGGATCAAATATTTAGATGCCATACATGACAATTTATCACGTTGCTTCAGTAAAGCACTAACTAACCTCGAATCTATTCCGCAATTTTTATCTGAGGGTAATACATATTTACTATACAAGAAAAATGACGAGATGCAGCCAAATAACTATCGACCTATAACTTGTCTTTCAGCACTCTATAAGTTACTTACATCATTAGTAAACGAAAAATATATCATCACTGTTTACACTTACCGCTAACGGCATCTATAGGAAAACAGCTGGAGCAAAGTTGTATACCTATTAATTTAAAGCAATAGCAAATAATAAAAATTATATACATCTTTATTATTATTATTCACGTATGGGCCCTGGTGGACCACGCGAAGTACAATTAGAGGCGTTTGTTGTTGTTAGCCTTCCTTTGAGCCTATACTAATTTCATTCTTTCGCTATGAGCTTTTCTCCTTTCGTCAGACCAAGCTGTTCCAGTCTTCCTACATTTTTCTCTCTGGCCAACCTTCCAAACGTTAACCTTGTGTCTGAAACAACCTCTATCCTGAATTTCACTTTGTGTAATATTTGCTGATCTTAGGTCCTCTTTAATTGCCGCAATCCATTTAATTATTTCTACTTTAACTCTACTCCTATTTTCCTATACATCTTTATTGATATATACATCTTTATTGATTATATTTATTTATATTTATTGATTATATACATCTTTATTGATTCAACATTTTATTTAGAATACTCTACTACAACTACTTAATATCTATTAAATAATTAAAAGTATATTCCCTAATGTATTAATTATGCATCTGCAGATGGTGCTTCACAATCGAGATTTTGTATAATGTGATGTAGATCATGAACTTCATCGATGTAATAATGAGGTTTTAGTTCTTCTTCAAATTTCCAGTTGTGCAAGTCCTCTTTGGTGGTGGATCCAGTGAGAGGTAGAAGTTTCTTGAAACCATATCTGGTTGCATAAGCCATGTCCGTTACAACACTAAAATATACAACATGTAGGCTAATTACTCTAAAAATATACTAAGTGATATAGAAAAAGGTACACCAAGAAATAATGATGAAATTTTAAAATCTATTTTATAGATTTATTGTTATTGTTAACAAGTACAATTGATTAAAATTTGAAGATCTAATTACTACGAGTTTGGGAGCAATTTTTAAATTTGGTTGTTTTACTTCAATAAAATAATGCCTTACTGGGGCATTCTATTTGATCAACTGCAAAGCAGGCAACTAAATACATTTAAAGTTAAGAAGAATTTGCCATTCAAAATATTAGAGACAGTATAGAAATATAAATTAATCAAGAATTTGCTAACTGAACAGGTGAAGAATCTACAACGTTTTAGTTTCGATGTATACCTAACTGTTTTGCTGACTGTTTTGTGTACTGTCCCTATGACGACTGTGAAAAGCGAAAGATGTTGCTCTACCTCAAACGAATCAAAACATTTCTAAGACACACTATAGGCCAGGAACGGCTGTGCGCGTTGGCAATGTTATCTATTGAAAGAAAAAATTGTGAAATCAGTTTCAAATTTTAATGATCAAGTCATCGACCACTTTGCTGCTCAGAAATTTAGGAGGATGGACTTTAACTACAAACAGATTCAATGGTCATGGTCCTATAGTGAGTTTAGCAAAATTTTATTGTCTAGGTATATATTTGAAAATTTAATGTCTGACAGTTACACTCTTATTTCTACACAGCAAAGTTTGTGTATAATACTAAGAAATGTAAAATGTTTGGTTGCGACGAATTTCCCTATCTCCATTCCAAAATTTGGTTATACGTGCCCCACCTGTTTTTCCCCCACGAACCGCCGCTGATCGCAATATTATATATTTTATTTTCAAAATATATCAAATCACACAAAAAACTGAAATCGGTTCGACCCGAAATTGGCGATCCAAAAAAAACATGACCATGCGATTTTTGAGTTACATTTCTGATGCATGTTTAAGGAAACGTTTTGGTTACAATGATGAAAAGAATGGTTGGTTAATTTTTCCATAGTTGTTTCCCTTACATTATATCCATTCTCATCTAATTCAGTGCGTTATAATAACAATGGTGGATCCATTCATTAATAATGTTTTTGCAAGTGGAATTTTTTGATTATTTTACCATTTTACCATTCATAGTGTATATAAGAATTATAAAATTAATCTAATAAATTATATAGTTGTATTGTATATACATTGTATTGTATTTTGGTTTTCCAGTAGAGTGGCTTTTTAGACAAATTATATCAAACAATAAGGAATTTATAAACCTTATCTTTATATGAATACACCATAAGGTAAGCTTCTTGTAAATTAAATGTGCTCTCATTCTAGGCAAGATTTTATACAGATTTCTAATGAAGTAAATTATACGTACGAATCTCCAATAAACAGAGTGCGATTGTGTTCGATATTTCCAAAAGTCTTCTCCAACACTGTGTGAAATTCTTCATAGGGTTTTGCTAGAATTAATGGTTTCTTCTGAGATAAGTCTTCAACAGCTTGTATAAAATATTTTGGACCTAAAATCATATAGTTTACAATATGTTATGTATGTTTATGTTATGAGGTACCCATAAGGTGATCAGTGGTCACTGACCACTTGAAATAATTAAGTAAAATCACTTTTGTTGCTTGATTTTTTAGGAAAATATGTGTGTTTGGAAGATAAAAATTACTCAGCATGTTAAAGACTTCTTTTTTACATTGATCACTTAGTACAATAATGCTCAAAGGCAAACAAATCTATATTTTAAAGGAAAGGAAAAAGAAAAATTAAAAATCGAGAAACGCACATAATTGAACCATTGAGCGTGATTTTATTTATAAAAAAAGCACCGTGCTCGTCTCCCCTATTTACCTGACCTGATACCATGCGATCTGTGGGTATTCCCAAAGTTAAAATTGGCAAAGAAAGAAAAGTGCCGCGAGATTTCTGTTTTTCAAAAAAAGTGTAAAATTTATGAGTTAATACAGCACGCCTTCAGCCACCTTATTCTTTGACGAGACTGTGTATTCTTTATTTTATAACTCTAGTTCTATCAATAGACAGTGTTTCAGACACTGCTTTCTTCTTTCATTTCAAATAAAGAGAAAAGATTTGTGTTGCGCTGAAGAAAATGTAGTACAATAAAAAGGGATATTAGACGACCACGAACTTGAGTGACACTTGAACTGGAACTTTTGTTACAGCTTGGAGTTCTTCAATAACGTATATACAGTGTGTCGCATTTAAGATGAAGACACCCCCACATTTTCGCTATTTGAAGGAATACAAATTTGAATTTTTGCACAGTCAGACAGACTGATGGGTGACGTTTTTTAAGATACTCAACTGAAATCTGAACTTTAAACTAAGCCTACTTCGAATTCACAAACAGGGTCAATTCTCGATATTTTGCTTCGCGTTAGATATATCGAAAAAAGTTATTAGAAAAGGTTGTTATAACCCCATATACCAAGTTTCATGATAAAATTCGCATTTTTAATTTTGTCATTATTTTGGTTTATACACAAAATTATTACAACAGAATCGTAAAAGAATCGAAAAATGTATTCGAATAGATGGAGGACTAGTTGTGAGAGATCACATTTGATAGTGAATTATTTGTATTACGAAAATTATTGTTGTATACTATATACTTTTTCCTAAATCTATCAATTACCAAAAATTGTTTTCCAATAATAATAAATTAATTATGTAAGTGCTATTTATTTTACTGAAATATTTGAATACATGACACTATTGACAATGTGTTAAGTTTTTACTCACCATGGCACACTAATTATCAAATTAAACAAATAAACTTGTAATAATTTTGTGTATAGATCAAAATAATTAAAAAATTAATAATGCGAATTTTATCATGAAGCTCGGTATATGGGGTTAAAATAATATTCCGAACAACTTCTTCTAATAACCTTTTCCGGTATTTCTAACGCGAAAGCAAAATATTCAGGGTTGACCTTGTTGGTGAATTCGTAGTAGGCTGAGTTTAAAGTTCAGGTTTCAGTTGAGTATCTGAAAAAATGTGACCCATCCACCTGTATGGCTGTGCAATAATGCATATCTGTATTCCTTCAAATAGCGGAGATATGGGTGTCTTCATCTTAAATGCGACACTGCATCATTGTTTACAACACTTTGGCTAAGTTACTTCCGAAAAACGAAGATAAAATATTCAATACAATTATGTCTGTTGATTATAATTAAAACAAAATGTGTATTTCAAAAAAATTATGAAGGGTAATAGGAAATTAAAATTTTAAAACATTCAAGGGTAGTGATGTATTACTGGTTGCTGAATGAAGACAAAATGGCATGATATCTAATAAAAGGAATTAGGGTAATCGTTTTCGTGATGTTATAGTGTATAGCCCAAAATTGCAAAACTTTTCCAATAATTTTTTTTTCATTTTTAAATTAATGGTACAGAGTGCGCCATCTAGCGAACATGGTAGAAACTAAACTATCAATTCGTTCATGCGTCTCTTAAAAGATAGCGCTGCAGTAGTCTGTTTATCTAGTTGCTTCATTTTAATCCCAGTGATTGTTTTATTTATATGAGAACTGATATTGATATTTTTTGAGTTTTAGTTCGTGGTGAAAAACCCAAAAAATGAAAAAAAAATATGAACAGGCCACAACCATTTAGACAATACTTAGATTATCTAGTTGCTTGTTCTTTTAAGTTCTTTGTGTTTTTTCTTGTAATTTATATAATATATGACTAGATATTCAGAGTAGACTAACGGTTCAATTCAATATTTCCTATGAGTTAATGTTTGTTTTTGAGTTTTCAACGATTTTTCTTCATTTCGTCCTGCCTGGCACGTCTTATGATTCCTATAAGTTTGTACTAGCATATTTGTTAGATATACAGTATGTCGGAAAAATAACGGAACTTTTTAAATAAAAGGAAAACAATAAGTTATTGCCAAAATTATTTCTTTTTTTCCAACCAATTCTGGCATAGATTTTTTATGTCGTTTTCAGAATCGTCCCAATGATCATTGTCACGACTTCTTGGACTTGTGTAACATTGTTATAAAACGTTCTTTTCATAGCCAATTTGAGTTTCGAGAACGGGAAATACCCACTCGGAGATAAATCGGGCGAATGCGAAGGGCGTTGAGGCATACAGACTTGTTTTTTGCCAAAAATTCACGAATCCGTAATGGTTTTTTGAGATAGAGCATAAAAAACAACTTCCCGGCTCTCGATTTTCGGTTCTCACTCGAAACACCTCACAAATACTCCCACTTAACCCCCAGATAATATTTACCAGTGACATTTTGACCCAAGTACTTTTTCCACCCATTCATCACGGTTTTGGTTTTTGAGCGGTCTGGTTTGGGTCGTCTTCCAAAGCATCACGACCGTTCTGGAATCGCTTATACTACCCGAACACACGTGTACGGGATAAGCAATCATCACTATAAACTTTATTCATCAATTCAAACAATTCTGTAAACGCTTTTCTAAGCTTGAAACAAAATTTAATATTAGTTTTTTGTGCCATCGCGTTTTTTTGATGAGGTGACAAAAGGTACTGTTTTATAGAGGAGATATACAGTTTTCAGATTGTATATTGTTTCAATAGACGTTTTTCCGACATACTGTGTATTTATAAATATCTCCATTCTGATTTGTTTCACGCTATTTTCTCAGTATGTTTTTATTCAAAGAAAAATCTGTATATCTATATATCGTTATAAAAAATATCTAGTATTTATGTGTACATTAGTCTTATCAATTTAGTGTTCAATTAATTGAGTGTTTAGATATCACCTGACTAATGTAAGTAGTTCTTCCCTTGAATATTGAGTCCTTAATAATCCACGTGAGTGTGAAACAAAACAGCGTTAATCAGTAGAGAGTGAAAATTTGAAAGTTACATATATACTATTAATATATAAAAATTCATTTACAGTGTTCACATTTTTTGTGTCAATGATCATATACCGATTAATCCTGTTATTACCTATAAGATTTGTGTCTTTAAAAGGAATTATTGGATCCCATCCACCGACTAGAAACAATGCATCATTGTTTTTTATGTATTCCACGCATTTCTGCAATTTGATAAAGGTTAGGTTTAGGTCCATGTCGATTATAACAGCTCCAACATTTGGATTGATTGATTTTAATGCAGTGAAGATACTGTGGGGGTGTTCCTGAACATGATCTTCCTAAAAAAAAACATTTAATTCAATCCTAATTTAATCATACAATAATTTGATTCATTTAATTAATAATACAAATTAGTATAGAGCCTACATTTAATTCTGCAATCCCCGTGACTAGTAATTTATATAAATCTAGGAACTTTCGTTTTTATGTTGAATTATTTATAGGTGATATCATGTTTTACCAAAGATATGATATTACTAACATTTTCACTAGATCTATCATCGATATTTGTTATTAGAGATTTTTATTAGTTTATATGATTCCTGAGTAACAAATTATATTTTAAAAGTACCTCTTGGCAAAAACCTTTTATTCATTAAAAGAAAGAATAATTATGCTTTGCATTTTATCAACAATATTTTCTTCTTCTTTTTTCCCTTTATGGCGTGTTCTGGTATGAAATAGAGGTTATGTTTATTTTCGTTATAGTGCTAAAGTGTGTATACCATTCATTGTAAAAGATTATTTATAAAAACTGAAAAAACCAATAAAAGTACACATATGTCGTAAATTAACAAAATTAGTGATTTCGTGTTAATCGTTACCAACTTGTCGTGTGGGTTGTCCACATTTGTAGGTGGGGATTAAACGAAGGCTCCGTAGTACCAATAAATAATAGTTATAATGTTGGGTAACTTACAGAAAGGATTATAAATTTTAATAGTAATAATACTAGTGATTTTTAAAATAAGTGATATCATGCTCTGCTAGACTTCAGAAACTTTTAAAGGGCAATAAAAGCTTTAGGTTTAATTTGGAATAAAAATAAATTTTATGTATAAGGTAGAGATAGGAAATGAATTGATTCTATTTTTTTTTTCTTATTTCGAAATCGACTATCGTTTACGTATTATTCGACAGAATATTCCATTCTGCATATACTTACAGGATCTTCGAAAACTTTAAAGCCGGCATCTGTTAAAGAATTCTTTAAATTTTTCACTCCTAGAACGTAAATTTCCTTGTTGAAGTTGATACTTTTTAAATACCATATTAAAGCCAAGTCTGGTCTACAACAAAGATTTAGTCGATTAGTTTCTTATGATAGTAACTAATAAAAAAATCAGATTGTTACTAGACTACTTTTCGTATGCCACTAAGCTAAGCAGTATTCTTTTGGTTATGTTTAAAGTGGAAAAACGCTAATTTGTGTAGTTTGTCAATATGAAATATGAGAAGGGACAAGTTATTTCTGCTTCTACCCAGCTTTTCTCTTAAGAACTGCAAGAGGAAGTTTTAAGGCAGCCCGTTATGTAACATTACATTTTTGAAAACATACATACTTATTTGAACCAGTAAAACTAAAAATTAGAAAATATTTACCTGAATATTTCGTCTTCCTTTACTTCGAATAGTTGAAGTTTCTTTAGGGCCAGTTCTAGAGGAATTGTTGTATTATTAGTAACAAAATATACTTGTTTCCCTAAACTTTTTAATGATTTTATTCCATTTGGTGCATTTTCGATTATTGCACCACCAGACCAAACAACACCTAAAAATATTAAACACATAATAGTATGGAAACTATTGCAATAAACAAAAAACAAAAACATAAAAAAAAAAACGAATTACAATTCATTTTTTTATCTAAATATAAAATTATTTGTTTTGAAAGTTTTGCTTTGGTGTTTTTTTTTTGTTTGATATTTATATACCAGAGTATATAAATATAGGAGGAAGGTGGAAAGAAAAATGTAGAAAGACTGGAACAACTTGGTCTGATGAAAGGAAAAAAGCTCATAGCGAAAGAATGCGTAAGCTTCTTTTTTTTTGTAAATTTAGTTATTAATCCCTTTTTCCAATCATCGGGAACATTGTTTGACTCCCACATCTGATTTATTAAGGATCGTAACAATTCAGTACACGACTCAGGGTCTTCAGTAATTCTTCCTTCAGTAATTCTGCTGTTTTTTAATGCTCTTATAGCTAGTTGTATTTCCGTTTTAGAAGATGCATCACAGTTAATGGGAGCTAGGATCTTTACTGTAGTTAAAAGAAAATATCCGACATGAATTGACTGACAGTCATTCCAGAGATTATGTGTCGAGCCGCCCTAAGGAATTTTGATGTTCGTTTAGATGAGTACCGTGAGCGTAATTTTTACAAAGTAATTTCCTAAAATGTGTATTTCAATAAGTAATAAAAGTTTTTTTGATGGACGTCTCTCTTTTATTTATATCACTATAATAGATAGAAACTTTCTTTTGGGACACCTTGTATAAAGCTTTTAAGACTAAAATTGGAAATAACTAATATAATCTATAAGAAAATTTAATATGGAGAACAGGAAAGGTTTAAAATATGCGAAATGGTAATAGAATTAGTCAGAGAATTAGCAAAAAATCATGGTGCAAGCGTGGAGATGCCCTCCCAATCAGTCCAAAAACTAATCTACTTGCGAAGAAGGTTATGTGATGTATTTGGTGGGACTGCAAAGGAGTCGTTTTCAGCGTTTCGAATTAGCCAAGAAAAAGTGCATTGTATTCCATCGACACAATGCTAGATCACATGTATATTTGGCAACTGGACACAAACTTTTACAATTAAACTGAAATGTTTTGGTCCATCTACCGTACTCTCCTGATCTTGCGTTCTCCGATTACTATTTATATAGATCGCTTCAAAATAGCATAGATAGTAAAAACTTCCATAGAATACATCAAAAATTACCTACATTGCCCAGGAAACTCAGAACTTGTTTCAGCCCGGGATTGTGCACTTACCGAAGAGATTGATAAAGAATAAAACGGTATATACGGTACGGTATAGTACGGTTCAAGATATACCATTGACTGTAATAAACTGTTAACAACCCCTAGCGTAACGAAACCTGGCAAGATTCCAAAAAAAGTAAACAGGACCGGGTCTAATAAAATAGCAGCTAAAAAAAATACTGTGTCTAAAATAACTAAAATAACTGTGTCTGCATTGCATTCATTGCAACAGCGAATAGGGAAAAATGAAACCAACATTCTTTGCAGCAGAACTAGCCTCCGGAGAATATTATCTCTAATGACATATCGCATATCGGACCATTAATAAAAGACAAATATTAATGGAATCACGATTGCGACGATGGCGGTTTGACTACTTAAACTCTATAAAAAAATACAGATTAGAAAATCGTCTCATTATCTACCTTTATTATCTAATTTTTGGTAAATAAACTACGTCTTCAATTTTTTTTAAACAATGGCGAACTTTTGCAATAATTCAATAATAACTCTTCTTTAAATGTACAAATAAACTTCTTGAGGCTCTTACCATCTATATCACACAAAATTGTATCAAAAGAATCTAGAAATTCTTTCTGTTCTTCACGTGAAGCTTCCTTCAAATGTTGTATGTTGTTACTCATCTTAGATCTCAGTCTTTACTGAAAAAAAGTGCGCAGGTTAAAATTTTTGTTTGTAGTTTCTTTGTTCTTTTTTGTTTATTATTATCTTTACTAAAAATATGGGCATTTTCGTAACGAGTTGTGCGTTATTTGTGTGAGTGAAGTAAATAAATAAAATATGCTTTTGTTATTTAATTTTTTTGTATACATATGGATGAGGTCAAGAGTCGTCCATTGCAATCAGTGAATATACGACGATGGCTTAAAAAATTCGAATAATCACAGACAGATGATGCCGTCGTGCTTTTTTAAACTGTCAATTGTCAAACTTCAGACGTTCATTAGTTGGTTTTGATAGCCATTTAATTATCAATGTGTCAGACTGTTTAAATAGAGAAATAGTGTTGAAGTTCATAGTGACATTAAGTAATTTCTGTTTAAAGGATTGTCAACTATAAACATTTAAAATATGATGAAGCATGATGATAAAATCGGTTATTATACTTTAAATGAAAAGGCCACACCATCCTATATCATTTCAATATACCAAACTTATACATATACAATGTTTATCTTAAAGTCTACCCTTTTCGTACCAACAAAAATTATTCTGGTATAACCAAGAGGAAAATTGTTTATAATACATAGATTTGCCACCATCACCCACCTTATTTATCAGACTTAGCGTCATCGGACTATTACCTGCTTCCAAGTGTGAAAAATTTCGTTGTATGCTGGAAGTGTTCAACAAATGCAATCATTTTATTATTTCAATTTATGAGGTATTTATATTGCCAAAATGATTTGTAAATTAATTTCAACTATTTTTTTCTAAGTACATTGGATTATTTCGTTTTTTCATGTTGTTTGGTATAAATGTAATAGTAAGAAGTAAACACAACCACAAAGCTAAAGTTGATTTTAATTCATTTTTCTATTCAACGAGCCAGTAGTGTATGACTATGATTAAATATATTGATAAGCCGTGACTTTGCCCGAGCTCGGCAAAGTCACCGTTCCCTATTTGTAATTACATAGGTCGACATGATTTTTGAAACATTAATGAGACTGCTCTTTTGGCGTTTCATTTAGGGGGGGGATATCATGGGATGATATCCCCCTTTATATCATGGGACATATAAAATTATTTCTACCTGACTCCGGACCACAGTATTCTACGACAGTAGGACAACAAAATAACATTATAGGAAGAAGGATTGGCATCATAAAACTTCTTTTGAATCTGGTGCTTCAAACATAAAATATGTCCCCCTTGTAAACCTAAAAAAGATGCTTTTTCCGCCTGTCCATATTAAGCTTGGATTAGTGAAAAACTTTATTAAAGCCATGGTCAAAGAAGGTAATGATTTCAACTACCTAAAAGAAATATTTCCTCAATTAAGTGATGAAAAACTAAATGAAGGCATTGGACCTCAAATAAGAAAGCTTTTAGGTGATTTACATAGGACATAGTAAAATACGCAATATGTTCTTTTTATCTGATTGATATGGATATTTTAGTTTGCCCAACATACTTTCGAGCACAATATTGACAGCTAATTTCACAAATTCCCGACTTTTTATGTTGGTTTACTTGATCCTTTGGATTACCCAAGATTTCTCATAACTTATTATGCGGTTTGTGGTCTAATCCTACTGTTAATTGGTAATCAAAACTCTCCGATCGTTTGTCGCAATATCGTGCATTTTTTCAATAATTTCTGAAGTGGTAATCTTATTTGGACCATCGACCTAGACCATCATCAAAAATGCTAAAACGGCCACGTTTGAATTTAGTTGTCCAATATTTTATGGTTGATAACAAAGGTGCAGAGTTCCCATAAACTTCGCTGAGCTTCGTTTTAATCTCATCATTTGTTTTCTTTTTCAAACAAGAATAAAACACTCGACTCAATGAGATCTATTTTTTTTATTGTTTTTACTTTATCATCACAAAAAATACTTCATGAAGCCTGGTTAGTGTTCTGTCAAAGTACGGTAACGTTAACATGTCTAACGTTCTATATACACTTTTATAACTTATAGGATTAAAGTCCCAAAAGACCCGTAAAATAAAAGAAAAAAAAAACAAGTTATAAGCGTAATTTTTTGTCAATAAAAATATCAGTTTTATAAATAAAAACTTGCACCAATATGCATTTTAGGTCAAAAACAAGTATTTTATCACTGCTCGATATTAACTTTTTCTATCGTCGTAAAATCACAAAAGATGTTTTATTTAAATGTCTGCCATTCACAAACCAAACCACGCAGCGACTTGACAGTTTAACAGTATTATAGTGAATGGTTATATTTACGAAAAATATCACTTTTTAAATATTAGTAGCGCCTAGGCCAGGTACTTATTATACAGCCTTCGTAACACCAGAAAGTTATATAAGGCTTTAGTGAAAAACATAGTACCATATGAAGCAGAGGTATGGAAAGTGTTTGACAAAAATATATAGAGGTTGAGCCCGATTGAAATTAATTTTTGGCGACGCAGCTGTGGTAAGATTATTATGGATGATTTGAGTACTTTTTCACTTAATGGACATTGAAAAGGTATAGCCACATGAAAAGGATGGAGACAGAAACGTGGCCCTTAAAAGTATGGCACTGGATTTTTAAACAGCGAAGAAAAAGATGAAGATCAAGATTATTACGGGGAGTGGGACTAAAGAAAGAAAGAAAAGATCTAAAGAAGGAAAATAGAGGCATCAATGAAAATGCTTGATTGTGAAAAACGTTGCATAGCGTAAATTAAAACATATTTTTATTATTCCTCCTAACTGAAATGTCCAAAAATAGCAACCTACGATGGTCATTCAATAAATCCTTAGAAAAAGAGAGAAAAACAAATTATTTTCGGTAGATTTTTTAAAAAATTCCATAATCTTCCATAAAACATAATCTTCTTTTAGTCATATACACTTTTCCAAGCATTTCTTCAACTTTCTCCTAGTTGGTCCTCAAAATAGGCAGCTGTTTGAGCGATGACCTCTTCGTTCGATGTGAAACGTTGTCCGCTGAGGCATTTTTTAAGTTCGGAAATAGAAGAAAGTCACTGGGGGCCAAATCCGGCGAATACGGTAGATGTTGTAATAATTCGAACTTTAATTCCATGATTTTGGCCATTGAAACTGTACAGGTGTGCACCCGTGCATTGCCTTGATGGAAGAGGTTCTTTTTCTTTTTCAAATGAGGACGATTTTTCTTGATTTCTGCGCTCAACCGATACAATAATGACCCATAATACTCTCCAGTTATTGTTTTTCCTTTTTCCAAGTAATGGGTGTATATGATTCTGCGTGCATCCCAAAAAACTATGGTCATAACCTTGACTGCCATCTTCGCTTTTTTCGGAGCTCTTTCGCCTTCAAAATCCCACTGTTTTGATTGTTTCTTTGTCTCTGGAGTGTAGTAGTGTATCCATGGTTTATCCACAGTTATGTATCAACGCAGAAACTCATCAGGATTGCGACTGAGAGCAAACGAGGCACCCATCTTGTCGAAATTTTTTCACATCCAATTTTTCCTGCAGAACTGAAAACACTGTACCTTACGATAAACCGGTCTCAACTATTTTGCGCATTTTGATTCGTAGATCACTTAAAATTATATCGTGGATTTTGTCAATTATTTCGGGAGTGGTCACTTCCACTGGACGTCCCGACCGATGTTTATATTTTGTGGATGTACGGCCACGTTTAAACTCATAATCATAAACAGTTGCAGATATGCCATGAACTTCATCCAACTCAGCTTTGATCTCTTTCGGTGTTAAGTCTTTTAAATATAAGTTTTTAATCACAACTCGAAATTCCCTTTATTCCATTTTTCTAGATAAACATGTTTCTTTCTTCAATCGACAATAAAAACGAAACCATGTGATGAATATAACTAAGACTTTGACAGATATCTAGTGAATAATGATGATTACTAAAAACAAACTTTTTCCGAGCCTACGAGCGCAATCTCTTGGATTTTCTAAGGACTTATTGAACGATCCTCGTATCATTAAATAAAATTTTAAAAATAGTGATTTGATATTTAGTGGGAAATCTCCTCGAGTTTACAGCAAAGATTACAGTGTTTCACAGCAAAGATTTCGATAAAATAATTTTGTTCTAATTCAACTACCTCAGACAATATAAAAATAATTTAAAGAATACTATATTTTTTATAAAAAAAATCTATTTTTAGTAATATATCTTTTACCTTGAACGTTTATAAGGAACTGATTCTGAACACACCACTGGTAAGACTGAAATTGATTCAATCGATTTTTTTTAATAAAAGATTGCGGTTTAGTTCCGATAATAATTGTGATTTTGTCCAAATATCCACAGTTCGAGGTAAAAATATGATCACAAATACGAACTACTATTACATATCAGAAAACGCTTAATCACTGAACAAAATTCCGATGACAAACCTGTATAGTTGAATTGAATTGATTATCTTTACTGGTTACGTTATTTATAAATAACGATGCATGTTATCGAAAATGATTGCGTATAATTGTTTATTAAAAGCAGGAGATATAAAATATATAGGATTTAGTTTTTTACCGTTAACTACAACAATGCGGGTTATTAGCTGAACAAATATTAAGGGAACTCATAAGTAATGTACAATATTTTATTACGTTGTACAATACTTTATTACAGAAGATTTTTCAAATTGTTGGTTTTTTAATTCTTGAATAAACACAAACAAAACACATTTGAGTTGATTTAAAAAAAAATATTGATAATTGAAGTTTAGTATTATTTCCTAATTGTTTAATCAATTTGCAATGGATATGTGGTAAGTAACAAACCCGATACAAAAAAAAGCTAAAAATACTATGCAAATCTAATGATAATATATTTAACTAAGGTAGCCGATACTTGATGGAAATTCATTTTAAATAAAAACCAAGATTAATATCTAAATTTCCACTATATTTAAAACTTGTACGTATGACAATTGTTTCGACACACAGTGTCTTTTTCAAATACACACTAAATTAAACTAACAGTATGAAAAGCAGTTTCTACCTAAACTAATCTAATAAAACCATAAATGATGATAGTGTGAGTCCCGCGTCTCAATGTCTAGAGTAATATAAGTTTAACAAGGGTGAACCATTCAAGTCTACCTGATCATTAAAATACCCAAATTTTTTCTTTTATTAATTTCACGGCTGTCTAAAAGATTTAGTTTTTTAGATTTATTTTCGTTATCCAACATTTTGAAATTATCGTTGAAAGTGTGATATTCTAACATTAAGTGATTGGCATAATGAGAATTATTCTGTTCTTTAATATAACTTCTTTTATGTTCATTAAGCCCGGTAGAAAAGGATCTTCCTGTTTGTCCAACATAGACTTTTAGACAAGAACCGCATTCAGTTAAATAAACTCCTGATTTATGAAGTTTATTTGTTTGACTTTTATTGTTTTTTATTAAACGTGCAAGATACAAAAGATCCAAGATAACAAAGCTATCAGGAACGTCCTAGTCATCTGCCCGTTCGTAGACTTCAAGAAAGTATACGACTGCATCGACCGAAAATCTCTGTTCAACATCCTAGAAGATCAAGGACTCTACCTCAAAACACTACGATTGATCAAGCAGACACCGACTGACACAACCTCTAAAGTGAAATTTATGAGGACTGAAGTAAAACTGGAGTACGCTAAGGAGATGGGTGATCCCCACTCCTCTTCAACCTGGTCCTGGACAAAGTCATAAGGGAACGGCAAAAAGAACTGAAAAATCAAGGACACTGGAAACTAATACGACGAAAAACAACATAGAAATATCATGCCTGGCCTTCGCAGACGACCTAGCAATACTCGCAGACAATGAAAAAAGGGCAACCAAACAGATCGAAGTCCTCAAGGAATGTGTAGAGAAAGTCGGCCTACAAATCTCCTTTCAAAAAACCGAATTCTTCTGCTCAAAATTAGATGTCCAAAATTTCAACATCAAATACGGCAAAATAAATAGGGTCATTCACTTCAAATACCTGGGCGAGATCCTCGAACCCACAGGAGGAGAGAAGATAGCACAGAAGACTCGATTACAGAAGATGAAGAGGGCATACGGCAAGACACACAATATATACAATAACAAATGCCTTTCCACACACGCAAAAATAAGACACTACAACACAGTAATCAAGTCAGAGATACTATACGCAAGCGAGACACTTACACTTCATACAAAAAGTGGCATAGAAAACATACTAAAAGAAGAATGCAAAATTATGAGGAACATTCTCGGCCCAAAACTAACAGAGGAAGGATTCAGACTACATTTCAGACGGACCACAGAGAGAATGTCCAACGTAGCGGCGGACATAAGAAAAAGAGGGTTGAAATTCTATGGACATATCAGTAGACTTCCACCGACAAGATCACCAACAGAATTCTTACACACATAAAAGGAGTCAAGTCAACAGTACCATGGTTCACACAAGTCAGAGCTGATCTGGGAAAGGTACAAATGATTCCGAGAGATTGGGGATAGAAGAACGTACAGAAATAAAATACATATGTGGAACGTTGCATCAGAGAGCGAAGCTTCGAGGAGATAGGGAACAAAGTGGACGGAGGAGAGAAAGAGAATCCACGGAGAAAGGATGAGAGAGGTGTGGAGGATTAGAAAGAACACTCGAAAATGAGTCACAATGCTTTGCGTGATTCAACCGGGTCCTTACGCACCTAATTAATTATATATATATATATATATATATATATATATATATATATATATATATATATATATATATATATATATATATATATATTATATTATATATATTAAATCATTTATGAAAAAGGAAACAACATAAATTGAGTTTTATACCTAACAATTAATTAAAATTTACCTTGAGTGGTTTTATGATGCAGATACACACCTGATTAAGTACTAATCGACTAATACTTTGTATTTAATAAAGTATTACGATTTATTTGAGAAAATATTTTTTAACCGTAATTTTGTGCACTTTTTCAAAGTAAACGATGATCCCGAACAATATCACATAAAACAATGTCACCCAACAACATTCCGATGATATATAAATACAGTTGAATTGCATTGATTATCTTTACTCGTTTCGTTATGTTTAAATAACGATGAATGTTATCAGAAATCATTGTTTAGAATTAGTTTCTAATTATTGCAAAGATTAGACATATATAATTTAGTTCTTGTTAACTGGCAACCATAACGCGGTTGATGAACTTAATACATACATTTTGTCGTATACCAGGTGTGACAGTTAACGATTCTTATTTTTTTTAAGAGATGGCGCTGGAAAAGGGGCGGTTCTCAGTCTAATATCTTATGTCATATAATCTGTTGTTGCTACGACAGTACTTTTCAAAATGCCATTGATTTTTAAACGATTTCCAGTTAGTATCATATTTTATTCGTGTGGTAAATATGGCGAGTTTCGTACCAAATAAAGAGCATGCGGCAGGTACTGCTTTTCTCGTTCAATCAAAAAACGCGAGTGCAAGCCATTGTAACTTGTGAAAACCTACAGTTTCCAACGCAAGATGCTTATGGGCAATGGTTTAAACGATTCAAAACTGGTGATTTCGACTAAACTTGAAGAGATTTACCACTAAACACCAAAACACTTTTTTTGAACAGCTCGACGCACGTTTCGCTAACCATGTTAGCATCATCAGGAGATGATTTAATCTAATTCTAAAACTAAACTATGTTCTATTTATATGAAAACCATACCTAACGAAGCGTGTAAAAATCATGAACCGTGAAGTGTACTAAGCCTTACATTAATAACTGAAAAAGTTGACTGAAAGGAATCGGTCCTTTATCTCGGTTCATGATTTTCTTACATTTTTCTATTTGAATGCTTTCATATGCATCCAAAGCCCTATTATTATTAACACTTTTAATTAGTCTTAAATTACTAATATCTATACTGTGGTCATGTTCGATTGCATGTTGGGCAACACAAGATTTTTCATTTCTCCCATATCTAATGGGGGCAATATGTTCTTTATATCTTGCCAATATGGATCTTTTTGTTTGCCCAATATACCTTCGATCACAGTCTTGACAAATAATTTCGTAAATCCCGGACTTTTCATGCTGTTCTACTTTATCCTTTGGATTACCCTGAACTTCTCTTAATTTATTATATGGTTTGTACACAAACTTAATGTCCACTTTTTTCAAAATTTTGTTTAGTCCTCTTGTCGACTGGGCATCAAATGGTATTACCATGAATTTCTTTGTGTTCTGATCCTTTTGAAAAGTCGAAGATTATTTCAATAATCTTGTGTTACCCAACATGCAATCGAACATGACCACAGTATAGATATTAGTAATTTAAGAATAATTAAAAGTGTTAATAATAATAAGGCTTTGGATGCATATGAAAGCATTGAAATAGAAAAATGTAAGAACATCATGAACCGAGATAAAGGACCGATTCCTTTCAGTCAACTTTTTCAATTATTAATGTAAGGCTTAGTACACTTCACGGTTCATGATTTTTACACGCTTCGTTAGGTATGGGTTTCATATAAATAGAACATAGTTTAGTTTTAGAATTAGATTAAATCATCTCCTGATGATGCTAACATGGTTAACGAAACGTGCGTCGAGCAGTTCAAAAAAAGTGTTTTGGTGTTTAGTGGTAAATCTCTTCAAGTTTAGTGTTTCACACCAAAGGTTCCAATAGAAGAACTGATCTGGTGATTTCGACTTGAACGAAAAAGAACGTCCAGGTCGATCGAAAAAGGTTAAAGATACCGAATTGCATGTATTGTTGGAAGAAGACGACATGTCAACTCAACAACAAATGGCAGATAAGTTAAATTTTGGTCGCTGAAACATTTGTGATCGTCTGCATGTCATTCGAAACCTCCAACAGGCAGGAAAATGGGTACCATATCAGCTGAACAACAGAAAGATGGAAAAGCGAAAAACGGTGGGTGAAGTTTTATTTTCTCGGCATGAAAGAACGACTGTGTGGCATCGGATCGTGACTGGAGGCGAAATGTTAATATATTTTAAGAACCCAAAATACAGAAAATCGTGGGTTGGCCCAGGACCACTATCAACATCGACCGCAAGATCGAATCGCTTTATAAAGAAGACCATGCTGTGTATTTAGTGGAATAAGAAGGGTGTCGTGTGCCATGAGATTCTAAAACCAGATGAAACAGTCAATACTGTTCACTAATGGCAACAAATAATCAATTTGAATCATGGATTGATCGAAAAGCGATGCTAATGGGCTACAAGACACGAAGAAGTGATTTTGCAGCATGATACCGCCCCATCACATATGGCGAAAGCGGTTAGAGACTCTGTTTCTGCACTTGACTGGGAATTCTTGAAAATAAATGTGTTTTTTTTAAGAAAAATTTAAGAACCACTACACCATATAAATACGCGGAAGTGTAGATTTTAAAAAGACCGTGTAAAAGTTATAATTTTTTTAAACTGCTAAGTCTGAAGCTCTAAAGAAGGAAAAATTGACAGATAATCGAGATAGACAAAATACCTAGAAACAATAAGTTGTTTGATGTGAGAAGGTATGGAGGTGCATCATCACAGTTTTTTGTTATTTTATTTTATTATTAAGATCCTCACAATACAGTTTTTACAATATACAATACAATAATTTTCAATGCAATACTATACAACCTCTATCTCTAGATCCTACGCAAATATAATAAAAATACTAATCTACAACCCACAAAGCATTGCTTGTGTGTGGGCCAAATTCAAGAAAAAAAAATAGAAAATTTTAGAAAAAAGAAAAACCGTCACAACGTTCAATACCCCCAGTCACATTACATGAGATATGAACAAAAGGATGAAAAAGGACCCAACCCCATCTCATATATTAAAGTTCTAGAATAAGGGAAATCGATTCAGTCATGCTGACAAACACCGACTTGAATGAGGAGCGCACAATTTCTTAACATGTTACTTAAATGCCAGATAACTGATGTTCTTCTTCACAATGTTATCTTTTATGTTTTCCGGCAAAAGTTTAAATAATCGAGGGGTCAAAACGTGGTCAAGGACTTTCTCATTCCAGTTTTGTTAGTGAATGGAAAGTTTAAAACAGTCGCACCACCAGCCCTTGTGTCATAATGGACGTGTTGCTTATATGTATATCCCAGAGAGCTAAGATTTTTATATAGGAGAACAGCTATCGCCATTCCCAATTCCCGTCATAATAAAAAGTTCCCTACTCGGGTGGTCTCTCGGTTTTCTGCACATTATTCTTAGAAATCTTTTGTGCATTCTCTCAAACGACTCAAGGTGAGTTTTGTATGTGTCACCCCAGGCAAAAATTCCGTATGTTAAAATATAATTAGCAAGAGCGTAGTATATATGTCTTAATATATCAAATAACATACACTCTGATACTTTCCTAAATTGGGGCATCACAACAAAGAACCTTTTCTTTAAATGAAGTATATGAGGTTTCCAAGAAAGTATCTCATTCAAAGTAATACCAAGATACTTAACTGTAGCAGACTGTTTCACCTCTATATAATCACATGATGCATCTCTACAGTTTAAATAATACCATTTAATAGACTCCTCGAAGTGACAAGGTTTCCGAAGTGCAAAATTAACCATCCTAGTCTTACCCATGTTAACGAGCATTTTATTTCCAATAAGGGGCGATTTAGGCTTTATAGTAACGTTTCTTACGTCCTTAATGTCGGTCTTGGTGGTACTCTCATCGACGTATTTAATTACTTTGAATGTTCTTTTCTTTAATTTTTGCCATGTCGTCTTCATTTTTACATGCTCCATTTATCATTATGTCGCATCTCTTCCTTTTACCCTCCAATTCGTTCACATCAGATTGCATACTTTTTATTTGGGTGTTTAGGTACACATTTTCTTTCTGGGCAGCCTACACAGTATCGACGATAACTTTACTTCACTGCTTTTCTTCTTCAAATGTTTCATTGAATAAGTCCATAGTTCTCTTCACAGCATTAATTTCAGACTTTATGTCCTGCAGCTCAGTTTTGTGTATATTAGATTTCTCTTGCTCGTTGTTGGCTAATTTTGCCTTGATATTGCTAACATCGTTTGATGGGAAGTGGTGGAGAATTTTGGCGGGAAAATCGATAACACTGGGGAACAATTTGAAAATTAATTTCTGTTGAGTTCGATTTTAAGCTGTTTTATACGTAAATTGACATGCTAAATCCAAAACTTTATTTAGTTTTTTTCTATCACGTCAATTTTTTTCTCTACAGTTGTTGCGCATCCGACTAAGCTTGGCGAATCACAGAAGTCACTACTGCTCTCCTACCGGCGAACCTTCTTCGACCTAGGAGTGGGGGCGTGAGTGACGTTACGTCATCTAAAATTAGTTGGGTCAGTTACGCATGAGATGCTAAAGTACGCGGGTCTGTGTCGCTCTGATATAGTGAAGTTAAAGTATACATACACAACTACAGATTTTCGTTATGTCTGCCTATCGTAGTTCTCGTCGTAAGTGCTTAAACAGCCCTGTTTCATTTTGTTATATATGTGGCAGTTTTACCATCCCCATTCAACGGACTAATATTAGTACATTTGTCAGGCAAGCCTATTTTATTTTGCTTATTTTCAAGTGAAAATAGGTGACCAAGATAAATCATGGGCCCCTCATAAAGTGTGCAAGCAGTGTGTAGAGAGTTTACGAATGTTGACGAAGAGAACACGTAATAAACTTTCGTTTGGTAAATCAATGGTTGGGCGAGAGCCCAAAGATTGCTTAGGTGATTACTACTTTTGCATAGCGGAAATATCAGGATTCAACAAGAAAAACAAACATAAAATTGAGTACCCTGGTTTACCGTCAGCTATACGCCATGTGCCTCATTCAGCTGAAATTCCAGTGCCAGTTTTTCAAGAATTACCTTCTTTAGAAATACAAGAATGTGAATCAAGTGAAGATCGAAGTAACTCCACCGACGAAGTATTCAAAGTTTTCAATGATTCTGTTCGTAAAGGATTTAATCAACATGAATTAAACGATTTAGCACGAGATTTGGGACTATCCAAAAAAGTATAGGAATTATTAGCATCAAGACTGCACGAAAAAAATTTGCTTGACAAAGGAGCTAAAGTCACTTACTATCGATCCAGAGAAAGTGAATTTAGGCAGTACTTCAGAAATAATGACGGATTTATATATTGCCAGAACGTAGAAGGTTTAATGAAAGAATTGGCCATTTCTAACTATAATGCAACTGAATGGCGATTGATTATAGATAGCTCAAAGCGTAGTGGTATTAAGGTAGATGGGATGTCAGTATGATGGCTGACTACTGTTGGAGCATCAAGCGAGAATGCCCACAAACTGAACACTCCAGGAAAAGCTGTAAGTAGAAATTTTTACGATATCTTTTATATATTTTTTGTATAAACACAATTTAACTTTTAATAATATGTTAACTTCTGTTTGAATAAAATATTCTAATCTATTTGGTCAGATCTCACCTTATTTACTTTCGTATGTATACTTTTAAGGTAAAATGAGGGGTATGCTGTAGGGGTATGTAGCTTAAGAACTTGACGTGATAGAGAAAAAACTGTGAATATTTTTGAATTCAGACATAAAAAATTAGTCAAAAACAAGTCACAGATCCAAGTCAACAAAATTGCTGTTCCCCAGTGTAATCTCACCTGTACTGGCACGCTTACAGGTAGCACAATTACAAACTTTCTCCTGTTCCAACATTATTCGCACTTCAAACTCCTTCATGCATTTTACATGAGGCCACTTCTTACATGTTTTATACTGAATTCTCACTTGCGTTTTTGGGATATTTTTATCACACGCTCCGCTAACAACACCCTTAGCCGGCGCTAATTATTATTAAATCATCTCCTGATCCAGATTAAATCATCTCCTGATAATGCTTACATGATTAGCAAAACGTGCGTCGAGAAGTTCAAAAAAGTGATTTGGTGTTTAGTGGTAAATCTCTTCACGTTTAGTGTTTCGTTTTCTTTGTTTTATAGAAAATTGGGTTTATATTTAAGAATCATAAAAAAAGATTTTTTTGGTTTTTCCTTCCTAGTATTTGGGAAAAAAACGATGACAATTTTTATTTTTGCTCTTAAAAATTTAATAAAAATCAAATTAAGCTTTGTTTTAAATAACTTGGAAATATTTGGGATTAAAAACTCAAATTTAGGATTCAGTATAGCAGATTCAGCACGCTATGCTCTTTACATATAAATCTTAGTTTGTTTAAAGGGATTTGAATGAAAAACTCGAGGAGATTTATCACTAGACACCAAATTACTTTCTTTAAACCTCTTGATGCGCATTTCGCTAACCATATTAGCATCATCAGGAGACAATTTAATCTCTTGATGATACTAACAATGTTAGGAAAACGCGAGTCGAGAAGTTAAATAAAGTAATTTAGTGTTTAGCGATAAATATTTTCGAGTTTAAAGGCTACCCTGTTAGAGACATTAATTTGTAACCCACCCTCGTAACCTCAACTGGATCAAAAAACAGTGCAGATTTTAAAATGAGAATTGAAATCGTTCACAGTCGTTTCGAACCGACACCCCGGGAATAAATTAAACGGCGTATCCACGGGCGTCACCTCAACCCTCCCCCAGGTCGGTCGTTCGCTTTAGCCACGGTCCCGTGGATCGCACCCCAGCGCCGCTACCTCTTCGATGTAACCGTGTGGAAATCATGGTAGGCGATAAGTCATGCCACGACTTCATCATCCCCGGCTAATAAACGCCTACCCTTGCGCTTAAATCTTGCTTAACTTGCGTTTGGGAGATTCGTGGACTACAGTATGGAAAGGGGGCTTTTATCTCTACCTCAATTGCCTTGTTTAGAATTTTAGTTAATTGATTTTTAGTAATTATGAAGGAAGCGTAAGGTATTTTATGACTGATGTTAAAATGTTAACAATTTTTAAAACTCGGTTTATGCTTCTGGAATGGTCTTTAGTGTGATTTTTGCATCTGTGGATGGTCATTTGTTCCATTTTTTTAAATAAGGACGCATTGAAGATAATGTAATAGATAATTTAATGGTGTGAGAGAGAATTTGGTAACAGTTTTCTACTTTTTTTATCTTTTTCTTTTTTTGGTGAGTGGCGCAAAAGTACGTGGATTGTAAATGAAGTAATTGGGCTGATGGCGTAGTGTTCGATATAGCAACACTCTTGGTTTTTCCTTTGGAGAGGAGACATGCCAACAGCTAATGCATCTTCAGTACGAGTTTGACTGACTTGGTGGTGTGTAGCAAATTTTTCGTGCACCGAATTTTTCTAGTGCGTTCTTAAAATGAACATTAACAATTTCGAGATCGGATTCCTAGATTCGGTATTCATAGATCGGTGGGTAAGCTATCTCCGCTACGGTAACGGTTTTCATCCGTGCTGTTTTAATGTGTGTGCTTCATTTCATTGGTCAGTCGGAAGTGACTACCAGAACTGCACTGTATCTTGACAGATCCCATTGTCCTTTTCAATTTCCAGCGGGCGGCTGGGTCTGGTTTTCCTCTGAGAAACATATATAGCCTGTGTCTTGGTGATAGTCACCTTGATCTTCCAGGTTATCAACCACTTCATCAGATAGGCCAGGTGATCGTCACACTATCCTAGTGTTACCTTTCCTCAGTATATCACTAATGTATATGTTGTAAAAGTTGGGCTATATCTACCACTCATTTAACGATAGCTTAGTATAATTTGTTAACACCAAGTACGGGCTTGACACACCAGATGTAAGTTAGAGGATCAATAAAATATGGAATCCCAAGGCAAAATCCATTGTGCCGAAGGAATTATTGTGAGATAGCACATAACAATGTCTTTTAGGCTGGCGCCCTCTGATTGTACTCAGCTTTACAGCATTAACGATGTTCTACTGTTGTTTACCACCCCTTTTTAGGACACTCGTGAAATCTATATACTTTATTATAACTAACTTTATTTAATCAAATTGAAAGTACAATTCTACATTGTGACCTTCAATGTAGTTGAAACTCTTCATAGCAGTCTTGGAACACATATTGGATTCATCTTCAGCGGGTGGAAAAAAGCAAGGTGTACCAATAGTTTTTAGACCCATTGTATATAAAATTAAATAGAATAACAATTATTATTATTATTATTCACGTATGGGTCCTGGTGGACCACGCGAAGTACAGTTAGAGGATTTTGTTGTTGTTAGCCTTCCTTTGCGCCCATACTAATTTCGTTATAAGCTTTTTTCTTTTCGTCAGACCAAGTTGTTCCGGCCTTTCTACATTTTTCTCTCTGGCAAAGCTTCCAAACGTTAACCTTATGCCTGAAACAGCCTCTATCCTGAATTTCACTTTGTGTAATATTTGCTGATCTTAGGCCCTCTTTAATTGCAGCAATTCATTTAATTATTTCTACTTTAGCTCTACTCCTATTTTCATAAAATTCGACTATTTGTCTAGTTAGTCTACTCAGATTCATCCGTTTTATGTGTCCGTAAAATTTAAGTCTTCTTTTTCTCATATCGCTATGTATATCTGTGTATTGTTTGTTTTCTCGTAGTCGGTATGTTGTGCTATTTATTAGTTTGCGGCCTAAGATTTTTCTTATGATTTTTCTTTCCTTCTTATCAATGTCCTCGATGTCTCTCTTTCTATTCAAAATGAGCGTTTCGACCCCATATAGACATTCTGGCATAATAACTGTGTTGTGATGTCTCAGTTTTGTGTTTTTAGATTGGCATTTTTTGTTGTAAATATTTTATGTAAGTCTCAATGCCGTTTCCATTTTTTGATGTCTACCCTTATTGGCCGCTTTTTCCAACCCATTTTCCATGATTATTTCACCCAAAAAATTTCACCCATTTGAATTGGGAGACTCGTCTTATGTTATCATATTTTGTTTTTAGAAATGCTGTTCTTAGTCTGTTGCAAGTCATGTATTGTGACTTTTCAAAGGAAATTTGGAGTCCTACCTTTTCTGCCGTTTCTTTTAGGATTTAAATCTGTTTTTGAGCCAAAATTGCTAGATCATCAGCATACGCCAGACAATCAATTTTGATGTTGGTTCTCCCCAGTTTAATGGGATGTTCAATTGTATTATTTTACTGTATTACTTTTTCTAGAACACAGTTAAATAAGAGTGGCAAGAGTCCATCCCTTTCGCTTACTCCAGTTTTAATTTCAAAATTTTCGAATTTCCTTGCTTTAATAATTACCAGCGTTTTCAGATCTAGTCCTTGTTCTTTCAAGATTTGGAATAAAGATTCGCGGTCAATAGAATCATATGCTTTTTGAAACCCACAAATGTACAGACGAGATTTTTATTGTACAGTTTTTGATGTCTTAAGATCAACTTTAGATTCAGGATCTGTCCAGGACAGATAACTGTCCCTGTGTTCTGTCTAGTGGACATTGAGATAGAATCTTGTAACAAACTGGGAGAAGAGATATCCATCTGTAGTGGTTTACATCCGTTCTATCTCCTTTCTTGTGCAGTGGATGGATCAGAGCACCTTTCAAATCTTCCGGAATCCGTTCGGTTCGCCAAACTTCTTGTAGAATTTTGGTTATTTCCTTGATTGTACCTGGACCAGCGGATTTCAAAAGTTCAGAAGTGATTCCATCTTCACCAGAAGCTTTGACTTTGTTATTTTTAAGTCGTTTGATTTGCCTAATTATTTCACTTTCATTCGGTGTTAATGAATCTGGGTTTGTTTGTTTAGGATTTAGTGTTGGTAATTTGTTTAAGGGCTCAGGACAGTTTAGTTGTTGTTCAAAATATTTCGCAAGTTCTTTGCAATTGTCTTGGTTATTTAGAGCTAATTGTTAGTTTTCCTTTTGGAAGCAAATACTTTGGGGTTAATTAATGGGCCTGTTAATTTAGTTTTAAATTTTTTGTAAAAGTTTCGGGTGTTATTTTTTTGGAAATATTTTTCTATTTCATTGAATTGATTGTTTTAATATTTTCTTTTAGTTTTTCTAATTAGCTTCGATGTTTCTTTTCTTACCAAAAAGATGTTTAACAATTTATTTCTGTTTTTAGACTGTTCCAATTTCTGTATGCTTTACTTCGGCTTAGTACTGCTTGCTCGCAAACTTCATCCCACCACGGATGTTTTCTACGTTTTTGTAAAGGGACCAACTTTAAGGCAGTTTTAATAGTTTTTTGTTTCAATTCTTACTAGTTCTGTGCTGGTTGTTTATCAAGCTCTTCTGTTAGGGTTGGTTTTATTTTCGTAGGGTCGAACTTTGGTATTAGCAGTCTCTTTTGGATAAGTTTTCAAGGTTTTAAGCTAAGTTTGATTCTAGTCAAGTAGTGATCCGTGTCTATATTAGCTCCTTTCCTGACTTCAACATTCAAAATCTCTTTATAATTGGGGTACGAAATGGCAACATGGTCAATTTGAAATTCACCCATGTACGTGTTTGGGAACCTTAAGGTCGTTTGTTTTGTTATTTTCTTCTTAAAATGGGTTGAGATTATTTTTATATGAAACTGCGAACATAGTTCAACCAATCTTCTGCCATTATGGTTAGTCCATTTATGAGCGGGAAATCTGTCGACTATTTTCCTGTACTTTCTTTTTTTCTCTTGTTGTGTGTTGAAATCACCCAATAGGATTTTTACACGGTTAGAGGGAATTTTAGAGATAGTCTTTTCCAGAATTTCCCAGAACTTATTTACTCTTTCAGGATTAGATTTATTTTCTTCGTTAACTGGGAGGTGTGCATTGATTAATGTATAGTATTTGTTAGCACACTTACATATATAATTTACTGGCTGAACATTAGTTATAGAACCAAGAATGTTTCTTGAGATAGCGAAAGCAACACCGAGATGTGGTGTATTTTTGAGTATTCTTTTCTGTATCTGTAGTTGCCGAATTCCAAGGTGCTATCATCTGTCAATCTGGTTTCTTGCAAAGCTAAAATTTGGATTTTTTGCTGATTCAATGTTCGCCCCAATTCGTATAGTTTTCCTCGGAACAGGAGAGAGTTGATATTTACCATTCCAAAGAAAGTTTTTGTTTTCGGTTTGAGACGTTGGCCAGCGGTCTCCGACTCCCTCTGAAAGATTTTGCGTTTAAGCCCGGACGTCCCAGAATCCGAAAGTCCGGTTGTACCAGCAAAGCTGGCAGAGGATTGTCTACCTCCTGGGGTAATTTTGTAATTACTAGAACGCTTTATCTTGTATTTTGAATTAAAGGTTTGAACCATGATGGTTCAGAAGTTAAGACTGGAGGGGTTAGTTATTTAAATATCAGCCGCACCACTGGTGAACAGACGCTGACCACTCAACCGCTTGATACAAATCAGACGCTAAGTGGATTTAGTTTTTTTTAGAAAAACAATAACATAAATAAAATTAAATAGAAAAAAATTACAATCAGTTTTTATTTTAAATTATATATTACAGTTAGTATATATATATATATATATATATATATATATATATATATATATATATATATATATATATATATATATATATATTAATATTCTGTATAATTGATTTTGGTAAATTATTCAAAATCAAAGAAATACCTTTGGAGCAGCGTCCCAGGGCGAGAAATTACTTACTCTACGGTATAATGCACACCCTTAGATCCCTTAAAATTGGATTCTTGAATGGAACGTAACCGTGCGGAAAAGATTGAAACTGATAGCAGCAATTTTGAAGTTCGAAAAGGCTTTCACAAGCGAAAAAATATACATTTACCATAAAAAAATCTCATAAAAAATCATAACAGTTCTTTCAAATTGAACGATTTTTTTAATTCTTGAATAAAACGCAGATGGCGTTGTGAATTGGCCCAGGTCTAGTCTCATTTTAGAAGTGTAATGTGTGACATTAATGAATAAAATGTTTTTTGAAAATTACTTGATATTTACGGCTTGTACAATCGTCCGTCTGAAAGCACTATCAATCGAATTGTTCAAAAATTTCAACAGTATGGCGCTACACCTCACTCTGCTAATGAAATAGTTGATTTATTGAGAGAAAAATTTCCTAGACTAGGTATTGCAAGAATCGGCGATATTAATTGGCCACCAAGATAATGTGATTTGACACCGTTGGACTATTTTCTTTAGGTTACGTAAAAAGCTAAAGTCGAGGAGAGATCTGATTTTCGGACGGCGAGAGAATGCTTGTATATGCGATTTTGGATACGTCTATTAGTTTGGCTGATATATGATTGGGAGCAGTCAGAACAAGGAATCTTATAGACACATGGTGTCTATGAGATTTCTTGTTCTGGCTGCTCCCAATCATATATCGGCCAAACTAATAGATGTATTCAAAATCGCATATAATCTCGCCGTCCGAAAATCGAATCTCTCCTCGACTTTAGCAGAACACCATATCCAAACGAGTCACAAAAATAGATTTCGACAAGGCCAAAGTAATCGCACTTATATATTCCTACAAAAGCCATATAACTCATGGAGCAATTGAGATCGAAAAACGTCCAAACTGCTTAAACAAGAGGGATGACGGTCTTAGAGTTCCAAATACATGGAAACCGCTTATTTCCAAATTGCCCATCCAAAACCCTTCCAGTCAAACGTCCACCTCACGTCTCACCCCCCTCCCTCAGCCGAACGCCGTTCCACGTTCTTTTCTAATTGTGAGCTCTGGAGAGTAGGCAGATTGAGGCCTCGGAGTAAATCAACTAGATTTTCTTGAAAATGGCTTCAAAGTGAAAGCCGAAACGTCGAGATTTTATAAATATAAAACGCGGTTCTACTCGAGAACCTAGTAATTCTAATATTACCGATCGCGGAAGCCTTTCCGAACACACACACATTGACAGTTCGGCGAAGGCGATCGGTGGCACCACGTGGAGAAAGGGTGAAAGATTTCTGTAAAATATATATATATATATATATATATATATATATATATATATATATATATATATATATATATATATATATATATATATATATATATAATGAGGGTGGCTACTTTTAAAAGGAAAGTATTGCATATTATTGATTGTTGATCCTTGGGGATAGGGGAATCGTGAGGGAGGGCGTTGGGGCGCAGCCCCTCCAGTTTTTATAACAGTAAACAATTTTTCATTGCAAAAGACCATATTTTATTTCCGTTCAGTTTCTTTCATATAACTCATTTTAAGATATTATTAAAAATTTAAATCTTCAAGTGTAGAAGAACGTTTGTCGACCCATAGCACCAAATAATGCGGATAAAAATTTCATCCTCTCGCCACAATTTTTACAGCGTTGGTCACACGTTTACCTCCAGCGATTATACGTCACGTCATCTTATTTCGTCGTTGGCGTTACATGTTTTGTTGGTTGCCAGAATTCAGGGGGTTTAACTGCTTTCTAAAATATGCGATTTGAACGTAGATTCCCTACGACCGAGCGTATCGGTAATTAGTTTTAAATGCTGATTTAACGGGTACGGAGCGTTTGATATGTCTTGCGTCGCGTGTTTCGTTCGCCTCGCGAATACTTGTTTTGATTTTGGATTTGCTACGTGTCTACACACTGAGTAGTTCTTTTTAAATAAAAATAATCAACCTTTAATTGCAAACATAAAGGTGTCTGATTTAAAACAGTTAATAATGGTGCCCTTAATAATGGGGATGTGCTATTCACCGACAAAAATGTGTACAATAACCCTTTTTTGTCATAAAACTTCTTTCAAGTTATTTCCTTCGAGTCATACGTTCGAAAGCAACTGAGATATTGACCATATTAATCGGCCAAATCGGATGAAAGGAGCATTGAATTGCAGCTCACGCCATCCGGTGGTTCGTAACAGTATTACTACCTGAAATTGTTCGGACCCAAACCAAATATTTTTAATATTCTCCACTAGCCCAATGTATATGTTCATGTTATAACTTCTTTATTTTGCAATTTTTATATACATTATTTTTGGTAAAATTACTTTACGAGTAAGTTTTTACGAGTTCTACAATCTGTTAAAATAAATGACTTAACTTTGAGTTTTTATACTACGTTTTTATACTTTTATATACTTTTATATACGTGTGTGTGTGTTTATATATATATATATATATATATATATATATATATATATATATATATATATATATATATATATATAAAATAAAATTGATAAGGATAAACAAACTTTTTCGATTACAATACGTAAAATAAACACATTTTTATGCAGAATGTAATCTCGTTTTGTATTCCCCACCAAAGACAATACGTCAATTGCTGATTGGTGTGCACGTTCTTTTATGCTTTATTGTTTCTTTAAAGCAGACAAAAATGATTGAATGCTTTAACTAACGTTTTATATCAAAGACAACTATAATTTGATAATTTCCGATGACACAATAAACATCTAAATTTGCAGTGAAAATTCTCTAACGTAGGCATAATTTTAATTAAAAAATATCGTCATTACGCACTTTAAAAGTTGTTTGAGTCAATTCGGTCGCAGTAGAAATCGTGATCTTTTGTCGTCATGTTTGTTAACTATTATTATTTCGGGTTTTGTCTTATTCTCAAATTGATTTTTACCGGGGAGTGTGTAAACTATACTGGAAAATCTTACTATTTTAAAACAAATGGAAACAATGAGTTTACCGTTTACAATAAAATACATTTTCTGAATCACAATATTACGGATTTTCAGGCTAATCCTCATGCCCCGCAGAATATTAAAACGACCCAGAATACTAACAGTGTAATTGTTACTAAAGCAACACAACAAAATGTAAGACATTTTTTATTATTTAATTATTTCAAATTATATCAGTTTATTTAGTTTTAAAGTAACTTTTTTGAAGTAAGAGGGCTGTATCATAAATACCTGGCCTAGATTAGAGATGGCGCTGCTAGTATTTAGAAAGTGATATTTTTCGTAAATATAACCTTTCACAACAATACTGTCAAACTGTCAAGTGGCTGCGTGGATTAGTTTGTGAATGGCAAAATATTATTTATTATTAACAAAATGGTTAAAAACAATTAAAAAAAAAGGTAGGCAATCATGGGGACTACCGACAGTAGTGAAAACTTAAAACTTGCATTTTTTAAAAAAATTTATTATATGTTAATATATCATCATAATCATTCAGCCATTGTCGATCCACTGCAGGATAAAGGCCTCCTTTAGTTTTACTCTTAGTTATTATATTGAGTTTACTCTTAAATATTATATTGAGCCGGTCAAATGCCTGCCAGCCACACCCCAGGCGGGGTGTGCCGTTCTACCTCCCAGGCGGTATCACCCTCCATTAAAATCCTTTGCCCAAGATATATGTAGTGGTCCACAACCCCTAAATCACTTCCTAGAATAGAAATTCTTCTGTTGACAGCAGATTTGTTAAACATAACCTGACTCTTTTTTAGGTTTATTTTCAAACCAAATGGTTCTCCCGCCCTTTGCAGCTCTCATATGTGTTTTTGTAGCTCATCTGGGTCTTGTGAAAGGAGAACGATATCATCCACATATTAATATATAATTAATATAATTAAAAAATTAATTATGTATTAATATATAATTAATATAATTAATATAATTAAAAAATTAATTATATAATATAATTATATTTTTTTTCACGTAGGATCGAGGATCTAAACAAACATAGAAAATATACAATTAGAAAAACTAATTATATTACAATACTTTTTTTAAAAATTCTAATGGTGAAATTGAATGATATAAATTTATAAATAATCATTTTGCAAAAAATAACAAAACACGTATTTTATTTCTGATAATTTAAACCAATAAACAATGATTTTGAGAAATTAAATGTATTATAAAATTTTTTAGAATTTTTTATTTTAAAATCCGCGCCAAAAAACTGGAAATCTGTTTTACCACGCTAGTAAGATAACTCCTAACACACTATGAAATATTCATTGTACGATGTATTGCAGAGATTAAATATTAGAAAAATAAATAATATCAAATTTTTCAACGTAAATATTGATACCAATATTGGAAATATTCGAAAATACATGCTTTGTTTTTGTTATTCATTTTTCTACATAAAAATATTAGCATATTAAGTACTCCCTCTTGTACTGCACAGGGATTCTACAATTAAACAATTAAAATAATGATTGTCTAAAACACAATTTAATTTACACATTAAAACACATTTAAAATACACAATTGACGTCGCCAGCCTGGCGCAATACATCACAAGCATGTCGGTGACGCGAACCCATAAGTTTTGCCCCTATCGAAAATCGATCAACCCTGCTAAAGACGTTTTCACTATAAAAAAATCACAGTTACACATGTAATTTTAGAAACTTTTTTTTTCGTGGAAACAAAGATTTAAGTTGCATTTTGTGCAACTTACGTTAGTGTTTCCGGAGCAACTTACCATTTTGCACCCGTTTTTTTTAGCTTCCCAGTTGGCTTCCCAGGGCCAATGATCTGTTTTATACTTTTCAATTGGTAAAGGAGGTGGAGAAGGAGGCGCAACACTTTTTTTTTGGTGGAATTTTCTAGAGACGTTGACTTTTCTCTCTTAGGTGTCTCCTTAGCGACTATCATACACCAAGACTATGCATGTTTAATCCAGATTATTTTTTAGGGTTATTGGCTTCTTTAGAATCTTTTATCGTTACATAAAACAAATACTATAAAGCCTCACTTATGATGCTTTCTCGAATTGTATTGTACAATAAAGTGATGGGTCTTCCTAGCGCATACCTGTTCGTCTACCGATAAAGTTTCATTAATTGGTACTGATAAAAATTTAGCATTCATCCTGTCTATAATTGGACACAATTTGAACAGCCTGTCGTGTTCCGGGTCATCTCTCGGCTTCATTTTTAAATTATCGTTAAAATGAATTGTAGAGTGAAGACTTTCAAAATGATTTAGAGTAATAGTTTCTTTTACTATTGGAATGCCAAGTACTGCGTCCTACATGTCCCTTACATTAATAGCTCTTGAGACCGAAGATAACATCAAGATGCCTATAAACCCATCTATTTCTTGGCTTGTCACTATTCTGGACTTAGAAAGGTCTTTCTGAGTTGAGTAATTACTACTTTTTGAAGCAATTTTATTTACTAGGTCGTCGCCAAAAAATATTTAAAGAATTAGTATGGACTGTCGAGGTCGGTGATCGTAGAAGGAAGTAAGGAGTTTCCCTTGAATTCTGTCTTAGACTTATCAAGTTTCAAATTATTGTGATTCCACTTCAGTTTTAACTTCTTCGATTTACCTGGATTTGGTTTTCGAGTGGAGCTCTTTGATGGATCACGGACTACTTCCGAAGCACACCAATATTTTCTTTATAAATAAGACCCTGTGTGATTTGTGCCGAAGTTCCAAGAAGAAGCTCACGTGCATATACAAACGGTTCGTTCTTAGTCGAAGGTATATTGGCACTCTGTGGAAGTTCCATGAGAACTGCATTTTCCAATCTTTGGAACCACTTCTCATCGTCAGCTACATATTCAAGTTTATCCTCCGTCAACATGAACTCATCTTCACTTGCAAATATTTTATTTATTTTTTTAAATTTTAATATTAAATTTTGCAGCATGTCATTTCAATCATACTTAACAAATGTCACAGTTATTTGACCATACGTGCGTCATCTTCTATATTAGTTCAAGAACTTTTCGCATGACACTCGTATTTTTAATAATTAATTTCTTTGTGTGTTAAACACATATATCAAAACACTCTTAAAATACTATGCAAAATTATATGACAATTGCATTTTTTCTATATTTTAGACAAAGACTACACGTTTTTATCTTGATCCAGAATGGCACTATGACCATAAACCAGTTAACAAGTCGGAGTTGCCATTCTTTATTAAGAAGTTTTACGATCACCGTTTGGAAGAACCTAGTAAGACCAACACAGTCCGGATAATGTTCAATTCAAACAGAAATTCTTCCAGTCCGATAATTAAATTCAACTTGAACAGTTTGAATCCCTGGGAAAACGTATCTGATGCTGATATGTATATTTATTGGCCATTGGAGAATACATCCAGGTAATATTGAAGTTATAAAAAGGGTGCAAGAGAAATAACTTTCGAAAATTTAATTTACGATTATTCACAAAATTTTAAAGAAAAAAATGTTTACAACAAAGGTTAAAAACCTAAGGTTTCCCGGGAAAAATAATTGCAAATTTATTAAATCACCTATTTAACAGCTAATAAATATGTGGAAAATGCATATTTGCAAATTATATTAGTTCAACATTGCGACAAAAATTATTTCATTGTTTGTATTGTCTCAATGCATATATTCAAGTTCCATCTAAAACCAAAAATTTATTCAGTACGCGAATATCACAACGTTATGAAAAAGGTCATATTAATTCGGTATGAGTTTCTCTGCTATATGGTTAGAATTTTTTTTATCCTTTATGGGGCAAGGGTTGAAATTAGCTTGTTAAAATTATGTTGTTTTTCTCTGCTTTATAAGATTATTTATTGAGCTAACTAACATTATCAGATTTTAGTTATATGGTTATATAGATCAATAAAACAACTAGATATATTTAAATAACTAGATATATTTAACATATAATGAACTAAACAGGAAAATAAACTCATTTTTATGCGATAGTTTGAAGTAGTGGATATGTGTAGCTTATTAAAAAAATAACTAAATATAACTTTATGAATAACACTACATCCTCCCTTAGTGGGTTGTGTTGGCCAATGGGCACAACCATCAAATCTTGAAACTGCATCTGATAATTTAAGAACTGGATATCTTATTGCGACTGTAGAGGTGCTAGTATTCTAACCAGGTCGTACTTTCCTTGCCTCCTTTCCACACCGAGCTAAACTTGTTGCTGTTACTAATCAAAATTGTTTTAGAGGCATTTGTTTTTTCTTCAGACTATTGCAATCACATCTTTATAGAAGCCAAGTGTTTACTTCGCGTATATCGAGAAGATATGTAAATATAAAATAGAAAAAGACCAAGACTTGGCTCTAGGAGGAGACTTATACAGACCATCGCTGTATCTACCACATCCCTATGCTTATTATACTGTTTGACAAACGCAGGACATGTTATATCTACTTTTGCTTTAGCGCATTTTACAAATCTTTTTTGGGACTTGTGTGGGTTCTATACCATGCAGAGTACAACCCAATAAGACAGATTTATTATCAATGCATTTTACTACTATAAGTAATTTTCCTTTCTCACTTTTGTAATCGAATTTAGCTCTGCTTTGACTTTATAACACTTTATCCACTTTATCGGTCGCAATAGGACAACCGGCAATTCTATTACTCCTCAACGTTCCTAGTTCCAATGTATATTCATATGCTATATATATATATATATATATATATATATATATATATATATATATATATATATATATATATATATATGAGCAAAGGTTAGTTGCTTGCCCGGGAGGAAGCCCCACCCATCCCTTGCATTGGAGGGCACATGTTTTGTCTGTTGGTGGTTAGACTCATCAGGGTACCGACCTTTGCTCTCTCGCCAAGAATAGAGAATCCCTCTCCACAAACAACCAATATTTTCGCCAATTACTTCTCGTCGGATGGCTTATACATGGAGTTTTTTAACATCTTTGGACTGCGTCCACCGAGACAACAGTAGTCAGGAGTTATGTATCTCCGACCGTTGGGTTCCACAATCTCATGTGGAACGCACCACAAGCTGCGTCTCAGCCATAATGAGCAATGTTTAGTTGCTTGACCGGGAGGAAGCCCCACTCATCCCATTACATTGGAGGGCACATGTTTCGTCTGTTGGTGGTTAGACTCATGCTCTCTCGCCAAGAATAGGGAGTCCCTCTCCACAATCAAATAACCAATATTTTCGCCGACTTATATATATGTATATATATATATATATATATATATATATATATATATATATATATATATATATATATATATATATATATATATATATATATAATATAGAGATTATATATATATATATATATATATATATATATATATATATATATATATATATATATATATATATAGATATATAGAGATATATATATATATATATATATATATAGAGATTGTCAGAAGGTTTTATTCCCAGTTATATGAAGATCAGAGCCAGTCAGGGACAGCAATACCCACGGAAGAACAATATATAATACCAGATATCCTAGTGGAGGAAGTAACAAATGCTATAGAATTGATGAAGAACGGCAAGGCTCCAGGAAAGGATAGTGTAACTGTCGAAATGCTAAAAGCTGGTGGTCGGACGTTACATAAAACACTGGCAAAATTATACTCAAAATGCCTCAAAGAACAAAAAGTACCTGACTTATGGAAAAATGCAGAAGTGATCCTTTTACATAAAAAAGGAGCACAGGAAGATTTAAAGAACTACCGTCCAATAAGCCTCCTATCAGTGATGTACAAAGTTTTCACTAAGATAATTTCTAAAAGAATATTAAAAAAACTGAATGACGCACAACCAAGAGAACAAGCAGGATTCAGAAGTGGATTCAGTACAATGGATCACATCCAGGTTGAACAGCAGGTCATAGAAAGGCACAACGAATACACCATGCCACTGTGCTTGGCTTTTATCGACTACGAAAAAGCATTTGATTCCATCTCAAAGCATGCGATAATGGATGCACTGCTTAGCCAAGGTGTAGAGAGAGCCTATGTAAACCTATTAGAATCGATATATGATGGAGCTACAGCCACAATTCACCTTGATGATCTTGAAGTGGGAATTAATATAGAACGAGGTGTACGGCAGGGTGACGCAATATCGCCTATTCTTTTCTCGGCTGGCCTTGAAGAAGTATTCCGTAAACTGGATTGGGAACAGGATGGGGTAAAGATCAATGGTGCAAACTTAAACCATCTTAGATTTGCAGATGATATTATTCTCATTTCACAAGACCCAGAGGAGCTGCAAAGACGCATACAAGAACTGCAAAGGGCTGGCGAACCATTTGGCTTGAAAATAAACCTGAAAAAGAGTCAGGTTATGTTCAATAACTTCGCTCAGGACAGAAGAATTTCAGTTTTAGGAAGGGATTTAGAGATTGTGGACAGCTTTGTATATCTTGGGCAGAGGATTTCCATGGAGGGGAATACCGCCCGGGAGGTGGAACGGCGTGTTAAATGTGGCTGGCAGGCATTTGGTAGGCTCAACATAGTGTTTAAGAGCAGACTCCCACTTTGCCTGAAAAGAAAAGTATTCGATCAGTGCGTTCTACCCGTTATGACATACGGAAGTGAAACCTGGACACTCACATCGCAATCAATTCAAAAACTTCGGGTGGCACAGAGGGGAATGGAAAGATGTCTGCTTGGCATTACAAGACGAGACAGAAAGTCCTGCGCATGGATCAGGGAACAAACAAAAGTCTGTGACATCATTGGAAGAGTAAAACAGTTGAAATGGAGATGGGCAGGCCATATAGCGAGGCGATGGGACGACAGATGGACCAAGGCAATCCTGGAGTGGATACCGCTTGATGGCAAACGTCCGCGAAGAAGACCGAAAGCACGATGGACTGATGACATCGTTAAGTATATTGGACCCGAGTGGCAGAGGAAAGCCCAGGACCGTGAAGGTTGGAAGCATGCTGAAGAGGCCTTCATCCTGCAGTGGATCGATGCGGGCTGATGATGATGATATATATATATATATATATATATATATATATATATATATATATATATATATATATATATATATATATATATATATACATATATATATATATATATATATATATATATATATATATATATATATATATATATATATATATATATATATATATGTGAGCAAAGGTTAGTTGCTTGCCCGGGAGGAAGCCCCACCCATCCCTTGCATTGGAGGGCACATGTTTTGTCTGTTGGTGGTTAGACTCATCAGGGTACCGACCTTTGCTCTCTCGCCAAGAATAGAGGGTATATATAGAGAATAGAGGGTATATATATATATATATATATATATATATATATATATATATATATATATATATATATATATATATATATATATAAACAATTAATCATGTGTTTCTTAATGCGACGTGAATCGTTTAAAACTCGTCATGGTGTGAAAAATTAATGCTATTAATTTCAACTTAGACTTTAAATGACAATGACGTGTCGTATTTTATTTTGTCATAGTTTCCTTTTTTTGTAAGAAAACAAACTAAATTAAAGCAATAACTTAAATCTTTTCTAAAGTTTTAACCTCCTTTCGTTCAGAATGATGTAAAGATTCATTGGTTAAATTTATATTTTATTATTTATACAAATTATATTATTTATACACATCATTTAACAAACTTTAACTAATAAATTGTCGTCAAAATAGGTTAATAGATATAAAATGCTATAAATAATTTATTACATCGGTCTATAGTGGATTTGGTGCCGGAAAGACTTTTTGAAAAGAAAGTTTTTGAATACGATAATTATTCTGGTTCTAACGGTACAAATATTTTTTGAAATGGAGGTGTAGTTTATGAGGTATGATAGGTGTCGAAAAAATACCATTATTTCATATTTTTTACCTTTTGTTACATCATTGAACGGGAGAAAGCTTCTTTTTCGTGATTTCTTCGAGTGAGTCTCTTCCAGTGAGTCTCTTTTTTACCGTAATCTCGCCATAAACGTAACAAAAAGTATTCGGGTCATTTAAACACGATCGTTTTGACGATGACATCTTCCAGGTTTTATTTACTAACATTTTTAATTGAACAAACAAAAAAAAATAATCATTTTAAATGGCTACTGAGCAGAACATATTATCAATATGAGTAGATTAACAACTGTACGTACTTTTGATAATCTAATGTTTCTGAGAGTGACACTATACCTTAAAATTACGTTTAAGTCTCGGCGACACCATTTTTTTTTATTTTGTAGAGGTGTGCTACAGTTGATATAAATATTTTCTTATTATGTACAGTTAAACTAAAGTTTTTATGTTCATTATTTATGTTTGAAGGAACGTTTTTTCTTATAAGATGTAATATGCTCCTTTGAAATTCTTTTTCAGTATATATAAGACGTCAATTGTGCTACGTTTGTATCAATTTGAGAAACAGTTTAACAATGAGTTGAATGATACGGATATCTTGGAGAAATCGGATGTTCACAAACTATTCAACGTAATTTATATTTCAAAGGCTCAAAGAGGGTGGCAGGTAAATATGAAAATAAGGATGTGTCCTTGAAAATCCGGACAAAATCATTCACTTTTTCTTGGGATTTTAAGATGGTTTGTTTCTTAATTCTCTCTTTAAGGAAAGCTATGCATGTAAAAACATACGTTATGATGTATACGCTTTAAATTTTGATTTTTTTATTTTTGTTCAAGATGCATTTAATTTATTTTTAATCCACTTTATAAAATTACGATGTTGACGATGTCCAGGCTGTGAAAATTTTAGTATCAATTAAATTTTATGTGGTTTTTGTAAGTATTTTACATAAAATATGCCACGTAATAATTTCAGTAATATCAAATTTCTACGAGAATCGTAAAATGTCATACAGTAGGGGCAATTATTTCAAAATAACTTTACTATAAATAAAGCAGAATATAAAGTATTTTAAAAAATAATTTGAATTTTTATGAGTTAACTTAATTGATACTAGACGATTTGTCTTCCTTTTTATTTTTACAAAAGTTTAAGCTAGGTCTTAATACTATGAAGTATAGATAGAGGGAGTCCAAAGAGTTGTTAACTTTTTGAAATTAAATAAAAAACAATTTGATCAATTTTAACAAATATATTTTAACAATTTACAAAAATTCTTGAACATTTATGCTCTGAAGATTACATTGTCTGCTCCATTTTTTTGTCCTGGCACTCCTAAAGCTGTCTTCTAAAATTTGTTATAACACGGGGGCAAGTATCTGTAGTTATAGCTTCGATTTCTTGGTGAATATTCTTCATTAGATCTTACAGAGCAGTTGCGGTACATTTGACTTGTACGATAACTCCATAAAAAATCACAGGGAGTTTCGGAATTTGGAGGACCACTGAATGTTTTCTTTTCGAGAAAACAATTTTCTCGGAAAAAAACTACTGAACGACAGACAAAGAGAGATTGGAAGCATGGCAAGTGGCTGCATCCTGTTGGAACCAAGTTTTGTGAGTGTACCCTTTAAATTCTTGAAGAGCATTAGTGAAAAAAGTTTGAAGAATGTCGACATAACGCTGAAAATTCAAGGTTACTGCGCGGCTTTGGTGGCCTTCTGATGCCGATATTGCAGCCAAAACTATGAACTTCGGGCTATGCGGAGGCCTGTCGTGTTTCTTTTTAGGGGTTTCTCCACACCAGTAACAAAAATTGATTTGATTTTAATTATTTATGTAACATTAAGGCGGAAATGAACCTTGAAATTGTTGTTGTGGTAATTCTCGCGCACACAAAACCAGCGCTCCTCTTCCGGTGACTTCTGCATGGTGACTAAATTTCCCTGAGCCAAACTATCGTTTAAGACCCGAACATTAACAATTCTTTGGACCACCCTGTATAACGTAGAGAAACTTTAAAATTGTTAAAGAAAATTGAGGAAAATGGGGTTGTTTAAGTATTTTTTTCCTCTATGTATTTGGGTCTTATAAAATGCTGCCACAAACCACATCGACATATTTTTTGAAGAAACAGTACAGTACAGTCTAACCAGGACTAACTAGTGTTCCTTAGTATATTAGCGTATCACAATCACAAATCAATATATATTTAATGTTTTTAGCTTAATTAATCTTTGTGTAGATTTATAATTGACACATTTTTGTTACTGTTTTTCTTTGTGCTTTGATCTTTATTTGAGAACTTATTTGTAGACTTTTAAAATAAGAAAGCCGATTGACAATTGGATTAAAGGCGAGGAAAATCTGGGATTGCTCTTAACCATATCTGATTATGATCAAAACAAGTTGATTTCAATATTTAATGACACCAATTTGGGTATATTTCGAACTTTCGCTGTTTTGACCATACAAAACAATGGTAAGTACTAACACGTATCAAGAAAGCTCATTCAAGAAAATAATGTTTGTCATCAATCTGGTGAAACCTGTTGCTAATTTAAATCCTTTCTCTTTCCTTCTTTCTCTAATCCTTCCTCAAATCTTTGGTTTCGGCTACTGTTCAAGCCTAACACAAATTTCTTCGTAGAATCTGTCATTTTCATATTCTGATCGTTTTTGAGTTGTGCCTTTAAACGTTTTGAATTATTTTTACTATATTCTTTGCTGTTTTACTTATTTTCTGGTTTAGTTTCTATTTTTCTGAGCTCTGTAATAAAAAATCAGCGATTATAATTGCAAAAAAATGCCAAAACCGTTAAGCAGTCGGTGTAAGCAACTTGTCTCGTCAATTATCAGTTACTTTGAACATGAATGAGATAATGGGGCTTCTATTTTATCATTAAACACTGTGAGAGGGGTGTGTATTAATAACTTAGGTCTCATGGTTAATTGGAGTTTTTTTAGCGAGTTTTAGCTGCACCAAATATTAGTATTAGTACAGTTAGTGCAATTTCGAAAAAGTTGAAGAATAACTAAATCTTAAAATAAAAAAAAGCGTCTACATCCAAAACGAGTAACTAATCTGGATCATCTTGATTTGGGCTCAATTCGCAATGAAATCTATGAAATGTATGATTCAAATATAGGAAATATATGAAAGAGTATTTGATAGACTAGAAGTTAATCCCCCTAATAATTTACTTGAACAGCGATTCAGATGCTGAAAGTTGTTTTAGTGATAGTGAATAATTAAACTTTGCGTGGACTAAATGAAAAGTCGCTATGTTCACAAGCAGAGGTTTTGAAACGGATTATTAAAGAAAAAATGTTCCTATTACTTTTTCATTTACAGTATTATCGATCATACAAAAGCCAAACACCGAGTATTTTGGGGTTGATGTGGCAGCATTGTAATGTAAGTGTGTCATACATTTTGATGACGTACAATCATTATTTCCCTGAATAAGTTATATGTTATTTTTATGTTGTTTATTGAATAGGCATTACGAAGCATTTTTAGTAAAAAGAAAAATACTATAAATACCTTTAGATATAGTTTCTCCATATTCTACATACTTTTATCTACTTTTTTACATAGTTTCCATTTTTGTTTCCAACATTTGTCATACCGCTCAACAAGTTCTTCAAGACTTCCGATTTGTCATACCGCTCAACAAGACTTCCAACGTCAAAGAAATCTGCCGCCTGTGAAGAAGCTCAATCCATGACTGCAGTTTTAACTTCTTCGTTGTCGCTGAACCGATGATCATCAAAGAACTTCTTTAAATATCGAAACAAGTGAAAATCACTGGGTGCAAGATCTGGACTGTAAGGTAGATGATACAGTTCTTTTCGTTCATAAGACCTGATTTGACTTTGTGTTCGTGCAGAAACATATGGCCTTGTATGGTCATGGAACAATATCACACTGGAAGACAGTAGGCCACGCCGTTTGTTTTGTATGACACGTTGGAATTTTCTCAAGGCGACACAATACGCATCAGAATTGACTGTTGTGCCTCTCGGCATAAAACCCACAAACAAAGTCCCTTTCCTGTCCCAAAGACAGTTGCCATAATCTTTCGTGCTGAAATTGTCTCAGACTTTCATTCTGGTTGGCGATGATGTGTGTTGCCATTTCATTGACTGTTGCTTGTACTCAGGAGTCATATGAGACTCCCAAGCCTCAACTCCTGTAACGATGTGGCCTAACAATTTTTCTCCTTCCTGATTGTATCTGTCTTGGAATCTACCGAGATCACAATTTTCGATAATTCTCCGAAACAATTACGTACAAAACTGACCTTGAAACCTGTGGAAATTCACTTGATAACTTTGAAATCATGAGCCGTCGGTTCTTTCGAATTTTGTTGTCTACATCACGAACCAAATCTTCAGAAATCAGAGAAGGCCGGTTTGGACGTGGCTCATCATGCACATTAATCCGCCCGCCCTTGAACATTCTTCCCCACTTTCGAACTTTACTGTCTCTCATAGCATTATCACCGCAAACCTCACAAATCTGACGGTGAATTTCCGCTGCTGTCAAGTTTTTTGCACTCAATAATCGAATTACAGATCATATCACTATTATTGACCCAATTTTCTTAAATATTATAAACTTCTACAGCTCAGCACACAGACAGTCGATATGGCTGTAAATGGTGCCTAATGGTGCGCAAAGCAATCATATATTATACTATGAGGTTTGTGGCTGGAGTTTTTGGAAGCGATCTAAATAAATGGTATTTGGCTAAATAAATGGTAGGGCGCAGGTTCGAGAGAGTATGATGCATGGATCAAAAGAGATCAGTCAAGTTGTAAAAATTTGTGTTAGGTGGCCTAAGACACTTTCTGTTGGTTAATTCAGACCACTTTTGTTTGATCGTTGTAATTCACTCAGTTGTAAATAGTATTTCTCCCAATTAAATGTCTGGTTTTTAGGTAACATCTCATAATAAAAGATTTCCTTCCATTTCTAATAAATGCATACCTTAACCATCTTCGGATGTAAACTGGCCTTTGCGCTGGTAGAAGGGTAATTTATATGTTTACACCATGACCTAGTTTTCATCATCTGTAACTATCAGCTTTAAAAATGGACCAATTTCGTTGCACTTCAATTGAGAATCGTAAGCAGAAATTCGGTCTGTCAATTTTTTCTCCATTAATCCTTTATTGAATCGAATGATTTTTTCTTTTCATCTGAAAATTTGTTTTCTTTGACCAATAGGCACTCAGACTAGCAGGAAAAATGCTTAAAAACCATCCCGTAACATTTGAGTTATAACATGGAGCAGAAGGAAATGAAGGGATGACAGAAAAGTTCTTACCTAGATATCACACTGTATTTTTTTATTCCCACAACCTTGGATGTAGGTATACGGTATGCCGAAAAGATAGCGTAGCGGAGCCGTGGAGAGAGATATTAAAACAAGACACTCCCGTCCGTACTCTACGTGTTCGATCGCTTCAAATCAGCCGTCGTCATCATGTACCAGTACCTTCCAGGACCGTTTTCTGGCCTAACGGTTCTCTCAGACCCGTCGTCAAGGTTGCGATCTCAATGCAACTCGCGCCATCCTACGGTGAATGTACGCCACACACCATCGCGTTCATTACACATGTCACACGCTTTTTTTCTTCTGTCATTAGTAACCAAACGTTAATAATAAATAATTTACCAAATAACTTCATCTAAAAAAGATTAATATCGTTTTCTCTTTATATTTTTAAAGATACAGACGTCCAAACTATTAATAAAACGGATTCCATACATCCTAAAATCTCAGAGATGTTATCTACCATTCTACCCACACAGAAGTGTTCGAGAAAACCTTGGCAAATGGATTTCAGGCAACTTCACTGGAACGATTTCATTGTGTATCCAGAGAATGGTTTTGGTGCGTTTCAATGCGTCGGAAAATGCCAAGTCGATAATCAGGATAATCAAGTTGTTAATTACGTGAAACTGAGACACTGGAACAATGGTCATGGATTCAGAGAGAAGAGTTGTTGCGTTCCAACTGAGTTTTCTTCATTGCCGATAATGTTTTACGACAGGTTCGAAAATGTTGTGATGAAGGATTATGAAAATATGGTGGTAGATAAGTGTGGTTGTAGGTAAGCTTATAAAAAAATGTTTGGAATTGAGAAAGGGTCTGTTATACCTTTGATTGCAAAATATCTCAAATAAAGCCATTGTATATATGTTATTTTATTTAAACCTTTCCTAAGGTATATAATAATTCTACTAGTAGCGTGTAACAAAAGTTCTTGCTTTTTCGAGGTACTTGGTTATTCACTATCGACAAAATTTTACCCGGAAGATAATTTTTCAAAATATAGGCCGTTGTTTCTGATGAACAGCGTGTATGCTGATTAGATGAGCTGAGTAGGGTTCTGAATTTATCACCTTAACATCAAGACCCAATTATCTTATTAGAACTTTCGGTGTGACACACTTAACTCGAAGAGATATACCACTAAACACCAAATCACTTTTGAAAACTTCTTGACGCGTGTTTCGCTAGCCATGTTAACATCACCAGAAGATGATTCAACGTCATCTTCATCTTGACAAATCAAATAATTGATTGATTCGTCTGTTACTTTGTGAGCGTACGTTTTCTGAGAAAGAAAGCACTTCAACTTTCTTGTAGATCGCTATTTAACCTTTAAGCGGGAGAACTATTACGGCGGCCATCGCGTGTAACTTTAAAGACCTATCAAAGATTTTTAGGATGTAGAAAACAAATTAAAAAAAAACTTGTTTATGTTTCACATTATATTTATATAGACACATGAACTTTAATTATTAGGAAACAATTTGGTAACAACAATTTTGCTTAATTATAAAATAAAATTGAATTTTAAACAGAAGCAAAGTCGTCTTCCATAGTGGTTTCTTTTCTTTCTTTTTCACTATCTGATGCTTTGCCAAAAGCAACAGATTTATTTAGAAACCTGGCTTAGTTTTTCCTTCAATTATTTGTTCTCTTTTTGGAGCTTTTATAAATTCTCACTTAATTCTTGATTCTCTTTAGGTAACTCGTTGAGTTCAGCAGAAGAAAAGGAAAGGTTTCCCTTGTAAGTAACGAATCTGGCCTTCCAGGTCTTTGATGTGCTTCTTTCCATCATTTAGTGAGCGTTGGAGTACTTGAAAAGCCTCCTTCGTGATGGTGAACTCCGCAGAGCCCGCCACCACCCCGTTTTGAAACTACTAAAGAAATCGAAGATTGCAGAGAACAGCTTACTCTCTGAAAGCTCGAACTGAACTGACTCGAAGCAATCGAACCACACAGAGTTATCTTTAATTCCCAAAATTGGATAATATAGGTGAACGTTGTACGGTGACGCCACCTAGTGGTCGGAGTGATACTAGCGAGTTCCGATCACTGACTTGTGACAGATGGTCACTCTTGCGGACTAGGTTTAAATAACCACAATAACCATAACCATAATTACTTTTGCAAAAAGCATTTTCATAGACTATGGTTCTTCAATTCTAACACGAAGCATCAATAAATGTGCGCCATCTGGTTTTAGTCTACGCCAGAACCTTGACTTCCAGCCAGGACAAGTTTACTCTTTTCAATTCATCATGGATAGTTCTCCTCCAATTTTGTGTGGGTCTTCCAATAACTCTTTTACCCTGCACATTCCAGACTGATGCTGTTTTGGCTAAACAATTGTTTTATTTTCTGAGTATATTCTCAATCCAACCCCGCTTATGAAGGGCGAATTTCGTGTTCAATTTTCCTTTAATTTGTGAGATGGAGCAGGTCTTCGTTTCGAATGCTGTTTCACATTTCAGATCCGTAGAGACAAACCGCCTTAACATTGATGTTAAATATGTGGAGTTTTATTTGCGTAGAGTATTGTGTCAATCTCCACAAACGTGCCAGATCTCCACAAAGGTGCCATATCTCCAAAAGCTCCTTGATCTTTTCGTATTCTGTTTCTAACATCAAGATCTGCACCTCCATTATTTATGAGAATGCTGTCCAAGTATGTAAAACTCTCCACATCTTTTATGGGTAATATGAAAGGGTTAAATTTTCTGGTGCTGATTTTAATTGACTTGATATTTGTTACATTAGTATTAGCCTAATTTCTGGGCTTCCATTGCAAGTTTGATTAGCATATTGACCATATTGTTGTATTGACGTAACATAGGGTACTTGTATCCATATATTTAAGGTCCGTCAAGCTAGAATCCAGGATACATTGGATGTCAGATTGACCTTGATTGATGTTTTTAAGAACATAATCTAGAAGAACATTGAAGAGAATAGGAGACAAAATACAACCCTGCCTCACACCAGTAAAAATTTAAAATTCTTCGCTTCTATATCCATCGCGGGCTGCATAGCACTGAGCATTCCTTCACATTTTCCGAATAAGGCGTATACTTTTTCGGGTATTTCTTTTCGTTTTAAAACTTCCCGCAAGGCAAGGTGGAATGCCCTCACAATGCCCTCTCGAATGACCTCTCAAAATCGATGAATAATAAGTATTAATAATAAGTAAATAATAATAGTGTGATCTCCATTTAGCGGGCTGTTCTGTAGTTGTATTATCTTAGAGGACTGTTAGCTGCATTATTAATCAAATTCCACGAAGAGTTGATTTAAAAACGCCCACATTTGGCAATGAAAATATTGCTCTTTCACCACAAAAATTCACTTGGACATTTTGCATCTACTATATTCGGCAGACTTGAATAAAATCCACATGAAATGAAGATATCGTCGTCGAAACAGAGGACAACTTTTTGGTAGGACTTCCATAGGCGTGTCGAAGTTTTTCAAAAGTTTCTTTCGCGCTGTGCTGAAGTTTGAAACAAAAACTGAATACACACCATTGATCGAAATTGTTGTCTTTTAACGATTCATTTTAATGAAAGTATTTATAAACAAATAAATGTTGCCTTTTTTGTATTAAAGGACGTGCAATATTCAATAAGATTAAAAGAAAACTATTTTATTACAATATGTATAGAAATAGATGACTATTTCCTATTAATTGAGGAGCTAAATTGTCACTTCAGTTCCAGTTGAAACAAATAAATAGTAATGAAATTCGAAAAGGGCTTATAAAGCAAAACTGAATTAAATTTTTATTCTTCGCAGGGCGAGAACTCTAGTGGAAAATCAGTTTCTATGGAGCTTCATCGATCTGCTACTTTGCTTGTTGTTTCAAGTATGGCTGTTGTCTTAATATAGTATACGAGGTGAGTAAATAAAGTAATGAGACTGGTAATACAGCGCTCTATGTGACAACACTGTTGGTTTTCCTTTCGGAGGGGAGGCAGGGCAACATCAGATGCATCTTCAGTACGAGTTTGAACTCTCTAGTTTCTTGGTAGCAATTCTTTTCGTAAACCGTGATATTTCTAGTGCAGCGATGGCGAACCAATGGTACGCCTGCCATTGAAGGCACGCGACAAAATAATTTGGGCACGTCATTAATTAAGGAATTTAGTGACTTAATCGAAATATTTTATTTTTTCGTCTACACTACACATTATTCAACATTACTAGTTTGGCAAAAAAAACAAAAAGTGCATGATAAGTGAAATAGAGAATTTCAAACTTGGTGGACTGTGTAAATATGGCATGATTAGTGAAGGTGATAAATCGGTGTGTGTTTTCTGATCTGCAGCAGTGGTATGTAGAACATCGTCTGTAAAACGGCATTGTGAAACAAGTCACAAATATCTTTGTCAAAAAAGGGAACCAGAGCAAAGGAATTTATTGCATGTGCAATTAAAGATATAAATAAGTAAACAGTCAACGTTTATAATTAAATATGTTAGCAAGGATTGTTATACAGGTGCCGCAAGTTTCTTCGCTGCAAATATCATTGATCGGCATAGTAAACCTTTTAACGAAGGAGTTTTTGAACAAAGGCTGGTTATCATGCGCCCCTTCACTTTTTGATGAGTTTGAAAATAACGATAATTCAGTGCATCAAAGATCTGTTAAAAAATTTGTTGATTGTTTGGAAAAAATGAGACCGTTTTTACAAAATGAGGGAAAAATTGAGCAATACTCACAATTGAAAGTTATGTTGTTTTATAAAGTTTCAAGGCGCAAAAAAAAGTATTTCCCAAACTTGGAAAAAAAAATCACCGGAGATTTGCAGACCAGGCAGAAGTCGCTGAAGGGTTAAATTCGGTAATTAATCCTTCAATCAAATTTCATCGAGATTTTCTCAGTTCAAAGAATTATCGGACACACTCAAATTTATTATGTATTCTGATGTGACTTCACTTGATAAACTGAACTTGTCCAAATTTGATTGGTTGGAAATTGAAAAAATTGAAATGTAGCTGATTGATTTCCAGTCTAGTTCAATATATATTCAAGAATTTATCGAAACAAGGAAAGAGTTGGAATTAAATGAAATAGAAAGAGTGTCAGGCAATATGAGTCAAAATGACAATATCAAAATTATGGAAACGTGGAATTCAATTCCATATACATTTAGCTGTCTGAAGAAGCTGGTCTTTACTATCTTAACAATATTTTAATCTATCTATGCCTGAGTCATTATATTCAAAATTCAATAACATTAAAGACTCGCTTAGAAACCGTTTGTCAGATGACTCCAGTTCAGCTTACATTCTACTAAAAATAATAAAATATGAACTTAATATAGTTATTTGGCATCTAATTTGCAACAGCAGAAGTTGCACTAATTTTTTCTTTCATTTAAATAAACGTAAAACCGTTACGGTTACTACTATTGCTGTACAAAATGTATACTTCTGGTTGCAAATAAACATTTTTAGCCGATAGTATTTAGTTTTTTTTCCTCCATTAATCACTAAGTCAAAATTGTCTGACGGTACGTTATGATTTCATTAAACATTTCTTTAGAAGAAATGGCACGTAGGTCGATAAAGGTTCGCCATCCCACCTCTAGTGCGTTCTGAAAATGAGTGATGATACTTTCTGGGCGCTATCAAGTCTTGCTTCAGACTTGAGCCCGTGGACGGAAATTTTAGCAAAATTTCAACAGACTTACGGAACTAAACTCGGAGAGATTTACCACTAAACACCAAATCACTTTTTTGAGTTTCTCGACGCACGTTTCGCTAACCATGTTAGCATCAGCAGGAGATAATTTAATTTAATTCTAAAACTAAACTATGTTCTATTTATATGAACACTCTATCTAATGAAGCTTGTAAAAATCATGAACCGTGAAGTTTACTAACCCTTAAATTAATAATTAAAAAAGTTGACTGAACCGAATAGGTCCTTTATCTCGATTAATGATTTTCTTATATTTTTCCATTTCAATGCTTTCATATACATCCAAAGCCCTATTGATATTAACACTTTTAACTAGTCTTAAATTACTAATATCTATATTGCGGTCATGTTCGATTGCATGTTGGGCAACACAAGATATTTCATTTTCCATATCTAATGTGGGAAATATGTTCTTTATATCTTGTCAATATTGATCTTTTTGTTTGCCCAATATAAGTTTGATCACAGTCTTACGACTGATTTCGTCAATCCCCGACTTTCCATGTTGATCTACTTTATCCTTTGGATTACTTAGGACTTCTCTTTATTATATGGTTTGTACACAACCTTAATGTCCAGGTTTTTCAAAATTTTGTCTAGCCCTTTTGTTAATTGGTCATTAAATGGTATTACCATGAATTTGTGTTCTGATCCTTTTGAAAAGTCGAAGATTCTTTCAATAATTTTCTGTTTATGAAACTTATGTTTTCTAGTTAATTTATCTACAATGTTCTTGTTATAACCGTTCACTTCAGATACTTCCCTAATTAATTTTAATTTTTTGTTATAATTATCTTTATTTAAATAAAAATTAATAATCTATTTACCATAAAATTTAAACTAGCCATCTTATTTTCGAAGCTATGATTTGAATAGTTAGGAATGTATCTCGAAGTAGTGGTATTTTTTTTTAAATATCAAAATCTAACCTATTTTTATTGTTTCTACTGACTAAAACATTCAGAAATGGTAAACTATCGTTGTTTTTCAGTTCATGCGTGAATATTATATTTTGGGATTTACTATTTAAGTTTTAAAAAAATATATCTAATTAATTAATAATTATAAAATATTATAAAATAATTTTCGAATCGAAAATGGCAAAAACGTCATCCACATATCTTAACCATACCTTCGGAAAGTAACTAAAGTCATCTTTTGCCTCCGTTTCAAATTTACTTGCCCATTGCCTTTCCTTCTGGTTCGTAAAATTTGTTATTAAGTTGAAAACAATTTTGCTTCATACATAATTTTGTTAAAGAGATGTACTCAGAAACAATCTTGTTATTAAAACCGTTTTACACGAGTAACTGCCTCAGGTATTTAAATATATTTCAATGTATGTGAAATCGGGACACTCGGAAACAACGATGATACGTAAAAGGAAACCACCACCTCACCTTCCTGTGGATGTGTGTTTTTGACTTTTTCCATGAATTTGGCTGAGTTTATCACAGAACCAAAAGGTAGTTGGTTTGGTAGATTTTCAAATTTCTTTGTTAACCATTTTGCCAAGTTGTATGTTGGAGAATCAATTGCTGATACAATTGGTCTCATTGATTTTCCTGGTTTATGAATTTTTGGTGGTGTATAGAATCTTGGCACTTTTGGATTAGAAACATGTAGTTTGCTTTTCAGAGAAGGAGAAATAATGCTGTTACAAGATTTCAATGTATCTTTGACTTCGTTAATCATTTTTGACAATTGATTCATAGGTAATCGTTTATATGGACCGTCTTGAATTAATTTTTCAACGCATTCAAAGTAATCAGATTTGTCCATTACTACAACCTTATTTCCCGTATCAGCTTTTAAATAAAAACAATCCTTCTCTCGCAGACGCTTGACAATCTTAGAAATATTTGGCATTTTAGCTTTTATTTGAAATATTTGTTGCAATTTTGCCTTTACATGACTCTCTGACTAAAGTTTTGGAAGACTCCGGTAAGTGTTTAATACCAGTTTCAATACCAGCTCCCATATCCTCCAAAGCTGGAAAGTTCAAAAAAGTGATTTGGTGTTTAGTGGTAAATCCCTTCGAGTTTAGTGTTTTACACCAAAGGTTCCAATAGAAGAATTGAGACTTATGGAACTTCAACTCCAAGTAGTGATGAAAATGTCCACAGAATCAAGCTCTTGAAATATTTTGAAAAAGTAATTCGTATGAGACCGAACAACAAGAACATTGACCATCATGACAATGCCTTTTGTCACATACTGATTTCAATTAACGAGTTTTTGGTAAATAAAAACATCACTGTGTCTCAGCAGCGCCCTCATTTACCAGACTTGAGTCCTTGTGACGTTTCCATTCTCTCTAGATTGAAAATTCACCTCAAAAGACACTATTTTGGGCCATTGATGAACATTGAAAAGGCCGCAAACGATCAGTTGAAGATGATTCCAGTATCTGAGTTGGACAAAGGGTCTCCAGCGCTGTGCGGCAAATATTTTGACGGACACAATGTAGAATTGTGTACAGGGTGTCCCGAAACTCAACGTCAATATTATATAACTTCAATCACAACGAAAAAAAGGGAATAATATTTTTTGTGGAAAGAAAAATGCCAAGTGTTTTAAAATCTTCAATAAATGGACCATTTTAAAGTTGAACGTTAATCTGTTTCTCTGTAATTCGTCGTCGACTATCTATGTCACTCTATCACATCTGTCCATTTCACTTACACTGGCACTTGAGCAAACAAAAGTAACAGTTTTAATTCTTTGTTTACAGGAAAATTGATTAATTTATTTACCATAAAACTTAAACTATGCACCTTATTTTAGAAGCTATGATTCGAATTGTTAGGAATGTATCTCTATAACGATTAAAATATTAAATATGTAGGTATACGAAGTGAACGGTTATAATAAGAACATTGTAGATAAATTAATTAGAAAACAAAAGTATAGACAATTATTCAAAGATATTTCGACTTTTCAAAAGGATCAGAACAATAATAAATTGTTTGATGTCCAACTAACACGAGGGCTAGATAAAGTTTTGAAAAAAGTGGACATTAAGATTGCGTACAAACCATATAATAAATTAAGAGTCCAGGTTAATCCAAAGGATAAAATAGATCAACATGAAAAGTCGGGGACTTACGAATTTAGTCATCAAGACCGTGATCGAAGGTATATTGGGCAAACAAAAAGATCCATATTAACAAGATATAAAGAACATATTGCCCACATTAGATATGGGAGAAATGAAAAATCTTGTGTTACCCAACATGCAATCGAACATGACCACAGTATAGATATTAGTAATTTAAGAATAATTAAAAGTGTTAATAATAATAGGGCTTTGGATGCAAATGAAAGCATTCAAATAGAAAAATGTAAGAAAATCATGAACCGAGATAAAGGACCGATTCCTTTCAGTCAACTTTTTCAATTATTAATGTAAGGCTTCGTACATTTCACGGTTCACGATTTTTATACACTTCGTTAGGTATGGTTTTCATATAAATAGAACATAGTTTAGTTTTAGAATTAGATTAAATCATCTCCTGATGATGCTAACATGGTTAACGAAACGTGCGTCGAGAAGTTTAAAAAAAGTGATTTGGTGTTTAGTGGTAAATCTCTTCGAGTATAGTTTAATCTCGAAGAAGGTAAAACCATCAATAGCGAATAGTACATAGCGTCATTGGCGCGTTTGAACGACGAGATGTCAAAATGAACAAAAAAAGTGCTGTTTTACCGAGACAATGAACCGTATTACAATTCGTTGGCAACAATGGCTAAATTGCACTTCGAATTACTTTTTCATCCACCGGATTTTGCAGATCTGATCCCGGCGATTGTTTCCTGTTGTCAGACTTCAGAAAATTGCTCGCTGGAAAGAAATTTCGTTTCAATGAAGAGGTATTTGCCGAAACTGAAGGATATTTTGAAGCCAATTAGAAATCGTTCTATAAAAAAGGCATAGATATGTTAGAAAAGTGTTGGAATGATTGTATTGCTCTTCAAGGAGAATATATTGATGAATAAAGTTAAAATTTACAAAAAATTGTGCTTTATACGTCAGACCGAGGACTTATTGACCGATGTGTTACATACATATAACAATTGTCTCAATCTTAAGAGGATTAAATATGAATGTGTACTAACGACTTCTCTTGACAATTCATTGTCGTGTACTTACCTTCATGAGTTTATCCAGCGAAATTCTACAGAGGGATTTATGTGTATTTAGGGAAAAGTAAACAAAGGATAACCGCCCAATAGGTGCATTTATACAGTTACAGAAATGAAATTGTTACATGAAAATGACAGAAAAAGAGACCAGTGGAAAAGCATAGCTTCTTACAGATTGTAGATAGGGTTACAATGCCAAAAAAAAACGAGCTATGAGAAGAGGGGTATAGATAGCACAGTAATTAACATTTTTTTTACTTTGCCAAAACCATTTTCTTTAAAAAGTTGAACATTTTGCGACAATGTGATGAACGAAACATCAAACTCATCAGGATTGCCTTAATGCAGGCACTTTTACAATATTCTGCGTATATAGCAGATTTACAGAATAAAATAATAATATAACCTTAGTAAAAACTTTTACTAAACGTTCAAGTAACAAATAATATTTTTTCGTTCATGATCCTTCAATCTAAAACGACTCGGCATTTGCACTAGGCCCATTGACGTTTTAGGTGGTGAATGTTGAAGCGGGGCTGTAGACGAAAAGGGAGTGGGGGGAAATTACTTAATAAGGTTTCCAAAACAATCAGCCTGGATATTCCAAAATGGCCGCCATTTATGTATAGCGTCGCTTTTTTTTTCGGAAAATTGAAACAGTAGCCCGGCGGCTAGCCCCGCCTTCGCAGCCGCCCCATTGGAGGCGGCTGATGATTGCGAACAGTTTCTGGACGGTTGCAACTGTGGCAGGGAGCCAATCGCGGAGGCGGTTTGACGGCGGCGCTTGGGACGGCGGCAGCGTCGCACTGCCGCACACGAGCGCCGTTTGTGGTGTCGCTTGTTCCGTTCGTCCCGATAGCTGGTAAGTTTTTCTTCCGTTATACTCTTATCCGTATATAAATCATCAAATATTTGAATCATAACCGTCGTAGTTTTATTTGATGCATCAGATTTCATAATTGCATCTTAAAAATCATCTGACGTTTTCTTACATTTTCTATCAGTACATTCAGCATTCTCATATAATACAGGTAGTGTTCTTTAATGTAATCATTACATCTTAATTATTCCTTAAAATTCATATCTATGTGGTTTTTTTACCCAAAAAAACATTATTATTGATTGTCTCACTAATATAACTAAAATAGGTGGGGGCAATATTGAAAAAATAGTCTGAACATGCGCAGTAGCAATGTTGCATAACAATTTAGCTCAATCCATTCCTCCCTTAACCATCCGTTTATTTGTGTTTCCGTTATCTGAAGCGTTGCTTTTCTTTTTTCTGTTACAGATAATGGATTTCTTTTTTATCGACTGATCGCTGTGTGGTTTTTAGTGCTGTATTTGGTTAGTGTTAATAGGTGCTGCCGTTAGTACCAGATTTAGTTACGTGTAATTTTTAGTGGGCTGCAATTTGAAACAATTCTAAAGATGGTAGCTGGATGGTAAGTAACTAAACTAATTCATTTTAACTTTTATTTAAAGTGGGCATGTTGTCATTAAGTGTGAAACATAATATGGTTTAAATAATCATCAAGGGTTTATTTTACGTCAAGGGTTTATTTACCTTGAACATTTCGCTTTATAGGTTGGTACAATTTGGATAAATTTTACCAGCATAATAATAATAATAGGTCTTTATTAATGAATCAGTTTTTTTTTAATGGAAACACGATATTCTTTGAACCTAATTTGACAAATCTTAAAATTCGAAATAAAAAATGTAATGTACATTTCTTTATTGGAGTAGCCGTTTTTGAACAATTAGCAAAAACAAATAAAATAATCTGCAGTCGGTAGGAACTAAAATAAACTAACATAGCAATAGTATGCGATGGAAATGAAACAAAAAATGTTTTGTTTGAAAGGAGCCATCATTATTGTGCTGTAGTTGTGTTATTTGAAAGCTGTTGTATTTCAATGTGTATAAAAATAACGTTTTATTTCACTTTCTAAGATGAATCAGTTATTTAATCAAAAAGAAAAAGTTTAATTAATTTTTCTTCATGTTGGTGGCTTAAGTCTAGGTGCTTAAGTTATTTCCTATATGGTAATTAATTAATAAGTCTAGGCAATGCGTGCGCTGAATTCCACGCAAAACATCTTGATGACTCTCTTCCAAATCCGGACTTTTTAAGAAATAACTTAGTAAAACTAAAAACAACTTATAGTGTGTGACTAAACTTGAAGAGATTTACCACTAAACACCAAAACGCTTTTTTTTAACTGCTCGACGCACCTTTCGCTAACCATGTTAGTATCATCAGGAGAAGATTTAATTTATTTCTAAAACTAAACTATGTTCTATTTATATGAACACCCTATCTAATGAAGCTTGTAAAAATCATGAACCGTGAAGTTTACTAAGCCTTACATTAATAATTGAAAAAGTTGACTGAACCGAATAGGTCCTTTATCTCGGTTCATGATTTTAGATTAAATCATCTCCCGATGATGCTAACATGGTTAACGAAACGTGCGTCGAGCAGTTCAAAAGAAAAAGCGTTTTGGTGTTTAGTGGTAAATCTCTTCAAGTTTAGTGTTTCATACCAAAGGTTCCAATAGAAGAATTGATTTATAGTGTGTGCTCAAGGATCCGCAAAATGACCAAAAATCTTGTTAACGTGGTTTGTAACGTGGAAAAGCCTCATAAGTTAACGCACAAAATTGCTCAAAAGGTAGGTTGTTCTCAGTCAAAGGTGTGGGCCACTTTACAGTGAAACAATTATCATCCATACAAAATGAGAAGCGTACAAAAATTGTATGGTGATGATTGTGATAGAAGAAGGCCCAGACGCGTCAGCAACCCAGTTTTGAGAAGCACATTTTTTATAGCGACGAAGCAACTTTTTATTTAAATCGAATTTTATTAAAATAAAAATTACAGATATTGATCTGACTGTAATCTTTGTTGGGCTACAGAAAGAAGATCAAAAAAATAATCTAAGAGTTAGCGTATGATGTGGAATCTACAATAAAAAAGTGATCGCACCTGCCTTCACAGAACAAAATTTAAATTATTTGATGTTATATGGAGTTATTGAGAAACGAACTTAAGTTATTGATGAACTACAGTTAGCAGAAAGAAGGCTGTTCTACTTCCAATAGGATGGGGCACCACCTCATTTTACGCGAAATGTGCGAAATTATCTTTATGAACTGCTACCAGAAAGATGATTAGGAAGAAGGGGTTCAGTTGAGTGGCCTGCTACCTCACCTGACCTCACACCTTCAGATTTTTTCCTATGGGGTTTCTTAAAAACTAAACTATACGTGACATCACCTAATTCTGTTGATGAACTAAAACAATCAATTCGGCGAGAAATTAATAACATTACGCCCAATATGCTGAAACATGTTAGTAATAATATTTAAAAAAAAAAATCATTATTGTAGATTACAATTAGGGCACCAGTTTGGGCATTTCTTGAAAAATAACCATTGATTAGTTTATAAGATTTATTTTTTATTGTTATTCTAACCTAGTTTCATTTAGCAAAAAAAATTGTATTATTGTTGAATAATAATTGATTATTGTAAAACGGCTACTCCAATAAAGAAATGTGACATAACATTTTTTATTTCCAATTTTAATATATGTCGAATAATGTTCAAAAAATACGGTGTTGTCATTTAAAAAATATTGTTTTACTAGATACTGGAGAAATCTGGCAACATCAAAAATCGTTATTTGTACATTTTTCTTAGAAGTTCTTTAGAAGTTTTCTTAGAATACTAGTCTATTACTTCAAATAAAACAGTTGGCCCGTCATATTTAAAAAAATTATACTGTGTATATATATATATATATATATATATATATATATATATATATATATATATATATATATATATATATATATATATATATATATATATATCATCATCATCATTCAGCCATTGTCGATCCACTGCAGGATGAAGGCCTCCCCAGCATGCTTCCAATTCGCAAGGTCCTGAGCTTTCCTCCGCCATTCGGGTCCAATATACTTGATGATGTCATCCGTCCATCATGTTTTCGGCCTTCTTCGCGGGCGTTTATGATCACACGGTATCCATTCCAGAATTGCTTTGGTCCATCTGTCGTCGCATCGTCTCGCTATCCATTTTAATTCTTTCGCCCTTCTAATGCTGTCACATGCCTTTGTTTGTTCTCTGATCCATATGCAGGTCTTTCTGTCCCGCTTTGTAATGCCAAGCACACTCTTCAAGACAGGCCGAGGAAACAACAGGCGATATTGAGTCACCCTGCCGTACACCACGTTCTACGTTGATTTTAACTTCAAAGTCATTCATGTGAACTGTAGCTGTAGCTGGCTCATACATGGAACTCAGTTGGTTCACATAGACTCTGTATATCCCTTGGTTAAGCAATGCATCTATTATGGCCTGCGTTGATACTGAATCAAATGCTTTTTCATAGTCAATAAAAGCCAAGCACATGGCATGGTGTATTCATTGTGCCTTTCAATGGTCGGTTGGACAATCTGTATATGGTCCATTGTACTGAATCCACTTCTGAATCCTGTCTGCTCTCTTGGTTGTGCGTCATTCAGTGTTCTTAATATTCTTTTAGATATTATCTTGGTGAAAACTTTGTACATAACTGATAGGAGGCTTATTGGGCGGTAGTTTTTAAATCTTCCTGTTCCTTTCTTATGAAGAAGAATCACTTCAGCATTTTTCCATGGACATTAAGGCAAACATTTGTGTCCTTTTATTTATCAGCTTATGTTTGGCTTTGTTTATTCCTTTGTTTTCTTCTAGTGTTTTTTGTACTAGCTGCATGTTGAACCGACGCGTTTCCTCTCGAATACGTTTTCTTATAGTTTTGCAAAGTTCAACGACCCTGTCAAAGTGACTGTCCGCATTCTTCATTGTCCTCCGTTTCTTCATTAAATCGATGGTCTCATTGGAGATTTTTTGACTGTTTGAAACTTTTTTCTGCTGGTACTATTACAGCAGCCGTTTTAACCACATTTTCGATGATTTTTCCATACTGATCTGTTATTTCCATCTCTTCTGGGTCTTGCAACACAACAAAGCGGTTCGACAAAGTAACCTCAAAATCGTTGTACCACTGTAGCAGCTTCTCAGAATTCACTTTACCCTTCTTCGATCTTACCATTGGTGTACGTTCTCTTCGACAGTTTATCTTAACCTTTGCTCGTACTATTCTATGGTCATTTCCAACATTAAAACGGTTAAGGACATTACATTTACAAAATATTGTTTTATCATTTGACATCATGACATCATGACATGTAGTCAATTTCACTTGTGAGACCAGATGGACTTTTCCATGTCCATTTTCTGCTGATTTTTTTCTTATAGAACGAGTTCATAATGTACAATTCTTGTCCTTCAGCAAAATCAACCAATCTGTCACCTCTATTGTCTCGCTCGCCATTTCCATATGGGTCAATTGCAGTTTCACTAGTTCTTGCTTTTCCAATTCTAGCATTAAAATCACCCATCAGGATTTTGTACCTGTATTTTTCGCTGTCTAGAAGCTGGGCCACATCATCATAAAATACCTGAATTTCATCATCGCCATGGCTTATAGTTGGTGCATAAGCTAGGACGATTTGAAGTTTAAACTTTTTATTCAACTGAATGACGCATTGGGCTAGTAAGTAAGATATACTTTCTAATTTTACGACACTATCCTTCAACTTTAAGTCTTGACAAAATCAAGAAAAAAAGAAATATATATATATATATATATATATATATATATATATATATATATATATATATATATATATATATATATATGTGTTATAAAATATGCATAATTGACATAAATACTGACATAGTGCTTGTGACATAATCGTCCCAATTTTATTGTTAATGGTTACTTTGATGTCATGTGGATTTGATTCCATAAGGAAAATACATAGAATATTTTACAACGATATTGTAAGCAGAAGTAAGGAATTGCTAGGTAGGACTGTTGCATAGGTTTTTAAAAAGCTAAATACCGGTGAAACGATTAGTGTCATAAATATGCATCTATTATTTAGTTATTGTGGGAAAGTTTGGCAATTTAAAGCCAGATTTTCCATAGTATGTGTATCAAATATATAGACGAAAGTAATGTCGTTTTTTGATACTGCTCAAATTTTTATTTTTTTTACAAGTTAATACCTTCTTAATCTACAATATATAATCTCTATCGTTATTGTCAATCTTTACCCAACTCTATGATACATTTTATATTCCCTTTTTGTAAAATGATTTTGAATTAAAATATTCAAGTGCAGTTTTGTTACATATATATATATATATATATATATATATATATATATATATATATATATATATATATATATATATATCTTCTTCTTGGGGGTACCATATCCTCATTGGACGTTGGCAATTACCATGGCCCATCTAATCCTGTTGGCCGCCGATCTAAATAGTTCGGTTGATGTCATTCCTGTCCATTGCCTCAAGTTCTTCAGCCATGATATCCTTCTTCGACCAGGTCCTCTCATTCCCTCTACTTTTTCTTGTAGTATAACTTGTAGTAAAGAGCATTTTCCTCCTCTCATGACATGTCCAAAATAAGATGCTTTTCGTTTCTTTACGGTGACAATTACTTCTCTTCTCTTGTTCAGCCGCTCCAGAACCTTTTCATTGGTAACGTGGTGTGTCCAGGAGATTCGAAGTATACGGCGGTAGCACCAGAATTCAAATGCTTCAAGTCGTTTTACAGTGTTCTCTGTCAAGGTCCATGCCTCCACCCCATAGTATAATATTGAGAAAACATAGCATCGGAGAGTCCTAATTCGTAGTCTGATGTTTAATTTTAGATTGCATAATACACCTCTCATTCTGTTAAATACATTTCGTGCTTTTTCAATTCTGATTTTTATTTCTCTAGCGTGGTCCCAATCTGCGTTCAGGTTGCATCCCAGATATGTAATGTTTTGTACCTGCTCTAGTTTCCTGTCATGCAAGTAGAAATCAGCGATTATGTTCTGTTTGCTGATAATCATAACTTTTGTTTTCTCTATATTGAGACTTAGACTCTCTCTATATTGAGACCTCCTGCCGTTGACCAATTTCTGGTTCCTCCGCCTTTAAGGACGATTTCTCGCCCTAGGGGCAAGTGGGTGCCCCAGCTCTTGCTAGCTCTTCCTCTCTTAGCAAGAGTGAACTGTTTATACCGACAGTTACTCGGTCCCTACCTACGTTTGCCACCCTAAGGTGTTTCCCGCTCTCCACCGCACGGAGGTGTAGGTTCGGATTTTTCCTTTCATCGGGATTAAGACCTTTCGGCATTTCCTAATCCCTCCAGAGTTTTAGAGAGTTGGCTATATATATATATATATATATATATATATATATATATATATATATATATATATATATATATATATATATATATATATATATATAGCAACACAATTGTTGCCATTTGCGGATACAAATAGCAACCCTGATATGCATTTTAGCAAATGTATATGTTGTTTCTTTAAATGTTGAAGAAAAATGTGAACTATTTGGTTTTTATAACAAAGAATAAACTCATCTCGTTACTCATGTTAGGTTGACATCAGATCCTGCGTCAGCTGAATTTTATCTAGTCTGTAAATGAAAATATCGAGCTGAAACTGTAGTGAATAGAGTTACATTTATTATCACTATCATTTTCTTTCATAGTTTAGCCATTAGAATGACGTGTTGTACCATAACGTAAACGTTATAATAATTCGTTTCATAATCAAAAATCCATTGCTCTATCTATAGCATCGATATCCAAACTGGGAGGCGCGAACTAGCGTAAAAAGATTTAATTGTAATTAAATCATAACAAAACATATATAAATAAAAAAATACATATAAATTAACTTCCATAACATAACATTAAATTTAATAACCTATTTTTTAAAATATTTACGGTACTCGAAGTTATTTGTATGCACTGCATGCTTCGCAGAGCACGTGTTGTGTCAAAACATATGATCTCGAAACTTAACAACATTTTTACAAAAGTTACGAAAGCTATAAACTTCATAAAAAATAGTCTTTTAAAAGTTAGGTTGTTTGCAAAACTGTGTAAACATATAGAAGCTAACTATACCTCCCACAGGTCCACAGGTAGCTGGTTCGATTCCAGCGCTCGGATGGGTGTTTTTATTTAATTTTTAAATTAATTCCCCGTCCGTCTTACTTCCTACCCAGCATACACACTTCCATACAGTCACATATACACACACACGCCCACACATATCCACACCTAAATGTCTATGATTGTTTCTAGGCAAGAGTGTAAAATCCGACAACGAACTACCCCTCAGTCACGCCAGTTAAAGGCTGGGTAAGGCCGGATGCCTTCTGTAAAATGTTTTACGTTAGTCACTCGCCAGTCGGTAGGTTTCCTGATAGACTTATGGGTAGGCACATAACCAAGGGTTTATAGCCTGAGGGGGGTGCTGGCCTGGGCTTGTCGGTAGCTCATGACTGTGTGTCGGAACCCACGTTAAGCTATAGGTCCAGTAGCTAAATAGCCTTAGATGCTGATGCGCCTCTAACCGTATCCTTTCCTTTCCTTTTCCTTTATTATTTATACCTGATTTCAATATTATTGTGAAGTGCGCTGGCTATATTTTGCAAAAGTGAGTCAAAGGGTGTTTGAACTTAAAGAAGATATTGCAACGAAGACGTCACCTGGTTGATATCTCTACAACTTCCCGAATACTTTCCCTTACACGTTGAGTCAATCTCCAAAAATTTTACTACCAAATTGCCTATTGTACCTCTAACGTAAAAATTCGCAGAAACTGAAGCAGAGTTGAAACAATGCTTCATTTTCAAAACTCCTGAGTTTTAAACTTATTCTGAAGCAAAAAAAAACGCAAAAAAATAAAATCAAAAAAAGATATTTTTATTAAAAAAAGGAAATTTTGTCTCATGATGGCGTATACAAAAATGACAAAATTAACATATTTTTTATAGTGTTAAATAAATCAGTATTATTATAGTTACATGTAAATTAAAAAAAAAATATATTTCACAGTCAATTAATACTTTTTTAATGATAGAATCATGAGAAAAACAAACCAAAAATCAAACAAGATTATTGAGTCTTAAAATAATTCGATTCAATTATATTTTTGTTTTCCGATCCGAAGAAAAGGCCGATTTCCCACTGAGATTTTCGAATTCCCACCGGACCAATTTTGAATCCAGAGACAGATTTCTTCGATCGTTCTCTTTTCTTGTCGGTTTGTAAATACCTAAAAAAAGAAAAAGTATTTTTGTTTGTGTTATGTACCGTAAAAAAAGCGGATTTCAATTCAGATGATTAATCTTTTCCTTTAGTTTGAAGATATGAACATGTGTGTTAAGAATATTTTTATTAAAAATGGATATATCATTCTTTGTCGCAAGGTATGTTGCCGCATCGTTCGTAGTTGATGTAGGGCGTGATTTTTAATCGAAAAAATGTTTTAACAATGTTCATTAATTTACTTGTAGTTTAGTTGTTAGATAATAATCAGTTAATATATGCTTTTACACATAACTGTTTGAAATGTGAATTTTTATCATAGCTTTTCGATTGGAGATTTAATAATTTTACATTATTTTTTTCGTAACCCGTAGGTTTTTGACTCTTGTTATAAGGAATTGTTTGAAATCATGTAAAGAGTTGTTGGTTAAATTCACAAAAGGTTTCACTTTAAACTTTGTTATACTACCCCAAGAAAAACTTTTCTGTGATTTTTTCTATTTTTTTTACTTAAACGGAGAAAAGTTATGAATTTTTTAAAAAACCATTTTACTACTATTCTTCCAAAAATTGACCAAATAAGACTTTTTTTTTAAATTATTTGTTTTTTGATGAATTTTTCAAAGGAACAATTGTAAAAATATTTCATCTTTCATAAAATTTTTGAGTTTTTCGTAATAAATCATTAATTTTTCAAAGCTAGACATATTTAATTTTTTTGTTTTTATTCCAAAAAACTTCCATTAAAGCTATATTTAATGCCGCATTTTTTTTTATATTATTTTATTATAAAAACAAAGTTAAATTGCGAAAAAATGAAAACAATTTTTTTTTCAATAAAAAAAATAGAATGAAATGTCAAACGTTCTACTTTTGAATGAATTTTGAATTTTTTTTTGGGGGAAAAAATTGAAAATGGGGATGTATATATATATATATATATATATATATATATATATATATATATATATATATATATATATATATATATATATATACACGGGCAGATCTATCAATGACAGGCTAAAAGAACATAAATACTTAATTTTACATAATTAAAGAAAGACGGGCTTTGCAGAAAATTGTATAGATCAGAACCATTTTTAACACCAATAATGCCAAATTAATACATAGCTGCAATAAAAGCAGGTTGTTAAATTACTTGGAAATTTTCGAAATTAAAAAAGCCATATACGAACCTTTTGGTTTGTTAGGTTTGTCAAAAACCTAACAAACCCCGAGTTAGATTTTCGAAATACCCCAATTATTGAAAGCGTCAAATTTAACCAGACATAAAAAAACAACTCCATTATATAGCACTTTGAAACTTTAGTTTATACATAACTTTATACATACTCTCTTTGAGAATGGTCGCGAGACCAAGTGAAACAATTACCAAGTGTTTTAATTAATTGTTACTATATTTCACCAAGAGCCAACCGCGCAATTAATCGAAACTAAAGAGTTTTTGACAAGTAACAACATCAGTGTGGCTCCACAACCCCTTTATTCACCAAATTTGAGTCCTTGTAAGTTTTTTCTTTTCCCGAATTGAAAATTCACCTTAAAGGATACTATTTTAAGACATTGGAGTACATTAAAAGGGCCGTAACCGATCAGTTGAAGCCAGCTGAAATATATATATATATATATATATATATATATATATATATATATATATATATATATATATATATAAATATATATATATCATGTCATTCAGCTTAATAAAAAGTTTTAAGCTTCAAATCGTCCAAGTTTATGCTATAGGCTTTATTAACTATAAGCTATAGGGATGAGGAAATAGAGGAATTTTATGATGTGGCCCAACTTCTATTTAAGGATAAAGGTAGGTACGAAATCTTGATGGGTGATTTTAAGGCCACAATTGGAATAGCAAGAACTGGTAAAAATGCAACTGGCCCATATGGAACTGGTGAGCGAGACAATGGAAGTGATAGATCGGTTAATTTTGCTGAAAGGCAAGAACTTTATATTATAAATTCGTTCTATAAAAAAATACCAGCATTTTCAAAAGTCCATCTGAACTCACAAGTCAAATTGATTACGTCATAATCAACGATAAAACAATATTTAGCAATTGTACTGCTCTTAACAATTTTTATGTTGGAAGTGGAATGGTACGAGCATTATGTTGGAATGGTACCAGCAAAAGTTAGGATTAACTGTTGAAGAGAACTCAAAAGTGGATTCTGGGAAATTGCTGAGATTGCTTTGTCGAATCACATTGCTGTGTTACAAGACCCGGAGGAGATGGAAATAACAGTCCAGACAAAAGTATTCAGTGAAACCAATAATTTAATGAAAAACGCAGTGAGTTCTTTTAGCAGGTTTTTCTTCTTCTTCTTGTCCTGGAGGTTAAGTTGACCCGAAGGCCCTGACTTGTATTCACTGATTTTTTCGAACGTCACGACAATGTCGCTTGTTCGAAGGGTTTTAGCTGCCGTCCTTTAGGCATGGAGGTGATGACCGAAGAGGATGGTCATACTGGGGCAACGGCCGGCAATGAAGCTGCCGTGGCTCTGATTAGCGGATTGTCCGAAAGGGACGCCGTCGCTAGGAATTTGTCCAGAAGTCTGGACAGGAATGTCTGAATCACTGGTATGTCAGTTTCCCGATGGATTTGCGCATTCCTTACAAACCATGGGGCACCTACTAACGTGCGAAGAACACGTGACTGGAACGATTGCAGAATTGCAATCGACGTTGGGGGGAGGTACGGAAACCAGGCCTGAGATCCGTAGGTGAGGACGGATCGGACCATGATTTTATACAAGGTTATTCGGATGTTCAGCGAGAGCTTACTTTTGCCGTTCATTAGGGGGTAAAGCAGACGAGCCATGGCTCTTGCTTTCCCGGTTACCTTCTTTAGGTGCGGCACCCACGTGAGGGCCTATTAGCAGGTTTGAGTACGCTGAGCTCTGCAAAACTTTAAGAAAATGTATTAGAGAGTAGACTTGCTGGTTCAACATCTGGAAGAAAAGGGGGAATTAACAATGCTAAATAGAAGCTGAGAAAGAAAAGAACGCAAATCTATGAACGCAGTTATATGAAGATCAAAACTAATCAATGGCAACAATACCCTGGAAGAACAAATGACCGATATCCTGGTGGAGGAAGTGATAAATGCTATAGAATCTATGAAAGACAGTAAGGCTCCAGGAATCCAACTACCGTCCAATAAGCCTTCTGTCAATAATGTACAAAGTTTTCACCAATATAATATCTAAAAGAATATTAAGAAATTCGAATGATGTACAACCAAGAGAGCAAGCAAGATTCAGAAGTGGATTCAGTACAATGGATCTCATCCAAGTTGTATAGCAGGTTATAGAAAGGCACAACGAATACACCATGCCACTGTGCTTGGCTTTTATCGACTATGAAAAAGCATTTAACTTAATCTCAAACATCTTGAGATCGATATATGATGAAGCTACAGCGATAATTGACACCTTGATGATCTTGAAGTTGGAGTTAATGTAAAGTGGGGTGTACGGCAGGCTGACGCAATATCGCTTATGCTTTTCTCGGCCTGCCTTTAAGAAGTATTCCGTTATCTGGATTGGGAACAGGATGCTATAAAGATCAATGGTGCAAACTTAAACCATCTTAGATTTTCATATCATATTCCAGAGATATCAATATAATTTATCAAGATCCAGAGGAGCTGCAAAGACCCATACAAAAGCAGCAAAGGTTGGTGAACCATTTGGCTTAAAAATAAACAGATTACGTCCAATAAATTTGAAAACACAGAAAAACTTAAGTTTTAGGAAGGGATTTGGAGATTGTGGACCACTTTATATATCTTGGGCAGATGATTTCAATGTGGCTGGCAGGCATTTGGCAGGCCCAACATAGTATTTAAGAGGTAGCTCCCACTTTGCCTGAAGAAGAATGAAGTATATTTTTTGATAAGTGCATCCTGTCCGTTATAACATATGAAAGTGAAACCTGGACACTCATATCGCAATCAATTCAAAAACTTCGGGTAGCACAGATGGGAATGGAAAGCTTGATGGCAAACTTCTGCGAAGAAGACCCAAAGCGCGATGGGCTGATGTCATCGTTAAGTATATTGGACCCGAGTGACAGAGGAAAGACCAAGTCCGTGAACGTTGGAAGCCTTAATCCTACAGTGGTCCGAAACGGTCTGATGATGATGATCTATATATATATATATATATATATATATATATATATATATATATATATATATATATATATATATATATATATATATATATATCAATATATAATATCAATAATATATATATATATATATATATATATATATATATATATATATATATATATATATATATATATATATATATATATATATATATCAATATGCAGCTAGTGCAAAAAACCCTGGAAGAAAACAAAGGAATTAACAAAGCTAAACAGAAGCTGAGAAACAAAAGAACGCAAATATATGCTTTAAAGCGTGAGGATGGCACAGTGTTCAGGACGCGTACCCAAATGTTAGAGATTGTCAGAAGGTTTTATTCCCAGTTATAGGAAGATCAGAGCCAGTCAGGGACAGCAGTACCCACGGAAGAACAATATATAATGCCAGATATCCTAGTGGAGGAAGTAACAAATGCTATAGAATTGATGAAGAACGGCAAGGCTCCAGGAAAGGATAGTGTAACTGTCGAAATGCTAAAAGCTGGTGGTCGGACGTTACATAAAACACTGGCAAAATTATACTCAAAATGCCTCAAAGAACAAAAAGTACCTGACTTATGGAAAAATGCAGAAGTGATCCTTTTACATAAAAAAGGAGCACAGGAAGATTTAAAGAACTACCGTCCAATAAGCCTCCTATCAGTGATGTACAAAGTTTTCACTAAGATAATTTCTAAAAGAATATTAAAAAGCTGAATGACGCACAACCAAGAGAACAAGCAGGATTCAGAAGTGGATTCAGTACAATGGATCACATCCAGGTTGTACAGCAGGTCATAGAAAGGCACAACGAATACACCATGCCACTGTGCTTGGCTTTTATCGACTACGAAAAAGCATTTGATTCCATCTCAAAGCATGCGATAATGGATGCACTGCTTAGTCAAGGTGTAGAGAGAGCCTATGTAAACCTATTAGAATCGATATATGATGGAGCTACAGCCACAATTCACCTTGATGATCTTGAAGTGGGAATTAATATAGAACGAGGTGTACGGCAGGGTGACGCAATATCGCCTATTCTTTTCTCGGCTGGCCTTGAAGAAGTATTCCGTAAACTGGATTGGGAACAGGATGGGGTAAAGATCAATGGTGCAAACTTAAACCATCTTAGATTTGCAGATGATATTATTCTCATTTCACAAGACCCAGAGGAGCTGCAAAGACGCATACAAGAACTGCAAAGGGCTGGCGAACCATTTGGCTTGAAAATAAACCTGAAAAAGAGTCAGGTTATGTTCAATAACTTCGCTCAGGACAGAAGAATTTCAGTTTTAGGAAGGGATTTAGAGATTGTGGACAGCTTTATATATCTTGGGCAGAGGATTTCCATGGAGGGGAATACCGCCCGGGAGGTGGAACGGCGTGTTAAATGTGGCTGGCAGGCATTTGGTAGGCTCAACATAGTGTTTAAGAGCAGACTCCCACTTTGCGTGAAAAGATAAGTATTCGATCAGTGCGTTCTACCCGTTATGACATACGGAAGTGAAACCTGGACACTCACATCGCAATCAATTCAAAAACTTCGGGTAGCACAGAGGGGAATGGAAAGATGTATGCTTGGCATTACAAGACGAGACAGAAAGTCCTGTGCATGGATCAGGGAACAAACAAAAGTCTGTGACATCATTGGAAGAGTAAAACAATTGAAATGGAGATGGGCAGGCCATATAGCGAGGCGATGGGACGACAGATGGACCAAGGCAACCCTGGAGTGGATACCGCTTGATCGCAAACGTCCGCGAAGAAGACCGAAAGCACGATGGACTGATGACATCGTTAAGTATATTGGACCCGAGTGGCAGAGGAAAGCCCAGGACCGTGAAGGTTGGAAGCATGCTGAAGAGGCCTTCATCCTGCAGTGGATCGATACGGGCTGATGATGATGATGATGATGATGATTTATATATATATATATATATATATATATATATATATATATATATATATATATATATATATATTGATAGTTTCGCGGTTATCCCGTGTTAGCTGAATGTCTACTAGTGGACGGTTTCGCTGACGTTTCGATTGAATCTCATCCATCATTTTCAAAGCGTTTACTCGACGGTGTTTCAACGACAAATGCTGTTGTCGTCGCCAGCATTTGTCGTCGAAACACCGTCGAGTAAACGCTTTGAAAATGATGGATGAGATTCCATCGAAACCTGGATGGATGAGATTCTATCGAATAGTTTGCCATTGCGGATTGTGGTTTTGACAAATTTTTATGAGCTGATATATGAAATATGTTTAAAATTTCCTTAGTTACTTATTATATGATATTTTTATTTGACCCTTTTATGAAACCAATTATAATCCATATAAGGTTCTGAGTAAAACTTTTGATTAACCCTAAATGCACGATCCTTTCGTCAACTCTAACGAACCAAGACAAATAAAATACTTTTCTAGACAGGGATTTGTGTCATTTTTATGCTTTTGACAAAGTCGCCTAACGAGCTGCGTCTTTCGCAAAAATAAAAGGAAACTTTTTAAGCACATTACATAAATGCAAATCTCTACGTGACTGGGGAAAAATTTGCCAAAGTTTTTTTGTGAGGATTAGAAGTAGTATAATTCCCATATTTCGGTTTTGTTTTTTGGTTTTGGGGTTCAGTAATACCGAGTGGGTATTTTTGGATTTGTATAAATGTTTTTGTGAAATAATATGAGGGATATTACCTCCAGAGTCACAAATATGTATTTATAGTTTTAGTTATTTTTAATTCAAAATGCCCGAATTGCAACTTTGACCGTAGGGTCAAGTGGGGAACAGTGTAACATTAATAATATCTCTGTATCTTTTTAAATTGTCTGTGGCATCTCGTGTTTTGGCAATCTCATTCGCCACCATCTTAAATAGCTGTGATCGAACGTCATATTGTTAGGTAAACAAAATTATGTTTGAAATTAAAAAATTGTGAAAAATTTGGCTAGCGAAGTTTTTGTTGGAAAACAAATAGTATCTGGGGCGTAAATATATTTTTAATTTAATCTTCAAAGTTGGTATTTTAAAAATCCACAAAGTTTATGGATATTTCTAACTTATAAAATTCAAAGGAATATTTGTTTTGTATGGTAGGAGGTGGGGCACAGTATAACGGGGTACAGTTTAACATGTGTGCCCTCTTGGGTATTTTTTTTTCTAGCTGTATACATCGAAAATGGATCGGAATCGGAGTAGGAAGACATAAATTGGTCTATATGATGCAAATGATATGAAAGAACTAATATAGTTAGTAGAAAAAGGATAGGTTTGAGAAAAGCAACCGAGAGAAAGAACGTGAATTACGATATTTTACATCGCTATATATATAAAAAAAAATGTTCAGACGACGAAGCTGGAAGTCTGTGATTGACGCCGAGTTACGCGACTAACAAAGTATTTTCGAGTGCTCAAGAAGCAGCACTAAAAGAATATCTAATAGCATGCTCTAAAATATGCTACGGTCTGCAAACGATTGAAACTAGAAAACTAGTGTATGAAATGGCTAAACACCACAAGCTAAAGATTCCAGTAACTTGGTAAGAAAGAAAAATTGCAGGAAAAGACTGATTTCATGTTCCGAAAAATTAACCCTGATATATATATATATATATTAATTTTGTAAAGCCTTTTAAGTGCTACGTCATTCAACCGACACAATGTCAGGATGTTTTATAACAATTTAGAAGAGGTAACCAGAAGGTTTCCTAGTTTTGGCGATATGCTGTTTTGATGAGATCGGTACGACCACGGTACAAAGCCAAAGAGGGTACTAGCAGCAAACGGATCAAAACAACTTAATAAAGTCACAAATGGGGTGAACGAGGTATTCTTGTAAAAACATGCAGCGCAGTTTCTGCTACAGGTAAAGCCCTACTGCCCGCGATGGTATTTCCAAAGAAAAATTTCCAATCACACATGTTGAAGGAAGCACCCATCGGTACATTAGGCGTAGCGCAACCGACGGGGTGAATGAACTCTGAGTTGTTCCCTGAGAATCTCAAAAGATAATCCATCGCTTTTTATACTAGATAACCACGACAATCACTTAACTCCAGTGGCTTTAAACATAGCTAAAGAAAATGGCGGACTCTGCTTACCATTCGGCTACATTCCAGCCCCGCTTGAGGTGTCGGTGTTTGGACCTTTACAGACTTATTACATTGTCACAATAGATTCATGGCTTTTGCGTCATCCGGAAATGCCGTTGACAATAATATTGCAGAACTGTTTCGTTAAGCGTTCGAAAAAGCAATGATGCTCATCAATATTAAGTCAGGTTTTATGAAAACAGGTATATTTCTTGTCGATAAAGACAAAACGACAAGCTGATTGCTACTCATTTCCAGAAAATATATTGAGGAGATTTAATCAAAAGAATCAATAAGTTTTTTTTATGTTGTTTGAGTTTATTTGGTTATAATTCCCAAATATATGTTAGAGACATCATTGAGGTTAAAGGATTTTTAATTTTTATATTTTATTTCGTTTAATGTTAAGTTTAATTCACTGTTATAGTGTGCTTCATCTTGTTATATTATACCCCTATGGCTGTTAAACTGTACCGTTCCCCAGAGGGACAATATAACAAAATTGTGACCTCAGAAAACTGCCGAATTAAATAGTTTCTAAGTATAATTTCAATATTTTTTTTAGCTGAAATATGAAGGTTAAATACGACTGATTATTTAGACAATAATATACGGTTTTTTTTCTAAAACTAAAAATGACTTTTTTGTTACACCCTGTTACTGACCCTATCGGTTTGAAGCTCCCTTGATATTTATTTTTGAAAATTGCTTTTAAAGTCACGGTTGAAGCCTGCTGAATATCCGAAATTGTGTTGGTAGGCTTTCGTTTCATAACTAGGTTTAGTATGAGGAATAACCAAAAGTTACACGCGGTCAAATCAGATGAATATTGGGGATGGTCGAATTCTTTTTCTAGACAAGTAATCGAATTCAATTTTTAGGATCTAGAAATGACAGTGAACTTCTTGATGAGTCTGATAACACACTCAATGGTTATTTCGAAAAATTTACTTAATCAATGCTTTATTCAATTATAACTTTATACAATGTTGATGGATGTGTTTGTCTTAATGTGGACTATTCTTAATGCTCTCTATGTGAAAATCTTGCAAACCACTAAAAAAGTTTTTTGTTATTGTTTCATTATGATTAACTTTCTGGGTTATTTTTACCTAACTGTATTCTAACTATTTCATGTTAGCAAAATTAATTTTATTACGATGTGTGTGAATAAAGGAAAGATATTGATTTATTATAATTTTTTATTCAACTGAAATTATAATTCTACATTGCCTCCTTCAAAGTAGTTGTTTTTGGAAGTCACATAACACTGGAGACAGATTGTCCACTCTTCATAGCAGTGGTGGAACTCAAATAAACATTGGTATTGTATTTAGCTGGTCGGTTACGGTCTTGTGTGTTCTCCACTAATGTTACGAACCACCAAGTAAAGTGACTCTAGGGAGTTTAAACGGTCATTGTATGTTGGCTCGACTTCCCTCCAAAGAAGGAACCAGCAGTGGTGGTTTGTGAGTTTGAAATATTGAAGATCTGCATAGTAATAGACGATTTATAAAATACATTTAATAATTATTGATTGATTTGTCCGTTACTTTGTGATAGTTCAACAAAATTTTGTGCGACTATAGTTTCGTAAAACTATGTAAATGTAAAGGCGTTTTACGAAACTATAGTCACACAAAATTTTGATTTAAAAATAAAAATGATGGATTGAAAATAAGAGATATAAACTTACCAGATTCAAGCAAGTAAGCAAGTAAAAAATCTCTACAATTAAATGTCAGGAAATATATGTAATTTTATATATAATTTTTTCGGAGGGTCCGCAGGGATCTGCAACTCTGCAGCTAGCCTGGGCAGCTAGCCTCTGCAGCTAGCCATACTAGCCACCACTGGGAACCAGTCCCTACGCCACGAGTCTCATTATTTTTTTTTACACATCGCACACAGGTCGTATTTTTTTAAGAACACACTGGATATTAGATAAATTACACTGGTCTATAAAATAAAAAAAAATATTGGTGCCGTTGGGACTTAAACGTAATTTTAAAGTATTGTGTCTAGCAACACTTTTAGTAACATTATATTATTAAAAGTACGTACAATTTTTAATCTAATCATAATAATATTATTTTATTCACAGTAGCCATTTAACTTCAAAATCAAAGACGTTAATAAACCACCGATCCTAAACAATGTTTGCAAAATGTGTAGTGAACATTAAGGTAGTGGATGAAGGATAGTCAGTCAATTGAAATTTGGTGTGCCTATGATTTGGAGGGAACCAAAAAGTCACTAAGACGACTGTTATTTTTGCTTAGTTAAGGTACATGGTATCTGCTAAAAGACCCATTTCTCATTCAAAAGACGTTCATCTTCCAATTTTTCATGGTCTGTCTGATACAGAATATAATACATCTGAATATAGACAAGCTTGTACTATCGAAGAAAGTGATAAGTTTGAAGCTACGTCGTCAAAACCCCCCCTTTTTACTCAAGATGTTTTAAGTGACCTTAACAGTGACCTCCACCTTTCAAAAGAAAGATCAGAACTGTTGGCATCCAGACTCAAAGAGGAATATACTTTCTCCAGGTACTAAAATTACATGTTATCGTACTCAAGAGAAATCACTGTTTCGGTTTCTTTGCCCAGAAAATTATTTTTTTAGTAATAATGTCGGTGATCTTTTATTAAAATGGGTTTCTTGGACTACCAGCTAAATAAATGGAGACTTTTCTAAGTCTAAGTTCTAGTTCTAAGCGTTGTCTAAGTTCTAGTTCTAAGCGGAGTTTGAAATCTGTTTTACCATATAATGACAATAACTATGATGTAGTGCCCATTGCTTATTCTACTAAATTAAAGAAATTTGAAACCAATTTTTTTTTATATTGGCAAAACTCAAGCACCATGTTTATAAATAGGTTTTATGCGTTGACTTAAAAATTGAGTCAGCAAAGTTAGTTACTAGAGAGAAAAGTTTCATTAATCCCATGAAACTATAATCAATGAAACAGTATATCATATTATTGGGCAAAAATGGGTCTTGTTTTAATTACATATCGAGGAAATTTCCAGGTTTGAGTAAAAAGAAACTTAAGGCTGGCATTTTCGATGGACTGCAAATTAGTCTTTTGATGAAAGAACAATTTCATGAATTCAATGAATGATATAGAATCATATCCTAGAGTATTTATCACATTAAATTAAAAAAATATGTCTTTGAAATATTGACGAAAATAGATAAAAGGCAAAAATGTTTTCCTATTACCTAGGAGTATCATGCGTGAGTGCCTGGAAGGAACTCACTTGAAGGGATCACGAAAAAGAAGCTTTCTCCATATTCAATGATGTAACAAAAGGAAAAAAATATGAGATAATTGCATTTTTTCAACACCTATCACATCTCGAAAACTACACCTACATTTCAAAAAATATTTATACCGTTAGAACCAGCATAACAAGCAAATTCAAAAACAGTTTTAGTCTTTCCGGCACTAAATTCACTGTAGACCTGTGTTATCTTTGATTGCACTCTAAAAAGCTAAACGAACTTATTTGTCAAATCAACAATTTCGTGATGAACGTTTCAAAACTAATAATACATTTTACCATCCTATAAATCTCCAAATTGCAAACTAAATTCTATGGTGAATAATTAGACCACGAATAGTCTCAGGATCATGAATTTCAATCATCAACCCGACTGTTTCGACTTTTAATTAAAAAAAGGAACAAAATTAAAATTAATGTTCTTAATTTAAGCTCGATATCAAAGTCCAATTGTCTCCACTCTACTCGAACATGTTTTTTAATTAAATCTACGATTTCGGGAATTGCTGATGAGTTTTCATTAGTAAAAAAAAACTCTCTCGACTGGAGCGGTGGGCGTTATCATGAATTTATTGTATCTGGATCGTTTGAATTTTGAGATCTTTAGAAAGTTGTTTCGTTTTCGAATCGGTCCTTAAATTTCGAATGCGTTAACAAATTATTTATTAAAAGTATTAATTTTGCAGAATAATTTTAAAATATTACTATTTATATAATTATTTGATGAAAATAAGGTAAGGTGGGGTAGGTTAAGACACGTTTTGTGGTATGGCCATAAAATTACACTGGGTAAAGATATTGAAGAATTTATTATACCATTAGAAAACTAGAGGATTAACACTTCGATAATAAACGTTTTTCGATTTTTCAAAAGCTATATATCCAATTTTCCAATGACCCATATTTTGGGCAAAAAGAAATTTTGTCGGGTAAGTTGAGACACCTTAAAAACTTGTTGAAAACATGGGAAAATGAAGTAAATACATAAAACATTTAATGTTAATGGAATATGTATTAATCGTTTTTTTTTTATTAATCGTTTCCGTTCCTTCAATACCGAAATTGTTTCCGGTGAAGTTAGAATGGCATGTTTCATTGGCTTTCGCTCACGGTTCGATTTTTTAGTAGGTGTAGTTGCTTGTACTGGACCAATTTCAGTTAAAATCGAAGATAGACTTGACGCACGAGACAGATGTTGGTGGTGTTTCAGATGTTGTCACCTCTTCATGGGCAGGAACATCTTCTGGAACATCACCAATCACAATAAGACGCTAAACATTACCATCGACCCCTTCCCTTTCAGTCGATACTACTATTTTCTACTTCGTCGCTACTTCATTTTCACTACTGACAACGGCTTGTATAAATTCGGATTCCACAAAAACATATGGATTAATCGATGAAATTCCCAAGAGCAAGCAGCAATGCGGCTTTAACAATGTGCGGAATTTCAAACACTTTGCCAGATTTATAAGTAAAAAGCGCGTTTTACAAGCAAAAAATGAGGTCTGGATACGAAAACCGAAGAAACACCGGGGTTTCAACTTATCTGAATGACGTAATTTTTTGTTACGCAAAAAATATGCGTGTCAGGAATTTTTACAGGAAATATTTTTACATGTAAAAATACATGTGATTTATAATACATTGATGGTATTTACCTTGAACAATTGTTAACTTTACGGATTAATGAAAAATTCATCAACACACTTTTTTTTTCTTTTTACAATACATTGTTTCGCAGAGAACAAACGGGGGTTTATAACTCCTGACTACTGTTGTCTCATTGGATGCAGTCCAAAGAAGTAAAAAAACTCCATGTATAAGCCATCCGACGAGAAGTCGGCGAAAATATGGGTTGTTTGATTGTAGAGAGGGACTCCCTATTCTTGGCGAGGAGTCTAACCACCAACAGACGAAAAATGTGCCCTATAATGTAGGAGACCTCCCAGTCAAGCAACTAAGCAATAAACATTATGGCGGAGACGCAGGTGGTTGTGCGTTCCATATGAGATTGTGGAACCCAATAGTCGGGGGTGTATAATTCCTGATTACTGTTGTCTCATTGGACGCAGTCCAAAGAAGTCAAAAAATTCCATATGTGTATATATATATATATATATATATATATATATATATATATATATATATATATATATATATATATGCAGTGTGCAAAGCAAAATGACGGGCCCCACCCATCCCTTCCATTGGAGGGCACATGTTTCGTCTCTTGATGTTTATACTCTTCAGGACACCGACACGTGCTCTCCCGTCAAGAACAGGAAGATCCCATCCACAGTCAACAACCCATACTTTTCGCCGACCTTCCGTCGGATGGCGCATATAAGCAGCGTCAGAATCCTCTGGAGTGCGTCCAATGGGACAACAGTGCGGAGTGTCATCAGACACCCAACCCTGGGTTCCACAATCTCATGTGGAACACACAACAACCTGCGTCTTGGCCTAAATGAACATTATGTTGAAACATTTGCCCTCCATTTGTCCCCAGTCAAGTAATTAACAAAATGTTCATATATACATATATATATATATATATATATATATATATATATATATATATATATATATATATATATATATATATATATATATATATATATATATATATATAGGACCCGACCCTTTTTTAAGTTTCTTGCAACTTTGCCGGATTTCGTTACAGCAGGGGTAGTTAAGACTTTATTGCTGCCAATCGGTCAACGATATATTCTGAAACGCACTATACTATTTGCCGACCAGTTTGTTTACAGCTAAAGTATATGAAATGTGCAAGAGTTGTTAACTCCCTGAGTCAAGTGCCCCCTTGTCAGTGTTATACAAGGGTAGTCTGAAAAGTTTCCAGTCTCAGCATGAAGATGGCCTTACTCGTCAAAAATATTCTGGTAATATAGTTTCGCATGCGTTGAAAGATCGTTGAAGAACCTTGAACATTTCAGTCATACTAGATGTTCAAGTATATAGTTTATACCAGTTTATATATTTATGCCAGTCAATGTTAGTATTTCTATAAAAATAAAAAAAATCGAATATCGAGCCGTCATTAAATTCTTGCATTTGAAAGGCAATGCACCTAAGCAAATTTAAGCCGAGGTGGGTGCCCGACAACAACTCAGCATCGAATAAGGTTGACATTTTCAAGGTTATTTTTCATGCACAATTATATTACCAAACTATGTTTGACGAGTAACACCTCTTCATGTTGAGACTGGAGAGTTTTCAGACTATCCTCGTATGAAGCTCCCACACTGCCAATCACACTATAGTGTAAAAAATACACTGAAGAAAATAAATCATAAGAAAAGAGCCAAAAACACACTAAAGAAATACCTGAGGGAATTACTTGAGTTAAACGGTTTCAGTAACAAGATTGTTTCAGAGTACATTTCTCAAACAAGATTATGTATGAAACAAAATTGTTTTTAGCTTAATTATAGACAGTGACGGTTGGTCTATAAGGGTACGTGGGCACGCGCCCTATCTAAAAAATTAGAAAATAATAAAGTGGGAAAAATTATTTCAGATTTTATATTAATTTATTCTCTGTTCTGTCTATGATCACGCTTCTTGCAACTTCTATAGTCTAACATCCATAATGTCATTCACCGTAACGAAATAGGTCGTGGGTTGCCGAAGCGCACCGATTAAAGAACATGCGCTTTGGGCACATACAAGTGGGCAATCCTCATACTTAGTTTTTGAATTAGATTGAATCATATCCTGATAATGCTAACATGGTTAGCGAAACACGCGTCCAGAAGTATAAAAAAGTAATTTGTTATTCTCTTCAAATTTAGTGTTTCACACCAAAAGTTCCAATAGACGAGTTGAATCCCAATAATACTATTTAGCTTAGTTGCATCAAAAAAATACCTGACGTGACAAAACAAAATCTTTTAAAGCGTTTACTTTGCAACATGTTATGCAATCTCTTACGGATCCTCAGAATCCTCAGACCTCGTACAGAATCTCATCAGACATAAAGGTACACAAGCAACAAGTATGTCAGTTTTTGTGTTCGAGATATACTATACACTGAATATATTTTAACTTTAATTCAAATAAGTTTATTGGGTGTTGCAATTTTTTTATTGCCCAGTATAATACAAACTAAACGGAAACTTTTAAAATATTACACCAACTGAGTATCGGTGTTGGCCTTATTCTCGATCCAGTTGGCGTTATGGTTGAATTTCATCCTCTTTACTGTTCACTGGTTCCGTCTGATAACAGCTCTAATCCCAGATTTATGTTATTTCCTCATTTGGCTCCTTTACGCCATAAATAAATCGATTAGATTCCAGACTATTTGGCTTTTCTCCCTCTTTTTTTATTTCTAATAATATCTACATGCTTGTTAGAAATTTAAAAAACATCTTTCCTAAATACTGTAAGTTATTTATTTCTTCAACTAAGTGCAAAATACAACATCAGAATAGTTCAGGTCTATCTAAAAGGCCCGAACTTATATATCACCAGATATCAGTTTAAGATGGAAGCAACGAAAATGTCTATCGATAAAACTCTGTAGTGCATCAATATGCCCGATAAAAACAGCTAGTTTGATTTTATAAGCAACAATTCGGTCAAAGAAGTTGCTTGTTGACGAGAAAACTGTATTAAAAAGGGGGGAAAGGGAGAATGCTTTGTAAAGGGAACCAGAAACGAAGACATATAAGAATGATAAAGTGCCCCAAAATAAAATAGGAGAATGACAAAACGGTTTTTTTGAGATTTATTTCGTAGGGTTTCTCAGTCTGGTTTTTATATCAGACTATCGGACTGATGTATTGTGCGCACAATAAAGATAAATAACTCAAAAGATGTTGATCCGCTTACTATCAGACAATTTAAAGTAAAAATAATTCAAGTATTATAGACTTAATATCCACCGTTGTCACATAGATGACTCAAGAAAAAGAAATATATATATATATATATATATATATATATATATATATATATATATATATATATATATATATATATATATATATATATACATATATATATATATATATATATATATATATATATATATATATATATATATATATATATATATATATACATATATATATATATATATATATATATATATATATATATATATATATATATATATATATATATATATATATATATATATATATATATACATTATACGTGGAATACAACATCTGTCAAATGACCGCCACGACTTCTCTGGCAGCTCACAATTCTTTTGTTGAAATTCTCGATTGTTGCTGAACACATTTGCGGAGTTATGTCACGAATTATTCGCCTAATTTCTTCTTTCAACTGTTGAACGGTTTGCGGATTATTTTCGTAAGCTTTGCTCTTCACATAGCCCCACAAAAAATAGTCTAGCGGCGTCAAGTCGCATGACCTTAGTGGCCAATTTACGTCCCCGTTCCAGGAGATCAGCCTCTCTCCAAACTGTGTACGCAATAAAGTCAATGTTTCACGTGCTGTATGACATGTCGCACCATCTTGTTGGAACCACATTCTCTAAATCCATGTCCATTATTTGATCCCATAAAAAACATCAATCATCGTTCGGTATCGTTCTCCGTTTACTGTAACAGCTCATTCATCTTCATCTTCAATAAAATACGGTCCAATGATACCCTCAGCCCAAAAACCGCACCAAACTGTGACACGTTGAGCATGCATCGGGATTTCGTGGATTTCTCTAGGATTTTCATTGCCCCAGATGCGACAATTTTGTTTATTTACATAACCGTTTAAATGGAAATGAGCCTCGTCACTGAAAATGATTTTATCGCAAAAATTATTGTCATTTGCCTTCATCTGTAGGATCCAATTGGCAAATGCACGGCGTTGCCCATGGTCGGCTAGCTTTAGCTCCTGTGTTAGCTGAATTTTGTAAGGATGTAGACTTAAGTTTTTTTTCAAAATTCGCCACGTTGAAGTTCTGCTGATACCCAAATGTTGCGCGCGCCTGTTAACAGACTTTTGTGGATTTTCAGTAACACTTTCACGAACCGCCTGAATATTTTCAACCGAACGAGCAGGACGTTCCCGGACTTTTGTTTCGATATCTTTCACAGATCCGGTAGTTTCGAATCTATGCCCTATTTTGCGAATGGTTACTTCTGACGGACGATTACATACACCAAAGTATTCACGAATTCGCCGAAATGTGGCTCCCACAGAACACCCATTTTGAAAATACGTTTTAACAATGTAAACACGTTGTTCTACTGTGTAGCGCTCCATTGTTGAAATTGTACTGAATTCCACAATGAAACCGAATAACATAAACAAAGTTTGAGATAAGAAGACTAGCAAAACAAAACATTCGAAACCTGACATTGACATTGATAGATGTTGTATTCCACGTATAATTGTACACTGTCCAGCTTCGCACTGCCATAAATAAATTTCGGGTATGTTATGAAACGTTTCTTTTATTCGTTTCCAACATTCGAAACCTCTTAATGAAATACCGTATATATATATATATATATATATATATATATATATATATATATATATATATATATATATATATATATATATATACATATATATATATATATATATATATATATATATATATATATATATATATATATATATATATATATATATATATATATATATATATAAATATATACACAATGTAATTTTGGTAATGTTGTTTTATTAGTTGGCGTAGAAGGTCAATTTTAAACGCGGTTCACCTTCAACTGCTTCTCCATCATGACTAAAATTCCCGTACCACTTATAATGCATCATCACAAGAAATTTCATTTTTAGATAAAATTTAATGCAAGTCCATCTCAAAAACTCGGCGATAAAATGTTTTTAACAATTAGAAATTATGCTATAATTTCTAACTTAGCAAGGGAAATGATATGAGACTTCTGTCAGTCATACCAACTTAAAAAGCAAACATTTTTATCAATTCGTAAAGCAGTGGCGACTCGTGGGTTTTTAAAGTGGGAGGACGTAGAAGAAATTAGTGCTGCTGAAGAATTTATTTTCCCCTTTTGCTTTCCCCTTCCTTCTTTTTACTTTTCGTGCTACTGAAACCCTATACAGGATGTGAATCTGTGGTGTTTTGCTCTGAATAATTGTTTACTGTAATACATGCTAGAGGCGAGGCGCCCCGCGTTGTCAAAGTTTTTCTGTCAAAGTTGTATCGAGTTCGAAACAAAATTTAATATTAGCTCTTTGTTCTATCGTGTTTTTGTGACGTGGTGACAGAAGGTACTGTCACTTTAAGCGCTGTAACTTGGTAATCCGTTGATCAGTTCTAGTGATCGTTGATCAGTTCTAGTGATGGCGGTCTCGTTTTACAAACGAGATATATAGCTTTCAGGTTATATATTGTTTCAATAGATAGCGCCTGTGGTTTTCTTTGAATTTAAAAAGTTTTTTTTTATTTTTTCGACATACTGTGTATATGGGGATTGATTTAAAATATTTTTTGATAGTAATATCGCTGTATTATTTGAATTATATATCAACATAAAAAAACAACGATGCAGATGTCCCATTATGATCAAAAGGTAGGGGGCTTTACGTCAGTGGCGGCTCGTGAGGGAGGGCGTTGGGGCGCCGCCAGGTCAGCCTTTATCACAGTAAACAATTATTCAGTGCAAAACACCACAGATTCACCTCCTGTATAGGATTTCAATAGCACGAAAAGTAAAAAGAAGGAAGGGGAAAGCAAAAATAAATTCTTCAGCAGCACTATTTTCTTCTACGTCTTCCCACTTTAAAAACCCACGAGTCACCACTGCTTTAAGTATTGATAAAAATGTTTGCTTTTTAAGTTGGTATGACTGACAGAAGTCTTATATGATTTCCCTTGCTAAGTTAGAAATTACAGCTTATTTTGTAATTGTTAAAAACATTTTAAAAAAACATTTGAGATGGATTTGCATTAAATTTTATCTAAAAACGAAATTTCTTGTGATGATAGAGAAGCAGCTGAAGGTGAACCCCATTTAACATGACCTTTTACGCCAACTAATAAAACAACATTACCAAAATTACATTGTATATATACATATACAACGGTGGATATTAAGTCTATAATACCTGAATTATTTTTACTTTAAATTGTCTGATAGTACAGCGGATCAGCTTCTTTTGAGTTATTTATCTTTATTGTGCGCACAATACATCAGTCCGATAGTCTGATATAAAAACCAGACTGAGAAACCCCACGAAATAAATCTCAAAAAAAACCGTTTTGTCATTCTCCTATTTTATTTTGGGGCACTTTATCATTCTTATATGTCTTCGTTTCTGGTTCCCTTTACAAAGCATTCTCCCTTTCCCCCTTTTTAATAAAGTTTTCTCGTCAACAAGCAACTTCTTTGACCGAGTTGTTGCTTATAAATTCAAACTAGCTGTTTTTATTGGACATATTAATGCAGTACAGAGTTTTATCGATAGACATTTTCGTTGCTTTCATCTTAAACTGATATCTGGTGATATATAAGTTCGTGCCTTTTAGATAGACCTGAGCTATTCTGATGTTGTATTTTGCATTTAGTTGAAGAAATAAATAACCTACACTATTTAGGAAAGATGTTTTTTAAATTTCTAACAATCATGTAGATATTATTAAAAATAAAAAGAGAGGGAGAAAAGCCAAATAGTCTGGAATCTAATCGATTTATTTATGGCGTAAAGGAGCCAAATGAGGAAATAACATAAATCTGGGATTAGAGCTGTTATCAGACGGAACCAGTGAACAGTAAAGAGGATGAAATTCAACCATAACGCCAACTGGATCGAGAATAAGGCCAACACCGATACTCAGTTGGTGTAATATTTTAAAAGTTTCCGTTTAGTTTGTAATATACTGGGCAATAAAAAAATTGCAACACCCAATTAACTTATTTGAATTAAAGTGAAAATAGATTCAGTGTATAGTATATCTCGAACACAAAAACTGACATACTTGTTGCTGGTTTACCTTTATGTCTGATGAGATTCTGCACGAGGTCTGAAGATTCTGAGGATCCGTAAGAGATTGCATAACATGTTGCAAAGTAAACGCTTTAAAAGATTTTATTTTTGTCACGTCAGGTATTTTTTTGATGCAACTAAGCTAATAGTATTATTGGGATTCAATTCGTCTATTGGAACTTTTGGTGTGAAGCACTAAATTTGAAGAGAATAACAAATTATTTTTTTTATACTTCTGGACACGTATTTCGTTAACCATGTTAGCATTATCAGGATATGATTCAATCTAATTCAAAAATTAAACCTAAGTTTAAATATATATATATATATATATATATATATATATATATATATATATATATATATATATATATATATATATATATATATATATATATAATTATTATTAGATGCGTATAGACCCGGTTGGATCACGCAAAGCATTCTGACTCATTTTCGACTGTTCTTTCTAATCCTCCACACCTCTCTCATCCTTTTTCGGTGGATTTTTCTTTCTCTCCTCCATCCAATTTGTTCTCGATCTCCTCGGAACTTCGTTCTCTGATGCAACGTTCCACATGTGTATTTTGTCTGTACGTTCGTCTATCCTCAATCTCTGTCGGACCGATTTGTGCCTTTCCCAGATCAGCTCTGACTTGTGCGATCCATGGTACTGTTGACTTGACTCCTTGTATGTACGTAAGAATTCTGTTGGTGAGTCTTGTCGGTGGGAGTCTACTGATATGTCCATAGAATTTCAACTTTTTTTTTCTTATGTCCACCGCTACATTGGACATTCTCTCTGTGGTCTTTCTAGAATGTAGTCTGTATCCTTCCTTTGTCAGTTTTGGGCCGAGAATTTTCCCCATAATTTTGCATTCTTCTTTTAGTATGTTTTCTATGCCACTTTTTGTATGGAGTGTAAGTGTCTCGCTTGCGTATAGTACCTCTGGTTTGATTACTATGTTGTAGTGTCTTATTTTTGTATATGTGGATAGGCATTTCTTATTGTAGATATTGTTTGTCTTGCCGTATACCCTCTTCATCTTCTGCAATCGAGTCTTATGTGCTATCTTCTCTCCTCGTGTGGGTTCGAGGATCTCGCCCAGGTATTTGAAGTGAGTGACCTTATTTATTTTGCCGTATTTGGTGTTCAAATTTTGGACATTTAATTTTGAGCAGCAGAATTCGGTCTTTTGAAAGGATATTTGTAGGTCAACTTTTTCTGCACATTCCTTGAGGACTTCGATCTATTTGGTTGCCCTTTTATATATATATATATATATATATATATATATATATATATATATATATATATATATATATATATATGTATATATATATATATATATATATATATATATATATATGTATATGTATATATATATATATATATAGATATATATATATATATATATATATATATATATATATATATATATATATATATATATATATATATATATATATATATATATATATCTGGAAAGGACATAGTACTTCTAAGCATACTAAACTAGGTACATCAAGTATTCTATTGGAATCTTAACAACTAGCTTCATAAATCCCGATTTCTCATGTTGGTCTACTTTATCCTTTGCTTTACCCTGGATCTCTTTTAATGTCTTATATGGTTTCTAGACTACCATAATGTACACTTTTTTAAAATTTTGTTTAGGCCTTATGTTAAATGAATAAATTGGCTCCGAACGGTGACAGAACATTGCCCATTGCCATTCCTTATTGTAGTTCATAAAACCTATAATCAACAGCGGTTCGTGGAGGAAGAGACAGGTGGAGCACGTAAAACCAAATTTTGGAATAGGGATGGAGAAATGTGTCGCAACCAAAATTTTTACATTTCTTAGTATCATACACATACTTTGCAGTGAAGAAATACGACTGTAACTCTCAGACATCAAATTTTCAAATAGGTACCTAGATAATAAAATTTTGCTACACTCACCATATGACCATGACCATGAAATCGGTTTGTAGTTGAAGTCCATCCTTCTAAGTTTCTGAACTGAAAACTAGTCGATGACTTGATCATTACAATTTGAAATTGAGTTCTTTTTTTTTTTAGATAGCATTGCCAACGCGCACAGCCGTTCCTGGCCCATTGAGTTTTTTAGAAATGTTTTTATCCGTTTGAGGATAGAGAAACATCTTTCGCTTTTCACAGTCGTCATAGGGACGGTACACAAAACAGTTAGTAATTCCACAGATTCTCTGAATCGCACAGGGCACAGCCCCACTGTGTTCCATAAAATCGTCCCGTGCGTACATTACCGAGAGTACATTTTTTAATTTTAGGTAATTTACGTTTGGAAACAGTTTACTCATAGTTTTTATGTCTTCATTTGGAAAGAGGGCTCGATATTCACCAAATTTTTCAGTTTCAACTAAATTTGCAACAGTTAGGCATACATCGAAACTAAAACGTTCATGAATCTGTATGGTTAAGGTATTACATATTTCCTTGAATATCCTGACATTCGGATTGGGGGTCCTCTTTGTCACTACATTTTCGTTTCTTTCTAGCGATTTTCAATGATCGTTGTAGATTCTTTATCAGTTAAGTTACTAAATTCTTGATTAATGTGTATTTTTATATTGTCTGTAATATTTTGAGTGGCTGTTGAAAAATTTACCAAATTCTTCTTAACTTTAAGTGCATCTAGTTGCCTACTTTGCAGTTGATCAAAGAGAATGTCGCAGTGAGGCATTATTTTATTGAAGAAAAACAACCAAAATTTAAAATTATCATACACCAAATAATTTATTAACCCCAGAGCTTCATTAATAGAATTTTCATCCGACTCGGCATCCATAATTTCTTCAAGGCATTTTTGCAATTCTTCTTTGTAAATGTAAACAGTATTCACACATTTAAACGTAAAGTTCCATCTGGTAGGGGCCGCACGGGGTAGACGCTTTTTTCACGACGCTGTCCAGAACAGTTGTCCTTTTGGATAATCGAGAAAAGAAAGCGGGAAATGCAGACAGATTTGAAAAAAAACCTTTACACCTTTTTCTATTGTACAACACCTTTCAATTATTAGATTTAATTGGTGAGCATAGCAGTGAATATACTGTGCATTCTTATAAATATTTTTAATTTTGGCTTGTATTCCTTCGACTGTACCTCTCATCACGGAAGCACCATCATAACTTTGGGCTATGCGTTTCTTAGGTTTTTTGTCTATTCAGAATTTCGTCTGCAATTCCATGTGCTGTGTGATTTTTTGGTATTAAAAAGCCCCAGAATCTCTCGTAAATTTCGCTATTTTTAACATATCTGATTATAAAAACCATCTGCATTTGAGTAGATGTATCGGTTGTTTCATCGGCCTGTATGGCAACATTTTTTGCTGTGTGAATTTCCTTTTTTAATAAATCGCGACAAACGTGCAACATTGAATCCAGTAATTCGTTCTGAATTTGTTTGGAGATGTCTAGAAATAATTTATTTTTAGAGTCTTTTAAATGAGCTTCTAAAATACTGTCTATTTCGGCCATCAAATTTACTAGCCCTCTGAAAATGCCAGGATTTTCTGAAGTGTAGGTTTCGTCATTCCTACGTAAAGACAAGCTCAAATGCCCCACAGAATTTTAGATCATCAATTAACTTAGACAATATATAACAATTGCTATTAACAATTTTATTGTGCTTTTTAATAGAGTCCCGATGTGCACTACTGAGTTGAGAACGAATGTTTATCTTTCCCAACATATTAATTTCTAGCTCATTTTTCAAATGTCTTTGTGAAATAGAATGCGATTTTACCTTTGCGTCCATATGTTTCAAATCATTAACACCGCGTTTAATCCAGCCAAGATCAAGATCGTCGCACTCACTGGTTTTCCGACTTGTGCCAAAAAGCGCGGAAAGCAATAACATTTATTTGTTGTCTCGCATCCACATAACCACGAATACTTCTCATACACGGTTTTATTGAATGTGCGTTTGTATGTTCGTTTTTGAGTAATATTAACTTGCTCGATTTGCCGAATCGATGTCGGCCGTCCAAGATTTTTGATGACAATTCGGTCCTCAAATGTTAATGTGACATTATTTCTATTCATATATTGCACTGAATTCATCTACACTATTGTAATTGTTCAAAACATTCACTTTGCAACCACTCGAAAAGTCGAAAAGCGCGTGGGCGAAAAACACCTGACTATTGAAAATGGGGCAGCGCCCAAGATATGACGTTATAAATGCGTTTATTCTCCGGGTTACTAGAGAAGCGATGCATTGCTGTCTTTGTTTTTCGCACACGATAGTAAAAAAAACAGTAGCAGCACACACTTGTATGCGCCCAAAGCGCATGTTCTGTAATCGGTGCGCTTCGACAACCCACGACCTATTTCGTTACCGCGAATAACATTATGGATGTTAGACTATAGAAGTCGCAAGAAGAGTGATCATAGACAGAACAGAGTATAAATTAACATAAAATTAGAAATAATTTTTTCCACTTCATCATTTTCTAATTTTTTAGGTAGGGCACGTGCCCACGTGCCCTTATAGACCAACCGCCACTGTCTATAATTAAGCTAAAAACAATTTTGTTTCATACATAATCTTATCTTTCAACGGATGCGAAACTATATTACCAGAAAATTTTTGACGAGTAAGGCCATCTTCATGCTAAGACTGACAACTTAAGACTATCCTTGTATACTGACACTGACAAGGGGGCACTTGACTCAGGGAGTTAACTCTTGCACACTTCATAAACTTTAGCTGTAAACAAACTGGTCGGCAAATAGTATAGTGCGTTTCAGAATATATCGTTGACCGATTGGCTGCAATAAACTCTTAACAACCCCTGCTGTAACTAAATCCGGCAAAGTTGCAAGAAACGTAAAAAAGGGCCGGGTTTAATAAAATTACAGGTAAAAAGATACAATTATTTTTATACCTGGTTTAGTAGTTTCGAAATATTTTAGTTTAGTCCGCATTCTTTTCTTAAAATGTGCAGTTCTATAATTTCGATTGTTTTTTTTGTTATTCCAGATGTGCTGAAAATGTGGCGTTCTTGGCAAGATAATGATTATTGTGCCTCCGGTAGTGCTAATTTTAAAATAATACATTTATCGCCCGATACTAAGCAAATTGTTAAAAATGTATATGTTTCTTTATTGAATAGGGGGCTTAATCTAAATGCCGCCGCAGCAGAAATATCTTCATTAACGAAAACTTATTGCTGCCGATATGGAACATATGGTTTTACGCCTTCCCCCGTATTATTGTATTTTTAATCCAATTGAGCATATGTAGCATAAGGTAAAATCCAATGTTAGAGCAGAAAACATTTCTCCGACTTTAAGTGAAAGTGCTGCAACATTAATTAAGAGGGTTGTAGATAATATACCCAAAGAAAGTTGGATAAATTCGATTAACCATGTTATTAAAATAGAATATTCCTATGTATCATTTACTAATAACATAGGATCACTTATTATTAATGTAGATAAATAAATGTATATTTAAATTCAAGTTATAATGTTTATTGTACTAATAGATAAGTTTATTTATTTTTAATGTACAAATAAATTCAAAATACACAAACCAATAAACAATGTTTTAGTCATACATAATAATAATAATTTAATCTTAATTTAACAATATTTTATTTTCCCAAAATTATTCAGAAGTTGAACCACTCCGGCTCTCGCACCTTTGCAGAAACTAAGAATATTTTTGTTGAGATTTATTGGGGCAATTAACATTTTGTCGAAGGGCAACGAAATATCTTGAAACGGACGTTATCAAAACTCTACGTGATGATTAGGTACAATTATAATATTTTTTACTTCTTTTTGGCGGGCTTTTTAAATAAAAAATCAGGTTCCTAAAATTTAATTTAAGAAATAAATCATGGATTTTACTGTATAGATTAATTGAACAATTATTGTATGTATTATGCGAAACAAAATATTAGGTTAATAAAATATTAGCTACAACGATCATAACTACAAATTTATCAATGACGACAAATGTCTGATGAATGATACAAATGACGACATTGTTCGCTAGCTGCTCCCACGCCTTGACAATTTTATTGAGGCCGTTTGGCCAGAAATCGTCGGGCCTGGACTGGAAAAGTTTGATATGTTAAGTCAGTTTTTGAGGTACTCATCGTTGTCGAAGGTAACGTCCCTCATTTGGTCGAGGTGATAATCTGCGGATGCGTAAGAATCCTCTATTCGAGATCATTTAGCGCCTCCTTGACGATGCTTGCTGTGTGAGGTCGTACATTGTCGTAGAATAAGATTAGCCTTATTGATTGGGTAAATCCAGTTGAATAACCTCATTTACACTATGTAGCTGGGTGAAGTAGAGTTCCTTGTCGACCTTCTGGTTCTTCTCCAGCATTTCCTAGTACACGAGGCCCACCCAGTCCCACCAAAGGCAGATCATTGTGTTCTTGGGATGGAGGTCGTGCTTAACTTTCGTGTCTACAAGAATCGTTGTGGCCACGTGTTGTTCGGCATCGGACCAGATTTTTAGCAGCTGTATTGCGGCAATTTTTCTTTTTGTCATCGGTTAGTTTGTGTGGCACTGAAATCTCAAGTTTTTGAGTAAATCCCATAGATTGAAGATGTCGGGAGATTGCCGCAAGGCCGAAGGCCATCTTCAGCCAATTCTCGACTTATTTGATGACCGTTCTCCTTCAAATGAGCTCTAGATGGTCTTTGTCGAAATCGGAAGGTCGATCAGAGTGATTCGTCCGAGCAATCCGATCGTTCTATACATGACGCAAATATCTCGAACTGCTTCTTTAGCTTTTTGACCATGACGAAAGGAGAAATATAGCAAGTGTTGAAAATGAAAATTTTCTCGCCTGGAATTTCAATTATAAAAGCCTGAAAGCCTGAGTTAATTGAGATTAAGTTTGTCAGAAAAATGATGCCAATAATTTTGTAGAGTAAAAAAAGGGCTTTCGAATGCATATATACATTTGGCCGAATAAAATACAAATGGTGGAAAAACAAAACTAATTCAAAACATGGCGGGAACTTTTGGAACAACCTATTAAATTTCTAAACGACAATTTATAGAAAAGGACAATGATCACGATATAAATCAGAGTAAGTAAATGAATAATATTTAGCGGGAACATCTCTGTTGTCGTGTAGTGCATTACCATTTAAATTAGGTCCAGTATCCGGTGAAGACAAACGGCACGAGGGTGAACGGGCCTAAAACGCGGAACATTTACTTAATTGAAACGTCTGGGGTTGAACTGAACAACGGCACAATTACACTGAGTGTTAACAGACGATAATGCATTCGTGTTTCCCCCTTTCGGGGCCGCGGTATCACCGGCTTCAAATCCCCACGTTGCTTCAACGTTCGCATTAAGCATCTGAAGCATTATGTGTTTTTTTTCAGTTAAATTTTAATTTGTGGAGAAAACACAACTACACAATTAACCTTTAAGTACACGTGTTAAAATATATGTTTCAGTCAAAAAAAGCTTTGCACAATCTAAGGTTCTTGTGAGTTAATTCGATCCTATAAATGAAATAATACGTTTTAATCGATTCAAGTTAATAAACCTATATATATATATATATATATATATATATATATATATATATATATATATATATATATATATATATATATATATATATATATATATATATACTTTTTGAAATGAAATAAAAAAACAAGTTGATCAATTTTAACAAATATAAATATAAAAAAAATATCCAAAAAGATGAAAATTCATTTCTGCTCCACGCAAAAATTGATTTCATTCCATCAGCCGGGCTCAAAAAGTTAGCAAGTGTCTTCCGAGATCGGTTTCAGGCATTAAATATAAAAATACAGGAAGGAGTATATGACACTGTAAGTGGGACCAGAATGGTAGCTGCATATGGCCGACTACTGTTTCCGGTTTGGCAGTGGCGTAGGGTAGTATGAATAAAAAACAAGAAACTGATAAAAGGTCACAGTTGTTTAAAACTATAAATTATTGTATAATTATAGTTACTGTATTAAATTAATCAAGACTTGCTAGATACAGCAAAGAGATGTTAACATTTAAATTAACTAAAAAAAGTCTATTTTTTTAAAGAGTAAAGTGTCTTTTATGCGGCCAATACGACAAAAAGGTATTATGAAATTGGAATCTTCTGTCATAAAATCATATAATTTTGAAAAATTGGTTAGGTAATCAGTTGCATCTTGCACCGAGTGTTCATATTTTTATATTCGTAAATGAAATAAAAAGCAATAGTATTCACTAAACTATTTATTATTAACATACATATATCCTTTCTGTATTTAGTTGTTCAGTGTTTAATGTCTCTTAAACAAAATTAACTTTGTATATGTCCTACAAATTTTTTCCTACACCGTTTTTGCAAATATAATTAATTCTTGTAGTGTAAATAGTCAATAAACAAACAACAACCAAACAACCAACAACCAAACAACCAAAAAAAACTAACTTTCAAGAGTAAATGCTATGAAACATGTTTATCAAAATGATAAAATAAAAAAAAATACAGATTTTAAATAATACACTTTAATTGTTGGAACAGTATTTGGTAGTAATCTCACTTTTACCTTAGATGTTCGATCAAAACAGTCCGCAGCAAAATGATAGGAACATAAAAACCTACCGTGATTTGGAATGGTCAGGCTTTTTAATAAAATTAATCCACTGTGTTCTTCTATTTGGGATCTTTGGGAAATCTTGAAAAAAGATGAACTGGTTTAATAACATGAAATCCAAATCACAATGGAAGTAATATTTACGTTTATAAGTATAATAATTACTGAAAAGGATTATAAAAAAGGTAACACTCTGTATGATTAGTTATATTTTATAGATTATATGAGTAAAGTAACATGTTTTCTTTGTATCAAACGAAAACTAAAAAATTATCTGAATTTTTTAGACCCAGTATCTCAGAAAACTAAACATTTTAGAACATACGTTAAAAATTAAGTTCTAAAAAAAAATAATCACTACCTTAAATAACATTATAATTATATTATTTTACCTAAATCAAATTTGACTACGCCTATGCATATCCGGCGATATGTTTACTTCATAACCTTAAAATGCCTTAAAATGTCATGAAACAAAATACGTTTTTATTTTTAAATGATTGACAAATTTGGAATGAAAAGCACTTACCTATGTAACGTTACTCCTGAATTTTGATTTTTTCGTGTCAGGGAATAACCACAAGCTTCACATCTAACCATATTTTATGTGTTTACCTTGTTTCTGATATTATTGCTTTTATTGTCAATATAATAAGTAACACTAGAACACACAAAAAGAGTATTCCAGTACATTTATTCGGCACTTATTATTGATAAAAACACACTAAAATTGCACAAATCTACTAACAAACTTCTAAGTTGTTGAAACCAAGTACCAAAATTTCAAAACAATGAGTCATCTGTGGTGTTCCGAAATGGCCGTTTCCGTCTCCATTGATACGTGCTCCTTCCTGTTCATTTTATATTCAAAGGTTTCTGGACTTAAACCGCCATTAGTCGGTATGCAACTTGTTATGCACAGGTGGTACCTAAACTGTGAAACTGTTGTGGATGTTCACTACCAGGATGGCGTGAGTTGCATGTAATTTTTACGTGAAGCACAGTTGAATTTTACTTGCTTTTGAATATTTTTAATATCCTCACGGTCTCACTGTGTTTTCACTGAACTTTTCATAAAACACCCAGTGTATTGCTGTGACAATAACCAAATGAAATAAACAAGCAAAATTGGAAAATTACACATTAAAGTGAAACATACTGATTTAACTTATATTTAGCAATTTCTTTAACAAGCAATATCATCAGGTACATTTAAACATTCGTTGCCATTTGTGGTTCCAGTTACATCGACATTTGTCCAAGACCAATCTGAACAGGCGTCTTCAGCACAAATAACAGAGAGCGGTACTGCATCTTTGAGAACTGTACCTCTAACATCAATCAGAGTTAAGTCGGTTATGGGTACATTTCCTCTTACTTCACCTTCAGGGTAATTCTGTTGAATTGAAATACCAGTATGGAATATATCTAGAAATCAAACATATACTTCTTTATTATTTATTGTCAAATAAATACCAAAATAAATTACATCAAAATAATTTAAATCTTTACAAAATATTTTTTTTACACTACATGATTCCATATCAATTACGTATTCGTAAGAGCTCAAATAAAGCTAAATATATGTATGTAAGGCTGTGCATTCCTGTGAAATTGGAACCACCATTAAAGGTTCCCCTGATCTTCAGCCTCTACAGTATGCTGTTTGTCTTGGACTTATAGATAGTTCTTCTCAATTCCTTTCTGCTCTTTATTTTCGAAGTCCACACTGGTAACTCGATTCGTGTTATGTTAGTTACAACTTGGTGATTCCATCTTGCTCACGGACTTTCTCTCCGTCTGTTACGTCTCCAGTTGGTGATGGCCAACGTGTTCTTTATTGACTAGCTCTCTGCTTTCGTAATTTATTAGGTTTCGGTACCCCTCTCCTTCCTTCTTGGGTTCATACATTCTCATTGTTTTATTCTCGAACGTTCTTGATTTTTCTTCCTTCTTGGTGGTCAAATTAGAAGCTTACATATAAATAAAGAAAAGACAATATACATGAAATGTAACAGATCGGTCAATAAATCCCGGGTCTGGCATATAGATGGCATCACTTAGCGAAAAATCTTTACCAATGGTCAATTGTGTCATTGTGTCAACCTTCAAACATCATGTCTTAAACTTTCATGACAGCCTGTCCACTAGTTGTGTTGTTGCGAGTTAAGTGACGCTAATTTTGTTATTTTCAAAACAATGAAAAAAAAATTCGGGTGTTGATTAAACATTGCTTTTTAATGAAGAAAATTAACGTTAAAATAAAACAATGGCTTGATAATCATTAGCCGGACTCAGCCCCAAGCAAATCAATCATAATTGATTGGTGGACTGAATCCAAATATGACCGTTCAAGCACCGATGAAGCTGAACATCTGGACGTCCAAATGAGGTGGTTACATCAGAAAAAATCACAAAATTACTTCTCAAAATCGTAAAGTAAAATTGCAGGAGAGAGCTGATATTATGAAGATATCGAAAGGAAGTGTTTACAAGATTTTGCACGAATACTTGGGGGTGCGTAAATTACTATCGAAATGGGTACCAAAAACAATAATGTATTGATGATTCTGAGTAATGTTTGGAGCTGTTTAAGCCAAATAAAAAAGGATTTTTTCAAGCTCTATATCACAATGGATGAAGAGTGGAGAGTGACCAAAAATACAATCATCAGCAGGCAAGGTTATGGCCGCTGTATTTTGGGATGGGCGATATTTCCAGAAAAGTAAAACCACCAATAGAGAATATTACATAGTGCTATTGGTACTACATTGCATAAATTAGTAATTGCATAAATTAAATAATTAATGCTATTCTCCGGATCTGGCCCCCACCGACTATTACCTATTCTCAGACCTCAAAAATGCTCGCTGGAAAGAAATTTCTCTTTTATGAAGAGATTGAAGGACATTTTGAAGGCAAAGAGAGATCGTTCTAAAAAAAGATGTAGACATGTTAAAAAGGCATTGGAATAATTGTATTGCTCTTCAAGGAGAATTCATTTATGAATAAAGTCGAAATTTGCAAAAAAGCTTGTTTTATTTGTCAGACCGGGGACTTATTGATCGATGTGTTAGCATATCGTTGGCAAACAGAAATGAACAGGGAACAATAGGAGAATTTTAGTTTGAGGATATAAACAATTTTCAATTCCTGGGTGTGGTAGAAGAAATAAACAATGACAGGAGTATGGGAAAAGTGCATATAATTCAAACAAATAATAAATCGGACTAACATACCAAAGAGTTATTAAAAACAGAAACTTCAGATACGATATAAACAGGAGTATTTATGAAGCAATCATAGGACCCATTGTAACTCACGCGATAAGGCTAAATAGTGATGATAAATCTTAAATTTTCACTAATTTTTTAAGGCAATCCGAAAATTCTACGTAATTGTTGCAATTGGAATATGTTTCAGTTCATGTTTCTATAATTTGCATCAAAGAATTCTTGTATTAACATCAGTAACTTTCTTTTTCTGTAATTACAATCGGTAACCCACTGTTTACTGAAAGTTAATGTTAATGTGCCATCAAAAAATCCTTCGAATTTCCGACTGGCAATTACTATAAAAAATGTTATTCTTTCTTAAAAATGTTAAGATGATAGTGTAGCATATAATTGCAATGAAAACTTACCCACGAACGTGATATTTTTGTAAACAACATTGTAAATGTGACCTTCGGTGCCTTCATTGTGAGTTTTGACGTGAATAGCAAACCTGGCTTTAGCGACGATGGAATCTTTAAACTCTATATTGTATACCTCGCCACCGCTTACCTGAAACATTTTTGAAAAACCACTGAAACTAGTTTGAGTTATAATTATCTAATAATAGTAACTTGGTTAAACTGGCGTGTATCGAGTAATTTTGCATTTCGGAGTGTTTTATGTTTTTAATAACCAATGAATTCATAAAAACAATCCTAAAAATGAAATTAATCAAATGAATAGGCGTGGGCAGTGCCACGAAACCTGATTTGTGGTGTATAAATAGATTAATGAGGCTCATTCATTTTTATTTTTTATATTCTATTATAAGTATAATTCTACATTGTTTCTACTGTAGTTGCTTTGGGAAATCAAACAAAGCTAAAGACGGTTTGTCCACTCTTCATAGCAGTGCTGGAACTCACATGATTCAATGGCTTTCAGCTGATCGGTTATGATGTTTTACAATAATCTCCAATGCCTCAAACTGTGTATTTTGGGGTCATTATTGGGAAAAAGAAGAAGTATGATGAATATGCGAAACTACAGTGATCGCTGTTGTCATGAAGCAACTACCATGTGTTCTTGGTGTTTGGTCTCACAGACACATAACCCTTTTTGGAAGTCATTCGAGAATCTCTCGATAAAAAGGCTGGTTTACTCTTTGGCATTCAGGCTCCAAATCCTTATGGGCAATCCCCTGACTATCAAAAAAACAATGCTGAATTCTTTTGATCTAGCATTCGTTCATCTTGACTTTTTTTAGCCATGGTGAGATTCGAGTGAGTTATTCTTGGTTCTGGAGCTTTGTTTTCGAGCTCGAACAAGCTTTACTCGTGCTGGCTTAACCAGCAAATATCGAAACTCAGCAAACCACTTATGCGTCATGAAATATATAGGAGTAAAATTCCCATAATACTTTTTCAACTGTTCTTAGGTTTGCTAGGCCGTTTTCTCACGCAAAATAATGTTTAACACACAAAACTCGTTTTAAATTTAACTGAGGTAGCCGATACTTGATTGAAATTCATTTTAAATAAATAAACAAAGATTAGTATCTAAAAATTTCCACTATATTTAAAATTGTATGTATGATAATTGCTTCGACACGCAGTGCCTTTTCCAAATACAAACGATACTAAACTAATAGTGAGAAAAGTAACTACAACCTAAAGTGTCCATCGACCTAATAATACCATAAAACATGATAGTGGGGAAATCCATTTTTTGTCAACGTCTAGGATAAGTTTAATAACTGTGTTTAATAACTAATTCAAGTTTAGCTGGTCATTTATCAAACTATCCAAATTTTTTCTTTTGTTGATTTCTAGGCTCTCATTATGTAACGTTATAAAATTACACTGGGGAACAGCAATTTTGTTGACTTCGATCTGTGACTTGTTTTTGACTAATTTTTCATCTCTGAATTCAAAAATATTCACAGTTTCTCTCTATCACGTCAAGTTCTTAAACTACAGCATACCCCTCATTTTACCTTAAAAGTGTACATACGAAAGGAAATAAGGTGAGATCTGAGCAAATAGATTAGAATATTTTATTGATACAGATGTTAACATATTATTAAAAGTTAAATTGTGTTTATACAAAAAATAAATAAAAGATATTCTGGTAAAAATTTCTTCTTATAGCTTTTCCTGGAGTGTTCAGTTTGTGGGCATTGTCGCTTGATGCTCCAACAGCAGTCAGCCATCATACTGACATCCCATCTACCTTGATACCGCGCTTCCATAACCTTTAGATCTTGGTGGAATCGCTCGCCCTGTTCATCACCAACAGCACCAAGATTTTCTGGGAAGTTAGCAAGATGACTATGTAAGAAATGCAGTTTGATGCTCATGTTGCAACCAAGCTTTTTAAAGCTCTCCAAGAGTTGTTGAACAATTTCGATGTAATTCGGGGCTCGTGTATTTCCAAGAAAGTCTTTAACAATATTTTTAAAAGCCAACCAAGCATTCCTTTCAAGTTCGGTCATTGTTTTAGTGAAATTTTCACCTTTAACGAGTTGCCGAATCTGTGGACCATTAAACACACCAGCCTTTATGTTTTCATATGACAGGCTAGGGAATGCCGGAATGATATACTTAAAGCAGTCTCCTTCAATTGACAAAGCCTTATGAGACCTAGCTTTATGAGACCTAGTTTTATATGCAACGGCGGAAATACAAGGTTTTTTTCTGTCGACAAGTGGCTGATTTAAAATGTTTGGATCACCAGGTCTTAGGTCAGATCTTGGCGGCCAGTTCGATTGCACCCAATGTTTTTCACGAGCTCTGCTGTTCCACATGCACAAAAAACAGGGATACTTGGTATATCCGCGTTGCTGGCCAAGAAGGAAACAAACTATTTTAAGGTTAACACAGGTGATCCATTGGTGCATGTTATATTGCAACAAGTCAATGACTTTATGTCGCCATATTATTTACGCAAAGAAACTGAATGACCTATTTGGACTGAACCGTATAAATTTTCATTATGTAGGAGAACACACTTCAAGCTACGCTTTGAGCTATCTATAAACAATCGCCATTCAGTTGCGTTATAGTTAAAAATGGCCAATTTTTTCTTAATTCACTTTCTCTGGATCGATAGTAAGTGACTTTAGGTCCTTTGTCAAGCAATTTTTTTTCCTGTAGTCTTGGTGTTAATAATTCCGATGGTTTTTTGGATAGTCCCAAATCTCGTGCTAAATCGTTTAATTCATGTTGATTGAATCTTTTACGAACAGAATCATTGAAAACTTTGAATTCTTCGTCGGTGGAGTCACTTCGATCTTCACTTGATTTACATTCTTGTATTTCTAAAGAAGGTAATTCTTGAAAAACTGGCACTGGAATTTCAGCTGAATGAGGCACAGGGTGTATAGCTGACCGTAAACTATGCTACTCAATTTTATGTTTGTTTTTCTTGTTGAATCCTGATGTTTTCACTATGCAAAAGTAGCAATCACTTAAGTGATCTTTGGGCTCTCGCCAAACCATTGGTATACCAAACGAAAGTTTATTACGTGTTCTCTTCGTCCACAATCGTAAACTCTCTACACACTGCTTGCACACTTTATGAGGAGCCCATGATTTATCTTGGTCACCTATTTTCACTTTAAAATAAGCAAAATACGCTTGCTTGACAAATGTACTAATATTAGTCCGTTGAATGGGGATGGTAAAACTGCCATATATATAACAAAATGAATCAGGGCTATTTAAGCACTTACGACGAGAACTACCAGAGGCAGACATAACGAAAATCTGTAGTTGTGTATGTATACTTTGACTTCACAATATGAGAGTGACACAGACCCGCGTACTTTAGCATCTCATGCGTAACTGACCGAACTAGTTTTGGATGACGCAACGTTACTCACGCCCCCACTCCTAGGTCGAAGAAGGTTCGCCGGTAGGAGAGCAGTAGTGACTTCTGTGATTCGCCAAGCTTAGTCGGATGCGCAACAACTGTAGAGAAAAAAATTGACGTGATAGAAAAAAACTAAATAAAGTTTTGGAATTAGCATGTCAATTTACGTATAAAACAGCTTAAATATCGAACCCAACAGAAATAATTTTTCAAATTGTTCCCCAGTGTTATTGAAAGCATTATTTTGTTGTTTAGTATAACTTCTTTTCTGTTCTTTGAGCCTAGTAGAGAAAGATCTTCTGGCCAACATAGACTTTTGGACACGACCCGCACTCAATTAATTAAACTCCTGATTTATACAGTTTATTTGTTTCATTTTTATTGTTTTTAATGAGTCGTGCTAAACTATTGTTTGTTTTGAAAGCAATATTTATATTGTTTGTTCTGGATAAATATCTCTAATTTGGTAATTTTTCCCGTATATGCAATTTTTTTGAATGCTACATATTCGACATTGACCGGATATATTAAATTATTGGCTTTATTTTACCTTTTTTGTCGAATTTGAATGTCATCAAACAGATCGCAGTAAATAACGAATACGACTCAAACATTATAAAAAAAATAATTAATAAAAAAGTTGTAACAAACCCATTAATTTAATATATCCGCTCAAAGTCGAAAATGCGGCGTTCAAAACTGAAAGAAATTGACAAGATATAAAGAACATATTGCCCACATTAGATATGAAAAATCTTGTGTTGCCCAACATGCAATCGAACATGACCACAATATAGATATTAGTAATTTAAGACTAATTAAAACTGTTAATAATAATAGGGCTTTGTATGCATATGAAAGCATTCAAACAGAAAAATGTAAGACAATCGTGAACCGAGATAAAGGACCGATTCCTTTCAGTCAACTTTTTCAATTATTAATGTAAGGCTTAGTACACTTCCCGGTTCATGATTTTTACACGTTTCGTTAGGTATGGTTTTCATATAAATAGAATATAGTTTAGTTTTAGAATTAGATTAAATCATCTCCTGATGATGCTAACATGGTTAGCAAAACGTGCGTCGAGCAGTTTAAAAAAGCCTTTTCGTGTTTAGTGGTAAATCTCTTCAAGTTTAATATAAATATTGCTTTCGAAACAAACAATAGTCTAGCAACGAACATAAAAGAAGTTATACTAAACAACAAAATAATTCTCATTATGCTAACCACTTAATGCTAGAAAAGCATGCTTTCAATGATAATTTTCTAATGTTACACAATGAGAATAAATCCAAAAAATTAAATCTTTTAAAGAGCATAGAAATTAACAAAAAACCGTTCACCGTTATTAAACTTATATTGTCCTAGACGTTGACAAAAATGGATTTTCCCACCACGGGCGTGGCCAGGGGGGAAGGTTGGGGCGTTCAACCCCCCCCCCCTCCCCGAAATAAGCTAAATATTACCTAACATTATACCGAAAAAAATACGAGGAGTGAAGAGAGTTAAATTATTATATTTGAATTGAATATATATCCGAACTAGTGGACGTTGCGCACAGTAACGCCATCTCTTTTCGAGTAGTCGAACTATTTTGTATCGTATGGAAACTTTGCGTTGTTTCTCGATTATTCGCCACGTCCCTCGGTCGGAATGAGCGGAGCTTTGTGGAAGTTTGTGGTAGTTTCTGGACGGCTACTACTGGGCTGCTATATAAACGGCGCGTGACCGCGCTTACGGCAGTATTGTTTCATGCGAACTCGAAGCGAATATAAGTGAAACGTGGTGAACGAATAGTGAAGAGAATTAAGTGTACCGTGTAAGTGAGTAATTTTAGTGCAGTGTTATTCGGTGACCTTGTTAAGGATAGATACGTGAATCATTATTACTGTCGAAAAATGAAGGGGAAAAAGGAAGGGTGATAAACTTAAAGGTATGGACTACTGGAAAAAGTGGTGTAGTCAAGGGGTTTCTAATAAAGAAACAAATTTGGATGTATCTATCAAAGCTTCAGCTACCTTGCATGCTGATAAGAAGACTATGATGACAAGCGGGCCCTCGACCTCGACCTCAATCACAATACCGAATGTCGAAATCGATGCCATGTCGCTGGTGTCCTGTTCAACTGCCGAATCTATATCTAGTCTGCAACAGGCCAGCTTGCCTGTTACCTCATCTTTTACAACTGTAGCTAAGTTGGATGTTGGTTTTTACGCGAATCAAGAAAAAATCTTGGATGAATATTTTAAAGTCCAAATTTTAAAAACGCCATGGAACCCACCCAGAGATTATAAGTTTCCTATTTCCACAAAACGAAACTTGCGCTTTCAATTGAAATGGTTGGAGAGATTCCCCTGGTTGTCATATTCGGAATATAAAAGTGGAGCATACTGTAGAGTTTGCGTGGTAATGGGACGTTCGCTTGATGAAGGTAAAGGCGGTCATCAAAGGATCGGCCAGTTGGTAACCGAACCTTTTTGTAAGTGGAAAAATGCCCTAGAAATATTTGAAGCTCATGCGAAATCGGGATACCACAAGCGAAATTCAGAACTGGCAGATAACTTTCTAAAAGAAATGTCTTCGCAGGCTTTTTCGGTCACTGAACAGTTGTCTTCTGAAAGAAAGAGACAACAAGAGGAGAATCGAAAGAAACTAATCCCTATCGTAAAAGCAATAATTTTTTGCGGTAAACAAGGCATCTCCTTGAGAGGTAAAATCGATTCGGAGCGCATACAAATTACACCAGAATCACCAGAACCTGAATAACCACTACAGAATGATAGTAATTTTAGAGCCCTGTTGCGGTTTGCGGCTGAGTCTGGAGATAAAGATCTGGCTGAGCATTTGAATACTGGCAATGTGTGAAATACGGTGGGTCCACAAACATGAAGCCATTATAAGATTCAGGGAAATTTATTCAGATATTGTGAATGCTCTCGAAGAACTCCAATTTAATCACAATAAGGAAACATCGCAACAAGCCGCCCAATTGCTAAGTACGCTTCGATCTTCGGATTTTGTGATGTGTTTAGTGATTCTTCAAAAACTTATGAGCTATACATTGTCGCTATCAAAACAATTACAGACAATTGACATCGACCTTATCACGACATTCAAACATGTAGATGATGTTATTAATGTCTTACAACTCCTGAGAAGCAACACTGACGTCGAATATCTTCATCTCTATGAAGACGCAAAGGTTTTACTGAAAGGAAATGGTGGTATACTGCGAATGCCACGCGTCGTCGGAAGACAATTAAATAGACCGAACATTCCTGCATTGGATGTATGCTCGTATTACAAAATTAATTCGTTCATTCCATTTCTTGATCATACAATTCAACAATTGGTTGAAAGGTTTACCAAACATCGTAAAGTAGTATCAGCATTATCTGGTGTGCTACCTTCAAATTTTACTGCCAGTTCTGAAATTGAAGAAGCAATTTTCATGTACTCGTCACTGCTTCCCGAAAGCAACATATCAGTGGTTAAAGCAGAACTTGAAATATGGAAAACAGTGATGACAAGGATCTCGCCTACCCCGAAATCTAGTTTGGAATGCCTAGATATGTGCGATAAAAATCTTTATCCTAATATTTACACATTACTACAAATCTTGGCTACCATTCCTATATCCACTGCTACCCCAGAAAGGTCTTTCTGGAGCCTAAGGAGCCTGAAAAACTATTTACGAAACACTACAAGTGAAAACAGACTTAATGGTTTGGCTCTCATGAACATTCACTATGGAACAGAAATTCATGCAGATGAAGTAGTGGATATATTTAAAAGAAAAAACCGAAGATTTCTTCTTTAATGGTTTTAGATTTAGCGCAGAGGAACGAAATTAATTTAACCATTTCATTTAAAGTTAAGAACTTTATAAATATGTTGTAATTTTTCCGATGGATATATAGATATTAAATTTCAAGTAAGTATATTTTTGTTGTTTTATTTACTTCAAACTAAACCCCCCCCCAAAACTAACTGGCTACCCCCGTGTTCCCCACTGTCACGTTTTATGGTATTATTAGGTCGATGGACACTTTAGGTTGTAGTTATTTTTCTAACTGTTAGTTTAGTATCGTTTGTATTCGAAAAAGGCACTGTGTGTCGAAACAATTGTCATATATACAATTTTAAATATAGTGGAAATTTTTGTTTATTTATTTATAATTCGTTTTTTCTATGATATAAAAGAAATATCGATTCCATCTGCTTTCCAAGGCTGCAAACCCAAAATTATATGTTATTTTAGCATGAAATTCATGGAGTGTTACTATTAAGGAAGTTATTTTTTACAAATGTTTTATGCGTTTTAAAATGGAACTTACTGATAAACTCAAACCATGAGATCCGTTGCAGAAGAAATTTTGAAAATATAAATCGTGACCTCCATTGATAGCTACACAGTCATCCTGGTTAAGTACCACAATATTCTTGACGAATATCCTATCAGAACCAGAAACGTCAATTCCATCAGTATTCGTAGCAAAATGATTTATTGGAGCAACACCCTAAAAATTAAAATCGCCTATTTAAAATTATTTATCATTAAACCAAATTAATCATTTAGCATTATTTGTTGGAAGGTTTTTTATATGCTTATTACTGGCAATGCTGTTATTTTTTTTTGTTAATTCGCACTCACCATATTTTTGTGATATCATTGCTTAAGTTGGGTGGATGCGGCGACTAAATGATATTATTATTTAGAGAAATTGTAAAAAGTGTAATTATTGTTCTATGGTGAAATGTTCCTTGATGGAATTTCTAAAAATTTTCATATGCGAGTGTCGTTCAAAAAAGTTCACGGTCTGAATAAGAAAACACATTTTTGAGATTTTTATATGTTTCAGCGTTGACACCTTAAAATTCAATTCATATAAACCAACAACGTTCAACGGTTTAATAACTTCCACCTTGGCTGACTTAAAGAAGTATAGTTTGACTTCACTATTTGAAGTGAATCTTCCTCCAGCGATCCGTTTCTTCATATTTGGGAAAAGGAAGTATTCGTTGAGAACCAAATCTGGCAAGTACGGTGCATGTAGAAGTGCTTGCTAGTATATTATAATTAATCATTTAATCATTGTAAAAGTTCTTACGTCAACGTAAATGAACCATTCTTGTAAAGGATCTTTTAAATTGAGCGGTTTTTTAATTCTTTAATAAAACATAGAATATGCGTTGATTCCGTAAAACGTTTTGCAGTTTTGCACCATTTGCAGTTTCTTATACACTCATTCTTTGGCATAACCGTGGCTCTATCTCATCAATGACTCGAATTATTTTATTCTTTAGTTCAGGAATCGATTGTGGATCGTTCTTATAGATTTGTCTTTTCACGTAACGCCAAAAAAAAGTCCAGTGGTGTCACATGATCTGTCCAGTGGTGTCACATGATCTGTCCAGTGGTGTCACATGAGTGGTGTCACATGATCAGCCAATGAACATCACCGTATCTTCCAGAAAATGTTTTTCTCGAAAATCAATTGTTTTATTGGTAGAGTGATATCCTCCAGATCAATATTATTCAGTTCAGCCCACAAAAATCCAGTTATCATCTCACGATATGGAATATCACTTACAGTAACAGCTTCATTAGCAGCGTTCTGAAAGAAATTCAGTTCTATTGTACCTTCTGGCCATAATGCACACCAAACAGTGAATTGTTTAGGATGTAAATATTTCTTAGGAATTAATCGTGGATTTTCTTCGTATAAAATGTGGCAATTTTTGTTTATTAGCATAGCCACCAATTTCAAAATGTGTTTTATCTAGAAAGATGATTTTTTGAGAAAAATCATCTGTTTATTTTTTGACCCAATTGATAAATGCACGACGTTTTAAATGATAACTTTGCCACTAACTTTAATTCCTGTGTTATTTGACCCTTATATAGCTTCAGAGCTAAATCCTTTCATAAAATACGCCATGTCATGGATTCACTGAGTCCAAGTTGTCGTCAAGGTCGACTATTGCAAAATTCTGGATGTTCAGCAAACACTTTCGCGTACCAAATAAAAATGCTCTTGTGAACGACCACCACGATTATTTACTGCTGTTCTTTTATCTTCCACCTAACCAACTTCTTGAAATTTTTGAACAATTCGATTGACAGTGCTTTCAAATGATACGATTGTGCACACCGTAAACATCACGTAGTTTTCTAAAACCATTTTTCATTGAACGACCATTTTCATATCATAATTAAGGAATTTTAACGCGTTGTTGTATTATGTACGACTCCATTTTTCTAAATGTCATACATTACACTTCTGAAATGAGATCACACCCAGGCAAATTCACAATGTCATCTGTATTTTATTCAAGAATTAAAAAAACCGCTCAATTTGAAAGACCTGTTATATACAGAGATGAGATGACGGATGGGGAACTACCAACTATATGTTTAAATATATCGGGGGAAAGAATAATATAAAATGCTCAACTAATAAGTATTTTAACTTCCAAAATGGTAAAAGTCATGAATAATGTTGATTCACTATGTTTTCGAGCTATTTAAAAAGTAAAAGAAAACGATCTAAATAAAATAACCATCAAACCATCATAACCATCATAAGAACCTTTCAAATTCGCAGGGGTAAACAGTTGCAAACGCATTGATGACAGAGAAATTAAAATAACAGTAAAAATTTAGGAAAAATGTAGAGCATTTTTCAAAAAAATATTCCATAGTCTCTTTATAAAATAGTGATTAAAACAGTGCAGTTGAAGAACAACTAAAGAAGAGGAATATTATTATTAATTAATTTATTATTTATTTGTTACTATTATTTATTATTAAACTATTATTAAACATGTCTGTTATTACCTGATATCCATCTCGAACATCAATAAATATATTGGAAACATGGACATTTGAAGAACTTGATATATGGATACATTGATCAGGACAATTCAACAAATGTAAGTCTTTAATCGTCGAGTTTGTTACTTTGAATCTTAACATTTTCGGTCTCATAACAACCGTCTCGTTTTTGCCCTTCCAATGTTTGGCACCTAAACCATCAAACACATGATCTGAAAAATAGAGATTATCATAAGCTTTCAATATTTTTTAAAAATGATAGTTTAGAAAGCTATTTATGAACTCTTCCTTTGTCAGATATGTTTTCAAAGCAGTATAATTATGTAACCTCTCATGTTTAACTCCAGTAGATTATTTTGAAATATGAGACATTATTTGGCTTATTTGGAGTTTTGTCTTTCTTCTGGCTTTAATTTTATTCTAACTTTTGGAACTTCTTTCTTGATTTATTAATTAATATATCTACATTCAATTAAAAGAGAAAGTACGTTTTTTGGTATATTTTTTTTTAATTTTTTGTTTACTAGAGTACTTAATTAGGTTAGGTTAATATTAGGTTAATTAGGTATTAACTTAATTAGGTTAATTAGGCTGAATTAATGTATTGTTAATTTTTGTTTCGAAATTTAATCTTTTCTTATTTTTAATCATTACCATAATATTAAATTTGTCAGTTTAATGCCATATTTGTAGAAACCCTTGTAATTATTCAGTGATTATCTATGATAAACAAGTTATATAAGTTATAAGTATTGAAAGAATCTTCGACTTTTTAAAAGGATCAGAACACAAAGAAATTCATGGTAATACCATTTGATGCCCAACTGACAAGAGGACTAGACAAAATTTTGAATAAAGTGGACATTAAGGTTGTGTACAAACCATATAATAAATTAAGAGAAGTTCTGGGCAATCCAAATAATAAAGTAGAGCAACAGGAAAAATCGGGGATTTACGAAATTAGTTTAATTTAGTTTAATTTAGACTTAAAACATAGTTTAGTTTTAGAATTAGATTAAATCATCCCCTGATGATGCTAACATGGTTAGCGAAACGTGCGTTGAGCAGTTCAATAAAGTGTTTTGGTGTTTAGTGGTAAATCTCTTCAAGTTTAGTTGATCCTAAGACATCAAAAACTGTACAATAAAAATCTCATCTGTACATTTGTGGATTTTAAAAAAGCATATGATTCTATTGACCACGAATCTCTATTCCGAATCTTAAAAGAACAAGGACTAGATCTGAAAACGCTGGCAATTATTAAAGCAACATTAACTAATACAAAGTCAAAAGTTAAATTCATGGGTGACATCTCAGAGCCCTTCAAAATTAAAACTGGAGTGAGACAAGGGGATGGACTCTCGCCACTCTTATTTAACTGTGTTCTAGAAAAAGTAATACAGGAGTGGCGTGAACAAAAGTCGGCCCTGAATATTGAGCAGCCCATTAAACTGGGGAGAACCAACATCAAAATTGATTGTCTGGCGGTTGCTGATGATCTAGCAATTTTAGCTCAAGATGTATTAACGGCACAAAAACAGATGGAAATCCTAAAAGAAACAGCAGAAAAGGTAGGACTCCAAATTTCCTCTGAAAAGGCACAATACATGACCTGCAACAGATTTAGAACACCATTTCTAAAAACAAAATATGGTAACATCAGACGAGTCTCTCAATTCAAATATTTGGGAGAAATAATAATGGAAAATAGATTGGAAAAAGCGGCCAAAAAGAGTAGATATCAAAAAATGGAAACGGTACTGAGACTTACACAAAATATTTACAACAAAAAATGCCAATCTAAAAACACAAAACTGAGATATTACAACACATTTATTAAGCCAGAATGTCTATATGGGGTAGAAAAGCTCATTTTGAATAGAAAGAGAGACATCGAGGACATCGAAAAGAGGGAAAGAAAAATCATAAGAAAAATCTTAGGCCCCAAACAAATAAATAGCACAACATACCGACTTCGAGAAAACCAAGAAATCAAACAATACACAGATATACATAGTGATATGAGAAAAAGAAGACTTAAGTTTTACGGACACATAAACCGGATTAATCCGAGTAGGCTAACTAGACAAATAGTCGAATTTTGTGAAAATAGGAGTAGAGCTAAAGTAGAAATAATTAAATGGATTGCTGCAATTAAAGAGGACCTAAGATCAGCAAATATTACACAAAGTGAAATTCAGGATAGAAGCTGTTTCAGACACAAGGTTGACGTTTGGAAGGTTGGCCAGAGAGAAAAATGTAGGAAGACTGGAACAACTTGGTCTGACGAAAGGAAAAAAGCTCATAGCGAAAGAATGAAATTAGTATGGGCGCAAAGGAAGGCTAACAACAACAAACGCCTCTAATTATATTTCGCGTGGTCCACAAGGGCCCATACGCTAATTGAAAAGTTCAAGTCGATCTATCAATTCATTCGTACAAAAAAACAGCAGCTTAAAGTAAACGTATCAGTGTTACTTTATGAAATGGAAAATATTGAAAATCGTGCTGTTATTTATTGACTTGCTGTCTTAATTGACTTTTAACTAACATCTCAACTGAACGAGTATTGCATATTATGAAAAAGGAATTGGACTTGAGAAAGCTATGTGTAAGAAAAGATCTGGTTTAGCGAAGAAAAAGAAACATTAAGACAATGCACCGACTCACAGAGGTGTTCTTTCAATGGCCAAATTGAAGTAATTACACATTACATTTGTTGGAGAATCTACCATATTCACCAGATCTGGCCCCCTCTAATTTTCATCTGTTCCTAAACCTCAAATAATTCCTACGTGGCAAGTGTTTTTCATTAAATGAAGAAGTTATAGATAGCAGTGAGTATCAGTATGTAGCAGTCAGTAGATGAGTATTTTGAAAAACTTCCAGAAAATCACTGAAGAACCGGTACCGGAAAATCACTGGAGAACCGCTGAAAAAAATATATTGAGCTTAAGGAAGCATATACGGAAGAATAGAGTCATTTTATCAACTATAAGTTTGTTTTATCATTTCCGCTCCGCGAACTTTTCAATTAGCGTAATATAAACAGTATGTCCAATGGAAAAAGAGACTGATTGAATTTTTACGTTATCAACTGCATCATGTTTTAAAAGATTAAAATAAGAAGAAGAAGAGGGAACATTGAGAAGGTCACTTATGTTTAAAACCACTGTTTATTTTTGACAATTCGCTGTTAGCCTGATTTGGCGTCATGTGATTTCTAATCCACTAATCTCTAGGTATTATTTATTATAAAAAGGTTTTTTTTATTTTTATTTTATTGTTATTTAATAATTATTTTATAACAATTTTTCTTAAATATATTTAAGGGGATTTCCAATAAGAGTGGTAGTAACTTTAAGATGAGGCACCATCCTAGTTACAAGTGGTAATGACGTAATTTTTTTTTAATCTTAAAGAACAAATAATGACATCATGTTTTAAAAATAATGTCATTCAAATACCCCCTCGGTTTCGTCTAGTGGGTTGCGTTCTGTATTAATTTCCAATTTTTGCATTCGCTTGGTATATTTTCAATGGTCGCCAGAATGTTTCGTTTAACGCCAATACTTATTCCACCAGAGATTCAATAGAGAACTACAGAAAATAATCCAAGAACGTGAGATCGCATGATTTTGGTGGCTAGTTGACATTACCATTACCAAACTTTTCTTGCAATAAATCGATTGTTTGACGAAATAGGTATAACTCGGACTGTTTCACAGAAAGAAAATATTGTTTATATCCACACTTATCAGTTGAAGCCAAAGTCGAACGACATTTAAGTAATGTCTTAATGAATCACTGGGTAAAAACAAAAAACCAAACTGAGACAAATTTCTCAGTGATTCTTTTTTCTAATAAATTTGCCTAATGAACAAAATTTTAAAGATATAAAAATGTTATAAAAAATTTTACAAACTTTTAACGTTAACGTTTCGGAGGGTACTCTCCCCCCGTTTTCAAAACTAAACTAAAAAATAAATTATATTAATTTGTAATATATAAAGTAACGAGTGAAAGTAAATATAGTTTTTTGTATATGTCAACGATACTTACATTGACAACAATTTTGATATTTTTTCAGTTTTAGATGGTGGCGAAAAACCCAAATAAAGGAAAAAAAAATAATCGAACGACATTATTTTCAAAACATAATATCGTATTATCAGTTGTAGTTATCATTGTGACCCAGTTTAGAGTTCGGACAGTTAATGAACAACCTATGAATCTTTCTATGATAATGAATTACATATATTCACAGTTCGACACCGCAAGGCATAAGGACTTTAGTTTCAATAAAACAATATAATAAAAGATTACCTTTAGTTCCAGATATAGTTAAGTTGTTTCCGTAAACCCGAATGAGATCACCGGGCCACTCAACTGGTACATGAGTGATATTTCCATCAAACACTAACTCCGTTCCATCTTCTAAATGCATCGTCAAAGTCGTTTCTTCGGGAATTATCACATCTTTTAGTATAATTTTTTTACATTTACTTACTGCATCAGGTATATCATTAAAATTAGTAACTCTACATGGGTTATCGAGCAAAACTCCATTAAATAATGTAACTAAAATGCAAATAAATAAAACGGTCATTTCAATGAGATGCCTAAATAATCATTAAATAATTTTTCACTTTTTAGAGTTGTTTATTAACAAATTCTTTAAAATCAGATAATATATGTTAATGATAAAGTCAAATGTTATTAACATATATTAATTTTACGTATACAGATTATTATTATCGGTATTTCATTGGAGTATATGTTTATTTTTAATATTTCAAAAGAGTATCTTTTGAATATGAATAAACAACAGCGGTTTGTTTTGATTATTTATTATAGTAAAGTGTTGTTTGACGTAATCTTGAAGAAGAACTTGTGATAAGAACATAAAAAATATAGGATTTGAGAGAGGTAAAATGTTTGGCTTGTTAGTTCTTGAATAAAAATAATACATTATTGTTTTTCCTAAATATTTTATCATTTTAGAGGTAATTTAATTAAATTAGAGTAGAATTTAATTAAATTAGAGTAGAGAAAGTAATACAATTGTATTACTTTCTCAAAAGTTTTTTCTATCCAAATAGGCCGCCATTTAACTAAGTTAGACCATGTGAATATGAGGAAGGAAGTAGTTTAACCGATCTACAACTTTTATTTATGTTGTTTCAACAGGTTAAAGCACAATTTACAGTAAAATATTAATTATTAATAATTAATAAATTACAATAAAAAAAAGTAAAGTAAAGTTTTGGGGTTAGAGGCGCATCAGCAATTGAGAAGGCTATTTAGCGACTGGACCTACAGCTTAACGTGGGTTCCGAACTACGGTCATCAGCTACCGAAAACCCTGGTGAGCACCCTCCTCGGGCTATCAACCCTTGGTTTTGTGATTAACCGAACGTATCTCGAGAAGCTTACCAACTGGCGAGTGACCAACGTAGAAAACCTCTCAAAAGGCATCCGGCCTTACACAGCCTCGAACTGGCGTTACTGAGGGGTGATTCCTTGTCAGATTTTACATTCTTACCTAGAAACATTTATAAGAACTTTAGAAAAACTTTTTACCTAGTACGGGATTCGAACCCACTCTACATTAATTGCCGTAACGTAAGGCTGATGCCTTAGACACCACAGCTAATGTGACTCCATACAATAATATATATATATATATATATATATATATATATATATATATATATATATATATATATATATATATATATATATATACATATATATATATATATATATATATATATATATATATATATATATATATATATATATATATATATATATATATATATATGTATAATATATATATATCTTTATATATATATATATATATATATATATATATATATATATATATATATATATATATGATGTATATATATGATGTATATATATATGATGTATATGATATATATATATATATATATATATATATATATATATATATATATATATATATATATATATATATATGTATATATATATATATATATATATATATATATATATATATATATATATATATATATATATATATATATATATATATATATATAAAGATATATATATATTATACATATATATATATATATATATATATATATATATATATATATATATATATATATATATATATATATATATATATATGTATATATATATATATATATATATTATATATATATATATATATATATATATATATATATATATATATATCATATACATCAACTTCAACTTCAACATGGTATTTCAATATGTTGAAATATGACAGTACAACCTCAAACACGGCCCTCATTCCCCGGAGGCCAAGGGGCACCTACCTACGGCAGCGGGAAGATCTACCCCAAGGCAAAGAGTGCTAAGAATCACCGGGTTAGATCAGGCTGCCATTGGACTGTTGACAGTGCAACGTTAAATATACGGACTATGAAAACAGAGGCCCGATTGCAAGAATTGTTAATCGAACTAGACAACATACATTGGGACATTATTGGGCTCTGTAAAACACGAAGAAAGGGTGAAGCGTTAATCAAACTGGAACCAACTGGACACGTACTCTACACTCGAGCTACGAAAAATGGTCGATGTGGCGGAATTGGATTCCTCATCAATCGAAAGCTGAAGGACAGTGTGGTAAAATTTGAAAGTACATCCGACCGACTAGCCCAATGCGTCATTCAGCTGAATAAAAAGTTTAGGCTTCAAATCGTCCAAGCTTATGCACCAACTATAAGCCATGGGGATGAAGAAATTGATGAATTTTATGATGATGTGGCCCAGCTTTTATACAAGGAGAAATGTAGGTACAAAATCTTGGTGGGTGATTTTAATGCCAGAATTGGAATAACAAGAACAGACGAAAATGCAACTGGTCCATATGGAACTGGTGAGCGAGATAATAGAGGTGACAGATTGGTTGATTTTGCTGAAGGACAGGAACTATATGTTATGAATTCATTCTATAAGAAAAATATCAGCAGAAAATGGACATGGAAAAGTCCATCTGGGCTCACAAGCGAAATTGACTACATCATGACCAACGATAAAACAATATTTACCAATTGTACTGTCCTTAACAATTTTAATGTTGAAAGTGACCACCGAATGGTACGAGCAAGAGTTCGGATTGACTGTCGAAAAGAGCGCGAAAGAATGGTAAGATCAAAGAAGGGCAAGGTGGATTCTGGAAAACTGCTGGAGAGAGGAAGCGATTTTGAGATTGCTTTGTCAAACCGGTCTGCTGCGTCACAAGATCCAGAGGAGGTGGAAATATCAGTTCAATATGAAGAAATCGCCAACAATGTATTTCAAACGACTGCTTCAATAGCACCAGAAGAAAAATGTCTCAAACAAACAAAAATCTTCAGTGAGACCATTGATTTAATGAAGAAACGGCGAGCAATGAGGAATGCAGGTAGTCCTTTTGGCAGGATCGAGTACACTGAGCTCTGCAAAACTATAAGAAAACGTATCAGAGAGGACACGCGCCGATTCAATATGCAGCTAGTGCAAAAAACCCTGGAAGAAAACAAAGGTATTAACAAAGCTAAACAGAAGCTGAGAAACAAAAGAACGCAAATATATGCTCTAAAGCGTGAGGATGGCACAGTGTGCAGGGCGCGTACCCAAATACTAGAGATTGTCAGAAAATTGTATTCCCAGTTTTATGAAGATCAGAACCAATCAAAGACAACAATACCCACGGGGAAGAACAAATGCCAGATATCCTAGTGGAGGAAGTAACAAATGCTATAGAATTGATGAAGAACGGCAAGGCTCCAGGAAAGGACAGTGTAATTGTCGAGCTACATAAAACACTGGCAAAATTATACTCAAAATGCCTCAAAGAACAAAAAGTACCTGACTTATGGAAAAATGCAGAAGTGATCCTTTTACATAAAAAAGGAACACAGGAAGATTTAGAAGACTACCGTCCAATAAGCCTCCTATCACTAATGTACAAAGTTTTCACTAAGATAATTTCTAAAAGAATATTAAAAAAACTGCATGACGCACAACCAAGAGAACAAGCAGGATTCAGAAGTAGATTCAGTACAATCCAGGTTGTACAGCAGATCATAGAAAGGCACAACGAATACATCATGCCACAGAGCTTGGCATTTATCGACTACGAAAAAGCATTTGATTCCATTTCAAAGCATGCGATAATGGATGCACTGCTTAGCCAAGGTGTAGAGAGAGCCTATGTAAACCTATTAAAATCGATATATGATGGAGCTACATCCACAATTCACTTTGATGATCTTGAAGTGGGAATTAATATAGAACGAGGTGTACGGCAGGGTGACGCAATATCGCCTATTCTTTTCTCGGCTGGCCTTGACGAAGTATTCCGTAAACTGGATTGGGAACAGAATGGTGTAAATATCAATGGTGCAAACTTAAACCATCTTAGATTTACAGATGATATTATTCTCATTTCATAAGACCCAGAGGAGCTGCAAAGACGCATACAAAAACTGCAAAGGGCTGGCGAACCATTTGGCTTGAAAATAAACCTGAAAAGGCGTCAGGTTATGTTCAATAACTTCGCTCAGAACAGAAGAATTTCAGTTTTAGGAAGGAATTTAGAGATTGTGGATATCGTTATATATCTTGGGCATAGGATTTCAATGGAGGGGAATACCGCCCGGGAGGTGGAACGGCGTGTTAAATGTGGCTGGCAAGCATTTGGTAGGCTCAACATAGTGTTTAAGAGCAGACTCCCACTTTGCCTGAAAAGAAAAGTCTTCGATCAGTGCGTTCTACCCGTTATGACATACGGAAGTGAAACCTGGACACTCACATCGCAATTCAGAAACTTCGGGTGGCACAGAAGGGAATGGAAAGATGTATGCTTGGCATTGCAAGACGAGACAGAAAGTCAAAGAACAAACAAAAGTCTGTGACATCATTGGAAGAGTAAAGCAATTGACATGGAGATGGGCAGGCCATATAGCGAGGCGATGGGACGACAGATGGACCAAGGCTATCCTGGAGTGGATACCGCTTGATCGCAAACGTCCGCGAAGAAGACCGAAAGCACGATGGATTGATGACATCGTTAAGTATATTGGATCCGAGTGGCAGAGGAAAACCCAGGACCGTGAAAGTTGGAGGCATGCTGAAGAGGCCTTCGTCCTGCAGTGGAATATTGAAACCGTGAATATCGTAATTTGTGGGGGATTATAGGGGATATGTTCCAAAGTTACAAAATAAAAAGACAAAATATTTAATAAAAGCAATTTAATGAGAGATTTTTTAACAATATTAATTACTATTATCAGGCTTAGGTAATTGTTTAAAAGATCTTTCAATTTGAATTGATATTCAGTTGTGGCATTAATGATTTGCATTTTAAAAACAAGACTTTTGTCCACTGATGGATCAGTTTTTATGAAGAAATCACAAAGCTCATTTACTATGTGTAAACCTTCCTCAGGTTTTTTAAGTTTAATGTCACCTTCGCAGTGCTCGTTGAGGCTTCCTCTTCAATGGAATGAGGATTAAGCATTTCCTCCAAGTCGGTTTCAGTCAAATCTTCATTTTGAAATTCAAGCAATTCTTGAATGTCACCTAATTCCATTTGCTCGATACCATTTCGTCCTATGCCATTGGCTACGTAAACAATGTTTCAAATTAATATTTAAATTTGCACGGATTCTTCATCATTACCGACAGTTAGATCAGACCATAGTTTTTACCAGCATGATTTCAATGTGTATGGCATCAGTTCTTGCAATGGTTCATTTATGTTAACAATGCGCTCTGCTATGTCAATATTTTTCAAGCATTGCATAACATTCATATCAGGATCACATGCCATGGTGTCCAATATGAGTTTAAAGGTTTGTCTAATGTAATCGAGTTTAAAGGTCTGAATTATTCCTTGGTCCATAGGTTGGAATAAGGCTGTTGTGTTAGGAGGCAAATATATCACGTTTATATTTGGATGCATAGATTTAAGCTCACACGGGTAACATCAACATTTCAAAATCAGGAATAGAATAATCACGGAACTAGTCATAGAAAAATGACACTAACTTCCTGTTCCAAAAGCCCTATACATTCTCTCACGAACCGGTGTAGGACCTGACGGAGTAAATACCTCTGGTGAAAGCACATTTTTTTCTATCCTGTCTAAAGCTGAAACTAAAATTAAAGACATTATCAAGCTAGTCTCTGAATAGTACAGTAAAATTCAGCAACAGAATAACACAATCCAGACCCTTCTGAGGGAGTTAACTGACCGACAAATCGAACTGTTAAATAACAATTTAGCTATCTTAAAGTCTAACACTGATTCACATTAGATCCTGATTCCAAGCTCCGGAGAATTGCTAAATGAACTATTCAACCGCGAAAGACGGAAATCAAACTTAATCGTTTTTGGCATAGACGACTCAAACACTCCAGCCATATCTGAGAGCGATATGTCTCTTGTGGAAAGCGCCATTCAAACCACGTGCGATCTTGTGATTGATTCCAGCAGAATCAAAATAGATTGTCTTGGTAAATTTACAGATGGGAAAAAGCGTCCGCTCAAGGTAATGTGTAATTTTACCGATGTTGCCACGCTTGTTCTTAAGAATTTAGAAACACAGCCAACGGTGGTGCCATATTTCGGGGTATATCAGTTCAGTCTGATAATGCTCAAATCCGTCACTACAAATTAGTTAAAGTCGAACTGGGTCGTTGTTTAAAGGCTGGCGAGAGTAATATTGAAATTGGTTATCGTAATGGCCCACCACTTATTGTATCTCGGGAGCCATCCAAATAGTCAACATGTCATTTGAACTAAATAGAGTGTCTTGCGAATCTCTACCAGTACGTTCTATTCAACAATTATCACATTATCGCTCTGTCAGACATGCAACTGCAACCATTTTTTTATGCTGAACTGTTCGACTTTAGGTACTCTCCAAAATCAAATATTCACCAATACAAACTCATTTTTAATACATTCAATCTCTTTCTTATATCATTTATCTAATCAATTTTTGCGAATCCTGCACTACTTCCAAACATTTTTTGATATTCACCAATGCAATCACATATTTAATATACAAAACAATATACTCTATTTAGTTAATGCAGTGGCGGGAACGTTTCTGTGAGCATACTCAGTATAAATCAGTTTTTGAGAGGGTGCTGAAGGCTCGTGCTTTAGAAATAATTTTTCTAATGATCTTGTCTTTTAATTGGGCAGCATCATTCATTCACGAGCAATAGGATTTTAAATTTTTATAATTTCCTAATTTCCACAGTGGGAAAGACGAAAATCCTCTGGCAGTTATTGGAAAAAAATCGTCACATGATTTTTCGATGGATCTATGGGCTGGAATATTGAGAAATCAGCTTATGGGCCAGTTGTTTTACTCAAAAATTAAATGACCGGGAATATTTTTTTTTAGAACTGAGATGGCAAATTGTTTGCAAAATGTGCCCCTTCAATACCGTTTGAATATGGGCATAAGCTGTGCATATATATATATATATATATATATATATATATATATATATATATATATATATATATATATATATATATATATATGTGCCTTGCTGTGCAAGCCTTTCGATTTTCGAGCACTTATTGGCCTGCCAAATTTCCTGATCTTAATCGTTTGGATTTCTTATTTTGGGGCTATAGAAAAAAATTGATTTACAAATCTAAATTAAGCGATAAAAATAATTACCAGATCACCGACCAGATTAGAAAGATGCCAAAACTTTTTCATCGTGTTTGGGAAAATTGGTCAAAATAGTTGCATAGATTCAAATTGTGGTTATTTTGAAAATTTAATTTTATAAAAGAATTAATTATGTGTTTCTTAAGTTGACGTGAATTGTTTGAAACGTGTTATGGTATGAAATTTAGTGCTAATAATTTCAACTTTGATATTAAACGACAATAATGTGTAAGTTTTCCTATTTACGTTTTGTAACGAAAACCAAATTTATACTGAATCGTATGGAAAAATATTTATAAATATATTACATGTTAAATTATTGATTGATTTGTCCGTTACTTTGTGATAGTTCATTTTTTAAATCGAATAAAACAATTTTCTACTTTGCTATCTATCACTTTTATATATAAAAGTGATATATAACAAAGTATAAAATTGTTTTATTCGATATTATATTTTATTTTCAAATAAGATCTTAAGAGGTCAACCAAAGGAAAAACTGAATTTCATTCAACAGAATTAAATACTACGATGCGACGTTGCCAATTCTTAAGAAAATTTTAAAAAGTTACCTGTTTTCGTTGAATAAAATTTTTAAAAAAATTTTTTGTTGTAAAGAATCGTTGCTTAATTTACAAAAGTACTTTTTTTACACCCTGTATATTACGGGGTGTAGTTTATCAATTCTTATTATTATAATAACTGAATATTAGAGTGTCATTAAATAACACCCAATGTGTTGTTCTGACAATAGCCAAATAAAACACACAAACAAATGAACTACTAAACAATTAAACTTTTAATTAGCTATTTCGTTAACAATCAATATTAGCAGGTACATTTAAACATTCATTGTCTTTTGTGCTTCCAGTTATTTTCACATTCGTCCAAGACCAATCTGAACAGGCATCTTCAGCACAAAGAATAGAAACCGGAACTGCATCTTCGAGAACTGTACCACTAACATTAGTCAGTGTTAAGTTGGTTATGGGTATATTTCCTCTTACTTCACCTTCAGGATAATTCTGTTGAATCGAAATAGCAGTCTCGGTTATATCTAGAAAATAAGCATTTACTTTTTAAATGAAAAATTTAATGAAGCCATTAAAAAGTTTTTAAATAAATTCTTAATAATAGTCCAACATAATACTTTTTTATTAATTACTAATTACGTTTTGGTGAGAGATGATCAGATAGAGCTGAATAAGGGAAATATAGAGGATAATCGACAGATTACTAAGATTGGTTACTACTTTTTTAATTATAGGCTTTTGGAAAGTCTTCCTCGTCGTGTTTCTATAATTTACTTCATTATTTTCTTGAATCCATATCTCTTTTCATTATCATCATCATCAACCGTGTCCATCCACTGCAGGATGAAGTCCTCTTCGGCATGCTTCCAACTCTCGCGCTCCTGAGCTTTCCTCTGCCATTCGACTCCAACATACCTAATGATGTCACCAGTCCATCGTGCTATCGATCTTCTTCATAGACGTTTCCGATCAAACGGTATCCACTTCAGGATTGCCTTGGTCCACCTGTCGTCCCATTGCCTCTCTTTATGGCCTGCCAACTGTCATTTCAATTCCTTTACTCCTAATAATGAATGATGTCACATACTTTAGTTTGTACTCTGATCCATGTTTAGGACTTTTGCCCGTCTAGTCAAGTGCACATCTTTCTATTCCTTTCTGTGTTACTTGAAGTTTTTGAACTGATTGTTTCATTTCCGCATATCATAACTAACAGGACGCATCGACCAAAGACTTCTTCAGTGGAAGTTTGTTTCTAAACAACCTTGCCAAATATATATATATATATATATATATATATATATATATATATATATATATATATATATATATATATATATATATATATTTTTTTTTTTTTTTGGCAAGGTTGTTTAGAATATATATATAGGTAGATATAGTAGGTAGGTAGGTATAGTTTTCTACCTATATATATATATATATTTTTTTTTTTTTTTTTTTGGCAAGGTTGTTTAGAATATATATATAGGTAGATATAGTAGGTAGGTAGGTATAGTTTTCTACCTATATATATATATATATATATATATATATATATATATATATATATATATATATATATATATATATATATATATATATATATATATAGGTAGAAAAATCAATAAACGGAACTCCGACTATCTCGGAAACCCGGTATTATCTGCGTAGTCGTTTTTGTGGCCGGCCGACTATAAAAGCGAACACAACGACCCGTGCATATCAGTTGGACTCTTCAGTTGAAGGCGACAACACTTGAAAATGCCAAATGCGATTTTGGCGAAACGTCGTGACTCTTCACAGGATCAACGGATTGACACCCGGAATGATTTAGAAACATTATCTACCATCCGTGAAAATATTCGATGTGACAGGGGAATACAAAGATGTATGCTTGGCATTACTAGATGGGATAGAAAGGTCTGTACATGGATCAGCGAACAAACCAAAGGAAATGACATCAGTGGAAGACTAGAGGAATTGAAATGGAAGTGGGCAGGCCATGTAGCGAGGCGATGGAACGAAAGATGGACCAAGACGCTCCTGGACTGGATACCACTTGATCGTAAACGTCGACGGAGAAGACCGAAAACACGTTGAACTAATGACATAACTAAGTATATTGGACCCGAATGGCAGAGGGAAGCTTAGAACCGCGAGAGTTGAAAGCATTGTCAGTCAATTGTTAAATGACTATTTTTTTAATGTTTTGTTTACGTCTCAGTTTCATTACAAAACATCCTCAAAACAACTCTACAATATACATTATTTTTATAAAAAATGCAAATTTATATCTAAAATCCTACCATTACATCTAACTGAACAATTTTTAACATATTTTTTACCTTTATATTTGTTGTGTTTTAAAAATCCATTGGATTTTTCACATGTAATGATATTAGATGCAAAAATAAAAGAAAAATTAATCAAAATTTATTATTCAATGGTGTCATTGTATGTACAACTTAAATTATCGGTATTATGTCTGAAATTAATGGTATTATTTGCTTTTTTATATAAATAATTTCCTTTATATTTCTTATTTTATATATTTTTTTTCAAAATCTAAAATTTTTATGTTGTTAAAAGTAAAGTTGTGGTCATTACCTATGGCATGTTTTGAAAGGCCCGTTATGTTTGGTTCTAGGTTTCTAATGCTTTTTTTGATGTTCATTTATTCTATTTTTTCAATATTGTTTAGTTTGGCTAATATATGAACTTGGGCAATTTAAACAATCGATTATGTAAATTAAATTTGTTCCATCCATTTTGGGTGTTTGTGGTTTTAATTTTGTAAATATTTGTTAAGTGTTATTACTGGGTATTTCTGCTATGTTTATATTATATGATTTGAGAATTTTTTTATTTAATTATTTATTTCCGGTATGTATGGTAAAGGAATGTAATTTTAATTTTTAGGTTTATTAAAATAATGTTTTTTCAATGAAGTGAATTTTTGGTTTAATAAGTTTGTGAACAAACATATTTACAGGATTTTGGGCGATGAAGGAATTGCTCCTTCATCCTCAGAAAGTCACTGTTTGTGAGGGCCGAAAGAGTGATAAAACCTTAATATGATGAAACTTTTTGAGGGATATATTTGACCTGAATTGATAAATATGGATATAAACAATGTTTTCTTTCAAGAAGATAGTACGACATGTCAAGCACTTCGCCAGACAATCGTTTTGTTGCAAGAAAAGTTTCCTGGGCTCGTTATTTCGCGAAATGGAAGTATCAATTGGACACCAAGATCATTCGATATCACGATTATTTTTGTAGGATTATGTTAAATCTTTGGTTTACAGAAATAAACCCCAAATATTCAGGCAATGATTGAAAATATTCCACACAAGAGTAATCGAAAGTTGGGTCTCCAGAATGCATTCCATCAGACGAAGCCGAGGGAGGTATTTGAATGGCATTATTTGTTTTTCAAGATAAAATAAAAATTATTGGATTAAATTACTGGCCGCATTTTGAAGTTCTGACACTTTTATTGGGCAACTTTTTATTATAACTTACCCTCAAACTTCATATTTTTGTAGACAACATTGTAAATGTGACCTTCGGTGCCATTGTTGAAGGTTTTAATGTGAATAGCCTGTTTGGCGTTAAGGACGGTACAATCTATAAACTCAATGTTGTATGCCACGTCTTTGCTTACCTAAAACATTTTTGATTATTAACACAAAAAAACGCGATAGTGTTTCCACGCAAAAGTAGTGTTTAGTCGACTTTAATGGAGACGAAATTTTCTTTTTTCCTTTTTTCATGATGGCTGTAAAATCAAAATTAAATGTCATATTGCTTTGAAATTCATGGAGCTTTATAAGAAAAAAACTGCTTATCAGAAATGTCTTTACCTTTGCGATCGCACCGACATCTGTCGCAAAAGTACCTAACTTTCCACTATATATATATATATATATATATATATATATATATATATATATATATATATATATATATATATATATATATATATATATATTGATTCCATCTCAAAGCATGCGATAATGGATGCACTGCTTGGATAATAGATGGATAATGGATAATGGATGCACTGCTTGGATAATGGATGCACTGAGCCAAGGTGTAGAGAGAGCCTATGTAAACCAATTAGAATCGATATATGATGGAGCTACAGCCACAATTCACCTTGATGATCTTGAAGTGGGAATGAATGTAGAACGAGGTGTTCGGCAGGGTGACGCAATATCGCCTATTCTTTTCTCGGCTGGCCTTGAAGAAGTATTCCGTAAACTGGATTGGGAACAGAATGGTGTAAATATCAATGGTGCAAACTTAAACCATCTTAGATTTGCAGATGATATTATTTTCATTTCACAAGACCCAGAGGAGCTGCAAAGACGCATACAAGAACTGCAAAGGGCTGGCGAACCATTTGGCTTGAAAATAAACCTGAAAAAGAGTCAGGTTATGTTCAATAACTTCGCTCAGGACAGAGGAATTTCAGTTTTAGGAAGGTATTTGGAGATTGTGGACAGCTTTATATATCTTGGGCAGAGGATTTTAATGGCGGGGAATACCGCCCGGGAGGTGGAACGACGTCTTAAATGTGGCTGGCAGGCATTTGGTAGGCTCAACATAGTGTTTAAGAGCAGACTCCCACTTTGCCTGAAAAGAAAAGTCTTCGATCAGTGCATTCTTCCCGTTATGACATACGGAAGTGAAACCTGGACACTCACATCGCAATCAATCCAAAAACTTCGGGTGGCACAGAGGGGAATGGAAAGATGTATGCTTGGCATTACAAGACGAGACAGAAAGTCCTGCGCATGGATCAGGGAACAAACAAAAGTCTGTGACATCATTGGAAGAGTAAAACAATTGAAATGGAGATGGGCAGGCCATATAGCGAGGTGATTGGACGACAGATAGACCAAGGCAATCCTGGAGTGGATACCGCTTGATCGCAAACGTCTGCGAAGAAGACCGAAAACACGATGGATTGATGACATCGTTAAGCGTATTGGACCCGAGTGGCAGAGGAAAGCCCAGGACCGTGAAAGTTGGAAGCATGCTGAAGAGGCCTTCACCCTGCAGTGGATCGATACAGGCTGATGATGATATATATATATATATATATATATATATATATATATATATATATATATATATATATATATATATATATATATATATATATATAAGCCAAAAATTGTGAACTGGGCCCGTGGAGAAGAGTATTAAAAAACTAACTCGTGCTTTGCCATTTCTTCATCCACCATCCAAAGTGCCAGCAAGCGTCTCCCAAGTCCGGTTTCTGACCTTAAGCCTTCATCAGATGTGCTCAAGCTGGACACCTGAAAAGCGGATGAAGGCACGACTAAAACCATGATCATTTAAATTAGCCATGTCGAATGGAAGCTGCAATCTCATTGTAGCCACGCCTACAAAACTACTCTTTCAAAAATTAGTGTACAAAAGAATGTTACTGACGATTATACGTTGTTTTAGCTGTAATATTTAATTATTAAATATTTATAATTTATTTTTAATCACTTGTTTAGCTTTTAATAAAGTTATTTTTGCTTTATTATGAGAAAAATTAAAATTTAATATAAATTCGATCCTCGACATATGTCAGTTTCCGCTGTCAAAATAATTTTTTCAATATGGTGCGATCTTTAAAAACAGGATTATAAAATTATATTTGTTGATTAATTCTATATTCAATTAAGGCATTATTTATTGGTATATTTGGTTAAATTATTTTGTTTCTATTGAATTTTTTTCATACTTGAAGTTTTGGTGAGTTTTTATTTGATTTTGGTCAATATCAAGTCTGTAGGTCTTATTGTTCCAAGTTTTCGAGTTATTATGTGAGTTAGTTAATGAGTGGTATTTCTCCTATATATTATTTGATATTAAGTAATGATTAATATTTTATATGATGAGAATATTTTGATACTCGAAATAGTTATTAATTATTAAATTTCAAGTTACGTCCAGCGAGGCGGGCTGGCAAAGACTATAAATAAATAAAAATTTATAAATATTATTACAAAATGGAACTTACTGTTAAACCCAGAGCTCCGGTACAGAAGAGATATTGAAAAGATATATCGTGACCTCCAGTGATAATCATACAATCATCCTCGTTAAGCATCACGATATTCTTGACGAATATTCGATCAGAATCAGAAAAAATCATTCCAGCAGTATTAGTAGCAAAATGGTTATTTGGAACATCCTAAAAGTTAAACTTTTTTAAGAAAGTTTGTTATAATTAGTTAGTTAGTTTTTATGTTGAATAGTCTCTCACATGTTTTTTATAAATGACTCAGTTGTTTTTTATTTATTAGTACACATAATATTTTTGTGATAACATTAAGGAAGACAGTACATTACATAAGAATCATGACCTATGGAAACTCGTTTCGTTTTCCTACCTTTAGGACTACTAATCTCTCTATTTTTGGCTTTTTTTATAACTTAATATTATATAACTTAATAATAATAATGATTATCTTATTTTAGAAGTATGTTAAATATACATAAAACCAAATAGTGTCAAAAAATGTACATTGATTGTTCAATTCTGATATCCTATATAATCATCAACACTGTAGAGTTCTAAATGTAATATAAAATTGAACAAGCATTTTTTCAGTTGGCCAATGTCCCTGATAATCTTAACATAATGTGGTAGGTGATTATACATTTTTATACAGTTACAGTATGCTCCCTGCTGGTAAGTGTTAAGTTATGTAATGGGTAATTATAATTTAGGTTTCTCGTTGTATATGTTGTCTGGGGTTTACCGCTCGTAAATAATTCTGGATTCTTGCAGAAAAAAGTACATTTTGTTTAATATAATTTGTATTTGAAAAAGGCACTGTGTGTCGAAATAATTGTCATACACACAATTTTAAATATAGTGGAAATTTGTAGATATTAATCTTTGTTTATTTATTTAAAATTAATTTCCATCAAGTATCCGCTAGCTCAGTTAAATTCAGTATAATATTATTAAATTTTTTAATTCTAGATTGTTTTGTCCTGAATTATATTACATTTCATTTCTCTTTATTCAGTATTAATTTGTTTTTTTGCAAACCATTTATCAATACTATTTAAATGATCAGCAGTTCTATCCATTAGTTCTTGCACATCTGCACTTCTCACCAACATATTTGTATCATCAGCATACGTTATTATTCTACTCCTTCCTTGAGTGAATGATGTACAAGTTCGGTCTTTCATTTGGTCCGTCCATCTTTTTGGGGGGCTGCGTGATCTAGAACCCTCCATCTGTCCAGTGTTTCCAGGGTATTGGAGCATAGCATTAAATATAGCCGAAGAACTTTAGTTTTCCTTCAAAAATAATTTGAGATAGCCTTCTGAGTTCATTAATTACTTGAATAACGGATGCGTCTGGTGGTTTCTAAATATAGTGGAAATTTGTAGATATTAATCTTTGTTTATTTATTTAAAATTAATTTCCATGAAGTATCCGCTAGCTCAGTTAAATTCAGTATAATATTATTAAATTCTTTAATTCTAGATTGTTTTGTCCTGAATTATATTACATTTCTTTTCTCTTTATTCAGTATTAATTTGTTTTTTGCAAACCATTTATCAATACTATTTAAATGATCAGCAGTTCTATCCATTAGTTCTTGCACATCTGCACTTCTTACCAACATATTTGTATCATCAGCATACGTTATTATTCTAATCCTTCCTTGAGTGCATGATCTACAAGTTCGGTCTTTAATTTGGTCCGTCCATCTTTTTGGGGGGTTGCGTGATCTAGAACCCTCCATCTGTCCAGTGTTTCTAGGGTATTGGAGCATAGCATTAAATATAGCCGAAGAACTTTAGTTTTCCTTCAAAAATAATTTGGGATAGCCTTCTGAGTTCATTAATTACTTGAATAACGGATGCGTCTGGTGGTCTGGTGGTCTGGTGTTATGTCCCTATTCCTCCAGATGTTCTGCAAATTCCACATTGTATTTCTTGCCAATTCTTTTAACCTCATGAGTGTTACAAACCTTCGTTTGATATTAAATCTCCAAAATAGACGAATTGGTTCACCAGTTTAAGTCGGCTTATATAACTGATATTGGGCATGTTGTTTTGATGGTCGATAAGCATTAATTTCGTTCCCTCTTCGTTTATTTCCAGTCGGTAAAGATGGTTTTCGTCCTTTATTTTTTTGATAATTAAGGTCATAAATTATCTTTGGTATTAAATAAATAGCCCTATAAGCTGATCTTTCACTATTCCAGCCCATAAATTAATCGAAAATTTATGTTGGGATTTTTTTCCAGTAACCGAGCAAGAATTTTCATGTACCCGGAAGTGAAAAATATGAAAATTCCAAATTCTATTCCTCGTGAAAGAAGGGTTTCGTTGGTTGATAAAATATTAAACAAAAAGTTTGAATTCCTTAGGTTTTGGACAATAAAACATTCACAATATTTTTGCTTGAGTAGAGGTGCTTGTATCCTTTGTACATGATAAGGGTGGAGTAATTGTTCTTTTAGTGTTGTATGTCTACAATCTAATGGTAAATTTCAACTTGTCGTATAATACTTCCAGCACTAAAATCCTGTTCAACATGTAAAATTTGATGTTCGACTTAGGGACGAATTTCTTGTTCATGTTTCCACATTCTTAAAATTTTGTCACTGCCCGAATCTAAAAGTTTTTCAGAAACTAGGACACATGTTTGCCGAGCTGTAAGCGGCCGTTCTGGGTATTGTTGCCCGAAAAATGCACCTACCCTCTTCGGAATTTTGGAAAGCTTCTCCATAAATAAGAAACATATCGTGTTATTCGCGTGCAGATTAAAATTTTGGTTTTAAAAGAAACATAAATACATGCACTGAAATAATTTTTGTCACAATTTTGAAATAAAATTTTGCCATTGGTTTGCGCTGTCCTCTCGATGTTGGCTGATGTATGGGGTGATTTTTAATAAAAAAAAATGTTTTAACAATGTTCATTAGTAGAGAACAGATTTTTTCTCAAGCTTGGGCACGGTCACTGCTTATCAGTGTTTTTAATCATAGTCATAGTCGTCGTCATAACTGTTTATCATACAATTTGTACCATATAATGTTTACCATACTATGTTTGCCATATAATGTTTACCATACAATGCTTACTATGTAATGTTTACCATACAATGTTCACCATACAATGTTTACCAAATGATGTTTACCATACAATGTTCACCATATAATGTTAGCTTTACAATGTTTAACTTCAAATGTTTACAGTACAATATTTACCATGCAATGTTTACTATAATTGGTAAACCGTAACCTAACCATGCAAGAGAAATAAAGAAATAATTCAATGTAGTCACAAAAAATAATGAAAATCAATTGAATTAATTGTGCACATTGTCATTGCATTAAGCGATTTATTCGAACGAAAATTAGAATTTGTTTGAATACTAATTTTTGTAGTAGTGTTTCTTAAATAAAACGGCTCAATTTGAAAGACTGTTACAACTTTAGAAAATGTTCAAACTTGCATGTTTGCTTTACTCGATCGCTACAAAGTCTTATAGACATTTTAAAAATTGTGATAAAGCCAATAAAGTTGAAAAACAACTAAATAAAATGAAAACTATTATTAACTTCTTAGTTATTATTTTTTACTTATTGTTGAATTATTATTAAACATATAACATACCTGATATCCACCTTGAACATCAATAAATATGTTGGAAACGTGGACATTTGAAGAACTTGATATATGGATACATTGATGAGGACAATTCAGCAAATTCAAATTTTTAATCGTGGAGTTTGTTAATTTGAATCTTAACATTTTTGGTCTCATAACAAGAGCCTCGTTTTTGGCCTTCCAATGTTTGGCACCTAGACCATCGAACACATGATCTAAAAAATAAAAAAATAACATAAACTGTCAACATTTTTTGAAAATGATGATTTAGAAATGTCTGATCGTTGTTATAAACATATATGTTTAAGTCTATTTATTGTAAATTATTTTCAGTATTTGGGAAAATATGAAATATCAATTAAATTTGGTGTTCTTCTATGACTTTTGTCTTTTTTGCCTCTTTAATGGATTATGTAGGGTTGTAAGGTTCTTAGTTTGATGGCACTATGTTATCGTTTATTTTTGTTTCCATATTCCCTTTTCGTATATTTGACCATGTCAATGATAACTTCAAGGCCCTCAACAATTAAAAGTTTCTCTTTAAAGTCCTCTAAAGTATCCCAAGCAGAAGAATCGTGTTGTGGATCAGAGTAGAGAAAATAATAAAAAAAAAACTTTCTATAGTATAAATAGGGAGTATCTTAATATTCTCAATCGAATAACACATGGTATAAGAACTTGATTAAAATATTACCCTTAGTTCCAGATATTGTTAGGTTATTTCCATAAACCTGTATGAGATCACCAGGCCATTCAACTGGTACATGAGTGATATTTCCATCAAATATTAATTCGGTTCCATCTTCCAAATGCATCGTCAAAGTCGTTTTTTCGGGAATTATCACATCTTTTAGTATAATTTTTTTACAGTTACTTATTGCATCAGGAATATCATCAAAGTTGGTAACTTTGCAAGGGTCATCGAGAAAAACCCCATTAAATAATGCAACTAAAACGAAAATAATTAAAACCGTCATTTTAACGAGATTACTGATTAACGATTAAATACTTCTCCACTTTTTAAAGTTGTTTATTAGTAAATTCTTGAAAATCTGATAATATATGTTATAACGTATACTGATTATTATTATCGGTAGTTTATTACAGTGTATGTTTATTATATTTCAAAAGAGTATCTTTTGAACCCGGATAAACAGCGGAGGTTTGTTTTCATTATTTACTATAGTAAAGTGCTATTTGATGTAATTTCGAAGAAGAGCTTGCGATAAGAACCTAAAAAAAAATGTGGGGAACGCAAAGTGTTTAGCTTGTACAGTACTTTTAAGAAGTCGAAGATTCTTTCAATAATTGCCTAAATTTACATTTTTTTAATTAATTTATCTACAATATTTTTATTATAACCATTCACTTCGGACACCTCTCTAATTCACTTTAATTCTTTGTTGTAATTATCTTTGTTTAAAGGAAAATTGGTTGATTAGTACGAAATTTTGTTGGATCTTAGACAAGCGAATTTTTGAACTGTTATTGCGTGAAAATTATCTTTGACTTATTCTCATAGTACCTTCGGTAATTTTTTTTTTAATTTGATATTTTAATTGATTATTCATCAAAACATCTTAAAGAAAAGACTGAACCTTTTTGAAGAAGAAGCAATATTTTTCTACGATCCCATATTCTAAGATAATCTAATCTAGAAATCGTATCTTTTAAATAAACTATCCGAGGCCGAGTTAAATTTAATATTAAATTATTAAATTATTTAATTCTAGATTCTTCTCTCTTTATTCAGTATTAATTTGTTTTTTGCAAACCATTTATCAATACTGTTTAAATGATCAGCAGTTCTATCCATTAGTTCTTGCACATCTGCACTTTTCACCTACATATTTGTATCATCATCATACGTTGTTATTTTACTCCTTCCTTGGTTGCATGATGTACAAGTTCGGTCTTTAATTTGGTCCGTCCATCTTTTTGGAGGGCTGCGTGATCTAGATCTGTCCTTGTAACGCCAGTCTTTCTAGTGTATTGGCGTACTAGCATTAAATATGGCCTAAGGACTTTAGTTTTCTTCAAGAATAATTTGGTATAGCCTTCTGAGTTCATTAATTACTTGAATAACGGATGCGGCTGGTGATCTGGTGTTATGTCCCTATCCCTCCAGATGTTCTGCAAATTTTGCATTGTATTTCTTGCCAATTCGAACCTTTTTTTAACCTCAGGAGTGTTACAAAGCTTCCTTCGATATTAAAGCTCCAAGATAGACAAATTGGTTCACCAGTTTAAATCGACTTATATAACTGATATTGGACATGTTGTTGTTTTGATGGTCGATAAGCATTAATTTCGTTCTCTCTTCGTTTATTTCCAGTCATTAAAGATGGTTTTTCGTCCTTTATTTTTTTGATAATTAAGGCCCTCGAACCTTTTTGAAGAAGTAACAATGTTTTTCTACGATCCCATATTCTAAGATAATCTAATCTAGAAATCGTATCTTTTAAATAAACTGTCCGAGTCGAAGAGGCAGCGTGCGAGAAAGACAAAAAGGTAATTGAAAAAGAAAAGTTTTAATCTGACGCTGACTGGAAATGGATTTGAGGGAGGACGAGGGGCCCGCTTATCTGGATCGCTCCCTGGATCTTAATTATCAATGAAAATTCTTCTTTAATCAAGTCGAAATGAGTGTCGTCACTGGTAATATTTCCGGGGGATTCGTGAGGAATTTAAAAAAGCAGCTTAAAGAAACGTGTTAGACATAAAGAAATACAGATATATAGTATGTAATATTATCTTTCTTTTAGGAGAAATATTATGGTGAGAAATAAATTTTAAAAAGTATCATAGCTGTACTAGTATTTTACTGCATTTTGAAGTTGTTTTTTTCCAGTAGAACATTTTTCTGTTGACCTGTGTAGCTTCTCGTACAATTAATCCCGATGTGCATGACTGATTTTCGAGTTAACGTCTTAATTATTTAAATCTGTTGACCGTCGACTATGTACACAAGATTTCATACAAACGCACATCATTTTTTCATGGAGAATCTGTCTCTTTTGGTACTTTTTCGGGTTTTTGATGGAACTATTAGTACACAGCCACTTTTCGTTACAAGTCAGGTTTCCAAGACCGCCAATTTTTTAAACTTTTGAGACTATATTATAATTAATAATTATATAATTATATATTTTCTCTACTTCGTTGCTTTTAGTTTTTGCTAGTGTGAATTCCGTTCCCGTTCGCGTTCTTCTTCTGAGATTATTTTCTAAAATAATCCTAAAACTGCACTGATGGTAGATGGGATAAGGTTTCCGTAGTCGATAGCTACTCACAAAACCGTTATCTTCTCTTCCTTGGTGATTCCGCTGCTTGGCCTTCTGACGAGGTGGGCTAGAGTATGAGTACCAGCACCAAAGGGGGATGAAATCTTAAGATATTTTGTGTATTGCATGCGCCCATCGCACTGAAGGCGCTTTAGCTTTTCATAATTACTAATAGTCTACCCACCTGGCTATTTTCACTATGTTGTCGAAACTTCACTACACATTTTTTCACTTTTCTCTTCTTTTTTGCATTGCGCTCGGAAGAAAGAAACTTTTTCGTCGTCCCTCGTTGATGATGTCATATTGACATCATTTTTCAACGCTCCTTTGTCCCCCCTTCCCCCTCTGGTGCACCTCCGGTGCCCCTCTGAGCACTCTCGGAGAGACGTCCGCTTTCTTCGGTTCACCAATGTAAACAAATATACGTGCATTAAAACATTTTCAATAGCTCATAACGAGGTATGTCAAACAGTTTAAGGAGATTTTTGTAACATAGATGAGAATGTTTTTTTGTGTTTCATTTAGGTAGCGTTTCATTATTTGAAACAACTAGCACGTCCCATAGAAACACACACCATAGAAATAACCTAGCACGTCCCATTTTCCAGTACCTGTTTCTCCTTTATAGCATGTGTTTATTGCTGAATTGGATAATGTAGGAATTACCAGAAAATCGTGTAGTGAGTATTTTCACAGTATTCTACGAACCTTTAAGGGCCGTTGTGCTGTTTTCTATAATTTAGTATGTTTCTGTCTCGTCTACAGAACATTTAAGTGTTTTCGTCAATATTTTGCCAATCCCGAAAGTTTGCGAATCAATAGTAGAAAGAGGGAAAAATTGAGTACATAAGTTTACTAAACTTGAAGAGATTTATCATTATACACCAAATCAGTTTTTTTTAACTGCTCGACGCACGTTTCGTTAACCATGTTAGCATCTTCAGGAGGTGATTTAATCTAATTCTAAAACTAAACTATGTACTATTTATATGAAAAACTCTACCTAACGAAGCGTGTAAAAATCATGAACCATGAAGTTTACTAAGCCTACATTAATAATTCAAAACGTTGACTGAAGGGGATAGGCCGTTTATCTCGGTTCATGATTTTCTTACATTTTTCTATTTGAATGCTTTCATATGCATCCGAAACCCTATTATTATTAACACTTTTAATTAGTCTTAAATTACTAATATCTATACTGTGGTCGTGTTCAATTGCATGTTGGGCACACACAAGATTTTTCATTTCTCCCATATCCAATGTGGGCAATATGTTCTTTATATATTGTCAATATGGATCTTTTTGTTTGCCCAATATACCTTCGATCACAGTCTTGACAACTAATTTCGTAAATCCCCGACTTTTTATATTGCTCTACTTTATCCTTTGGATTACCCAGAACTTCTCTTAATTTATTATATAGTTTATACACAACCTTAATGTCCACTTTTTTCAAAATGTTGTCTAGCCCTCTTGTTAATTGGGCATCAAATGGTATTACCAAGAATTTCTTTGTGTTCTGATCCTTTTAGAAAGTCGAAGATTCTTTCAATAATTTTCTGAACTTATGTTTTCTAATTAATTTATTTACATATGTTCTTATTATAACCATTCACTTCAGATACCTACCTAATTAATTTTAATTCTTTGTTATAATTATGTTTATTTAAAGGAAAATTAATTAAGCTATTTACCATAAAATGTAAACTAGCCATCTTATTTTGGAAGCTATGATTTGCATCATTAGAAATGTATCTCGAAGTGGTGGTGTTTTTTTCTGAAAATATCAAAATCTAACCTATTTTTATTGTTTTTACTGACTAAAACATCCAGAAATGGTAAACTATCGTTGTTTTCGAGTTCATGAGTGTATATTATATTTTGGGATTTACTATTTAAGAAAATGGCAAAAACGTCATCCACATATCTTAACCATACCTTGAAAAAGTAACTGAATTCATCTTTTTCTTCAGTATCAAATTTACTCATAAATAAGTTGGCTAAGAACGGTGACAGAGGATTGCCCATTGCCGTTCCTTCTTGTTCTTCATAAAACCTGTTATTAAGCTGAAAACAATTTTGCTTCATACATAATCTTGTTAAGGAGATGTACTCAGAAACAATCTTGTTCATTAAAACCGTTTAACTCGAGTAACTCCCTCAGGTATTTCAAGGTATATGGAATCGGGACATTCGGAAACAACTATGAAACGTCAAAGGAAACCAAAACCTCACCTTCCTGTAGATATGTATTTGTGACTTTTTCTATGAATTTGGTTGAGTTTATCACATAACAGGAAGGTAGTTGGTTTGGTAGATTTGCAAATTCCTTTGTTAACCACTTTGCCAAGTTGTATATTGGAGAATCAATGGCTGATACAATTGGTCTCATTGATTTTCCTGGTTTATGCATTTTTGGTAGAGCATACAATCTTGGCACTTTTGGATTAGAAACATGTAGTTTGCTTTTCAGAGAAGGAGAAATAAGGCTGTTACAAGATTTCAATGTATCTCTGACTTCGTTAATCATTTTTGATAATGGATTTCTAGGTAATCGTTTATAAGGAGCGACTTGAATTAATTTTTCAACGCGTTCAAAGTAATCAGGTTTGTCCATTGCTACAACCTTATTTCCCATATCAGCTTTTAAATAAAAACAATCCTTCTCTCGCTGAACCTTGACAATCTTAGAAATATTTGGCATTTTTTGACTTTTATTTGAAATATTTTTTGCAATTTTGCTTTTATATGACTCTCTGACGAAAACTTTGGAAGACTCCGGTAAGTGTTTAGGACGAGTTTTAATACCGGCTACCATATCTTCCAAAACACTTCGGGATGCCGGCAAAGCAAAATTGAGGTCTTTATATTAAAGATCTACTTCTGGATTGTCGAACGTCTGAGTTGAAAGATTTTCTACTATGTTTATGCTCTTTCCTGGAATATGTTCTTTCGACTGCTCAATTTTGAGTTTTTTAATTTTTTTATTTAAAGATGACATTTTTTTCAATAAATTTACTATTTATTGCTGTGAACATATTCCTTTGAAAATTGGAAGAACATTTATGTTCTACATTAGTTAATTTCTTGTAAAGATTGTAGGCCAGAATTTCAAGCATACTCCTTTTATTGTACAAATGTTATTTTGTCACATATTTTAGAAGATTTTGAAAAATTAACTTTAATAAAATTGGAAAATATTTTATTAGTCTGGCATGACTTAAGAAACCAAATATCTGCTCCAATAAGCCTAATTTTAGTAGTGTATTTACGATAAAGATTTAGTTCCGCTGACCGTGTAGCCATCGTAGATCAATTCTTCTATTATAACCTAAACTTGGAGGGCTTTGGATGCATATGAAAGCATTCAAATTGAAAAATGTAAGAAAATCATGAGCTGAGATAAAGGGCCTATCCCGTTCAGCCAACTGTTTCAATTATTAATGTAAGGCTTAGTAAACTTCAAGGTCCATGATTTTTACATGCTTCGTTAGGTAAGGTTTTTCATATAAGTAGTACATAGTTTTAGAATTAGATTAAATCATCTCCTGATGATGCTAACATGGTTAGCGAAACGTGCGACGAGCAGTTCAAAAAAAGTGATTTGGTGTTTAGTGGTAAATCTCTTCAAGTTTAGTGTTTCACGCCAAAGGTTCCAATAGAAGAATTGATCTACATAACTTTGGTTTTACCCGGATAATTAAATTTAATTTCAATGGTTCGTACTTCCGATTCTTCAGATCTGGGCTTTACCGATTATTGTTTATTCCTTAACCGAAAGGAACATTTAAGGGGCATTTATTTTTTAGAATAATAAATCACGTAAATTTCCTCGGATGTACAACAAATTTACTCTTATAGAAAATGGAATAGTAATAAATAACAATTTATGTGCAAGTGCTTGATAACTATATCAAACGAAGTTAGTTGTACCATTATCAAGGAAATGTCACATTTATCCAAATCACTTTCTGTACAAAAGATGAAAAATGCGGCTCCAATGCATTTTTTCTGTTTCCTTTCATTTCTCCTGCGTGTCTCTAAGGGCGCCCCATATAGAACGTCTAGAAAAGGAAACAAATGTCGTCGAAGTGGTCACTGTTCACTGATTTTAGCCATCAATTCAGAAAGTCAGGCTTTTAGTAAGTGATTTTTTTTTCAAAAAAAAGTCCCCATTGCTTTGGGTAAGTTCGAACAGAACGCAAATAAAATAAGAATATTTTTATTGTATTGTTATTTTGCAACAAAATATATAAAAAACATATCTCTTTTATATAATTTCCATTTTATAAGTAGACTATTATATTAACTTTGTAAATGAGTTGTTTTACTACAGTCGAAGAGATTTACCACTAAACACCAAATCACGTTTTTAAACTTCCCGACACGCGTTTCCCTAATCACGTTAGCATTATCAGGAGATTATTTAATCTAATTCTAAAACTAAACAATATTCTATTCATATGGCAACCATATATAATGAATCGTTTAAAAATTTTGAAATGTTATTTGAGCGTTACATTAATCAGTAAATAATTAGCACAGCACATAAGGAACAAATTATTCAAATTGTTAGATGAAAAGCTAATATTAATTCTAATACAATTTAAAATCCTGTATGTAATAGAAATATTCTCTACAAGTAATTAAGGAGATAATTACGGTTATAGTCAAAATTCATTTCCGATGTAATCAGGATTGGGTTAACGATCGAAACCATTTATAAAAAAAAATGTTTCGTTCTCTTTCTCGACCACCGTCGCATATTATCGAACAAAAAATGGCGGCGTCACAAAACGCAAATGATGTATCGCTCGCGGATATTTTACACTAATGACATCCTTTTCCCGAAGGGTGAGTATACAATGTGCTGCCTTCGTTCTTCCTCATTTCGTGGCATTGACGCTGAACAAAAAATTCGAAATCGATTGGTATTAGAAGGCAGAAGGCGAGAGGGTGATGGTTTTTAACGAAGATCATTCGAAGTGAAAAGACAAAAAACAAAAACAAAAATGAATATATATATATATATATATATATATATATATATATATATATATATATATATATATATATATATATATATATATATATATATATATATATATATATATATATATATATACCAGGTGTCCCATTAAGGATGGATCGCGGCCGTATCTTGAAAATTATTTATCCCACAGCTTTGGCGAAAAAAAATTGTACTAAAAATGATCATGAGAAATTTACCAAAAATATTTTTAAGCTTCTAAAACGACCGCAAGAGGGCATGACAAGCTAAACATTTTTAAAAATCTTTTTTTGTGTATTTTCAAGTGTTAACCGAGTAAGAAAAATTCTCAGTTATAATTAGCAAACTGTCTCCTACAACTTTGTTTTTTTGGGGGGGGGGGGGGGATAAAAAGTCGTCTAATGTTGAAAATCCCAATAAATTTTTGGGAATCCGAATAAATTTTTTCTCTTGAAAATCCCAATAAATTTTTTTTACTGGACTGCCAGAACTAATGGAAGATGTTTCGTTGGAAACAAGAAGACAAATGTGGTAGCCGCATGATGGATGCCCTGCCCACTTCTCGCAGGTGGTTCGAAACTTCTTGGATGTTTCGTTTCCAAATCGTTGGATAGGACGGGGTAGTTTATTTTCGGGGCCGGCGCGCTCACCGGATTTGACAGTCCTTGATTTTTACTTGTGGGGAAGACTAAAAGACCTTGTTTTTCAAACTCGTACTACCACACGAGAAAACATGATTGAAAGAATTCAAAATTCAATAACCAGCATTTCAAGAGCGGAAATTGAAGCTGCCGTTTTTAGTACTCGTCGAAAAATAAATCTTTGCATTTCTAAGGATGGAAGGCATTTTAAACATTTAGAAAGGCGTTAAAGTTCAGATTCTGTTAATTATTAGACTGCTGTGCTGTTAATTTTATTCGACTGTTGTTATTATTATTATCTTCGTTGTTGGCCCGTTGGCCTTTAAACACGCTCCAAATTAATATGGCACGAAGAATTTGGACCAGTCCTAAGCCTGGGTAAAGTGTGAAGGAAGGCAATAAGGAAGACATTAGGTTAATATTTTTTTAACTTAATGCAGGTAGTAGTGAAATAATAACTGATTTTTTCAGAAAAATCGAAATATCTCTTGACATGTCAGAGATATCGATTTCGGGTTTTCACTGGATAATTCCTCTTTAAATTACCTTTCTAGCCATGTAATAAAAGCTGTGCCATTCCATTTGAAAAAACTGAACAAAACTTCAAAGAACTATTGTTGAATGTAACACCACCTCGCGGTTTCATTTATAAACTAAATAATTTATCTTCCAGATTATCGGATTGTTCCAGCAATTGCCTTTTAAATGAATCCAAATTGAGGAAAATCGGTTTAGGCAAACGGACATTAGACGACTTTTTATCTAAATAGGTAAAACTGCCCCCCACTTCTTTATTCGCAAAGTTACGACAAAATGTCATAAAACAAAGTTATAGGAGACAGTTTGCTAATTATAATTGAGAATTTTTCTTACTCGGTTAACACTTGAAAATACACAAAAAAAATGATTTTTAAAAATGATTAGCTCGTCACGCCCTCTTGCGGTCGTTTTAGAAGCTTAAAATATTTTTGGTGAATTTCTCATGATCATTTTTAGTACAATTTTTTTTTCTCCAAAGCTGTGGGATACATAGTTTTCAAGATACAGCCGCGATCCATCCTTAATGGGACACCTGGTATATATATATATATATATATATATATATATATATATATATATATATATATATATATATATATATATATATATGAGCATTGGGTAGTTGCCTGACCGGGAGGAAGCCCCACCCATCCCTTATATTGGAGGGCACATGTTTCGTCTGTTGGTGGTTAGACTCATCAGGGTACCGACATATGCTCTCTCGCCAAGGATAGGGAGTCACTCTCCACAATCAAACAACTCATATTTTCGCTGACTTCTCGTCGGATGGCATATACATGGAGTTTTTTGACTTCTGAGTTTCTTGACTTACTGCAGTAGTCAAGAGTTATACACCCCCGACCGTTGGGTTCCACAATCTCATCTGGAACGCACAACAACGTCTTCGAGTTGTTTGACCGAAAGCCGACGAGAAGTCGGCGAAAATATGAGTTGTTTGATTGTGGAGAGGGACTCCCTATTTTTGGCGAGAGAGCATATGTCGGTGCCCTGAGGAGTCTAACCACCAACAGTCGAAACATGTGCCCTCCAATGTAAGGGATGGGTGGTGCTTTCTCCCGGTCAAACAACTACCCAATACTCATTATGGCGGAGATGCAGGTTGTTGTGTGTTCCACATGAGATTGCGCAACCCACCGGTCGAGGATGTATAACTCTTGGACTACTGTTGTCTCATTGGACGCTGTCCAATGAAATCAAAAAACTCCATATATATATATATATATATATATATATATATATATATATATATATATATATATATATATATATATATTATATACATACATATATACATACATATATACAGTAACTAGATTTTCTTGATAATGGCTTCAAGGTGGAGGCCGATTTTCGTCGAGATTTTACAAATCTTAAACGCGGGTCTACCTCAGAACCTAGTAACTCTAACATTACTCTCTGCGAAAGCTTGTCTTGAGCGCGGAAGAATGTTTATACATTCACTGCAAGATAAAGGCTTCTTCAGCAAGCTTTCAACTCGCGCGGTCCTGAGTTCGGATTGGTTTGTGAACGTTTATCACTAACCAGTCTCCATTTCAGAATTGTCTTGGCCCATCTCTCATTACATCGCTTTGCTATATGGCCTTCCCATCTCAATTTCAAAACATTTACCTTTCCAATAGTGTTACATACTTTCGTTTGTTCTCTGATTCATTTGCAGAATTTTCGATTCCCTCTTTTTCCACAGTTCTTGCCACACTTGACACTTGTTCTTGTTAACAGGATGCATTGATTAAGTTTGTTCTTCATTTAACACGCCATTCCACCTCATGGGCGACATCACCCTTCATTCAAATTCTCTTCCCAAGATATAGATAGAATATATTTGGAGTAGATGTATATATTATGACGAACATTTGTATTAATGAGCCTTGAAAGAGGCTTAGTTTAGTAGTAGATCTATATTTTGTCTAGATCGTTGATGTCCTGTCCGGTTCCCTTAAGCCGCCATCATAGCCTCAGTAACTTCCATCATAACCACTTGACATGGCCTGCTCCTGATCATTTCTTTCACATACTTTGTGTTCAGCTCGAGCTCCGCTGATGACAAGACCAAAAACTGGTGCTTGGAAATAATTTCAACGCATCAATACAAATAAAATACAGATCATAACCTTGACTTGCAAGAAGAAAACAACGTCCTTAAACAACATGGGAATGAAAAAGCAGTAAAATATAATTACCTGGGTACTATTATTAATAATGGAGGAAACCAGGACGGCAAACTGAACAACAGGTTAAGAAAAGAAGGGAGATGTGCGGAGAAATGCAATAACTTAGCAGTGGCTTCTTTAATAATCACATTGGAATCTTCTGTATGAAACACTAAACAACAAATTTCTTTTTTAAACTTCTCGACGTACATTTCGTTAACCATGTTAAATTCATCCGGAGACGATTCAATTGAGTCGCAGATTGAATCGTCTACCTATCTTGATTGAATCTATCTCCTGATGATGCTAATATGGTTAGTTTGGTGTTTAGAGGTAAATCTTTTCGAGTTTAGAGGGATGGGAAAGGGCAAAAAGGAAGGCCGTGTAAAACATGGAATAAGGACATCAGAAAAACAGTTCAACGAAAAGGCAAAAAATCACAGGACATTTAGATCACAGAAAATTTAGCAAAAATTATAAATTTTGTATCAATCAATCAATCAATTGAAGTTAGACACAACTAAAGACCATATACAAATTCAAATAAATTATTATGACTTAAACGCATTCATAAGAAAAGGATGTCGATCAATTTTAGAAAGCATCCAATTGGTCATTTGTATCTTTGATTTTTCTTGTTTTTGTTTTATTAAATCTGTAAATAGAAGCAAAGTAAAGTTAATTGTGAAAGTTAGATATCAACATATCTAGTTCTAGAAAATATCTAAACCGGAGCGAAAAACGAAAGAGAAAGAGGGAGTCTGAAGAAAAAGATAAAAATGTACCTAAAATTAGTCAGTACTATAAGAATGATGACTTTATTGATGAAAAAGCGAGTGAACAGTGCTCCGAAAGTGAAGAATTGAACGAAACTAAATGCATCCAACACCAGTGTATATCCAGATCCAGAACAAACACAACAAGGTACAAGCAAAAATCAAAGTGAATCAAATTTTAGTGTGAACAATATTGCATCTTCACCATATATTACTGATAAGGGTAATTTTAAAGAACTAAATGATCATGTGAAACGGTTCGTGATCGAAAACGGACATTGTTAACCTTAGGATTCTTTCTTAAAAGACAGCGACAAAGGATATTTCCTAAAAAAACATTATTACATTGGTTCCTAGTCTGGCGCGAAACTTGAACGTACATGGCTATCCTATTTATTAATACTTCAGAAGGTGTATTGTGAACCATGTTGGTTATTCGCAAATCGGGCATCTAAAAAAATACAAAATGTTTGGATGGAAGGTTATAACGACTGAAAACATATTCTGGCCGCCATAGAAAGACACGAGACATCGAAAATTCTGGATTCTTGTCTTACGTATCAACAGTGGTGGCTACATGGAACACTAGATGAAGAGAAAGAGTCCATGATCAAGAAAGAAAAATCTTTTTGGCGCTAACTACTCTCTAGACTCATTGATGTTACTCTGACACTTTCAAGGTGTAATTTAGCCTTTTGTAGCCACAGAGAAAAAGGCAGATAGCAATGATCCAAGTTTCCGAGAAAACTTTTTGAGTATTGTTGAGTTATCAGCAAAATACGATCCGATTTTATAACAATTGTTAAGTAAACCAAAGGGCCAGATAAAATACTTAAGTTCAAAAATACAAAATGAGCTCATTTCTGTTCTGGTAAATATTGAACCCTACTAGATGAGCAGGACCTTATGATGCTATTTTTGCTTTAAAAGTTCGGTTTGTTGAAGTCCAAAAAGCGCAAACAAAAACAATTGTGTTCAATTGCATATCAGATGAAAGAAATGAAGCTATTTTACTCAAGAAGACGATCGAGAACTACATTTTTATTATGTTATTGTTTTTTCACTGCAAAATTCTACAAACTATCGATGCAGACTCTAAAACACTTCAGTCCATCGATCTTTCAAATTCCTTAAAACGTTTGAAAATATGCCTGGAAGAATTGGAAAGGTATAGACATGACTTTGAAAATTCAAAAAAGGAAGCAAAAAAGAATAGTGTAGCAGACAAATGGTCATCAACTCTAAATTTTCTAAAACTCGTCAGAGGGAGCTGAAATGCCATTTTGACGAGCTTTGCGAAGATGAGCATCTCCAAGATCCGAAAAGTTTGTTCAAAGTGAACATATTTTATAGATCAATTCTTTTATTGGAACCTTTGGTGTGATGCACTAAACTTGAAGAGCTTTACCACTAAACACCAAAACACTTTTTTGAACTGCTCGATGCACGTTTCGCTAACCATGTTAGCATCATCAGGAGATGATTTAATCTAATTCTAAAACTAAACTATGTACTATTTATATGAAAAACCCTACCTAACGAAGCATGTAAAAATTAGTTAGCGAAACGTGCGTCGAGCAGTTCAAAAAAGTGTTTTGGTGTTTAATGGTAAATCTCTTCAAGTTTAGTATACTTTATAGAGTATTGGACATCATTATTAATCAACTGAAATCGCATTTTTTTCCAATGAATGAAATTGTTTTCAATTTCAGTGTTTTGCAACCTGCCACTTTGTAAAATTTCTTTTTGAGAGCCACCTTCAGAGACAAAAGAACTTGCTTATTTATTAATAATAAAGAATCATTTTGTGTGGTGCAGCATCCTGAAGCTATGACTATAACTACTGCTGAAAGATCATTTTCGAAACTAAAATTAATAAAAACTTATTTAATAAACTCGATAGCACAAGACAGGCTACGTAACTTGACTATTCTGTCTATTGAAAATTCTATGGCTCGATCTTTAAATTTTGATGATGTAATTGATACTTTTGCGAAACAAAAAGCTCAGATAAAAGAATTTTATTAATACATATCATATTAATATTAAATTGTTACTTAATTAAAATGTCTGTAATACCTATGCTTTTGAAAATAAAATTTATTAGATATTTAACTAAAATGCACACAATATTAGTAATACTGTTGGGTGACTACTTTAAGTGATTTATTACATTTTATTTACAACGTGACGATTTTTACTGGGAGGGCCCCATCCTATGAATTTACCACGGGCTTCAGTTGGTATAGTTATGCCACTGACAACCATACTTTTTTCGATCTGGGATTCAACAGTTGTTTGTAGGGTGGCGAAAGTATATAAAAGATGGCGAAAGTATATAAATATTAGTATATAAATATTAGTTAGTAATACAAAATTAAAGTTTTGTATTAATTTTGATAACTATAACACATAGGTCAATAAGTCCCCGATCTGACATCTACTACTACTTCTTGCCTGTGTGTCAAGTTAACCCTGAGGCCCTTACTTTTGTTCTCTTGTTAGTCGATTGCAACTGTTTCGCGTCAGTCACAATCTAGGTTTTTTATGCGCCGTCCTTTTGGCGCAGTTAATACCATACGGTACTGGTCGAGATTAATCGACCGAAGTGAAAGGTGGTTACAGCTCCGGAAACGACCCGCAACGACCGAATCCAGTGGAAGTTTATTCGTAGATTGGATGGTTGGTTCACTGGTCATTGACGCTGGATTCCTTGAATGAACTGGTGTACTGTTCGGTTCTTATTCGTGTCTGTGGTCTTCTAGCGTATTCTTTTTTATTTTCTTGATGTTATTCTTTTTTGTTTTCTTGACGTTATTCTCTTTTTTGTTTTCTTGATGTTATTCTCTTTTTTGTTTTCTTGATGTAATACCGGTGTTAGTGGTTTTGTTCTGATGTTATTGGTAGCACGGAATGGAAAGACTGGATGTTGCTGCCAGTCCCAGTGCATCGCATCTTCACCGTCTTCGGGGCTGAGGCTTATTCACTTGGTTAGGTTTGAGGCCGCCGCGCTTCTGCGTGACGACTTCGGGGGTGCCCGCTCCCTACTTCAGTGCGGACTTCCGCTGCTGGAACCGTCCGACCATCCGGCCACCGCAGATCCACCCAATGCTTACAGTATTACACTGTTTATTCTTGGTTAGCGAGTCCGGGCAAGAAGGATTTTGTGTTGCTGCCGGTCCCGGTGCTTCGTTCTTCACCAACTTCGGGGCTAAAACTTATTCACTTGGTTAGGTTTGAAGTGTCGCTTAGCGGAAGCGACACTTCGGGGTTGTCCGCTCCCTTGGCCAGTTCTGTACGGCGGCGACCGAAACTACCAACCGACACTGTTATCTGGCCCCATGGTGACCAGACAAAACACGTCCGGTCACCTCAGAGTCTCGCTCCGAACTGATCTGACATCTAAATGGCGTCACTTACGAAAAATCCTTACCAGTGGTCAATTGTGACAACCTTATGTGGTTTCTGAGTTGTGCTTTCTGTGACACTACTTTTTTTATTTTCAAAAAAATGAAAAAAAAGGATTTTATGTATTAATTAAGCATTGCTTTTTGATGAAAAAAATACCGGTGAAGCAAAATAAGGGTAAGGGGTAATAAGGGGATAATAAGGGGATAATAAGGGGATAAACATTAGTTGGACTCTGCCCCAGAAAAATAAACCATAATTGATTGGTATGTTGAATTCAAACGTGGCGGTACAAGCACCGATGATGCTGAACGTTCTGGAGGTCCAATGCAGACAACATCAGATAAAATCATAAACTGATTTCGCAAAAGCATAATAAAGTTGCAGAAGATAGCTGATATCATGAAGATATCGAAAGGAAATGTTTACACCATTTTGGTTAAACATTTGGGAATATGTAAATTGATATCGAAATGGGGACCGCGTTTGCTCACAGCGGACCAAAAACAACACCATATTAATGATTCGGAAAAATGTTTTGAACTGTTTATATGAAATAAAAAGAATTTTTTCAGGCGATATGTGACAATGGATAAAACATAGATCCATCACAACACTCCGGACTCCAGTGAAAGCCTTCTAAAGCGATCAAAAACATAATCAACAGCAGACAAAGCCTCTGTATTTTGGGGTACACATGCGATATTGTGCATCGATCATTTCGCGAAAGATAAAACCATCAATTGGGAATACTACATAGTGTTATTGGTGCGTTTGAAGATCGCACTCGCAAAAAAGGCTCCAAATTAACAAAAAAACGCGAGGTTTCACCAAGACAATACACCGTGTCACAAATCATTAGGAATGACGGCTAAATTACATGAATTGCACTTTGAATTGCCTCTTTATGCACCGTATACTCCAGATTTGCCTCCCAGTGACTAATTCATGTTCTCATACCTCAAAAAAATACTCGCTGGAAAGAAATTCCGCTCCAATGAAGAGGTAATTGCTGAAGCTAAGGATATTTTGGAGGCAAAGAGAAATTGTTACATCAAAAAGGTATAGAAACGGTAGAAAATTACTGGAGTCATTGCATTGCTCTTCAAGGCGAATATATTAATAAATATAGTCAAAATTTGCAGAAAAAAGTGTGTTTTATAAGTCAGACCGGGGACATTAATCGACATTAATGGCTATATCATAGAAACTTTTTTAATAATCATAATCGAGAGTGTCATTTAAACTTCAGAATCAGCAAATTCAATTTAAAATATTGGTGAAAATTATATCTTGATTTTTCGATAAAAAAGTTGTAACTGTAATCAGAGATATTATGACAATTAATACCCGATAATGCGGAAAACTATTAGCGCGAATCTGTTGGGCACGGAAGAGAAAAAATATGTCTGTCGTCGACTGGAATCGGGATTTATCCGAGGTTTAGCTGATTTCCCAGGGGAGCGAGCGGGTGAATGCTATCGCACGGTCACACTTCAATGAACTCGGAAAGGCCCGTTCACATCATTTCCTGATGGATTACGCGGAGATTCACCGAGAAATCTTGATTGACGTACATCTATAATCGTCTTTCGGCCCTCGGTTTGTTAAATCCCCAGCCATATAGACTATTTGGTGGGCAAAAATCTATTTGTAGCTGATTGATTTGATAACTCTGACTGGACGTCCAGTTTTCTCTTCGTTAGAAATCATTTCTCATAGTTTATCTTGCTATTTCATATTTCCTAAAGCGGTTGACTTTAGTTTTGTGATACATTTACTAACCTCTATTCGGTTCTTTGAGAGAATTTACATTAATTCATTTCATTTACAATATTTCGAATGATATAAAACAAATAACGTTCAACAATAACAATTTTCGATAGGTATTTTAAACAAAGTTAAAATTTAATACATTTTCAATCTACAATTCAATCGCCATCATTATTGACAACCTTCCTCCATCATCAATTTTGAAGTAAAATATTCTTCCACTTCGGTTTTGATTACTGTCGCAGTAGGGATGGTTTTTCGCAAAGAATACGTTTCAGAGATGAATAGAAGATGGTGATCTGGTGGTGCAGTATCAGGAGAGTACGGTGGTTGAGGAAGTACTTTCAAGCCTAATTTTTTAGTATTTTTTTTTTGTTGGGCGATTCTGGCACAAAAACACTTTTTCGATTAATCAGTCCTAGACGTTTTTGAATTGAAACCATGTTTAATCTATTAAGCTAGGCAGAAGAATATTCATCACTGGGACAAGACAGTGACCTGACAAGCAAAATCATTAATCACAACTGTCCTGATGTCACCATCATCGACAAAGAACAGAAAACAGTTATGCTGGTAGATGTACCGGTTCCTAACGATGCTAACCCTTACCTGGTCTGGTGCCTTTTCTGTCATTACGCGACTTCAGTGTCTGTCAGACACCTACTTTTAACCTAAATTCTTCTGGAATTTCTCTTTTATTTTTTTTTTCATTGTCCCGACGTAGGTTATTTTTCTCCTCTTCAATTCTCTTACAAGCTCAACAGATGAAAAGTCGTTGTCGGCAGTGACATTTTCTATTTGAGTTTTTAATGCATTTTATAAGCTTCAGGTCAGACTCAGTTGGTATCAACATTTTTTTCTTCAGCAGTTAGCCCTTCGCCATCAGCACCTCTTTCGGTATATATATATATATATATATATATATATATATATATATATATATATATATATATATATATATATATATATATATATATATATGCATCATAAAAATAACTCGTTCGACCATCTGTCAGTGCCATTACTTTGATGCCATATTTGTTAGGTTTGTTGGGCATATACATCCTAAATTTACACCGGCCTCGAAAGTGGATAAGCATTTCATCATCGCAAGTGTACTCCCCTAAACAATACAGCTCTTTACAGTTGTTAAACTTACAAACTTGTTAAAAATGAAAGAGATGGCTGCAAAGGCATCAGCTTTTTTTCTTTCTGTTCTCGTAGTGTTATCATCAAACCGAAGAGTTTGAAGAAGTACTTCAAACCTTCTTTTAGCCATAGTTGCGCGGAAAATTGGCCGCCCTGTCTCGTCACTTTTGAAGAGGGACGACACGGCTTCACTATTTGATTTAAATATTGATGCTTGCTTTTATTGAAATGCTTTCATTTCAATAGTATCGGTATCTCTAAAACGATAACGGTTTTTTTGTGGCAATGACTCTGTTACACTCCGCATTTTTTGGCTTGTTCGTAGAATGATTTCATCCAACATGTTTTTATTTATGAGCAATAAGAAAATATCTTCAAGTTTAGGATTGTCCCCTAATAAACGCACTGGGTTCAGTGCGCCAGGAAGTTTTCTAACTATATTATGACTTAAAGTTCTCCTGTTCAGGGGAGGAGGAGTCTTGCTCATAATAAAGTTGACTTACTGGTTGTTGCTGTTGAGGAGGGGGAGGTGTACAACAACTTTCGCAACATCAGATCCGACAGAATCATTATCTGAAACGTCAGAGCCACTTTCAGGTGTCAAGGGGTTGAAAATCGGGATTTTCATCTGAATCATCAATTGAAAAGTACCCATCAGAAAGTTCATCGTCAAAAATTATATTTTCAAGTTCTGGATCATCGAAATGAACTCGTTTACTGGGCCCAGGTTCATCCTGGCTCCTATAAAAATTAAAATTTATTTATAAAATAAACATTACCAATAATAAAAGCCTACAAAAAGATTATACGAACCAAAAAAAAGTTGATGTGGTGAACTCTGTGGTTCCGTGTCTGGTGGACACCTAAATATATATCTCGTATGGAGCGTCCGTGTCTGTGAGATACTGTGAGTTTAAAATAATTGAATAAAAACCAATCAAAACAAAGGTAAAATGACCAAATAAGAGCACGGTGATACGTCTCAATAAGTAATGGAAAGGTACTGAGACGCTAGATCAGATTGGCCAAACACAATAATTAAAATTATCGTAGGTGTCTGTCAGACACTGAAGACCACCATATCAGCAATTATAATTAATAACCACCAGATGAAGTTTAAATGCAGCCTATTGTATAACCAAAATATTTTAATTTGTCTTTACGGAGTATCTGTAAACTTGAGATAGGGTCTTCAACAATACTCAGATCATAAATTCAGTGAAGTATTTGAGAGGTCACAAATGGAACTAGATACCCAAAAATGGAATTCAAGTTTGGGGTTCAGTTAATTTCAAAAGAAAAAAAAAGGCCAAAAAAATTGCTTGAGAAACAGACCAGTCCACGACTAACGGTAGCTCCAAGTACACACATGGATAAATCTAGTGAATACATATACAAATATAATCTCATTATTATATTAAATAAAGTTCCATTTGTAGTCTGGTCTCATTCAATCCTAGCTCGATAACATTCTAAGCGAAGCGTCTTATGGTGCGTTGTAAAAGGAGGTTAAGTGATTAATTGAGAAACAGACCATCTCGCGACTAAAGGAAGCTCAAAGTATTTAGGTGGATGACCTTTTTAATAGTATAATAATACTATATAGTCTTTCGCGATTATTCTCACCGTCAACTAACGATCAGAATGCACAAGATCCCAGATTATGTCTAACATTTTTATTACTATTTGCAGTTGAAGGATGTCCGCTACCAGGTTCATCTTCAATTGAGTCTCGGCTCTCGGCGAAAACGTGGACCCTTGATACAACACTGCTTCCATAAGCCCGTTAAACTTTCAAAAGTTTCCATCCCATTGTGCCCAAATCTAAAAGAAAAATCGATGGCGTATTGTTGCTAGAAATGGTTGATATACATTTTCAGAACCCACTAGAAAAAACTAGGAAAATTATTTCTACGGGCCATCAAGTGATGCCCTCTAAGATGCATTAGATGTTATCCTGCCTCCCCTCAAAAGAGGAACCAGATCGAACCCCAACTACTTTACGCCTCGCCATCATTACTTTATTTAGACACCTCGTATATATCTGACATTGCATCTTCAAAAAACCTTTTTCGTTTCCTTAACATATTTTTCCTCAAAAATGTCGTTCAAAGGTGCTACCATCTTTCATCTAAAGCTGAAAAAATCTTATTCAAAAGGAATTAAGTAATTTTCAGAACGATAAATGGTAAAATTAAACCAATATTGTACGAGCAAATAAACTTAAACTAAATCTTCCAAACATTTTTTTGTTGAGCAGTGTATACCGAAAAAAAAATAATACAAGACAAGATCCCCACGCAGCAAACAACCGCGAAAACTTCGGAATAAGTCAGACGCAATTTATATAATAAAATGCTCCGGCACAGCGACCAAATCAATTTCAATTAAATTCATGGCTTCGCTAATGGAAAGTGAAACCCAGAAAGATGGGACCAGTTAGTGGAAAGCGGGGTTGCAAATTGAGTTACGAGTCGCACAATGTCGCCGATATTTGTGCGGGCTTTACTCTCTTCAGTCAAGGGTAAACCAATGTGTAATTGATTTTCTACACACCGCGCCGAAACACTGTATCGATACTGTTTTCCGGCTGTTGAAGTAATGAAGAAAATCAAATAAACTGTGTTGAAAAAGTTTGGACGACTTTTAACAGAAAATACTGTAATGTAACTTTTCTTTTTTTAAATAAAAAACCAAGATTAATATCTAAATATCCACTATATTTAAAACTTGTACGTATGACAAGTGTTTCGACACACAGTGTCTTTTTCAAATACACACTAAATTAAACTAACAGTAAGAAAAGCAGTTACTACCTAAACTAATCTAATAAAACCATAAATGATGATAGTGGGAGTCCCGCGTCTCAATGTCTAGAGTAATATAAGTTTAACAAGGGTGAACCATTCAGGTCTACCTGATCATTAAGTAAAATAACCAAATTTTTTCTTTTATTAATTTCTAGGCTCTCTAAAAGATTTAGTTTTTTAGATTTATTTTCGTTATACTACATTTTGAAATTATCGTTGAAAGTGTGATTTTCTAACATTAAGTGATTGCCATAATGAGAATTATTCTGTTCTTTAATATAACTTCTTTTATGTTCATTAAGCCTGGTGGAAAAGGATCTTCCTGTTTGTCCAACATAGACTTTTGGACAAGAACCGCACTCAATTAAATAAACTCCTGATTTATGAAGTTTATTTGTTTGACTTTTATTGTTTTTTATTAAGCGTCCAATACTATGGTTTGTTCTGAATGCAATATTTATATCGCTTGTTTTTGACAAATGTTTAGAAATTAATTTGGTGACTTTTCCTGTGCATGTAATTGTTTTGTATGCGGTGTTCTTGACTTTATTGCCAGGATATATTAAATTAATGGTATTATTATAACATTTTTTATTAATTATTTTATTTATAATGTTTGGGTCATAACCGTTATTGACTGCGATCTGTTTGATGACATTCAATTCTTTGTTATAGTTATCTATTGACATTGGGGTATTTATTAATCTGTGTATGAATGAATTAAATGCTGCCATTTTTTGAGAATAAGGATGACAAGACTTGTTATGTATAACTAAATCTGTGTGAGATCTGAGTGCATTCAAAACAAACCATAGTCTTGGACGCTTAATAAAAAACAATAAAAGTCAAACAAATAAACTTCATAAATCAGGAGTTTATTTAATTGAGTGCGGTTCTTGTTCAAAAGTCTATGTTGGGCAAACAGGAAGATCCTTTTCCACCAGGCTTAATGGACATAAAAGAAGTTATATTAAAGAACAGAATAATTCTCATTATGCCAATGACTTAATGTTAGAAAATCACACTTTCAACGATATTTTCAATATGTTGCATAACGAAAATAAATCTAAAAAACTAAATCTTTTAGAGAGCCTAGAAACTAATAAAAGAAAAAATGTGAGTATTTTACTTAATGATCAGGTAGACTTGAATGATTCATCCTTGTTAAACTTATATTACTCTAGACATTGAGACGCGAGATTCCCACTATCATCATTTATGGTTTTATTCAATTAATTTAGGTAGTAACTGCTTTTCTTACTGTCAGTTTAATTTAGTGTGTATTTGAAAAAGACACTGGTGTCGAAACACTTGTCATACGTACAAGTTTTAAATATAGTGGAAATTTAAATATTAATCTTGGTTTATTATTTAAAATGAATTTCCATCAAGTATCGGCTACCTCAGTTAAATATATTTTCTTTTTTTGTTATCTAAATTACAGCTACGGCAGTCGTTCGCCGGAGGCAGTTGGGTTGGTGGGATGTCAATACGGGCACCACCCAGTTCTTCGGGTTCAAAAATTAAAATAAATAAACAATTATCACACAAAAAATAATCTGTGATGTCTACATCCACCTTACTTAACTAGATGTAATAAAGAGAAAGGTTCGACACTAAACAAACTTTCTTATAGTATAGATGCTTTTATTTAACGTTACTATATGATGGTAGGCAAATAGTGATTGAGTAATCAGTGAATAATATTACTGAAAATAGTAATATAATATCATAAAATAATATCTGGCCTTATCTTTGTGGTGCTGTTTACCTATCCATCCTCTGGATAGCCCAGTTACTACGATGGGCGATTACTAAATTGTTTGGGGTCTAGAATGTTTGGATTCCAAAACATTTAGGTCCTAAAATGTCTGAAGCCTACAATGACCGGGGTCTAAAACGTCCATAGTCTAGAATGCCCATAAACCAAGATGCCCATAGTCTACGACCGGGTCCTAAAACCCTCTACAAAGATACAAAAAAAGCCTGTGTAGGGCTTGACCAGCTAATTAACATACCTCTAATGGAGGGATTACTCAGCAAGGACTATCAGCGGTGTCGACTATAGATCTCTGTTGGTCTTGTTGGCGTGGAGACAAGTATTCAGCTCGAGGCGAGGTTTTCGGCTATATCGGTTTTCATCCCGGAGTATACAGGCGCGCTTTAAAGTATGATATGCGCAAAACAATACAATTTGAAGCGGCCGATATTTTTTAAACGCTACAGTGCAATATACGAAGTGTAAGGAAAATGCTTTTGTGTTTTTTTAACTCTTTATGAACCTAGACATCGTTAAGTCTGTTATATGTAAACTCACACTAATTATAAAATTTAACTGTCTACGTAAATATATTTAATAAGTCTGAGTATACAAAACTTTTGCGTGTTCTTGTTTTACGATTATGCTCAAACACTTAATTAAGCAGCACATTACGGTGTGTTAACTAACATTCTATCACGATATTTATAACAGATCACATAATGGTTTGATGGAGGCATTTGGGATATCTTGCTGGATAACTTTGTTGGGTACATAACAGGATGCATTAACCAACAATGTGCATAAGAAAATGGTGTAAGAAACACGTCTCAACATGTAAGCAGCCGTACTATGAATAAAAGTGCCGGTTTCATAAACGACGGTTTCCTAGGCAGTCTTTTGCTTGGAATCAAGTTTTGTTTACGTAAACACGTGTTACTAGCTTTGACATTGTAACTCCAAAAATGTACTAGTTGTTTACAAGTGTGATACATCATTCAAAAAGACATAAAACAGAATTTTTTTAAAGCTATTTGAATATCTGAGACTACTTAATTTTAAAAATGAAACATTCTAAAAACCACAATTTGATGTTGGCAGAATTTATTTTCCTAATTGAAACGATTACCAAGGATTAAGGAGTCCATTGTCAAAAATGGTCAATTTCCAATCATGGAAAAAGTAAAACAGAGGAGAACCGATAAAAGTAGGAAAAAAATAAAAACTAGGACTGAAATAGAAATAATCATTAAATAATAATAAAAATGATCATAAAACAATCATAATCATAAAATAATAATAAAAAAAATTATAAAATAACAATAACAACACAAAAATAATTATAATGTATTAAACTTGAAAAGATTTACCAACTAAACATAAACAAAGTCAGGTTTTTTAACCTCAAAATTGAATTATCTGCTGATGGTTAGTGAAACGTGCGTCGAGAAGTTTCAAAAAAGTGTTTTAGTAGTGAATTTTTTCGAGTTTACTGTTTCACCCTGGAAGTTTAAACAAATGTACTTACATTAGAAATGGTCTAGCCTGTTTTAATCTTCTGGGTTCCAAAAGATATTTTTCAACGGAATTTAAAGAAACCGGTCCGGCTTCCGGTTTTCAGTCGTGAAAGGAGAACCGCATCTCCATATTAGGAAACGTAAAACGCAACGCCAATATCGAGTCGGCTCGAAACAATTCAGAAATTCTAACCAAAACTCAAACCTCAAACCAAACCTAACCTAACCACTGGGCCATAAACGTTAAAGATTTTTTGAAAAAACTTTTATTATAAACTTTATTTATTTTAGGATTAATGAATATGCCCCTTCGCTGTGAACTTATACCAAAAAGTTTAATCAAATTCATTACTTGGAACAAGGTGCCGGCTGTAATTTCGCTAGTTAGTTAGAGTTGGAATGATAGTCCATATTTTGAAGATGATCTTTAAACTTTAAGGTCCGGGTATAGAATCAAATGCTGTTATCTGATTTAACTGCTGTCTTAGGTTTTTTAACTTTGAAAACAACTTTTTGTTCGACTGAAATAATTACCAAAATAAATATCGATTCTGACGCGATCTTTTGTTCAAAACCGATAATGTCGATGATGTAAATAAAAGAGATGCATGTTTCAAAAATAAGGAAAAAATTAACCATGGTGTAACTTTCCATTTGTGAGCTAGTAGTCTAAATGTGAAAATTTGGATATTTTCAAGAAAAATCGTAAATTGCAAGTGACTCGAACACCGTAACACTTTCTACTAAGGCATATTTGGCTTAATGCATTTCAGATTGCCTCTCCTATCACCTCCTAATGGCTTTGCACTGACCTTTATTACACCCTGTATAGTGCAAGGCATTTTTAGAGCACTCTCGTACAATTATAAATTGCGAAATATCGACTTTTTTTTGTTTGAAGGATTATGTTTTATTATTGCAAAATAATAATGAGGATATTACATCAAAAATAACAAAGGAAACTGGATATTATTCCGTTTTGTCCACTCGACAAGCCCCAGAACACACGATCCAAAATCCGCATGCAGTATCGTAGCGTAAATTTTTGAAGTGGCTAAAAACATAATACCTCAAAAGGGCCCGTCAGTATCATAATAGAGTCGCTGTTTCATAATAGGCTTTAGCAAAACTGCTTACCCAAGCGGATCCGCGTTAATGGTCTGATTAAGAGATTGCAGGAAGACTAATGGACGTTCGTCTCCCCTTGTCGGTTTTAAAATCTCTCCGTCCTATGGCAGTTAATATTTTCTATCGAAAGCCGTTTCGTCTGACATCTGATACAGGGCATATATGATTATCTTCATTTTATGCAGTTTAAATTCATTGTAATAGGTGTTAAACTAATATTGTTTTTACAGGGTAGCGTAAAAGTATTTGTCCCCACTTAAAATTTAAAAAATATAGGTACAACTACAGTTTTACATTTATTTTTATACTTAAAAATAAATCCCCACGTAAAATTTAAAGAATACAGGTATAACTACAGTTTTATATTTATTTTTATACTTAAAAATAAATACCCACGTAAAATTTAAATAATACAGGTATAACTACAGTTTTACATTTATTTTTATACTTTTTATAATAATAATTTTTTTAAATAATATAACACAAGTCTACAGAAAAAAAAACAAAAACTATTTTTAGCCTTGCTATTACTGTGAATTTTCATTCTTAAGAATACACAATTTAAGAATTAAATCATAAGTGTATCAGATTGGCTCTAGTTTTTGTTACTGAATTATTTCTAGAAGTCTTAATAATATTGAAATTTTTAACCCTAGTCACAAATTAGAACGCGATTAATGCGCACTGGTTTCGTGCATCTGCGCATCACGCGGCTGTCCACGTGTCTTTAGTTTTCCTTATGCCCCCACCCCCTGTAACAGACCTAAGTATTCAGTTTTTTGACAAGGTTGATGGACGCACAACGTGCGTTTTATTTGCGGTAAGTTGCGGTTAAGTGCGGTAAGTTATTGGCGCATTATATTTGAAATTTAATTTATATTTTGTTTATTGATTTTTACAAAAAAAATTGTCCATGGAATGGTGTGTTCCTCGCGAAGAAAATGCCCGTTATCAACCTTGATGTATTTTGCTACATCTTTGGTGTGTATGCAAAAGTAAAACAGAGACAAAATATTACGGACTTTGTCTTATACCGCTAATTTCAGACTACAAATTGAAAAACAGGATAATTCATAGGTTCCTTAAAAGGTTTGTAAATCTTGAGTTGAGTGTTTGAGCTTGTGGAAGAAACAAGTTCGCTCAGGTTTAAATTTCGGTATTACTTTGATCTGAAGGGAGCCCAAAATAATTCCGATGATTGCTGCTTTTACGTAGTAGACGTCAAAGGCTTCAATCGGCATAAAAACTTGCAATATCCAGATTTAAAATCAAGCAACAAAAGACTTCCTCCGACTATGTACGCCTCATAGCTGGTATATGTCGCCGTCAGAAACAACAGCGTTTTCAGATTCGTTTGTTGTTTGGTTGTTTCATCCAATCTATAAGTATAAGTGGAAGTGAATATGTAGGAGACTCGTCAGCGTCACATTTGTTTTCTGAAAATAAACTTAATACGAAATCTGAATTTATCAAAACAGACATCGGAACTGTTAGCGTCAAGGCTAAAGGAAAATAATTTATTGCAGCCAGAAGTATTAATAATAGCTTATAGAACTAGGGAAAACAATATTTTACCGTATTTTAGTGAGGACGAAGAGGTTGTAAATTGTAGAAGATTCCAAAGTTACTTCTAGACATGGGTTTATCTGAATATAAACCTACAGACTGGAGGCTCTTTATAGATAGCTGGAAAAGAAATTTAAAATGTGTTTTATTTGCATAATGGAAACCGTAATATCATCATCAGCATCATCAGCCCATGTCGATCCACTGCAGGATGGAGGCCTCGTCAGCAAGCTTCCAACTTTCACGGTTCTGGGCTTTCCTCTGCCACTCTAGTCCAATATACTTAACGATGTCATCAATCCATCGTGCTTTCGGTCTTCTTCGCGGACGTTTGCGATCAAGCGGTATCCACTCCAGGATTGCCTTGGTCCATCTGTCATCCCATCGCCTCGCTAGATGGCCTGTTTCAATTGCTTTACTCTTCCAATGATGTCACAGACTTTCGTTTGTTCCCTGATCCATGCGTAGGACTTTCTGCCTCGTCTTGTAATGCCAAGCGTACATCTTTCCATTCCCCTCGGTGGTACCCGAAGTTTTTGAATTTATTGCGATGTGAGTGTCCAGGTTTTCCTTCCGTATGTCATAACGGGTAGAAGGCACTGATCTAAGACTTTTTTTTTTCAGGCAAAGTGGGAGTATAATCTTAAATACAATGTTGAGCCATCCAAATGCCTGCCAGCCACATTTAACACGCCGTTCCACCTCCCGACCTGTATTCCCCTTCATTAAAATCTTCTGCCCAAGATATATAAAGCTTTTCACAATCTTCAAATCCCTTCCTAAAACTGAAATTCTTTTGTCCTTTTGTCCTGCGAAGTTATTGAACATAACCTAACTCATTTTCAGGTTTATTTTCAAGCCAAATGGTTCACCAGCCCTTTGCAGTTCTTCTATGCGTTTTTGCAGCTCCCCTGGGTCTTGTGAAAGGAGAACGATATCATCTGCAAATCTAATATGGTTTAAGTTTACACCATTGATCTTTACATCATCCTGTTCCCAATCCAGTTTACGGAATACTTCTTCAAGACCAGCCGAGAAAAGAATAGGCGATATTGGGTCACCCTGCCATACACCTACATTAATTCCCACTTCAAGATCATCAAAGGTGAATTGTGGCTGTAGCTCCGTCATATATCGATCCTTATAGGTTTACATATGCTTTATCTACCCCTTGGCTAAGCAGTGCATCCATTATTGCATGCTTTAAGATGGAGTCAAATGCTTTTTCGTCGATAAAAGCCAAGCACAGTGGTATGGTATATTTGTTGTGCCTTTCTATGGCCTACTGTACAACCTGGATGTGATCCATTGTACTGAATTCACTTCTGAATCCTGCTTGTTCTTTTGGTTGTGGGTTATTCAGTTTTTTTAATACTCTTTTAGAAATTATCTTAGTGAAAACTTTGTACATTAAATATAGGAGGCTTATTGGACGGACGGAGAAGAATTAAAGGAAAACAACCATCCGACCGCTGGAATCGAACCACCAACTACCGCGTCAATGCGGTCCCTGATTGCAGGATGATTTTATGAGAAAAATCATTTGTTTGTTCTTTGATCCAATTGACAAATGAAAGACGTTTTGAATGATCCAGTGACTTTAGTTCCTGTATATTATTTGAACCCTATATGCCTTCAGAGCTAAATCCTTTCATAAAATACGCCATGTTGTGGATTTAGTGAGTCCAAATTGTTGCGAGTGTTGTGAACGGCCATCACGATAATGTACTGTTCTGTTTTTATCTTCCACCTAACCACTTTCTTGAAATTTTTGAACTATTTGAATATATATATATATATATATATATATATATATATATATATATATATATATATATATATATATATAGATTTATATATATATATATATATATATATATATATATATATATATATATATATATATATATATATATATATTTACACAGCACAGTTTATCTGTCGCGGCCGTTTACAACAGGGTGGCAGAGCTGCATGTGATTGCAGCCACCATTCGACATGGCCGATTTATATGGTCATGGCTTTATCCATCCTCCAATCGTTCAACCTCAGCCCAGCTGATGACGGCTTAAGGCCAGAAACCGGTCCCCGGAGACGTTGGCTGGCGCTTTGGATGGCGGATGGGGGAGCGACAAAGCACCAACATAGAGCGCAGGTGTATTATCTTTGTTTTCATAATATATATATATATATATATATATATATATATATATATATATATATATATATATATATATATATATATATATATATACCAAGTGTCCCATTAAGGATGGATCGCGGCCGTATCTTGAAAACTATTTATCCCACAGCTTTGCGGAAAAAAATATTATACTAAAACTGACTGTGAGAAATTCATCAAAAATATTTTAAGCTTCTAAAACGACCGCAAGAGGGCGTGACGAGCTAAACATTTTTAAAAATCTTTTTTTATGTGTATTTTCAAGTGTTAACCGAGTAAGAAAAATTCTCAGTTATAATTAGCAAACTGTCTCCTACAACTTTGTTTCATGACATTTTGTCGTAACTTCGCGAATAAAGAATTGAGGGGAGTTTTACCTATTTAGATAAAAAGTCGTCTAATGTCCGTTTGCCTAAACCGATTTTCCTCAATTTGGATTCATTTAAAAGGCAATTGCTGGGACAATCAGATAATCTGGGAAATAAGTTATTTAGTTTATAAATGAAACCGCGAGGTGGCGTAACATTCAACAATAGTTTTTTTGAAGTTTTGTTCAGTTTTATATATATATATATATATATATATATATATATATATATATATATATATATATATATATATATATATATATATATATATATATATATATATATAAATTACTAGGTTCTTGGGTGCAACCGCATATTAGATTTGTAAAATCTCTATTACCAAGCGAATGTAGTTGATTTGCTCCGAGGCCTCAATCTGCCTACTCTCCAGGGTTCATAACTAGAAAAAGTGAACCCTGGGGAGTAAGCAGATTGTGGCCGAATTTAAAAATGCGAATTTTACAAATTTCAAATGCGATTCTACCCGAGAACCCAGGAATTGAACGAACATCACAAGACAGTCACGAACCTCGCGATAGTAAGCACCGAAGATGCCAAATGATATTTTGGGGAAACGTCTGCAAGCTCCCGACAGGGACCAACTCGATAACCGGATGTACTCCCGGAAAAAACCCATGTAAAATAAAGAAATGGAAAAATCATGGTACACATTTTTATTAGCACAAAGTTTATCTAATCTAAGTATTACTAAGGACAGTGCAAATCGTAATTTTCGTTATAATATAAATCTTGCAGTATACTTTTTTACAAAGAAACAATCATGAAATCAATAAGTAGAAAAACAAACAATTACAACCAAAAATAGTAAAATTCGTTTCATGATATGTGCTTACAATTACACAAACAACATAAAGACGAAATATCATATTCAAAAGTCTAATTCTGCTATCCATTCAAGACATGTTGGCGCATCTCCCACGCACTCAGTTTTATCTCCTTCATATGCTCATCTTTTACACTCATCGACTATGTGTCGGATGATCTGGTGTTTGGAGCAGCACAGTCGCAGATTGAGCTAAATATTTTGTCTCATTTATGCAGGTTGTACCATATGCACATACTCCATTACCCTTTCTGATCCTATTTAGAATTTTCCACGTGTGCTTTGGAACATTGAAGCCTTGTGGTTTTTCTTCAATGACATCAGTTATTTCGTTTGGGGCATTTTCAGTTCAAAGATTGTGTCATTTAAAATGAACATTAAAATTTTGCTCCTTCAATTGTTGGGACAATCGTAACGGTGGAATTCTAGAACCGTAGTCTGTTCAGAGCTAAAACTGGGACATCGTCATTCAATTATTTTGTATGCTCTTTCATTAAGGCGTCTTAGCTGCGTAATTCAGGGAGAGCTATATGATTAAGTGTGGGTAGCCACTACAAAAGGGTACTAAGACAGTCAGTAATAGTTCTCAATTCTATATTCAGCTGTGTGTCTACCATCCCGGCATGAGGGCTATTCATCCAGGGGGGTACAACATTCAGCTGCTGAGAAAACCAGGCTAAGATCAAGAATGCGGAGCGTGTCAGCAGAAGTACCCCAAGAAATGTCACAGAGCCTCTGAATAATGTTGGTCCGTGTCCTCACTTACTTTTTGTGAGGTGCTCGCTAGGTGCTTTTTGAAGGACAAGGTAGGTACTATATCCCCAAACTGATTTAATCAGTCTTTAGAAAGCATGTTCAGAAAACTTGGGAGGATCGGAAAGGAGTTGAGAAGATACATTGATGATGATAATTTATTAATACAATTTAATAACAGTAACAAGACAATGTGTTGCTAGGCGCCATCTGACATATACATCTTAAAGTCTGATACTATTGACTATATACTTAATCAGATCTCAGTTTTCTCATACGGGCGCTATTTGTGTTGTTTAGTACCTTGAAAATTTCACCTCAGTCAAAAAATGGAATTATCTCGTGAGAATTTTCGTGCGATGATTTACTATGACTTTTGACGTGGATTATCTCAACAACAGTGCATCGATCAACTAACTTCGACTTTTGATGATGAAGCACCATCTAAAACCACTGTATATCACTGGTTTAGTGAATTCGTGTCCGAATCGTGGACGTCGTTCGTTCACGGACGAATTTAAAGAATAATTCATTTTAAATAAATAAGCAAAAATTAATATCTAAAAATTTCCACTATATTTAAAATTATGATAATTGTTGAATTAAATTCTTAAATTATGAAAATTATGACAATTGTATGACAATTGTTTCGACAAATAGTGCCTTTTTCAAATACAAACTATATTTGAATTTGAAAGTATAGTTTGTATTTGAAAAAGGCGCTGTGTGTCGAAACAATTGTCATACATACAATTTTAAATACAGTGGAAATTTTTAGATATTAATCTTTGCTTATGAATTCGAAGAAGCTCATCCAAAATCGGTTGTTGTGTCAGTAAACATCGATATTGTGCGCTAACTAATAAAGCAAGATCGTCATGTGACATACCCTGATATGAGATATCCTTGGGCATTAGTACGATAAGCATATACAAGATTTTACATGAACATTTAGCCGTGAAAAATATTGGTGTGTGTGGGATTCCGCATCATTTAACAATCGCTAAAAAAAAGTCGTGTCGATTTGTGCAAAAAAAAATGCCCGTGATCTGGGGGACCAGATTTTTGTGCAAAATTCGATCCAGATAACTTTTCGATATATTCAACTGTTAAGATCGACGACGAACTGAGGTTCTGGGATTGTCGCCAACATGATCACGTACTCTAGCGATATTTTAATTGGATCGAGTACAACGTGGACGCACTTGCACCTTTAAACCAACAGTCGATCCGAATTGCGAATTGCGTTATCATTTCGGACATGATTATTTCCAAAAATTAAACGAAGTTTACGGATTGTTTTCTTTTTCCAAAACGGGTATTTTCGTTATAAGTTTGCAGAATTCTGAAACATTTTTCCGTCGAAAAAGGATCCATAATTAAATTGCCGAGTATAAAATTTCTAGGTTAGATCATAGAAAAACGGCGCGAAATTTAAATCCCAAAGTACTTATTGGGGCATCCTTCATACGAGGTGTCCAATATTGTAAAAATATTTTTTGTTGAGTTCGATATTTAAGCTGTTTTATACGTAAAATGACATGCTAATTCCAAAACTTTATTTCGTTTTTTCCTATCACGTCAAGTTTTTTTCTTTAGAGTTGTGCATCCGACTAAGCTTGGCAAATTACAGAAGTCACTACTGCTCTCCTACCGGCGAACCTTCTTCGACTTAGGAGTGGGGGTGTGAGTGACGTTGCGGCATCCAAAACTAGTTCAGTCAGTTACGCATGAGATGCTAAAGTATGCGGGTCTGTGTCGCTCTGATATAGTGAAGTCAAAGTATACATACACAACTACGGTGAAGGTGACCAAATCATGGGCCTAGTTTACCGTTAGCTATGCGCCCTGTGCCTCATTCAGCTGAAATTCCAGTCCCAGTTTTTCAAGAATTACCTTCTTTAGAAATACAAGAATGTGAATCAAGTGAAGGTCGAAGTGACTCCACCGACGAAGAATTCAAAGTTTCCAATGATTCTGTTCGTAAAGGATTCAATCAATATGTATTAAACGATTTAGCACGAGATTTGGGACTATCCAAAAAAGCATCGGAATTATTAGCATCAAGACTGAACGAAAGAAATTTGCTTTATAATGGAGCTAAAGTCACTTACTATCGATCCAGAGAAAGTGAATTTAGGCAGTACTTCGGAAATAATGACGGATTTGTATATTGCCATAATGTAGAAGGTTTAATGAAAGAATTGGCCATTTCTAACTATAACGCAACTGAATGGCGATTGTTTATAGATAGCTCAAAGCGTAGCTTGAAGTGTGTTCTCCTACATAATGGAAATTTATACGGTTCAGTCCCAATAGGCCATTCAGTTTCTTTGCGTGAAGAATATGGCGACATAAAGAAAGTCATTGACTTCTTGCAATATAACATGCACCAATGGATCATCTGTGTTGACATTAAAATGGTCTGTTTCCTTCTTGGCCAGCAACGCGGGTATACCAAGTATCCCTGTTTTTTGTGCATGTGGGACAGCAGAGCTCGTGAGAAGCATTGGGTGCAATCGAACTGGCCGCCAAGATCTGACCTAAGACTTGGTGATCCAAACATTTTAAATCAGCCACTTTTCGACAGAAAAAACATTGTATTTCCGCCTTTGCTTATAAAACTGGGTCTCATGAAGCAATTTGTTAAGGCTTTGTCAATTGAATAAGACTGCTTTAGGTATATCATTTCGGTATTCCCTAGCCGGTCATATGAAAAGATAAAGGCTGGCGTGTTTGATGGTCCACAGATTCGGCAACTCGTTAAAGATGAAAATTTCACTGAAACAATGACCGAACTTGAAAGAAATTCTTGGTTGGCTTTTAAAAATATTGTTAAAGACTTTCTTAGAAATACACGACTCCCGAATTATATTGAAATTGTTCAACAACTCTTGAAGAGCTTTAAAAAGTTTGGTTGCAACATGAGCATTAAACTGCATTTCTTACATAGTAATCTTGCTAACTTCCCAGAAAATCTTGGTACTGTTAGTGATGAACAGGGCGAGCGATTCCACCAAGATCTAAAGGTTATGGAAGCGCGGTATCAAGGTAGATGGGATGTCAGTAATCATACTGACATCCCATCTACCTTACAGTAGTCAGCCATCAGGCTGACTACTGTTGGAGCATCAAGCGAGAATGACCACAAACTGAACACTCCAGGAAAAGCTATAAGAAGAAATGTTTACCATAATATCTTTTATTTATTTTTTATATAAACACAATTTAACTTTTAATAATATGTTAACCTCTGTATGAATAAAATATTCTAATCTATTTGGTCAGATCTCACCCTATTTCCTTTCGTATGTACACTTTTAACGTAAAATGAGGGCTATGGTGTAGCTTAAGAACTTGACGTGATAGAGAAAAACTGTGAATTTTTTCAATTCAGAGATGAAAAATTAGTCAAAAACAAGTCACAAATCCAAGTCAACAAAATTGCTGTTCCCCAGTGTAATTAATATAAGTCGATTTAAGGAATAATAATTTTATTATTATAACATTATAGTATAGTATTATAACAATAACACTGTCGAGATGAAGGTCTTCGCGGCGCTGGTATTCTTGAATGCATGATCGAAAATGTTCTATCACCCTGCCTCACAAATCGGTTTCTTTTATTTCTTTGCACAATTTGAATTTTATAGGGACGAAGACGAAGATCTTTTTTAATGTGTTTTTTTTATGTGTACCTGTACAGATTGTGGTAGATTATCTCTAATACTCACGCACACGTTCAATGTTGTTTGTATTTCTGTTTGAACTTGGACAACTCGTAGGCGGTAAATTTAGAGTTGATCCTGTATTTTCAAACTTTTTTATTCATTTCTTTGTTAAATTAACACTCGGTGCCTCGTTTAAGAGGTACACCTAGTATGACACTTTGAAAAAAATCGATTTTCTTTTTTTTTGAATATTTCGATAGTATATACCTCCAAAAATAACATACTAATTTCAAGTGCGGATCTCTAATAGTTTTGGAACTATAGCCTTCTAAAGAGTAGCTGCTCATCGCAGCATGCAGTACGTGAGTTACTGTTCGAGCTCTATCGGCCGGAACGGTTATCGTACCGAACGTATCGTCGGGTATTGTTCGGAAGTCCATAGGGTAAAGGAAATGTTTAGTCGCTCGATTGATAATTGCGGCGTGAAATATACGCTGAATATTGGCGATGGTGATAGTGCGACAGATAAAGGATTAATTGATTTGAATCCATATGATATTTCTGTAAAAATTTTCCTAGAAGAATTCCTAGATAAATGTTTATTGTGAGAGGTCGTTTAGTGTCGATTATGTCGCTGACAGAGATCAAACGAGGGTACGAGTAGCAGAGCATCGCCAACGGGCCACCACGAAAGACGGTCGATCAGCTCGAAGGAGAGCTTCAACAGCCCAACAGGCGGTTTTCGAAGAAAAGGAAAGTTAATTGTATGGGCCTGGAATAGTAGATTAGCTCTATCGATTTAAAACAATGAAATCAATAATTTTATCGCGTTTTTAATTAAAATAATTTAAACGCGTTTTTTTCAAAACTATATTTTTCAAATTTGCTGCAGTTCTCACTCGATTACAAATAATCCGATCGAATTAATTTTTCTTCCAGCATATTTTGCATTTGTTTTTCCACACAATGACCCTCCAGTTTTTCGATTGAATAAAAAATGTAATTTTGCCATGCCAAAAATTATCAGATTTTTGAGCGAAAATTTAAATTATTTTAAAATTTAAACCATTTTGTTAAATTTCAAATTTTTTACAATCCTGGGTCATTGTATGGGCAATACCTTTTAGTTTAATAAACTTTTTTTTTTAATTATCGTAGGTGCTGTGAAGGCCGCAATCACTCCAGTAGTGGGGAACTTTTTCTTTTAAAGACTTGGAAGATGGCTTGGAATTGGCGAGTAACTTGCTGAAAATCAAATTTTTTCAATAAAAAAAATTACTTTGTATATATTATTTTCGTACAGATATATTCTCCAAATTTTGCAACTAATTTTCTCCGAATCAAGCTTTGATGTTAAGTTAACACGACCAGCGCGTTCTGCGCAAACAAGTAATTAGGAGCAAACAAGTAATTAAATACAAATGACAGTTCTGGGCACCTGGTAAAATTTAATTAAATGTCAATAATATTATTCTAGTTCTCGTAATATACCACTGGAGTGTTTTTTTTTTCTATATACATAGCGATTAAGAAGAACAGCAATCAAAACCAAAAACTGCCTATGCGTTAGATATTTTTAAATGCTCAACTTGGTTTTTTCCTCTTTTACAACATCGATCGTCCACAACAAGTGTGTAAAACATCTTATAAATTGATTAAACGCCTATTAGGGCGTTTTGCGCCACTTTTTATCCTCTTAAAGGCATAATAATAGCACACGGTCCCTGGATATTCGAGAGCCGAGCTGGATCCAGGCCGGATCGCTAAGCAACCGTATCAGCGCGTCTGGCAGCGGGGCTTTTTGGATTTGTGCCTCGGATTCAAACGCAATAAAGAAGATTTTCTTGTCGAGAGCCGGATCGAGGGCTCTCGTGACTCATACATTTCTTGTTTTCAGATTTATGAACTGTGCCGATGTTCCTATACAACGCGGAGGATTTGTAGTCGAGACTGAACTGACTCAATTAGCAATCATGTATGCAATAATAGCATTTAATACTACTAAATACATCCTAATTTCTTCTAAATAAATATACATATAATATAAGTGCTATGATGGATTTAGTAACGTTATTATTATTAACTATATATATATATATATATATATATATATATATATATATATATATATATATATATATATATATATATATATATATATATATATATATATATATATATATGTCTGCGATGAACAGATTCTGAATCTAAACTGTACAATAAACTGTAAAAAACTGTACAATAAAAATCTCGTCTGTACATTTGTGGATTTCAAAAAAGCATACGATTCTATTGACCGCGAATCTTTATTCCGAATCTTGAAAGAACAAGGACTAGATCTCAAAACGCTGGCAATAATTAAAACAACATTAACTAACACAAGGTCAAAAGTTAAATTCATGGGTGACATCTCAGAGCTCTTCGAAATTTAAACTGGAGTGAGACAAGGGAATGGACTCTCGCCGCTCTTATTTAACTGTGTTCTAGAAAAAGTAATACAGGAGTGGCGTGAAAAAAAGTCGGCCCTGAATATTGACCAGCCCATTAAACTGGACAGAACCAACATCAAAATTGATTGTCTGGCGTTTGCTGATGATCTAGCAATTTTGGCTCAATATATTAACGGCACCAAAAACAGATTCAAATCCTAAAAGAAACAGCAGAAACGGTAGGACTGCAAATTTCCTTTGAAAAGACACAATACATGACCTGCAACACACTAAGAACACCATTTCTAAAAACAAAATATTGTAACATCAGACGAATTTCTCAATTTAAATATTTTGGTGAAATAATCATGGAAAATGGGTTGGAAAACGCGGCCAATAAGGGTAGATGTCAAAAAATGGAAACGGCATTGAGACTTACACAAAATATTTACAATAAAAAATGCCTATCTAAAATAACAAAACTGAGACATTACAACACAGTTATTAAGCCAGAATGTCTATATGGGGCAGAAACGCTCATTTTGAATAGAAAGAGAGAAATCCAGGACATTGATAAGAAGGAAAGAAAAATATTAGGCCCCGAACTAATAAATACCACAACATACCGACTACGAGAAATAAAAATTAAATTTAAAAATTAAAAGTAAAGTAAAGTAAAGTGTTTGGGTTAGAGGCGCATCAGCAACTAGGCTATTTAGCGACTGGACCTACAGCTTCCGACAAACTGGACCTACATCAGCTTCCGACAAACCCAGGCCAGCACCCCCCTCGGGCTATAAACCCTTGGTTATGTGCCTCTACCCATAAGTCTATCAGGAAACCTACCGACTGGCGAGTGACCTACGTAGAACACTTCTCAGAAGGCATCCGGCCTTACCCAGCCGCCTTTAACTGGCGTGACTGACGGGTAATTCGTAGTCGGATTTTACACTCTTGTCTAGAAACAATCACAAACATTTAGGAAAAATAAACGGACAGAAGAAAGAAAAATAACCATCCGAGCGCTGGAATCGAACCAGCTACCGCTCCAGCGCGGATTCGGCAAGGCAGACGCTCTTACCGCCGCACCAACGCGACCGGCTTTAAAAATTAATTGTTTATTTAAATATTGGTATGTTTTTAAATGTAAGTTTGTGTTTTTTATAAAAGTTATATGTATTGTAGAATTATTCTGAGGATGGTTCTTTGTTTGAACCGAAGCGTTAATAAAAAAAAAATTAAAAATTATAAATTAAAAATTAATTACTGACCGAAAAACCCAATAAATAAATAAATATATATATATATATATATATATATATATATATATATATATATATATATATATATATATATATATATATAAACGAAAAGTCCTCGATCAGTGCGTCCTGTTTGTTATCGCATACGGAAGATACTTACAACGCAATCAATCCAAAAACTTGGGGTAGGACAGAGGGAAATGGAAAGATGTATGCTTGGCATTACAAGGCGAGACAAAAAACCTTGCACATGGATCAAGCAACAAACAAAAGTTTGTGATATCATTGGAAGAGTAAAATAATTGAAATAGACATAGACAGGCCATATAGCGAGACCATGACGTTTGATCGCAAATGTCCGTGAAGAAGACTGAAAGCGGGACGGACTGATAATATAGTTAAGTATATTGGATCCGAATGGCAGTAGAAAGCAAAAAGCCCAGGACCGTGAAAGTCATCCAGAAGAGGCTCCTCTTGCATGGATTGACACGGGTTGTTGATGAAAAAAAATGGTCCATCTAAAATAGTATTAATAGAAGCAGAGTCAAGAATATTTCGTAAGATAAACAATATACTAAGCGAGAAAAAAATTACTGTCTAAAAAGTGCAAAAATCCCATTTTAAATGAATGGGTAAAGTATCGTCATTTAGGCAGGGTTAAACGGCATCGGAATATAGATTATTATTAGGTACATATAGACCTAGTTGGATCACGCAAAGCATTGTGACTCATTTTTGAGTGTTCCTTCTGATCTTCCACACCTCTCTCATCCTTTCCACTCTGATTTTCTTTCTCTCCTTCATCCACCTGTGAAATTTCGCTATCTTGTTTCTGCACGTGCTTCTGTCGCCAATCTCTTTTGGATCTATTTCTGCTTTACACAGATCAGTTTTGACTTGTGTGATCCATGGTACTGTTGACTTGACCCCTTGCGTTGTGTGTGTGTGTTTTTATATATGGATATGAGGCGTTCCACGCAAAATCGGGCGGTTTGAAACATTTTTGATTTTTTCAAATTTTTAGATATTTTTTGTAGCCCATTAAAAAACCTTTTAAGTCAATTTTCAATTTGTTTTGATAATCCATTCAAAATATCTGTTTTTTTTTAAATCGCTTTTCTTCGGTGTTTTGCCCATAACGTCTAGAAAAATGGTTAAACCGTTTTTTTTTCAAAATTTTTGTTTTTTTTGTACATTTTAGAAAAAAAAACAAAAATAATATTCAAACTGTTTTAGTTTGAATTCGGTCGAATTTTTAGTTTGAACTTTATCATTTTTTTCATCATCACTTCATCATTCACTCCATCATCATCATCATCATCAGCCCGTATCGATCCACTGCAGGATGAAGGCCTCTTCAGCATGCTTCCAACCTTCACGGTCCTGGGCTTTCCTCTGCCACTCGGGTCCAATATACTTAACGATGTCATCAGTCCATCGTGCTTTCGGTCTTCTTCGCGGACGTTTGCGATCAAGCGGTATCCACTCCAGGATTGCCTTGGTCCATCTGTCGTCCCATCGCCTCGCTATATGACCTGCCCATCTCCATTTCAACTGTTTTACTCTTCCAATGATGTCACAGACTTTTGTTTGTTCCCTGATCCATGCGCAGGACTTTCTGTCTCGTCTTGTAATGCCAAGCATACATCTTTCCATTCCCCTCTGTGCCACCCGAAGTTTTTGAATTGATTGCGATGTGAGTGTCCAGGTTTCACTTCCGTATGTCATAACGGGTAGAACGCACTGATCGAATACTTTTCTTTTCAGGCAAAGTGGGAGTCTGCTCTTAAACACTATGTTGAGCCTACCAAATGCCTGCCAGCCACATTTAACACGCCGTTCCACCTCCCGGGCGGTATTCCCCTCCATGGAAATCCTCTGCCCAAGATATACAAAGCTGTCCACAATCTCTAAATCCCTTCCTAAAACTGAAATTCTTCTGTCCTGAGCGAAGTTATTGAACATAACCTGACTCTTTTTCAGGTTTATTTATATATATTATTTATATATATATATATATATATATATATATATATATATATATATATATATATATATATATATATATATATATATATATATATATATATATATATATTTATATATATATATATATATATATATATATATATATATATATATATATATATATATATATATATTTATATATATATATATATATATATATATATATATATATATATATATATATATATATATATATATACATAAACTTAACTTTAAAAACCACTATTATACTACTATATTAATATTAAATTTTTTCAGGTCTGGTCCATCAGGGACTGTATGAATGCTATATGATAAATGCATTGAAGTTGGACACAAAAGTCAAGAATGTTCCCCAATTACGATCCCAATTAGCCGTAAACTACCTAATTAAATTTCCCTTTGAGCGATTATTCTTGTTGTCTGTCGCCGTGAAAGCGAGCGAGTTTTGTACGATGAATAATTGGAGTCGAAAAAGAATTATGAAGTAAATATTCATCGAAGGGAAGCTACCATAACCGTCATATTTCTTTTTCAATTTTCTTGTCTTGAAGCTTGTATCCTGTTTCATGGAGGTGTTGAAATAATGCTGAAATTGTTTTTCGGATTTTGTAGATTGTTTTGATGTTATTGTACTCGGACTGAAAGTCGCTTGTTTGTCTTTTCTGTGTAAAATTGTTGAACGTTTTTTGACTTCATGTCAACACCATGCCGTTTTCTGACAACATAGAGTTTTTAGACTTCTTTGGACTGTGTTCAGTGAGACAGCAGTAGTCAGGAGTAATACACCCCCGACCGTTAGGTTTCACAATCTCACGTGGAACGTTCAACAACCTGTGTCTCCGCCATTATGAGCATTGGTTAGTTGCTTGACCGGGAAGAAGACGCACCCATCTCTTACATTAGAGGGCATATGTTTCGTCTATTGGTGGATAGACTCATCAGGGTATCGACATATGCTCTCTCGCCAAGAATACGGTAGGGGGTGTATAACTCCTGACAACTATTGTCTCATGGGACGCAGTCTAAAGAAACAAAATAACTCCATGTATAAGCCATCCGATGAGAAGTCGGCGAAAATATGGGTTGCTTGATTGTGGAGAGATTGTAGAGAGATAGTGTAGAGGTTATTCTTGGCGAGAGAGCATATGTCGGTACCCTGATCAAACTAACCACTAACAGACGAAATATATGCCCTTCAATGTAAGGGATGGTCTTCCTCCCTGTCAAGCAACTAACAAATGCTCATATTTATATATATATATATATATATATATATATATATATATATATATATATATATATATATATATATATATATATATATATATATATATATATATATTATTATTATTATTATTATTCACGTATGGGCCCTGGTGGACCACGCGAAGTACAATTAGAGGCGCTTGTTGTTGTTAGCCTTCCTTTGCACCCATATTAATTTCATTCTTTCGCTATGAGCTTTTTTCCTTTCGTCAGACCAAGTTGTTCCAGTCTTCCTACATTTTTCTCTCTGGACAACCTTCCAAACGTTAACCTTGTGTCTGAAACAGCCTCTATCCTGAATTTCACTTTGTGTAACATTTGCTGATCTTAGGTCCTCTTTAATTGCAGCAATCCATTTAATTATTTCTACTTTAGCTCTACTCCTATTTTCATAAAATTCGACTATTTGTCTAGTTAGTCTACTCGGATTCATCTGTTTTATGTGTCCGTAAAACTTAAGTCTTCTTATTCTCATATCGCTATGTATATCTGTGTATTGTTTGATTTCTTGGTTTTCTCGAAGTCGGTATGTTGTGCTATTTATTTGTTTCGGGCCTAAGATTTTTCTTATGATTTTTGTTTCCTTCTTTCCAATCTCCTCGATGCCTCTCTTTCTATTCAAAATTAGCGTTTCTGCCCCATATAAATATTCTGGCTTAATAACTGTGTTGTAAGATCTCAGTTTTGTGTTTTTAGATAGGCATTTCTTGTTTTAAATATGTTGTGTAAGTCTCAATGCCGTTTCCATTTTTTGACATCTACCCTTATTGGCCGCTTTTTCCAACCCATTTTCCATGATTATTTCACCCAAATATTTGAATTGAGAGACTTGTCTGATGTTACCATATTTTGTTTTTAGAAATGGTGTTCTTAGTCTGTTGCAGGTCATGTATTGTGTCTTTTCAAAAGAAATTTGGAGTCCTACCTTTTCTGATGTTTCTTTTAAGATTTCAATCTGTTTCTGTGCTGTTAATACATCTCGAGCCAAAATTGCTAGATTATCAGCAAATGCCAGACAATCAATTTTGATGTTGGTTCTCCCCAGTTGAATGAGCTGGTCAATCTTCAGGGCCGACTTTTTTTCACGCCACTCCTGTATTACTTTTTCTAGAACACAGTTAAATAAGAGTGGCGAGAGTCCATCCCCTTGTCTCACTCCAGTTTTAATTTCGAAGGGCTCGGAGATGTCACCCATGAATTTAACTTTTGACCTTGTGTTAGTTAACGTTACTTTAATAATTACCAGCGTTTTCAGATCTAGTCCTTGTTCTTTCAAAATTCGGAATAAAGATTCGTGGTCAATAGAATCATATGCTTTTTTGAAATCCACAAATGTACAGACGAGATTTTTATTGTACAGTTTTTGATGTCTTACGATCAACTTTAGATTCAGGATCTGTTCAGGGCAGGATCTTCCCGGTTGAAAACTTGCTTGATATTCACCAATGTTAGGTTCTAACTGTCCCTGTGCGTGTGACATTGAGATAGAATCTTGTAACAAACTGGGAGAAGAGATATCCCTCTATAGTTGTTTACATCCGTTCTATATCCTTTCTTATGTAGTGGATGGATTAGAGCATCTTTCCAATCTTCCGGAATCCGTTCGGTTCGCCAAACTTCCTGTAGAATTTTGGTTATTTCCTTGATTGTACCTGGACCAACGAATTTCAAAAGTTCAGCAGTGATTCCATCTTCACCAGAAGCTTTGTCATTTTTAAGCCGCTTGATTTGCCTAATTATTTCATCTTCATTCGGTGGTAATGAACCTGGGTTTGTTTGTTTTGGGTTTAGTGTTGCTAATTTGTTTAAGGGCTCAGGGCAGTTTAGTATTTGTTCAAAATATTTCGCAATTTCTTTGCAATTGTCTTGGTTATTTCGAGCTAATTGTCCGTTTTTCTTTTGGAAGCAAAGACTTTGCGGTTGATAGCCTGTTAATTTAGTTTTAAATGTTTTGTAAAAGTTTCGGGTGTTATTTTTTTTTGGAAATCTTTTTCTATTTCATTAAGTTGATTGTTTTCATATTTCCTTTTAGTTTGTCTAATTAGCTTCGATGTTTCTTTTCTTACTTCCAAAAAGATGTTATAGTTTATTGCTGTTTTTTGACTGTTCCAATCTTCTTCTACTTCTAATACTGCTTTTTCACAAATTTCATCCCACCACGGATGTTTTCTACGTTTTTGTAAAGGGCTAAAGGGTTTTTGTAAACTTTAAGGCTGTTTTAATAATTTTTTATTTCAATTCTTGCCATTTCTACGCTGGTTGTTTATCAAGTTTTTTGTTAGAGCTTGTTTTGATTTTCTCTCTCTCTCTCTCTCTCTCTCTCTCTCTCTCTCTATATATATATATATATATATATATATATATATATATATATATATATATATATATATATATATATATATATATATATATATATATATATATACATATATATATATATATATATATATATATATATATATATATATATATATATATATATATATACATATATATATATATATATATATATATATATATATATATATATATATATATATATATACATATATATATATACATATATATATATATATATATATATATATATATATATATATATATATATATATATATATATATATATATATATATATATTATATACATATATATATATACATATATATATATATATATATATATATATATATATATATATATATATATATATTATATATATATATATATATATATATATATATACATATATATGAATATATATACATATATATGTTGTTGCGGTTTAATACTGTTGATTTTACTAAGAGATGGTGTTACTGACTTTTGAAGGATAAACATACGCATTCAAAAGCCAGTTCATTAATTATCAATGTGCAAAAAATATAGTTTTTCATAGCTTTGAATATGTTTAATTATGTACCAAAAAACGACGTTTTGCGGAGAAATTTAATAACCGTGTTTAATTTCAAGAAAAAGGCATTGAAAGTTATCAGTTGGTGATAGAAGCTTATGATGAACATGCTCTAACCCAAATATATTCGTAAACGATGGTTTAAACACATTAAAAGTGGCTTTAAAATGGCATTTGATATAAAACACTAGGAACGTCCAGGAAAGCCGAAAAAGTTTGAAGATGCAGATTTACAAGCAATATAGCACAAACAATTGGCAGAACCATTGAACCAACACACCATTTCCGAACGTCTACACGCATTGGGACAGAGTCAGGAGGAAGGAAAATGAGTTCCATATGAATTGAAGGAAATAGACATTGAAAGGAGAAAAACTAGTTGCAAAATTATGCTTGCCAAACGGAAAAGAAATTGCATCTAGTTGTGATGGAAAAACCATGGATAGACCCAGGCCAACCTTCAACATAACAACCAGGGCACAATATATATGGGCTGGTGGCGCCGAGAAGGCTTTACTGTGTTTTTAGTGGGATAGTAGTGAGGCTGTGTATTACATACTGCTGACACCTGGTGAAATGATTATTGGCGATCGATACCGGCAACAATTGATAAAATTGAACAGAGCATTGAAGGAAAAACGACCAGAATATGCCTAAAGACAAGATAAAGTCATTTTTCGACATGACAATATGGCCTCATGCTGAAAAATGTGTAAAAACTATTTAGAAAACGTTAAATGGGACGTCCCACCCCACTCGCCGTATTCACCGGACTTAACCCCTCAGGACTACCACTTATTTCGGTCGCTGCAGCACGGACTTTCAGAGCAATATTTACATTCTCACGAAGAAGTGCAGATATGGCTTGATGAATGGTATGAATGGTGAAATGATGAATGGATAATGGTAGAATCCAATTTTTTACAGAAAGATGGGAAAAAGTAATAGCTAACGATGGCCAATCCTCTGATTATTAAGGTAATTTATTTTATTATAGAAATAAACGCTCAAAAATCGACATTATATTATATTATAAAATATTAATGAAAGTTTATGGATACAAATATTAGAATATGGATACAAACATTAATTAGATGGTTTCGCTCGTCGTTGAATTCCATATCTATCTCCGATCAAAGTTTGATAGTATACGTGAAGCTTAATTAATTCCTGCAAAGCATTCCTGGAGCTTCTTTGGTGCAGTATTAAGTTTCGGTATTACCGACATCAACTCTACGGTTAATGAGTATGTTCTTTGATGTGGTCCGGCTTTTTTGACCGACTTTAAGCACGAGAATTAACATACGCAGCAAAGGGAATTCGATATAAAGGAGCTTTATTACATCAATCAGTCTTTTATTTAAAGTACTCGATATTTTACAGAATATTAAAATATATTTGTTTAAAGCTTTAACAGTTTATGGATATAGAAATTATGTAATTTTAATTCATGTTCGTGAATTAAACATTCATTCGTGTTTAATTCACGTGTTTAATCGAACGACGTAGGAGGTTAAACTCAAAGAGATTTAGAACTAAACACCAAATCATTTTGTTTAAATTTATAGGCGCGTTTTTCGCTAACTTTGTTTGCTTTGTCAAGAGGTACTTCAATCTAATCAATTGTAATACTAAACAATGTTCTATTTCTATGACTAGGGTATGTAATGAATGATAATGTCAACTGGCCACACAGATCATGCGCTGTCACATTCTTGGTTTATAGAAATAAATTTCAAACAATTTTTGACCTTAAATTAAACATCCAGGCCCCACTGAAAATACACCACTTGATAAATGTGAAAGAGTAATTGATAACTGGGCATGGATCTCTAAAATGTATTTCACCAGACGAACCCGAGATGGATGTGTAAACGACATTATTTTCAAAATATAAAACCAGTGTCGGTATTTTAAAATAAATAAAAAATTACCAGATTATTACTTGTAACGGGTAACGGGTAACATTAAGAGGTTTCGAATGTTGGTAACGAATAAAATAAACGTTTCATAACATACCTGAAAGTTATTTATGGCAGTGCGAAGCTGCATAGTGTACAATTATAAGTGGAATGCAACATCTGTCAAATGACCGCCACGACTTCTCTGGCAGCTCACAATTCTTTTGTTGAAATTCTCGATTACTGCTGAACACATTTGCGGAGTTATGTTCTCGAATTATTCGCCTAATTTCTTCTTTCAACTGTTGAACGGTTTGCGGATTATTTTCGTAAGCTTTGCTCTTCGCATAGCCCCACAAAAAATAGTCTAGCGGCGTCAAGTCGCATGATGTTGGTGGCCAATTTACGTCTCCATTCCGGGAGATCAGCATCTCCTGTCCTTACAAAATTCAGCTAACACAGGAGCTAAAGCCAACCGACCATGGGCAACGCCGTGCATTTGCCAATTGGATCCTACAGATGAAGGCAAATGACAATAATTTTTGCGATAAAATCATTTTCAGTGACGAGGCTCATTTCCACTTAAACGGTTACGTAAATAAACAAAATTGTCGTATCTGGGGTAATGAAAATCCTAGAGAAATCCACGAAATCCCGATGCATGCTCAACGTGTCACAGTTTGGTGCGGTTTTTTGGGCTGAGGGTATCATTGGACCGTATTTTTTTGAAGATGAAGACGAACGAGCTGTTACAGTAAATGGAGAACAATACCGAACGATGATTGATTTTTTTATGGGATCAAATAATGGACATGGATTTAGAGGATATGTGGTTCCAACAAGATGGTGCGACATATCATACAGCACGTGAAACATTAACTTTATTGCGTGCACAGTTTGGAGGGAGGCTGATCTCCCGGAATGGGGACGTAAATTGGCCACCAAGGTCATGCGACTAGACGCCGCTAGACTATTTTTTGTGGGGCTATCTGAAGAGCAAAGCTTACGAAAATAATCCGCAAACCGTTCAACAGTTGAAAGAAGAAATTAGGCGAATAATTCGTGACATAACTCCGCTAATGTGTTCGGCAGTAATCGAGAATTTCAACAAAAGAATTGTGAGCTGCCAGAGAAGTCATGGCGGTCATTTGACAGATGTATTCCACGTATAATTGTACACTCTCCAGCTTAGCACTGCCATAAATAACTTTCAGGTATGTTATGAAACGTTTGTTTTATTCGTTGCCAACATCCGAAACCTCTTAATGGAATACCCTTTAGTTAGCGCTGTGCCTCATTTTAAAGTTCTGATACTCTTACTGGTTAATCCTTTTCTAAGCAGCAAATTTGTTTTCTTTTTTTGGGATTTTCATCACGATCTAAAACTCAAAAAAATATTCAAAATATCTATTCTTATGTAAATAAAGAATCACTTTGTCCTATAGTTAGTAGTATAGATTTCCTATTTATTATTTCATTAAACATTTTAAATCCACTTTCGGGTAGAACAAATTCATATATTAAAAATAAGTCAGATTTTTTAGATAAAATTTTAACACTTTAACTCGACACTAAGAATAAAACACAACAGCACTTTAAAAACTACAGTTTACAGAAAACCTAAAAACACAGATTGGTATCTTAATTTCTTTTCCAATCACTCAAAATCAGTCAAAATAGGAGTAATTAAAAGTTTACATGGCAGAGCAAAACTTGTTTGTACCCACAGTGATACACTACAAAACGAAACAAATCACATCAAATACATTTTAATAAAAAACAATTACCCAAAAAAAAATTCATAGATGAATCTTTTAAAATTTTTGATACTGGACAAGTTGTTAATAAAAATAATAATAACTCAAATAATTAATCTCACAATTCGTTACATCCGCGGTATTTCTGATACAATTAGAAGAGCAGGAAATAAATACAACATAAGAACGACATTTAAAGCAAAACATACTCTTAGATCTATATTAACAAAAACCAAACCAAATAACATAACAGAATAGAATTAGAAAGGGTGATTTTAATAAATTTAGAATCTGTCAACACGCATGGGAATCGGGACATAAAATCAATTGGAATAATTCTAGAACGGTATTAAAAGAATCGTAAACAAAAAACAGAAGATTAAAACAAACTGAAAAAATTAATTCAAATAAAATTAACTGTATTACTATGTCTTCGGTGGACTTAAATCAAAAATCTACCGAAATATATTTACTTCCTATCTTTTCATTATATATAGAAATTAATATAATTTATTTTTAGATTCGTTTTGAAAACGGGAAGAGAAGATCTCCCAAAACGTTAATGTTCAAAAGTTTGTATTTATTTTAGAAAATTTGTGTATTTTTTAAAATTTTGTTCGTTAGGCAAATTTATTACAGAAAAAAGAATCACTGAGAAATTTGTCTCCATTTGGTTTTTTGTTTTTTACCTAGTGATTTTTTATTTATATAAGAATAGATATTTGTGATATTTTTTGAGTTTTAAATCGTGGTGAAAAACTCCAAAAAAAAGACAAAAATATTTATAAACATGCCACAATCATTCAGACATTATTAAGCAAATATATTTGTTTTTCTTTTTTCCAATTTTTTGAGCCTATCTTTATTTCTAGATAACTTAAACTGGAAGAGATTTACGACTAAGCACCAAATGACTTTTTGAAAACTTTTAAATCTCTTCTAGTTTAGTGTTTCACACCGAAGGCTCCAATAGTAGAATTGATCTAGATAATTTGTGTAAAAATATTTGGAATAATAAATTGTTAATATCGAATTATGAGATTGAACAATAGGTAAAAGAAAAAAAGGACAACAAAATAAGCGGAATTGTAATATAAAGTTTAACATATTCGATTTCAATAGTGCATATGAAGCGTAAAAACCAATCGAAATCAAAGACGCGTACGTTAGGGGTGTATTGACAGGGCGAAAGGCGATATTAAAGGCCGATATGAAGAGCTTCTGGCTTGTGTACAGAGAAGATGGGTTCTGCTCTATGCTTGTTGACTTGTCAAATATTTACCGGGCCTTCGTTTAGAAGGGGGCCACTGGCGCCAAAATAACTAAATCTAAAACTGAGATTAAAAATCTCTTTTTTTTTCTTTATTTCTACGTTTTTCTATTTATTGCTCTTACATATCAGTCAAGAAATTATGGTAATAGGTGTTAATAAGTAAAATGTCGATATTTTCGCAAAATTTGAACGTTTATTTCGATAATAAAATAAATTACTAATTAATAATAAATTAATTAATATTTTAATATTATTATTATATATATATATATATATATATATATATATATATATATATATATATATATATATATATATATATATATATAAAATTAAAAATTAATTAATAATAAATCAAAAATTAAATATATTAAATTAAATTAATTAATAAATTACTAATTAATATTAAATTGGTTTTTTGAGTCTAACCATTCATCAAGCCAAATTTTCACTTCTTCGTAAGAATGTAAGTGTCTTCAGAAAGTCCTGAAAGTTTTGAAAGTCCGTGCTACATCGATCGAAATAGGTAGTCCGAAGGGGTTAAGTCCGGCGAATGCTACTTTTCCAAATAGTGGAAGGCTGGCTGGGTCTACTCACGATTTTTTGCTCTTTGGGTTGTCAAAATGGATCTACTTTGTCAAAATGGATCTACTCCTCATCACCTGTCACGAATCGATGCAAAAACCTTTTCTTTTCTGTCTGGGGCAAACAAATTGCACAAGTAGTTTTTCGCCTTTCAATATCTCTTTCCTTCAATTCATATGGAACCCATTTTCCTTCCTTCTGGATCTTTCCCAATGCGTGTAGATGTTCGGAAACGTGGGATTGGGCAACATTCAATGCTTCTTCTAATTGTTTCAACGTATGAGTTCAGTCTTCTTCCTATAATGCTTGCAAATCTGCATCTTCAATTTTTTTCGGCTGTCCTGGATGCTTCTTGACTTCTATATCAAAATCACCACTTTTATAGCGTTGAAACCATCGTTCATAAGGTTTTTTTGAGTTAGAGCATGTTCACCATAAGTTTTAAGCAACAATCGATAACATTCAGCAGCCGTTTTCTTCAAATGAAAGAAGGTTATTAAATTTCCCGTAAAAAAATGTCGTTTTACGACTTTTTCTGGTATATAATTCGATATATTCTAAGCTATAAAAAACTATATTTTTTCCACATCAGTGGCGGCTCATTTTAAGATATTATTAAAAATTAAAATCTCCAAATGTAGAAGAACGTCTGTCGACCCATCACACCAAATAATGCGGATAAAAATTTCATCCTTTCGCCACAATTTTTACATTGTTGGTCGGACGTTTACCTCAAGCGACCGTACGTCAGTCATCTTATCTCGTCGTTGGCGTTACATGTTTTGTTGGTTGCCAGAATTCGGGGGTTTAACTGCTTTCTAGAACATTCCATTTGGACGTAGATTCCCTGCGACCGAGCGTATGGGTAATTAGTCTCGCGTCGCGTATTTCGTTCGCCTCACGAATACTTGTTTTGAATTGGGAATCCCAAACTTTGAATGGTTTACTCTTCGGGAAACGTTAAGTACCTACTTATTCATTCATTTATCTGCACAACAAGCAACAACCCATCTTCCAATGTTACATGTTTTGTTGGTTGCCAGAATTCGGGGTTTAACTGTTTCTAGAACATGCCCTTTGGACGTAGATTCCCTGCGACCGAGCATATGGGTAATTAGTTTTAAACGCTGATTTGAGGAGTGCGGAGCGTTTGATATGTCTCGCGTCGCGTATTTCGTTCGCCTCACGAATACTTGTTTTGAATTGGGAATCCCAAACTTTGAATGGTTTACTCTTCGGGAAACGTTAAGTACCTACTTATTCATTCATTTATCTGCTCAACAAGCAACAACCCATCCTCCAATGTTACATGTTTTGTTGGTTGCCAGAATTCGGGGGTTTAACTGTTTCTAGAACATGCCATTTGGACGTAGATTCCCTGCGACCGAGCGTATGGGTAATTAGTTTTAAACGCTGATTTGGGGAGTGCGGAGCATTTGATATGTCTCGTGTCGCGTATTTCGTTCGCCTCACGAATACTTGTTTTGAATTAGGAATCCCAAACTTTGAATGGTTTACTCTTCGGGAAACGTTAAGTACCTACTTATTCATTCATTTATCTGCGAAACAGGCAACAACCCATCCTCCAATGCTACATGTTTTGTTGGTTGCCAGAATTCGGGGGTTTAGCTGCTTTCTAAAACATGCGATTTGGACGCAGATTCGCGTTTAAGAAGTCTCGAGTCACGTATTTCGTTCGCCTCGCGTATAATTGTTTTGATTTGGGATTTGCTACGAGTGTACACATTGAGTAGTACTTTTTAAATAAATATAATCAACTTTTATTTACAACATGAAGGTGTCTGATTTAAAACAGTTAATAATGACTAATTTAAGTTTTTTGCGAATTTTCTCTATTGATTTAATAAATTGATTAAAATCTATTGATTAATATCTCTTATCTATACCTTATCCTAAAATCTATTATTGATAAAATCTCTATTGATTAAAAACTAAATGGTTTAATATTCGGGAAACTTTAAGTACCTACTTTTAATCTACGCAATAAGCAACCTGACTACTATTGTCTCGTTGAGAGCAAGAGTTGAGAGATATATACATAGATAGATACATAGATAGATACATAGATAGAGAGATTATATGCAACCAAAAACCTTAAAACCTTAAGAATATGCGCATATATATGCATATATTTGTTTTAATTTATGCAGGATATATGCAAAAAATCCGTAAATATGCAGTATATATGCAACTAAATTTTGATTTCCTAAATTACATTTTCATTTAATTAGGTGATTGAGTATTGAATAAAGATAAATTCAAGTTATAATATAATATACTTTATTAATTCAGTGTACACCTAATACAATGTTTTATATGAAACTTATACTAAATATTAATATTAACTCGAAACATTATAAAACGCACTAGTTATAATGTGTGCTTCAAGGTTCTGAACTAGAAAATTGTGGCGTCTATCACTAAGGAAATGTTTATACAAAGAAACCGATCTTTCTACATCTACTGATGTTTTAGGGCAAAATTTTAATTTCGGAACTAAGGCAGGCTCAATAGCTAAATTATTTACAGTTTTCCCTGACATTATGTCTACGACCTGCCTTAAAATCTTGAAACCTGTGTTTTTTTCTATCAAATTTTCTAATTTTGCCACTACTGTTTTCCCTACCTCACCTCGTATATTTTTGCAATTTTGTACACGTCTCTATTATATCCATCGACTCTGGTAAACTTGTACACGATTCCTCCAGTTGCAAAATACTGTCTGCTATAAATACATAGTTACATAAGTCCTTCAATTTTTGAAAATTATCTGCATAAAATAATACCGCACGAATCCAGGTGCCCCATCTGGTCACGACAGGCTCAGGTGATAATGGTACTCCGGGCAAATTCTCTTTGTAAAACTGCACTCTCAATGGGGCCTTTATGAATATCTTTTTGACATTTGCTATTAGGTCATTGACTAACGGAAAAGAAACTCTAATAGTTTCCGTATAAGTTCCCTATTTAATCCGTGAGCTAGACAAGTTACATGAATCAAATTTTCATAAAATATTATTAAATTCTTTCCTGCCTTTATCATATACGGCGCAGCATCGGACAACAGGACAAGAATTTTATCTGTAAGAACTGAGTTCGGCAAAAAAGAAATGTGTTAAGGTTTCTTGAATAAAACGTGTAACTGTAAGATTGTTTGTTATAAGGTAATAACTAACACGGCTATAAGGTAAACTTTTCCGGGTTCTTCTTCTGTGAGTTTTCCGATCATTAAATTAACTATGTAATGACCACACGAATCAGTTGTTTCGTCGACAACAATATACATATAGTGACCTCCAATTTCTTTTTTTATTTCATCTATCACGGTACCAAATACCTTTCCAACGACGTTTTTTCTTAATGTTGATTCATCTGGAGCATTAAATTTTGTATATTTTTGCAGAAAGGCCTTAACTTGCGGGTTGGTTAACTTGTTTAAAGGAATATTAGCAGCCAAGAACGTTTTACATAGATCTACGTTACATTCTGACTGGTCATAGTTTCCGTTTTTAAAAATCTCAAATGACTGCTTCAGCGTTGACTGTATGGGCCCAGACTTCTTCATGTTTCTAACCTTAGCTACGTGAGACGGCGTCTTAATATGTTGGTCTATTTGAAATTTCTTTGAGCAGGAAACAATTTTTGAATAAGATTTGCAAAAAACCTGGTCGCTGTCCAAAGCAAGTTCTGGGTAAGGCTTAATCCAAGAAGTACATAGTATTTTCGACATAATCACTGCTTTCACTTTCACTTTGTTTGCACTTACTAACTGCACAATAATAACTGCGACTACAACAAACGACAACCTGAATAATACTGACAAACAGCAAAGTTTGCAGAATAAATATAAGTTAAGTCACTAGGCGTCGGTACTTCGAGCAACGAATTTAGACTGGCACCAGTCTGTAAACTTTACAAACAGTAACAAATATGAGAAAATAAATAAAAATAGAAGTTTTTGTACTTATTATATTTTATTGCCCCATTAGGGAAAACCCAATCTGCAGACCGGGACCGCCCAGACCCGGCGCCGTGCGACCATAAAACATAAGAAAATAATACAGAAATCCCAAAACATGCTTAGATATGCAATAGTTCCTAAAATATGCATTTTTCCTTTAAAATCACAAAATATGCAGAATTTGCATATATATGTAAAATACATAAAATCCGGTCTTTACTTATTACCCACCATATATAATGAATCATTCGGCGTATCACTCACCGTAAAACATATCGAACAGTCCTCGTAAAGATGAAATGGCATGGATGTTTTGTGTGACGAAAATTTTGCGAAAAAGCGAAAAAAAAAATATCCAGCCCAAATATTTCAATAGACATATTTTGATTCTCCAGCAAAAATTAAACTGATCGATTATCTATTATTCCTAAATAATGAAATTGAGATTATCAAGACAAAATTTAAATTCCAAAACACATTTACTAATAGAAGATGTGCTTATAGGATATAAAAAAGATACCAGGACACCTAAACAAAACCATTTGTCGACCATTGTCGAGCTGTGGCCCCACTAAGACACAACTGGGGAATACAAAGAATGTAATCATGTTAATGGGTGGTATGTTTTACAAAGACCGTTTCTTCCACTTCTTTTTTTTCCGACGAACAGGGGTTTTCTGTTTTTCAATAAACAGATTGAATTTTACAATCCAATAACTATTCGGGTGGTGAAAGTTCTAGACGATGACTTGCCAGTGTAAACAATTTAATTGAATGTTGAAAATAAGGGTTAGTATTGTTAGGTTCGTTGTTTTTTTTCATATAGGGTGTCTCAGAATTAAGGCAGGATTTACTTTTATAAAGTCATATTTCATATAGATGTATTAAAAATTACATAAAATGTCCAAAAATCATTTTTGACTGTAACACTTATTTGGTGTGGTTACTAAATTTTTTTGATAATGGCTTCAAAGTCGAAACGTCCAAATTTTACTGATCTAATTTTACTAATCATCATTATCCTTCAGCCAACATCAATCCTCTGCAGGATAAAGCCCTCCCCAGCTTGCTTCTAACTCGCGTGGTCCTGAGCTTTCTTCTGCTATTCGGGTTCAATATACTTGATGATGTCATCGATCCATCCTGTTTTAGGTCTTTTTCATGGACGCTTATGATCAAGCGGTATCATCCCAGCATTGCTTTGTTCCATATGTCGTCACATCGTCTCACTATATGGCCTGCCCACCTCCATTTCAATTCATTTACCCTTCCAATGATGTCACATACATTCGTCTATTCTCTGATCCAGGACTTTGTCTCCCGCTTTGTAATGTGAAGTATAGAGCTTTCCATTCCCCTCTGTGCTACTCGAAGTTTTTGAACTGATTGGGGTGTAACTGTCCATGTTTCAGTTCCGTATGCCAAAACAGGCAGCACGCACTAATCAAAAACATTTCTCTTCAGACAAAGTGGGAGTTTGTTCTTAAACACTATCTTGAGTCTGCCTAATACCAGCCAGCCGCACTTAACACGCCGTTCCACTTCCCAGGCAGTATCATCCTCCATTGAAATCTTTTGTCCAAGATGTATGTAGTAATCCACCACCTCTAAATCGTTTTCTAAAATAGATATTCTTCTGTTTTCAGCAAATTTGTTGAACATAACCTGAATCTTTTTCAGATTTATTTTCAATCCAAATGGTTCTTCCGGCCTTTGCAACTTTTGTATGTGTTTTGTAGTTCCTTCGAGTCTTGTGACAGGAGAACGATATCATTTGAAAATCTAAGCTGGCAAAGTCTAAGGTAAATCTTCCTATCCAGATTACGGAATAACTCAGAAAACAGGCTGAGAAAGAAACAGCTGATATTGAGTTACACTGCTGTACACCTAATTCTATGTTGATTTTAACTTCAACATCATCTATGTGAACTGTCGTATATATATACATGTGTGTGTGTGTAACTTTTCTCCACGAACCCAGTTCACAATTTTTCGATCATAACTGGTACTTACCCGAGGTTAGAGGGTCACGAACGCTTTCGCACAGTCTGACTGCTGCGACCGTTTACCGCAGGATGGCGTGGCTGCATGTGATTGCAGCCTCCATTCGACATGGCCAATTTAAATGATCATGGCTTTAGTCGTTCCTTCATCCGCTCTTCAGGTGTCCAGTCCAACTGATGACCAGAAACCGAACTTGGAAGACGCTTGCTGGCGCTTTGGATGGCAGATGAAGGAATAGCAAAGCACGACGTGGAGCACGGGTTAGATTTTTAATATTTTTCTCCACGGATAGTTCACAATTTTTCGATTATATAAATATATATATATATATATATATATATATATATATATATATATATATATATATATATATATATATATATATGTATATGTATCCATTACTTACTAAAGTAAGCTTCTTTCAAGGCTCATTAATAGAGAGGTTCATCATAATATATACATTTTTTCCGAATATGTTCCATCGGTGATAAGTCTGGAGACCTCGCCGCCCACAACGGTGTCTAGATTATTGCAATCAAACCTTATCTTGTTAATTATGAAATTTAGACGAGACTTCAATATTTCAGTTCCATAACGGACTGCATTTAATCTTTCTCTGATGGTGACTAGAAATGACCTGCTTCTGAAGCATCTATGTGCTTAACCGCGATATAGTTCTATGCATATACCATATTTTCACGTCATTCTAATATGAAAGTTAAATTTAAATTTAACCTGTTATCTAGAAAACATCTGATTTTGCTATGTTCATCATGATGATCTAAATAGAATATTAACCCCTTATTAAAGTAAACGTCCTTTAATACTCCGTAATACTGATGCTCGTCATTGTTTAATTAAAAATAATACAAGAAAATATGCACATTCTTAGAAAGGACATCATTCAAGATCAACTGGTCATTTGGAAAAAGGAAAGCTGAGGGGCATTTGGATTGGAGATGTGTTGAAGGGTCGTTCATTCTGCAGGGGATAGAGAACTGCTTATGCCCAGTGACTTATATTTTCCACCTTTTATTTACGGAAATAATACTGAAATCCATATTTAGCAACTAAATTATGAAAAATATCAGTATTACCAGAAACGGAAAATGGATAGAGAAATTAAAAAAAAATCATTTACATCAAGATAAACATAAATCGCAAATAAGAGTAATCTGAAGCAAAAGCCGACGATCGACCAGTCGAAATCCACGAAATTAATTTCTCAATAAGGGTTTCATCATATCTCGTCAAATATGTACTTTGTCAGGGTTTTTGGGGGTTTATTAGGGGGTGTTTCGCAATTATGCACCGGCTCATACACTCAGTGTTTTAATAAAGACCCGTGCGCCGATTCTAATAAAACACTTTGTTGCCATCAAGAATAAACAGTGTCGTACGAAAAAAATTAATCTTTTTTTTTAAACTAATAGATTGTTGTAAACATTGTGTCGCCCTGATACGGAGATGACGCAAATTATTTTTTTTTGATAAATGAAGTTATGACCTCAGTCGACTCAAAATGCCTTTCTCTAAATGGTAAGTTTCGAGGACGAAGTGGTAAACTTCGGGAACAGGGAAAAGTACACGGGACCATGTCAGGCGAGTATGGTGGTTGGTCGATGATTTCATTGAGTTTTTGGGCAAAAACTCTTGCACGATGGCTTTTTGTGACGGTGCATTATCTCGGTGCAAGATACATGAATAGTCCTTCCACAAATCTGGCTGTTTATGGTGAATATTTCCGTACAAACGCCTCATGACGTCTAAATAATATTCCTTAGGCAGCATTTATACATGTATAGTAGCTAGAGCAGGTAACTAAATCAAGTTACTTAATTTAGATACTCATGTAGTATGAACCTCACTATATAGCTTTTGCGTAAGTAAACCGTTTAGTCAAGTGAATAAAAGCCAAGTTTATTTATTTGTTCAAGTACCCCTTCCATCTGCAAACGTGCACTAACGTGCCCGCTAAATGCGTGTAGATGTGTCAATTTAGTCTTGTGTGTTTTTAGTAAAGCGTTTTAGCAAGTGCAGACTGTAATCATAGGAGAGTTTGTTTATCAGTATTCTTATAGTTTAAATGAAGAAATTACCTCACGTTGAGGTGAAGAGACAACGTCAAAATTTGTGCAACGAGAGTGCTCGAGATTGTTTGTGGAATACAAAATTACCTAGTTACAAAAATAAACAAGTCCGAGAAGCGACTTACAAGGAAATAGAAAACATTATGGCGATTGAAGGGTTTGGAATGCAAGAAATTCGTTCGGCATATTCCCAGGAACTTAGGAAGATTAAGAATTCGAAAAAGTCCGGAGCAGGAACAGATAGTATATCCGTCCCTTATTTAAAGTTGTTTCATGAGATGTATAAGTTTTTATACAATGTGGAAAGTAAAAGAGAGGCAGAAGATAATATTTCTGTAAGTATTTTATCGAAAAACACCTGCTCATCCTCGTCTGCAAGCTGTTGTAATAATAGAGATGATGCCCCTGGGTGTTTCTTCGGGCCATCCAATTTCTCACCCATTTTCGCTTTCTTTTCTTTATTTTACTATTAGTATCTGATAGATTTATTAATAGAGGAATGAATTTTCACACGTCGATACATTTTCAGTCAACTAACAGAATTAATAATGTCTAGACCGTTCTAATCTATTTTAGTTATTTGATTTAGCTACTCGTTTTAGCTACTATACACGTGTAAATGCGGCCTTATTGACCTTTCGATGCTCTGAAAGAAATACGGAGTGCATCACACCACGGTAATTGAAAAAACCTTGACCTTGATTTCGGATTACTTTGAGCCAGTTTTTCGGGTTTCAACTCGTCGTTTTTGAGTCGCCATTCTGAAGACTGTTGCATGTTATACTTGTAAAGCCACGCCCCGTCGCCCGTTACGATGCGTTTCATGATGATGGGGTCCGTTGAAGCTGAGGAAATCATGTATTCTGCGACCTGTTTTCGATGCTCTCTCTGGATAATTTATATTATAGTAGCGTACAGAGACCCTATGACCCCACCAGCCCACAATACACACCACACTGTTACTCGAAAAGAATGTAAAATATCTTTTGCAATCATTCGAGGATTTTCACTTCCCTCAATCCTACAATTTTGCTTGTCCACATACCTGTGAGGTGGAAATGAACATCCTTGGAAAATATAATTTTATTGCAAAAATTCCGTTTTATGTCTAACTTCATAAGTTTGCATAATTTCAACACGTTCTTCCATCATAAAACGATCTATACTTAAATTGCTGTGTCTTTAAATATCATATGCGAGATATAAAATTTCTAGGTCAACTCAAGGAAAAACGGTGCTAAGTTTTAATTCCAAAGTACCTATTGTTACCCCTTACTTAATCAGGTGGATCAATGTTTAATGTGTGGGCTCTGGGCACATAATGACCGCGCTGGTCCAGAGATTAAGATTTCTGCAAGTAAAATATGTTAATTTTAACATAACAAATTGCTTTTATTTTTTACCAAAGTCTCAAGATCTCTTATTAAAAGATGTTACTCTTTTTGTCATTTTTTTAAACATTCTGTCTTATTTACATATTCCATATTTGGGTGTCTATTTCATAAATACCTACTATTTTGTTTCTTAGATTATTAAATAAAAAAAAAAAGTTAATTATTATTAAAAAAGCAAGACTGTCACTAAGATAAGCCAAAATATATGACTGACTATGATTATAATTAAAAGCCGTCAATTCATTAAAGTGTTTTTATGCCACAAAAACAAAATGGTATTCCATTATCACTTTCACTTTTACTTTCTTCTATATATATATATATATATATATATATATATATATATATATATATATATATATATATATATATATATATATATATATATATATACATATATATATATATATATATATATATATATATATATATATATATATCTTTGGACTGCGTCCAATGAGACAACAGTAGTCAGGAGTTATACACCCCCGACCGTTGGGTTCCAAAATCTCATGTGGAATGCACAACAACCTGTGTCTCCGCCATAATGAGCAATAGTTAGTTGCTTGACCGCGAGGAATTCCCACTCATCCCTTACTTTGGGGGCACATCTTTCGTCTGTTAGTGCTTAGACTCATCAGGGTACTGACTCATCAGTGTCTCATCATCTTAGACTCATCAGAGTCTCGCCAAGAATAGGGAATCCTTCTCCACAATCAAATAATTATATTTTTTCAAAGATGTCAAAAAACTCGATTTATAAACCATTCGAAGAGAAGTCGGCGCAAATATGGGCTGTTTGATTGTGGAGAGGGACTCCCTATTCTTGGCGAGAGAGCATATGTCCGTACCCTGATGAATCTAACCACCAACAGACGAAACATGTGCCCTCCAATGTAAGGGGCGGGTGGGGCTTCCTCTTGGTCAAGCAACTAACTATTGCTCATATATATATATATATATATATATATATATATATATATATATATATATATATATATATATATATATATATATATATATATATATATATATATGCACCGACATGTGCTCTCCCATCAAAAAAAGGAAGAACGATCCACAGTCAACAGCCCATACTTCTCGCCGCCTTTCCATCGGATGGCGCATATATGAAGTGTTAGAATTCTTTGGACTGCGTCCAATGAGACAACAGTGTTCTTCCTATTCTTGACGGGAGAGGACATGTCGGTGCTCTAAAGAGTCTGAACATCAAGAGACGAAACATGTGCCCTCCAATATAAGGGAGGCAACTACCCAATGCTTATTTAGGCGGAGACGCAGGTTGTTGTGTGTTCCACAAGAGATTGTGGAACCCAGCAGTTGAGTGTCTGATGACACCCAGCACTGTTGTCTCATTGGACGCAGTCAAAAAAATTCTAAGCTGGATCGTTGTTGGCCTAAATATATTGAATTACAAGGTAACTACGTTTCTAAAAATTACAGTAACCTTGAAATTGTTAGAATGAGAATGAGCGCATTCTGTTTCAAAAAAAATTTTTTATCAATTAGGCCGAAACTAAATTCAGCGGAGTCCATTTTGATTGGGTCCAAAAAAAAAAGAAGTATAGGGTTTTTCACTGACGAAAACAAAACTTTGTTTCACTATGCTACGCCACTGGTTGGAATACAAAAAAGCTGGTAGTCCTCGTCTGGCTCTCAGATCCCCCACCCGAATATTAGATATCAAACATATAATACACGAGGGGGATGTTTCGCTTTAAAAATCCATGTAAAAACCAGTTAAATTGTCTGGGGGTTGTTTTCTCTTTGAGAGACCCTGTACCGTTGCTTTTTTTTCTCAGCACATTGAGTTTTTCGATTTTCGGTTTTATTGTAGTGCGTTAGTTGCGGATGATTGAGCCCGAATATGAAGTCATCTTATTGTATACATACTCTCTAAGTTATGTTATTTGTTGATTTACGAGGGTAGTCTGAAAAGTTTCCGGCCTAATACAGAAACGAGTTTTTTTTTTCAAATTCAGTCGCGAGTCACACCTTGACCATAAAGCACACTAAACAGTGACTCGTTTAGTATGTAAGGGTTTCTCATGGAGCGATCGTGGATTTTCCCCATCCCGAATGCGGCAATTTTGTTTTTTAACATAGAAATAATATAACAGTTGGGTTTTTGAATAAAAAATAATGATTTTAAAATTTTATCACAGATATTATTGACAATCGATGCGAAAAACTTTTTAAAAATGTGTTACAATTAAGTATGAATGAATTAAAATTTATAAAATTAAAAAAAAATAATCACGTGACTACGAACGCGCCGCGATTGACTGCCATGTTTGTGACGTCATAATAGTAAAGTGTTTCACGTAACTGTCAACGGCTTCTACTTGTATATATATATATATATATATATATATATATATATATATATATATATATATATATATATATATATATATACATATATATATATATATATATATATATATATATATATATATATATATATATATATATATATATATATTGTTAAAATTATTGTTGGTTAAGTGCAAAATAAAATATTGTTTGTTACTAATTTTGTTCAGTAATGTGTGACAAAGGGTTGTGGGTATTTTTATAATCACAGATTTTCTCAAAAATGACATTCGGTTCAATTCAGCTGAAGTTCGAGGTGCTAAACCATCAATGTGAGTTTAAAAAAAAAATAGTCATGTAAATGCAAATAAGAAACAACATATTTCTATTAAATATAATTGAATTATTTGTAGGGTGTCACGAGAAAGTTACGTTGACATGGCTATAGGTTTTGTTCAACTTACCCGCAAAAATGGTATATGCACGGTAAAAGAACGTGTATATATCCAGAACATAAAGTTCAGAGTAAAGTTTATAATATACATATAATGCTTATAAAAAAACAATATAAATCATAATTAGAAAAACAAAACACATACATACTGTAAATCACCAATTTTATTTCAATAATCACTGTTAAATATACATAATAAAACTTCCCCCAACTAGTATAATATGGATAATATATTACAGTAGATTATAATATGTAAACTACATTAATAATCAATTCAAAATAAAAACAATAATTACCCAAAATTATATACATATTTGTTTGATTGCTCCCAATTTTTTTGTTTGCAATACTTTTAAAAACACACCGATTCTTCAAACCGCCACACTAAACTCTATTAACAACATATTAAAAAAAAATCCAGCCATACTACTTACATGCTTTACAAACCACCATATTAGACTCTTGATTTAGTAATATTTGCAAATATAAATAAATCTGGCTGCTAACTAACTCTAATGCATGACCAGCTAGAGAGTTCTCAAGGCACCTAAACCATTTTTTTTTGAGCGGAAAACTTTTATAGTCGAAGTGTGGGACTCTTCTGTTAAGGTTTACCCACTAAAAACCACAATATATCCTAGAACCACCGTTAGCCTTCTATCAGTCTTCAATGCCTATAATAAAATTTCTAAACTATGTTTAAACATACCCTATCAAAACAAACCTACCAAAATTCTGAAAAACACTAAATATTTTAAGTGTTTTGTTTTATTTAGAATAGAAATATACCATTTTTTACTTTTGTTTGGATAATAGATTTGCTTTTCTATTTTTCTTTTTTTTTGCATACTCTTTCAGATGTTTGTTTTGATTCCTTGGAACACTGTTTTGCCAGTCCTTAATATAACTAGTTGATATTCATCCAACTGATCACACACATCTCTCTACTCTTCGACCATCTACTAATTATATTATCCTGTAAAACTTTCATAAGTATAAGTCTTTTAATATACGATTACCTTCCAAATTGGTAGTCGAATTTTCTATCTATTTGCCCTTTCTTGAATATTATTATTCGTATTCTACAAAATAGACGGTCCTGTAGGACTTTCTCGTTGTTACTACCCTCGGTTGTGTTGCTACATGTAGATTATTTGCGGACACGCAGGAATATTCCTTCTTATAAATTTGGCACGTTAATTTGTTTTCCCTACATTAATTAAATAATATAAATAAAAGTTATAAAAACGAATGCAAAAAACAAAAGGAATCCTAATCTAATTTCAATATTTCATTTTGAACTTACCTTTGAGCCTCCATATCTTATGTAAAGATATATGAGTAGATGTCTAAATAACAATTAAAAGCAAGTATATATTTTCAAATCGCTAGGAAATCAACAAATGAAGTTAAAAATATAACCAAACCTATAGAACAATGACTAGGATCGATAAATCGTTTTATTTGCCCAATACTCCGGACTGTTCCGAGCCGATCCGATATTGGCGATATTGGCCTTCGTTACTATTGTGAGGTCACATACGTTCGGGTTTTTTTTTCGTCTGGCGCGTCATCGTCGGCACGTCATCGGTACTAAGTTTAAAAATGTATCTTCAATTTGATATAACTTTTTAATTATAAGGAAAATATAATATATATATATATATATATATATATATATATATATATATATAACTTATATATGATCTTTCCATTTACGACAAAAAAAATTGTTCAAAAGCCCAATTTCAACATTCAAAAGATATTTTTTTGAGAATAATCATCTGTTCTTTGATTCAAATCAAAAAATGCACGATCTTTTGAATGATCCAGTGGCTTTAGAGCAAATTACTTTCAGAGCAAATTTTTTCGTAAAATACTCCATGTTGTGGATTCAGTAAATCCAAATTGTTGTGAACGTCGACTAATGGAAATTTCTGGATCATCAGCAGTTTCACGTACCAAATCAATATGCTCTTACTATATATAGTCGACCATTACGACTATATATTGCTCTTCTTTTATCTTCCACCGAACCAGTTTCTTGAAATTTTTGAACAATTTGATTGACAGAGCTTTCAGATGGACGATTGTGCAAACCGTAAATAAAACGTAATTTTCTTAAAACATTTTTCATTGAACGCCCATTTTTAGGATATAATTCAACAATTTTAACGCGTTTATAAATATCATACATTACATTTCTGAAATGAGACTAGACTTAGCCAAATTTACAACGTCATCTGTGTTTTAATCAAAAATTAAAAAAAGCACTCAATTTGAAAAACACGTTACATAGATAAAAAAACTAGCTACAATACAATCGAAAAAGCACCACTTTTAACTCCAGAGTGAGTGATATATTCAAGGAAAAATAACAATATTTTAAAGATTCCCCTCAAAACAATATCAATTATTACTTGCTGGTGTATTATTAAAATTTACAGTCTTAATATGTTGGTATAATTGCTTTCATCAATCAACTGTTTGGAAACATCACTTATAACGGAGTAGTTGCTTCCTCGGTCCTCTCAGCCGCTTTTGACAAGGTTAAAAGTTTTGTCGTTTGTCTTCATTATATCGCATCTAATCTCTTAGAGTAATTAAACAAAATGTAATAATTACGATCGAATATATAATTTTTTAATTCGTGATATTGTCAGGGTGTGCGTTTTTTTTTAATCAAAACTTCTAAATTGTATTTTAAAATAAAACAAAAAAAAGGCCGTTTGCCCTTTGTAGGATAAAATTCAAAAGGAAGTAATAACAACCCTCCAAAAGGTTCTTTAATTTGTAAAGATACCAATGAAATTTAAAATTAGCATAACCATTCTATATCAATTCTTCTATTGGAACCTTTGGTGTGAAACACTAAACTTGAAGAGATTTACCACTAAACACCAAAACACTTTTTTGAACTGCTCGACGCACGTTTCGCTAACCATGTTAGCATCATCAGGAGATGATTTAATCTTAAAAGTGTTTTGGTGTTTAGTGGTAAATGACTGCACTTATTTGTTTATTATATTCGTATGGCATCATGCAGCAAATCAACATATTGTACAATAAGTGTATACAAAAAAAAAGTAAAAAAGAATAAAAGAAAACATACAGTGCACACAAAATACCCAGACGAACTAAACATTAATATCTAGGTTTCCTATCCATTCCATCGCTGCAACGTCGGCTTTCATGAAATCGGTCCATGACCGCACTAAGCGCTACTGTCAAAATTTTAACGAATTACCTTTTAAATAAACTTATTGATAACACAGATCAACAGATTTAAACTTTTTGAGGTAACATTGATAAAAATAAGTGTCTATGAAGTATTTTGTAGCCCTACATCCGAAGATGATGGGTTCCTGCATCCCTGGTATATTGTTTCCATCGTCCTGATGACCTTGTTAAACCTCTCTCCTTGTTCGTCGTTTACTGCATCCAAATTTTCCTAAACAATGGAAATGTAAAAATGCATTTTTAAGAACATGTGATCCCCTAGTATTTCATAGGCTTTCAAGAGTTCAACTGTGGGGTTTTTATAGTTTTCATTTTTTTAGTTGCCCAGTAATCCTTTCACTACAATTACAAAACACTTTCAAGCTGCCAATTCCATTTCATTTCATTTTTCTTGAAAACGAAAATCATCTAGAAGCTTCCTTATTCGAGGTCCAATAAATATACCTTCTTTTAGTTTTGCTTCACTTAATTGTAGAATATTTTTATTAGGTACTTAACACCTTTACCATCTTTGTACATGTTTTGACAAAGCTTTTCATTAGTCCAAGCTTAATATGGAGAAGCAGAAGAGGAACCTCTTTTGGGTTAACAAGGGTGGTAAAAGAAATTCAATGAGACTAATCTTTGTTACTCTCATGTTGTTTTGTTGCTCTATTGTCCTATAGACACAAAAAACAACAATCGTTTGTAAAACCTCTTTGAAGTCCTAGCAATATATATATATATATATATATATATATATATATATATATATATATATATATATATATATATATATATATATATATATATATATATATATATCACTAATATTAAAATATAAAAGATAGGCTTTTTTGACTTTCTCGGATATCGATCTATTTTGTGGCTTTTTGTGGTTAAAATAAATCGTCTGCATACATAACAAAACTTATTTACCTTACCATTTTATATAAAATCAATTTAAACACTTGACTGTACTGTAAACGAGATAGAATCAAACTAAACTATAGAAAACAATAAAACTACCCTTAAAGGCTCGTAGAAGCTTGTTTTCAAAATACAAAAAAAGATAATTCGAATGATGGGTGGGGTGTCACTACTGGCAACATGTCGACCAATTTTTAAACAATGCAGGATTTTGACTCTACCATCACTATATATTTTGGAGATTATCATCTTTGTTAGGCGAAATTTTGTAGCATTCGTAAAAAATAGTGATTTTCATCACTATGACACACGAGGCTCTGATGAACTTGTTTTACCAATACATTCATGTAAGATAGTTGAACATAATGTTTACTATAGGGGTGTGAAGCTGTATAATAAGTTGCCACAAGGAAAAATTAGTCCGCGAATTTCTTACAAGTCAAAGTTTTTATAGTTTAGAAGAATATATGTCGCATCAATAATTAGATTCAATGGTTATTTATATATACAATGTTTATTTGTGCAAGATTATCATTTCATGTATTATTTCTGAGGTCGTGTCAGGGACCATTCTGTCACTTCTGTCAATCTGACTCAATCATGGATATTTTTATTGTCGTGGGGATTGAATAAATACTTTATTAAATTATATACCTTATCAAGAATAAAATATTTATATGTAGGTTTAAATGTTATATATTCTTTGTATGCACAGAAGTGTGGCAATGTGCATGCTCTTGTTTTGATTTGATCCATGCATATTTGTATTGTCTTGAGGATTCAATAAATTATTATTATTATTATTATTATTATCACAAACATGATTCATCGATCTTCTCAGCCTAGGCTGGTCGGGTTTACAATGCCAGAATAAGAAAGCAGTTCAGCTCCTCCTATTCAGCTTAGTACCTTACGAACAATGTGGCAAGTTTGTAAGAGAACTGCCCGTTGTTATTATAATTATTTTTTTTATTATTATTATAATTATTATTAATAATAATACTGTAAAAATACCCTCTCTACGATCTTGTAGTAATTTCTACATTGTCCAGTTCAAGCTATTTGAGAATAGTCAGAAGCAGCTATTTGAGAATAGGACGTGCTAGACCATTAGAAGAGCATTCTCATCAATGTTACAAAAATTCATGTCGATCTGTGTAAATTATCTATATAGAAAGATTCGGAACACATACAAAAACTCATATTTTTTATTTCATTTAGTTTGCTTTACTCAAGGAGTGTATTTCAACTAGAGGCTTTACTTGCAGGAATACAAATTATAACATCACCAGTTTGGCTTTCGCAAAAAAATATGAAACGAATGTAAAAAACTGAAGGGTAGCGGTAAATGATACGCTCCTGTCGAATATTCGATGCTAACTATATTCGTATGGTAACATGACTAGTTTGACATTTGTATAATTGAGTAAGTGTCCGCTAGATGTCTCTCATGAATTTTAAATATAAATTCCAACTTATCAAAAATTAAACAATTACTTTCAAATATGTTTTAGTCCTAATTTTGACACAAACTTCACATTTGTTACACTAGGTAAACTTCTGGTCAGAATATCAGCAATCACATCATTGGTAGGCAAATACTTTATACTTATAATGTTTGCTGATACACCATCCCTTACAAAGTGATGTCTAATATCAATGTGTTTTGAGCGTTCGTGAAAAATTGGATTAACAGACAATTTTTGAGCAGCTTGGTTATCATTAAATATTGTTATACAATCCAACTTTCCTGTCAACTCAGAAAACAAATTCTCAAATACATGGCTTCTTTAGCAACCTCACTTAGAGCCATATATTCAGCTTCTGTGCTAGAGAGAGCCACAATATTTTGCTTACAGCTTTTCCATGATATGCCGCCACTACAAAATACAAAAGCATAACCTGTATACGATCTACGATCGTTTTTATCAGATCCCCAGTCTGCATCTATATACCCTTGCAAATCTTAATCATCCCTTGTAAATGTCATATAATGACTTTTAGTACCTTGCAAGTATCGTAGCACTCTCTTAGCGCATTTCCAAGATATGTATTGCTACAGTTATTGTATTGACTCAAGAAACATACACAATAAGAAATGCCGGGTCGTATTAATACAGCTAAATACATTAAGCTACCAATTAACCTTTGATATAATGAATTTTCCTCTTTCTCACTTGAATTACATTCATCATAATCAAATTTCTCCATGGGAGTATTTACCGGCTTACATTCACTCATATTAAATATTTTAAGAACTTGATTTATATAATTTTTTTGATTCAATGATATACAATTATCTGTTTTACATATTCTCATTCCCAAGAAATGTTTAACTTCCCCTAAATCTTTGATTTTAAACATAGACCTTAATTTATCTTTAACAATTTTAGTATTTTCTACATTGTCAGAAAAAAACTCCTCTACATATAAAGCTACAATCGTCAATGACTTGTCATCCTTCTTCGTATATAGGCATGGTTCAAAGTTTGATCTTTTAAATCCTAGTTCAATACTTCAAATATTGTTAACTTTATGATTCCACACCCTCGATGACTGCTTTAAGCCATAAATTGCCTTATTCAATTTACAAACTTTGTTATTTTCAATAACCAAACCTTCAGGTTGTGTCATGTAAACTTTTTCTTGCAAATGTCCATTTAAGAATGCAGTATTGACATCAATGTGAGTTATTTTCAAGTTCAGTTTCAATGACAAAGCCAGAAGCAACCTTAAACTACTAAATCTAATCACTGGCGCAAAAGTCTCATCATAATCAATACCTGCCTTTTGTGAAAAACCTTGCCACTAACCGAGCACGATAATTGATTTTATTCTGTCACACTTTTTTTTTGAAAACCCACTTGCACTGAACCACTGTTCTACTGTCTGGATGATCTGCCAGATCCCATGCATGATTTTTTTCTAATGAACTCATTTTCTCCTCCATTGCTTACTGCCAACATAGCCTATCTGGTCTAGAAAACGGTTCCGACACCGTTATGGGAACATCTTCTAGATCTATATCACCAATACACATGTATGTAACATAGTCATCAAAATTCTTTTCTTTCCCTTTTTGACCGTCTAGTGGGCTCATACTGGTTTACTGTGTCATCTGATACAAGAAAATCACTATCATTAGAATCATCCATGTAACTTTCAGAGTCATCAGCCATGAGCTCATTGCTATCTATAGATGTCTCCCCCACTGGTTCAATATTCTCTGAAGGATTATCAGTGATCATGATTGAAGTTTTGTGCTCTTTTTCCTTTTTTATTATAATGACATCTCTGCTTGTAATAATGTGTTTTGTGTTTAGATCATAGAGTCGGTAACTTTTTATATTTTCATCAAATCCAACAAGTATCATCTCTCTGGATTTTTTGTCAAATTTTCTACGCTTTTCTTTTGGAATATGAACCATCACTTTACTTCCAAATATGCGTATATGGCTTACATTTGGTTTCTTACTATACCATATAGTAAAAGGTGTACTCTTATTTAAACCCGCTGCCACTCTGCGCTTACGCAAGTAGACTGCAGTATAAACGGCCTCTGCCCAAAAACTTTTTGACAAATCTGCATCGAAAATCATACTTCTTGCCTTTTCCACAATTGTCCTGTTCATTCTTTCAAGCATCCCATTTTGTTGTGGAGTATAAGGGTTAGTCTTTTGATGCAATATGCGAATCTTCGACGAAATCTTTCAAATTGTTCGCTACAAAATTCTCCGCCATTATCACTTCGTAGTATTTTTATTTTCTTGTAACATTGATTTTCAACCATATCTTTAAATTCTTTAACGAAATCTATGATTTGATCTTTCCCTTTAAGAAAATTAACAAAAGCCATTCTACTATAATCGTCTTCAAATAATAGAAAATACCTTGATCCTCCAATAGAAAGTTCATCCATTGGTCCACACATATCAGCATGTACCACTTCCAACAAGGATTCTGCTCTGTTGCCTTTGTTTGTAAATGGAAGTCTTGATTGTTTCCCTTGACAGCAAACCTCACAAACTTTACTTCTATTTAATTTGTCATTGCACGTAAGCCCTTCAACTGCTCCCTGCTGCATTAGTTTTAAATCTGTGTAATTTAAATGAGCAAACCTCTTATGTAAAACATCAGCTGTTACAGTTAAGTTAACTACAGGTTTTTGATATTGTTTTACTTATTTTAGTTCATACACATTATTTTTAATGTCAGGTACAGCAATAAGACCTTTGTCATTAAAAATTTTACAACCATTCTTTTCAAAAATGATTATGTTTCCATTTTTAATCAACTCACCAATAGACAACACATTTGTGGTTAAATCAGGGACATATAAAACATTTTTTATAACAACATCATGCTTCTCATTCTTGACAACTGTTTGAATTTTTATGTCTCCAGAACACACCACCAGTGTGCCAGACAGCCATATTGTCCGGAATCATAATTTCTTTGGGCTTTACATGGTAATTTATGTTTTCAAGCCAATCCTTTCTTGAAGTTAAATGTACACTTGCTCCTTAGTCAATATACCACTCGTTTTCTGTAATATTGTCCACTTAAGAACACTGCACTGAAAGCACTAGATGTTTTGTTTTTGCCTGAGTTCTCGTTTCGTTTATTTTCGGGGCATTTATTCATAAAGTGACCCAACTGTTTACAACGAAAACACTTTACGTCAGTGACATTGCCTTTTGCGCCATCTCTCGCTCGACTCTTGCGTTTGTTTACTACGTACAGAGCGTTTGATTTTCCGCTACTGCCATCTACCTCCATAGAGTTTAGTCCTAATGAAATCTGTAGATATGGTAACACCGGTATTTTCAATCGCCATAATCATAGGACTGAATCATTCCGAGAGCTCTGCCAATAGCAACGATCCGATCCAATATTCGTCTATATTGAAACCTGTTCGTTTTAACTTCTGCGAAGTTTTAATCATCTGATTCACATAGTTTTCCAATTAATCACAGTTCTCCAGCCGTAAGGAAATTACAGATCGCAGCAAACTGATCTTTCTTGTAAAACCGCTGTCTGCATACAAACATCTTAATTTTTCCCACACATCCTGAGCTGTTTTTGCTTTTTTCACGTGTGAATATATCGATGTATCCAAGGTCAACACTAATTTGGCCTTCGCTTTCGCAATTTGCACTGAATCTGTCTCTTTGCCACTGAGAGTATTTTTTAAACCCTCTAACACGAGAAAATTCTCAACTGCAAAAGCCCAGTCATCGTAATTTTCTCGAGAAGCTTTAGCACACTGGATAAGTAACTTCCTATCATTTTCGAGTTCTGCACTATTCGACGACGTTAAAAAATCACTTACCGATACTACGCGAGAACAAAACCACGTGGGTCTGGGACCAAAACCTGTTAAAAACTGTTCGTATGGTAACATGACTAGTTTGACATTTGTATAATGTAAGTAAGTGTCCGCTAGATGTCTCTCATGAATTTTTGATATAAATTCCAACAACGAGGTGTACCAATAGAGTAATGAGACTGGTGGCATAGCATTTGATCTGGCATTACTGTTGGCTTTCTCTTTGGATGGGCACTATCAAGTTTTGTTTCAGACTTGGGAATATTGCGACGGAAATATTTGTAAAACTTCAACAGGCTCGTGGAAACAGGGTTTTGTCAATGATCGAGGTTTACAGGTGGGGTAAGGTATTCTCAAAAGGTCGAGACTCTATTGAAGATGAATCTCGCTGTGAAAGATTTTCAACTGCAAGAATTGATAAAAATGTCGATACAGTAACTGGGATCTTGTGCGTTCTTATTCAATCACTCATCAATCCTTTTGACCAATGAATTGGGGATGAGTGTTAGGAAACAAAAACAACACTGTAGTTTCCTTATTCACCAGACTTGAATCTTTTTGGTTTTCTCCGGTTCGTAAGATTGAACCATTTCGGGACCTTGAAGAACATTGAAAAATAAATGTTTTATAAAAAAATTATTCGAAATAAATATTTTTAATAGTCTAAATAATTTTTTTGTTTTCCGGTATAATGTTTAGCATAGAATACTTAGAACGTTTAAAAATACATTCGCTGTTTTGTCGTCAGCGTGTTCCGAGAGCGAAACGTAATAAAAGTGCTGCCGCTTCATAAGTGGCAATTGTAAAAAGAGCCGCCAGAGGGTGAGAAAAATTCACCCCTCACGTGACCAAATTACCCAATAAACCACGTATTAAAGACGTGCGAAGAATCGAATGTTGAGCGCGGTTTGAAAGTGCAGCCGAAAGGGCACATCGAAAATAAATGCATTACTGATGGAAATTAGAGGGAAATTGATCTGGGAAATCGAACGTTGATCGAATACAATACGCTTTAAAAGCAAGTTGTTGATAATATCATCTTATTTATTGGATCATGTCAGATCAGATGACATATATTGTTAGTTGATACGGTGAAAATTTTGGTGAACAACAAAAATAAACTCAAATAACTAGATTCAATGCTTTTCAAAATTCATCAGTACATTTTAACATTCGCTTTAACTAAATTTGAAAATTTTTATATCACCAAGAATTGGCGATGTCGGAAAAATCATTTACATAGGTTAGAGAATCGAGGATTATGTAAATTATTTTTGAAATCTGAGTAAGGAAAATCACAAGTTAATAAACAAAGTTGATGTAAAAGTTTGTCCCTTTTTTTTCGGAATCCCAATTTTTTTCAAAATTTAAAATATATGTATACCAAATTACATGACGTGACTAGAAAACAGACCGCAGAGGTCTAAGAGGAACTACATGAAAGAACAACTAGACTCTAAAGAGGAGAATTTTCGCAATTATAACACGAGAGACTTTTATGGGACTTTTGCAAAAGAAATCCGTGGATACACACCACAAAATATTTGCTTCAGAAAGCGGAATGGGAGATTAGCGCTAATCAATCAGGAGAATTGTCAGGAACTGGCACACTATTTCTCTGATCTCCTCAATTCCCCAAGGAAATTCCCCAAGGTTCCCCAAGGAAAATTCTATCACCACCACCAACACAGGAAGAAATCCACAGGCACATACGCAAACTAAAGAATAACAGGTCATCCGGTGAAGATGGTATCACCGCGGAACTATTGAAAAACCTCGGACCAAATTCACTGCAAGAACTTACGCAAATTATCACGAACATTTGGCAAACAGAAAAATTACCAGATGATTGGAAATGTGCTATTTTCCACCCGCTGCACAAGAACAGATGTGAACAACTATAGAGGAATCTCCTTACTACAAGTCACCTACAAAATCTTCTCAGCATGCCTTTTCCAGAGAACACAAGAACAATTAGAACACAAAATTGGCGAGTACCAGGCAGGCTTTCGACCTGGTCGCTCATGCACTGAACAAATATTTAACCTAAAAACTATACTGAAATACAAAGCAATCAGGAACGTCCTAATCATCTGCACGTTTCTGGACTTCAAGAAAGCACTTCAAGAAGCTTCACGACTGCATCGACCAAAAATCTTTGTACAACATGCTAGAAGAACAAGGACTCGACCCTAAAACACTACGATTAATCAAGCAGACACTGACTGACACAACCTCTAAAGTAAAATTTACGGGAGAAATTTCCGAACCCTTCCTGATTAAAACTGGAGTACGCAAGGAGATGGGTTATCTCCACTCCTCTTCAACCTGGTCCTGGACAAAGTCATAAGGGAATAGGAAAAAGAACTGAAAAATCAAGGACACTGGAAACCAATACGACTCGGACGATCCAAAAGCAACATAGAAATATCATGTCTGGCTTTCGCAGAAGACCTAGCCATACTCGTAGTCAATGAAAAACGAGCAACCAAACAGATCGAAGGCCTCAAGAAATGTGCAGAGAAAGTAGGCCTACAAATCTCCTTTCAAAAAACCGAATTCTTCTGCTCAAAATTAGATGTTCAAAATCTGAACACCAAATACGGCAAAATAAATAGGGTCACTCACTTCACATACCTGGGCGAGATCCTCGAACCCACAGGACGAGAGAAAATAGCCCAGAAGACTAGATTACAGAAGATGAATAGGGCATACGGCAAGATACACAATATCTACAATAAGAAATGCTTATCCACACACGCAAAAATAAGACACTACAACACAGTAATCAAACTAGAAGTACAATACCCAAGCGAGACACTTACACTTCATACAAAAAGCGGCATAGAAAACATACTAAAAGAAGAACGCAAAATTATGAGGAAAATTCTCGGCCCAAAACTAACAGAAGAAGGATACAGACTACATTCTCGAAAAATCACAGAGAGAATGTCCAACGTAGCGGCGGACATAAGAAAGTGAAGGTTGAAATTCTATGGACATATCAGTAGACTCCCACCGACAAGACTCACCAACATAATTCTTACATACATACAAGGAGTCAAGTCAACAGTACCATGGATCACACAAGTCAGAGCTGATCTGGAAAAGGCACAAATGGGCCCGACAGAGATTGAGGATAGAAGAACGTACAGAAACAAAATACATATGGGGAACGTTGCATCAGAGAGCGAAGTTTCGAGGAGATCGGGAACATAGTGGACGGAGGAAAGAAAGAGAATCCACGGAGAAAGGATGAGAGAGGTGTGGAAGATCAGAAAGAAAACTCGAAAATGAGTCAGAATGCTTTGCGTGATCCAAATGGGTCTATATGAACCCCATACATATATATATATATATATATATATATATATATATATATATATATATATATATATATATATATATATATATATATATATATATATATATATATTGTTTTGTGAAAATAATAAATTATAATTTGTTTGCTACTCTGTTTACGTTTCGTTACTCTACAATACATATTGCTTTCGCAAACAATATAAATTTACATTCAAAAACTTACCAACTATATCTTATTTAAAAATTACTTTTCTACATCTTTTTAAATGATTTATGACAGTTTATCAAACCTTCAGTTGACACACTTTCAAATACACATGTAAACTTATATTGTTTTTGAAAGCGATATGTATTGTAGAGTGTACTGAAGATGGTTTATAAATAAACGAAACGCAAATAGAATAATAAAAAAATTATAATTTATTAATTTGAACGAAAATGCAAAAACAAAAAAAGATTAATAATAATAATTAAAGACGGTCAGGAAAATATAAATAATAAAATATAACATCACATTACAGTGAAAGAAGAATACAAATATTTGCCATTACTACTTAACGAAAGAAGTTTAACAAGTTAAGAAAGAAAAAAAACAAGTTACATACATATATGTCACATTTTCAGAATATCCATTCAGCATAAGAACGCCAAACAAGTATATTCTTTTTGTCCTACGTCCTACGAAAATGTGACGTATATGTGTGTAACTTGTTTTTTCGAAAGTCATATTTCTTTCGTTATATGGCTTTCGACAAAACAAGTTACACACATATATGCCACAATTTCAAAGCACGCAGGCCAAAAATATTATACTTTTTTTCTGCTTTATATTGTTTGTGAAATTGGTATTCTTCTGCTGATTGGTGCCCATCTCTTTCTGTGTACTTTCTTATAGCAAGTTGAACACCTGCCTCCGGGTTGTCCACTATGGAAACTTGATTTTTATTTTTAGGTTGGTTGTCTAGATCCAACAAAGCACATACGATATTTTCGCGAAGTTCTGTGATACTCATTTTTTTCAGGTACTGCTTTGAACACCACCATTGACCTTGGTGGTGTTCCATTGCCATGACTATGGATATTGACTAGAACAGTGTTTGTCAATAGTTTAAAAACAATTTTTCGGTACCATTTGATTCCGCAGCGTACGGGAGAGTAATAGGAATATTTTTAAATCGAAATATCAATACACCCTTTGGCTGTATTGTATTCCATTATAGTTGATGGTTTCGAGACATTACCTGCGTTTAATATATAATAATTATTTAAATATATAATAATTATAACAATAATTATTTAATAATAATTAAATTTAATTTAATATATAATAATAATAACCTGATAATGACTAAGAAAATGTTACTACACTGTGTACTGTTAACGCTGCTGGAGAATTTGCACCGTCGCTGACTATTGTGAAATATGAACGATTACCTAAAGTTTGTATTGGTCATTTTATGAATATTTTACAAATATCGTTTACCCTTTTCTCCTGAAGAGTGATATTCAAATACCAGTTATTGTATTCTTAGATTGCTATATTTCTCATATGTCTATCCAACTGAATAAATTTTGCAAATATAAACAAATTATCCTGTGCTGTTTCCTTCTGATTCTAGATAAATTTTACAACCACTGGACGTATCTTTTTTTTTTCTTTAAAACAAAGATGGAAAATTCTGATTCAAAATTGGCGCATAGAAAATAATGGTGGAGATGTTCAAAAACATAATGTTCCGTCTTTCCTGTCCAAACTTATTACCGAAGAAGATTGCACAAACGTCATCAAAAGTGGATTTGAAGCATATGGTTTATATCCATTTAATGCAAATACAGTGAATTTTACCACTTGCATTGTATATTGTTGCTATTGTACATAGTCTTAACTCATTGAAAATATGTCCAAAGTACAACCTCTCAATGCTAGAGTCACAGGTACTGGTTGGGAAACTGATGACAAGTACGAGACACTGTACGTTTTATGGGTCAAGACTGTAGAAGATGAAACAGATCAGGGAAAGGAATCACCATCATTACCTTTTCTTCCTCAGCATCTGAAAATCCTTCTCCTTCAACTTCCAATAATAATAATAATGTCACTGAATTTTCGTTTCCTGAGCTTCTTACACCTAACGTTCATAAATGTGAGTATGGATGAAGAAAATATGATGAAAATTTAACCTTTTAATTGACCTTATTTCAGTTATTCATTTGCTGGTTGTTTTGTAAGATTTTGAATCATGTTTTAATTTTGATTACATTTTTTTGCCTTTTTTTTACTCGAAGAACATTTGGAACCTTTCAAGTCTGAAAATCCTGACCAAAATTCTACCTGTAAAATGCCTCTTTTCTCTTTTCATTAAAATGCCTCTTTTCATTCCTATCCTAGTAGATAACAATGAAAATTTAAACATTGTTGGACCAGTTATTTCCTCTAGTGATGAAACTACCCAATCATCTGTAATTATTGAAGTAATAGAAGAACCTTTAGTTAATAACGTTAGTACAATGAATGTTTCTAATTTTAATACTTTTACAATGTGTCAAAAGTCATTAGACGCTAGCTGATGCTATTGTTATGTGGCCGAAAGAAAGATCACAAGCGAAAACGTCAAGTGGAACATTTACCCAATGGCGGCTCGTGAGGGAGAGCGTTGGGGCGCTGCCCCTCCAGCATTTATCACAGTAAACAATTTTTCAGATCAAAACACCATATTTTACCTCCTGTATAGGGTTTCAATAGCACGAATAGTAAAAAGGAGGTAAGGAAAAGCAAAAAATTCTTTAGCAGCACTATTTTCTTCTGCGCCCTCCCACTTGAAAAACCCACAAGCCACCACTGCATTTAGATTCAGTAATAACTGCTGATAAGTGGATACAAATAATGGAAGCTAAAGACGAAGAGAAAAATGATAAAGAAGAAGAAAAAAGATTCAAGAAAATTGAAAGAGAAGAAAGAATGGAGAGAAATAAAAATAAAACAAACGAAATTGAAAGAAAAAACTAAAAAAAATCTGTAGTCAAAAAAAAAACTCTAAAAATAAGTAAAAGTTTCATATAAAGAATAAATTTAATATACTTTATTGAGCTATATTAAAAATAAATAAATATAAATTATTAATTAAGTAATTTTGTGTAATACTCCATTTCAACAAAAAATTTAACTCGATATAACCAAAAGTGGTACAATCAATGACCAAAAATAGTGCCTCTATGACCACTGGTGGTGAAAGAGATTATAAAACAATTATTATTTTATGATAAAAGAAGTTTCAAAAGTTTTTGCTTAATAATTCATATTATTTATGAAAAAATTAAATTTTGTTGGTGAATAACAATACTTAAATATTAATTAAAACCTGTAAATATCATTTGTTTTTGATAATTATTAATGATAAATATTTATAACTGTAAGGGTGTATCGAAGGTATGTCAAAACGCTACAAAACGTTTATATTTGACAGAATATTCTTTACTCAATTCTTAAGTCACTGTGAAAATTTCAAATTGATTGACTAAGCCGTTCAAAAGTTATTGCAATATAAAATTATCGTAATTTTATACGTGATCTTACGGTGACCAGTGACCGTGGTTCGGATCTCACGCTAAGCTTTATCCAGTCGATAATTAGCGCCTAGTACATTGACGCGTCTCTAACTTAAATAAATTAAACTAACTCATTAAATTCAATTTATGTAATTATTTCATGTGATCAATTAAAATAGTAATAATTTCTTTTTAATACCAATTAAAGACGCAAACCACGTAATAAATCTTTTAAAAATGAGACCCAATAAAGTTGCGCTCTTATTTTTCATTGTTATCTTCTCGACAGACTTAACGGCGTCATCGGCTATGACGAGATACTGCTTGTTATTTTTTATTGCCCTTGATTCAGATGAATCGTATTTATGTCGCTGAAAATCGATATGGCGAGGGAGTTTTTGGCTAGTCTGCATCCTTTCATTGTTCACTCTATCGATTATCTGTTGGATCCAGTATGAATGTTATGAATGCTTTTGTGTACTAATCTCGTAAAATTGATTTAGAAACAAAACACACTGTGATATAGATGATATTTTTTCTATCACATTTATCCATCATGCTTGAATGTCCTCATAAAATGAATTTTGAATGGAAGACGTCAATTTTACAGGGATGACATGTCCTACCGCATGTCTGAATTGTCCTTTTTTTCTGGGTAAGTCAGAGCTTGAAGCACGTGTGATTAATATTTTAAAAAGCACTCAAAAGACAATAAGGTGAATGGAAGGAAACTTTGTGCCAATTTCTACAAATTTTAGTCCATTATTCAGATTGTAAGACTTGCGAAAAAACATCAAAACATGACACACTCATCCTTATGGAAGACTTCAATGCAAAGATGGGAAAGGAAGAATACTGGAGTGGAGTGGCTGGAAGAGAAACTTTGCATAACGAAACAAACAACAATGGGACAGGACTAGGAAACTTAGCAACAGAAATGGAAATGTACATAGTTAGCACAAAATACCAACACAAAACGCAGCATAAAGACAAAATGCGAAAAGAAACACAACAAAAATAAGTAGCACTGAATGGACGAATTATTTTAAGAAAATATTAACATATAACAGAACGGTGACAGAAACGAAAAAGAATGGAAACCTGGAAGACAACATGGAAGGAGATGAACTGGATATACCCACAGAAGAAGAATTTAATGATATAAAAACTCAACTTAAACTAAATAGAGCAGGTGGATTAGATAGTCAATGAGATGATAAGATACGGGGATATTTAAGCTAATAAAACATATCTGGAAAAAAGAAAAAAATGCCTAATGAGTTAAAAAGAGGCATAATAATGTCAATTTATAAGAAGGGAGATCAAAGAGACGATGCAAATTATAGGGGAATTACCTTACTTAGTGTTGTAAATAAAATACTAACCATGATAATAAATAACAGATTAATGAAGTATATAGAAGAAAAAATTGGAGACTATCAATATGACTTTAGGAGAGGCAGATCTACCATAGACGCGGTACGTATAGTAAAGCAAATAATCGAAAAATCTCAGGAATATGGAATGGAATTACAAATGGTGTATATTGATGTCAAACAAGCTTTCGATAGTCTGAAACGGGGACAAGTAATAAAAGCTATGACGCATATGAAAATACCGGGCAAGCTAATAAGACTAACAGAACTGACAATGAAAACTTCAGAAGCGGTGGTTAGAACAGCGGAAGGAGAAATAGAGGATTTTGAGATTAATTTAGGAGTGAGACGGGAAGATGGACTATCAACAACATTGTTTATATTAACACGCGATACAGTAATCAAAGAATGTAATTTCACGGGAACAGTCACCAATAACGCCATATAAGCAGTTGCATACACAGATGATCTTACTGTGCTAGCTAGAGACAGAATAAGCCTGGAAGAAGCAATCCAGAAAATTGGACAAGAAGCAGGAAAAGCAAAATTCACAATAAATCAATAAAAAAGCAAATATACAGAAATAACGAAAGAACATAGAAAAAGAGTTACAACCAAATCAGTAAAAATACGACATTACGAATTTGAAGTAGTGGAAAACTTTAAATATTTGGGAATAATAATAAATAGCAAAAGCGACAGAAACAAAGAGATTGATCATAGAGTAAAGACGGGAAACAGAGCCTATTATAAATTCAAAAACATTATAAAAAGTAAAAACATAAATATAAATACAAAAATGGAGGTATATAAAGTAGCTATTAGACAGGAACAGGCAAAATTACGAATATTCGAAAAAAAGGTAGTAAGAAGAATATATGGATTAAAGAAAATTATAGAAGATAAATACAGAATGTTAATGAATTTTGAAAGGAGGAAGTATAGTGAAGACCATAAAAGTGCAAAGACTTCGCTGGTTTGGCAATATAAGAAAAATGGAAGACAGCAAAGTAGTAAAAAAAATTACAATGTGGAGACCAGATATTAACAGAGGAAGAGGGAGACCGAAAAGTAGGTTGGAGGATCAGGTGCGGGAAGACAAGGAAATTGGAAATACAAGCATGGTGGGAAAATATACGACCGAGATACGTGGAAGGAAATAACCGCAGAAGCAAGGACAATCAATAGGATAGAATAAGTCACGAATAGAGGAAAGTGGACTATCTCCCCACTAACTCAACCCATCACCATCACCATCACCTTCAGCCCGTGTCAATCCACTGCAGGATGAAGGCCTCTTCAGCATGCTTTCAACTTTCACGGTCCTAGGCTTTCCTTTGCCACTCTGGTCCAATATGTTGGTGGTTCAATAGTTGATGTCATCAATCCATCCTGCTTTCGGTCTTCTTCGCAGACGTTGGTGATCAAGCGGTACTGGATTCACCCCAGGATTGCCTTGGTCCATCTGTCATCCCATCGCCTCGCTATATGGCTCTGCATATATATTTATATATATATATATATATATATATATATATATATATATATATATATATATATATATATATATATATATATTAAAAGAAAAAAGTTCTTTAAAATCCGGGTCAAAAACCGCGAGGGTTCCCGCGAAAAAAAAATATCAAATTTATTAAATTTCCATTGGAAAAGCATAAGAATTTAAGCAAATATGTCTCTAAAACAGCGTTTCTCAACCTGGAGGATTCTTGAAATTTGCAATTCTGATCCACGACGTCAAATCGATGTTCCTGCACTTCCACCAACACTCTCACGCACTGCTTCGATATTATCGTTTGAACGGCTTATTATTGAACGGCCAGTGTGTTTAGCATCCCCAATTGATCCAGTTTTCCTGTATTGTAACTCTCTTCACAGTTGACAAAGTTAAATCAACATTACGAGCATATTTTGTACGAAATTTGCGAACTGTAGCAGCCAAACTTTCATTATTTTTGACTATTTATTTCACTAACCCTAAACTCTAACCCGGTCAAACAGTTTTCTTTTTTGGTTGCCACACTTTACAGTACAAATGGCGGCAAATTCAATTCTTGCGTGAATTATGGGACACACTTTAGAATTTAAATATTTATCGATTTATGCGTCTCTCTCATCTTTCATTTATTTGTTTGTCTACATACATTTTTCGTAATATTTATATACCAATACGAATCATTATATTAGATCAAATTTGAACTACGAAACATTGTAAAAAAAGTTGAAGAGAACACTAGAGAATAATATGAAAAGTAAAAATATACTGATTAGAAGTGCACACATAAAGGGAAACAAATTCGTCAACAAAAATTTTCATATATAAATCAGTGACTAGTTTGCAAATATACCTTAATTTTTATTACTTCCTTTAAATAAGGTAAAAACCAAGCTCTTGGTAATATAAGGTAATAATAAGATAAAAAGTAATCTAAACCTCTTTCGTTTATTACCCTCTTTTGCTCTTTTCTAATCAAGTAAGAAACTCTGTATAAATAATATTGTATTTTCAAAAAATCTAATTTTAAATGCTTTTTCTACTGTTCTATTCTACTTTATTATGGTTGTCGTGTTGGCCGAGGAGAAATCTGCAAACGCACAAAAGATAACAGACGAGGGTGGAATGGGGGAGAAATAGTTTTTTGAAAGTTTTCGGGCGCCACATTAACCCTCGAGAAAAACGACGGCGCCAGACGTAATGGCATGGCGGGTCTGGAGTCTTGGAATTTCAGGTCTATTTCTTGGTTCTCCATCTCAGAATCGTTGGCCTAGTTTTTTTCTTGCGTTCATTCATAAGTTAACGTAAGACAATATAGAAATGTAGTATCGGAATTTATAATTTTGTTTTATACTATTTTCATAAAGAACTAATAATATTATATACTATGAAACAAAAAAACGGCTCCCCTAACTATGCTTTTTTAATTCCTGACAAAAAAGGTCTATTTTCTCTCACTATTTTTCCTATTTCAAAATATGGAAAATAGTGAGTAGTAGAGTGGTGAAATATATATATAGAGAGTGTCCGAAAAAAACGTCGAAATATTTTGAGAGGTAACTCTAGGGATTAAAACATAAAAAAAGTTCCTATAAAGATACCCTAAAAACTACTTCTTAAAGGGGCTAGGATCCCTTAAAACAAGAACTTCTAAAATTAAAAATCTAGACTTTCTTGCATAAATGGTCCAGTTTACGAAACTGGACAAAGTTTACAAAACTGGACAAAGACAAAAATTAATCAATTGTGCATCGATTTAGAAAAAGTCAGTTTTCTGGAAAACGGTCTATTCTAACGAAATGAAATAAGAGGACCTTTTTACATAAAAATCTTTGTGATTCAATAATCTGATTTAAAAAATATAAAAAAATATTACAAACAAAAAAGTTATGGCAGCATTTACCAAGGAGACGCCCCTGTATGTGACGCCCTGAATAAAATATTCGATTATTAACACAAAAAACGTTTTTCCATTCCAGCTTATTGAACTATACGGAGTTTCACGACTTTAGCATAGACCGTTTCGAAAATATTGTGAAAAAAACATCTTCATACATTCATAACAAGGTTAAACAGAAGCTGAGAAACACAAGAACGCAAATATATGCCTTAAGGCGTGAAGAGAGCACAGTATGCAGGGCGAGGACGCAAATATTAGAGGTTGTCAGAAAATTTTATTCCCAGTTATATGCAGATCAGAACCAATCAGAGACAACGATACCCACGGAAGAACAAATGCCAGATATCCTAGTGGAGGAAGAAACAAATGCTATAGAATCGATGAAAAACGGCAAGGCTCCAGGAAAGGACAGTGTAACTGTCGAAATGTTAAAAGCTGGTGGTAGGACGTTACATAAAACACTGGCAAAATTATACTCAAAATGCCTTAAAGAACAAAAAGTACCTGACTTATGGAAAAATGCAGAAGTGATCCGTTTACTTAAAAGGTTAGCACAGGAAGATTTAAAGAACTACCATCCAATAAGTCTCCTATCAGTAATGTACAAAGTTTTCACTAAGATAATTTTTAAAAGAATATTAAAAAACCTAAATGACGTACAACCAAGAGAACAAGCAGGATTCAGAAGTGAATTTAATACAATGGATTACATCCAGGTTGTACAGCAGGCCATAGAAAAGCATAACGAATACACGATCTGTGCTTGGCTTTGATCGACTACGAAACAGCATTTGACTCCATCTCAAAGCATGAAATAATGGATGCACTGCTTAACCAAGGGGCACATAAAGCATATGAAAACCTATTAGGATCGATATATGATGGAGCTACAGCCACAATTCACCTTGATGCTCTTGAAGTGGGAATTAATGTAGAACGAGGTGTATGGCAGGATGACGCAATATCGTCTATACTTTTCTCGGCTGGCCTTGAAGAAGTATTCCGTAAACTGGATTGGGAGCAGGATGGTGTAAAGATCAATGGTATAAACTTTAACCATCTTAGATTTGCAGATGATATCGTTCTCCTTTCACAAGACCCAGAGGAGCTGCAAAACGCATACAAGAACTGTAAAGGGCTGGCGAACCATTTGGCTTGAAAATTAACCTGAAAAACAGTCAGGTTATGTTCAATAACTTTGCTCAGGACAGAAGAATTTCAGTTATAAGAAGGGATTTGGAGATTGTGGACAGCTTTATATATCTTGGGCAGAGGATTTCAATGGGGGGAATACCGCCCGGGAGGTCGAACGACGTGTAAAATGTGGCTGGCAGGCTCAACATTGTGTTTAAGAGCAGACTCCCACTTTGCCTGAAAAGAAAGTCTTCAATCAGTGCGTTCTACCCGTTATGACATACGGAAGTGAAACCTGGACACTCACATCGCAATCAATTCAAAAACTTCGGTTAGCACAGAGGGGAATGGAAATATGTATGCTTGGAATTACAGGACGATGCAGAAAATCCTGCGCATGGATCACAGAACAAACGAAAGTCTGATGACCGATGATGGATGGGGTTTCCTTACTGGACAAACATAAAGTATTGTCGAGGAGGCAGTGCGGTTTCCAAAAGGGCATATCCATATCCCATGCACTCTTTAATGTGACAAAATATATTTGTGAGAACCCTGACCATAGTAAATATGCAATTGGATTGTTTCTTGACATTCAGAAACCATTTGATTCTATACTTCATGCATTATTGTAAAATAAACTTGAAAACTGAGGAATAAGAGGTACTACTAAGTTTAATTTCATCATACATCAAGAACAGGTATCAAAAAGTTAAAATCGATAATATTTATAGCGAGTCAGTAAATGTAAATCTATTAGTTTTTGTTTTATATATTAACAACATATTTTCATTAAAGACCGATTGAATATCCTTTTGTTCTGCTGATGATACTATGTTTTTATTTACCGGAAAATGCTTTATTAAGCTAATTAACACCGTATCCAAAGATTTTTTATCTAATACAAGAACAGCTTGATAATAATTTTCTTGCAATTAATGTAAAAAAATATTCTGTGAGATCTGTGGAAACAAATAAGAAGTGTTTGATTCTGCACGCTACTAATCCATGTAACAAGTATACTGGTTTGTGTCAAGAAATTCAATTTTCAGATCATTGTAAATATCTGGGTGTTTATTTCGATAAAAATATGAGTTTTAAGTTTCATGTTGATAAAATGACAGCCCGGATTAGAAAATTGTTTTATACATTCAAGTTACTTAGAGGTATTTTACATTAACACTAGTTAAAGCTATTTTTTTCCTTTATTTGGGGTTTTCGCCACTATTTAAAACTCAACAAATATCACCAAATACCTGTTCTTATGTAAAGAAAGAATCACTGGGTAAAAAAAAAAAACCAAACGGAGACAAATTTCTCAGTGATTTTTTTTTGTAATAAATTTGCCTAACAAACAAAATTTTAAAGATATAAAAATGTTATAAAAATTTTACAAATTTTTAACGTTAACGTTTCGGAGGGTACTCTCCCCCCGTTTTCAAAACTAAATTAAAAAATAAATTATTTTAATTTGTAATATATAAAGTAACGAGTGAAAGTAAATATATTTTTTTGTATGTCAACGATACTTGTTGTTGTTAATGTAAGTATCGTTGACATACACAAAAAAATATATTTACTTTCACTCGTTACTTTATATATTACAAATTAATATAATTTATTTTTTAGTTTAGTTTTGAAAACGGGGGGAGAGTACCCTCCGAAACGTTAACGTTAAAAGTTTGTACAATTTTTTATGACATTTTTATATCTTTAAAATTTTGTTCGTTAGGCAAATTTATTACATAAAATCACTGAGAAATTTGTCTCCGTTTGGTTTTTTGTTTTTACCCAGTGATTCTTTCTTTGCATAAGAACAGGTATTTTTGATATTTTTTGAGTTTTAGATAGTGGCGAAAATCCCAAAAAAAGGAAAAAAATATATTCAGACATTACTGGCTAAAGCTGGTATACTTTTTCCTTTGTTAATCATTATTAACATATGGAATAATTCCTTGGAGTGGTGCCATTAATAACGTTTTAAATAAATTAAACATAGTCCAGAATATAGTCCTGAGAGTTACTTTGAGGAAGAATCCGGATTCCATACTGTTGATTTATACAAAGAATTTAATGTCCTTACACTACAATAACTTCTGAGTATTCTTTCTTCATGTATACATCTGTATGAAAAAAATAGACTTACTTATTATGTTCATAAATATAATACTAGAATTTCTACTTGTACTAATATAATCCTACCTAAAATGAAACCTGGTTTGTACTCCAGACACTCATATATTGTTTCCTTGCAATTTTCTACTAAGTCTAGGTTTAATTTTACTAATTTTACTAACATCATCAACAAAAAAATCATCAGGAATGCTATTACTGGAATCCTATATAGTTAATAGCCCAATATATATTTAGATAATTATATGGTTTTTGGTTTTAAATCTATGTTTACAATTCTAATGATAATATGTTTTGCATCAGGAAAATTTGTCTATTTTAATATGATCACATTGTAATATAGTGTAATCATTCTGAATTGTAAATGATTATGTTGATGACTGACTGAGCTATTTTACTCCAACTCTCAACAGAAGTTTACTTTATGACTGTTGGCTTCATAACAATAAAATTGTGCTATAAGGAGAATTGAGAGTGCAGGAAGAGATATAGAGCTTAGAAGAATTGGTGGACAGAGGGGAGAGACAGGCAGAGAGAGAACAGCGGACGACTACTGAGATTGGGTGATGGGTATGGGAAAGGGGGGCATAAAAGGAGAGAAAAAGCCTGGTACCATAATAAGAGTTTTTAGTGACTACCTTAGTGACTTACTTATTATTTTCGTAAACCTCTCAACAGAAGTTTTCTTTATGACAGTTGGCTTCATAGCAATAAAATTGTGCTATAAGGAGAATTGAGGATGCAGAGGGGAGAGACAGGGGGAGAGAGAACAGCGGACGAGTACCGGTATTGGGCGATGGGTAAGGGAAATGGCGGGATAAAAGGAGAGAGAAAGCCTGGTACCACAATAAGAGTTTTTGGTGACTATCTTCGATTTACTAGTAATTGTGTGCGTGAAATAAAATATCAAATTTACTTCATTATTGTTTAGCCAAAATCAATAAAAAATCGGAAATTTACCCAATATATCATATAAGAGGTTTCCGTCAATCCTAGATCGAGCACAATAGATCTCAAGCTCCATCTTTCGATTTCAAAATAGACCATCTATTCGATCGAGGCTGGAGAAAAACATTTTGCGAATCCTTCCCGTATAATCTTTATATTGTGTAAAAATCCTCTCCATTGTGTTCGGAGCGGAACTGAAACGTATAAAAAGACCCCGCTGTCGCTTTTGAAAACGTCTCGACTGATTGAAGCAGATAGCAGTATAAAATGTGCATTTAGGGGGAGGCCACCGGATCAGCTGACCCTTTCTGAGATATAAAAATCTAATAAATCTTCGAATGGCATTGTGTCAAGTCAATTGTAGCTTTCAATATTTCTGTCGTCATTAATTCATTAATTTAGCGGCATCTTAATTTAGCGTTTCGACAATTAAGTATTTTAATTGTGACTATAATAGTAATATTAATAATAAAGCTGACTTAACCTAATGTTACATTTATTTTATTGACATGTTATATGATATTTATTGTAGTACTAATAACAAAAGGGGTAGATTAGCCACTACTTTTTCCCATCTTTCTGGCCGCATTTGAATACCAAGTCGGAAGAACTCTTCATCCCTTGAGGCTATCCACGCATCGACCCAATTTTTGGTACCCCTATATGATGTAAAGCGCTGCTCAGACATACCATGTGTCATCGCCCGGAACAAGTGATAATCGGAAGAGGCAATGTCTGGTGACTACGGCGGGTGGGGTAAGACTCCTTGAGTGCTCCGCTTTTTTCCTTGAGTGCTCGGTTCAATTTCATTAATTGCGTTCGATAGAGAGGTCCAGTAATGGTTTCGCTCGGATCCCACCAAATACACAGCATGAGTTTTTTTCCATTAATATTCGGTTTGGCTCCCGATGTTGAAGCATGGTCTGGTGATCCCAATGATTTTCTCTTCTTTGGGTTATCGTAGGGGATTCATTTTTCATCACCAGTGACTATACAAAGCTATATATATATATATATATATATATATATATATATATATATATATATATATATATATATATATATATATATATATATATGTATATGCTATAAAGCGTGAGGATGGCACAGTGTGCAAGGCGCGTACCCAAATGTTAGAGATTGTCAGAAAATTTTATTCCCAGTTATATGAAGATCAGAACCAATCAAAGACAACAATACCCACGGAAGAACAAATGCCAGATATCCTAGTGGAGGAAGTAACAAATGCTATAGAATCGATGAAAAACGGCAAGGCTCCAGGAAAGGACAGTGTAACTGTCGAAATGCTAAAAGCTGGTGGTCGGACGTTACATAAAACACTGGCAAAATTATACTCAAAATGCCTCAAAGAACAAAAAATACCTGATTTATGGAAAAATGCAGAAGTGATCTTTTACATAAAAAAGGAGCACAGGAAGATTTAAAGAACTACCGTCCAATAAGCCTCCTAACAGTAATGTACAAAGTTTTCACTAAGATAATTTCTAAAAGAATATTAAAAAAAACTGAATGACGCACAACCAAGAGAACAAGCAGGATTCAGAAGTGGATTCAGTACAATGGATCACTTCCAGGTTGTACAGCAGGTCATAGAAAGGCACAACGAATACCCTATGCTACTGTGCTTGGCTTTTATCGACTACGAAAAAGCATTTGATTCCATCTCAAAGCATGCGATAATGGATGCACTGCTTAGCCAAGGTATAGAGAGAGCCTATGTAAACCTATTAGAATCAATATATGATGGAGCTACAGCCACAATTCACCTTGATGATCTTGAAGTGGGAATTAATATAGAACGAGGTGTACGGCAGGGTGACGTAATATCGCTTATTCCTTTCTCGGCTGGTCTTGAAGAAGTATTGCGTAAACTGGATTGGGAACAGGATGGTGTAAAGATCAATGGTGCAAACTTAAACCATCTTAGATTTGCAGATGATATTATTCTCATTTCACAAGACCCAGAGGAGTTGCAAAGACGCATACAAGAACTGCAAAGGGCTGGCGAACCATTTGGCCTGAAAATAAACCTGAAAAAGAGTCAGGTTATGTTCAATAACTTCGCTCAGGACAGAAGAAATTCAGTTTTAGGAAGGGATTTAGAGATTGTAGACAGCTTTATATATCTTGGGCAGATGATATCAATGGAGGGGAATACCGCCCGGGAGGTGGAACGGCGTATTAAATGTGGCTGGCAGGCATTTGGTAGATTCAACATAGTGTTTAAAAAGAGACTCCCACTTTGCCTGAAAAGAAAAGTCTTCGATCAGTGCGTTCTACCCGTTATGACATACCCAAGTGAAACTTCGCAAACACTCACATCGCAATCAATTCAAAAACTTCGGGTGGCACAGAGGGGAATGGAAAGATGTATGCTTGGCATTACAAGACGAGACAGAAAGTCCTGCGCATGGATCAGGGAACAAACAAAAGTCTGTGACATCATTGGAAGAGTAAAGCAATTGAAACGGAGATGGGCAGGTCATATAGCGAGGCGATGGGACGACAGATGGACCAAGGCAATCCTGGAGTGGATACTGCTTGATCGCAAATGTCCGCGAAGAAGGCCGAAAGTACGATGGATTCATGACATCGTTAAGTATGCTGGACCCGAGTGGCAGAGGAAAGCCCAGGACTGTGAAAGTTGGAAGCATGCTGAAGAGGTCTTCATCCTGCAGTGGATCGATACAGGCTGATGATGATGATGATGATAAATATGTGTATATATATAAATGACATTTTAGACATTAATGGTGTCAATGAGGGAAGAGTGAGTAAGCCTCTTAAATATGAGATTTAACTTAGAAACATTCATATTTTAGTGGATGTAATTTTCCAGAATACAAGTCTATATTATTATCTACTATATATTATTATATACTTGTATTTAGTCAAATAGGGAAGATATACGGGGTGCGTCACCAAAATCCAGGCAAAAAATGGACAATATTTTCGAAAATTATGAATGACAATACATTTTTTTACAGTTTTTTAAGGTGGAATTCTAAAAAATATACTTAACCAATATGACCTTCGTCAATTTAAAGTACTGCATAAATTGTACGCCATCTCTAACACTATCTGATCTAAATTCACAAATGCTGCTTCAATAGCGGTTGACAAAGAGCCACCAAAAAGAGCATTGCTGTGACTATGTATAGAACATTGCTGGTGACTCTTTCAGTAATCTTTTGTATATAGTTCAACTGATTCAGATCTAAACTACTAGAAGACAAGAAATAATTGCCACTGTCCTGCTGAAAGAGTAGGGCCACAAAGGTCACAAGTTATAGTTACGGTTTTTGCTACATTTGCCAAAACGCATACATATACATTTCGTAATGGTTTCCCAATTAAAAAAAATAGCAGCCCTTTGTTTGCTCTATTATAGATTAAAATATATTTGTGGAAAAAAATTCATACAGACACACTCTCTCCCTTCCCTCTCTCACACTGTCTATTTATATATATATATATATATATATATATATATATATATATATATATATATATATATATATATATATATATATATATATATATATATATATATATATATATATATATATATATATATATATATATATATATATATATATATATATATATATATATATATATATATATATATATATATATATATATATATATATATATATATATATATATATATATATATATATATATATATATATATATATATGTATATATATATATATATATATATATATATATATATATATATATATATATATATATTTATATATATATATTATAAATATGTAGGTACATATTATTTTTTTTTATAAACGTTACTTTCGAAAATAATTCAAAATTGTTAGCTGTTTAATTTTTTTGCGACCTCCTTCTGAATCTCCCTATAATGTTGTAGTAGCTCAAACCATTGGAAAACTTTAGGCTTCTTCTGAAGCCTAAAGGATTTTGATGAAGTTCTTCTGAAGCCTAAAGTTCTTCTTCTAGTGAAGGGTCTTCATTATAGGCCAAATCTTACAACTGTTGTGAGGTACTACTTAACGTTAGGGATGTAGTAGTCATCTTTGTAGTCGTTGCCTTGTCGGGGATCTCATCCTCTGTACTGCCTTCGACATCCAATGTATTTTCCAGAATTTTAAGCAGTTCTGATTCTGATAGTTCATTGTCGTGAGAAGCTAGAACTTCTTCAACGTCACTTGGTTGTAATTTAAAGTTGTTTAGAAAAGAAACGCTTTTTAAAATTTTTAAACCAACCCTTACTGGCTTGGAAGCTTAGAGTTTCCTCATCTGACTTTAGTTTGTCGAAAAGACCTTTAGCTTTTCCTTAAACAATTCTCTTTGTTTGATTTTTTATCCCAATTCCGTACGCTCTTTTCATCTTTTCCATCGTTAGAGATCGCGAGAAACACCTAACTTTATTGCTGGTAATGGTATCGCACGTAAACATTAGTCTGAATGGATTCAACTGGATGACATATGTTTCGTCTCTCGAGGTTCACACTCATCAGGGCGCCGACATATACCATACCATCAAGAATAGGGAGACCCTATCCACAGCCAACAACCCATGTTGTCGCCGACTTCCCGTCGGATGGCGTATATATGTTATATAGGCGGAGACCCAGGTTGTTGGCAGTTGGGTGTCTGTTGTCTCAATTGAAGCACTGTTGTCTCATTGGAGATATATGATAAAGATGATGATGTATGATGACGCGACAGCTGAGAAAAAAATTTATAGGATGTAAAATGGGTCGCAACGCTTGGTGTTATCAACCAGGGAAGGTTCGCTGTTGAATTGTTAACAGTGCTATGGCCCTGAGTACTGGGACCCTGGGACAAACATCCAACGTGTAGTTCGGTGCGGTCCCTTTCAGCCGTTATTTTAAGCCCGACTGACGAGAGCTTACAAAGGTAGAAATTCGTCTCGGGGATACTGTTGGCGATCTGCCTTCTCCATGACCCTAACTGCATCAACTATGAAAGATATTCATGTTTTTGAAAAAAACTTTAATATAAATGATTTATCAATTCTTTTATTGAAACCATTGGGGTGAAACACTAAACTTGAAGAGATTAAATCATCTCCTGATGATGCTAATATGGTTAGCAAAATGTACGCCGAGAAGTTAAAAAAAAAGTGATTTGGTGTTTAGTGGTAAATCTCTTTAAATTTAATAAATTATTTAAATTATCAGTACCACGAAGAGAAAAATGTATAATATTCGCAACTAATATACTTTATCTGTCTTAAACTGTCTAAAGCTCATTTCTAATCCAAATCAGTATAAACATAAAATTTCCCTTGTTTAATCCGGAATAATCTTATCTTGTTTCCTTTTTATTTTACTTACTGTTTAAAATGCAACGTTTCAATTTCTTTTTCCTTTTGGGGGTTGGAATCTTCAGCCCTCCGGCGAAGCAATAAAAACCGAAGGATTATCATTTGCTTAAAAGCAAACAAATCTCTGGCTATATTCACTCTGTTCAAATTGAATCACATTTATTTAATGGTTGCTAAAAGGGGTTGGTGAAGAAGAGGCCATATACGGGGTTATAGGAAAGTTTAACTTTTATGTTATCGTTGTTCATTTCGTTTAGAAAAAATTGAAAACGATATATATTTTATTTGAAAACCGCGAACATGCAACATTTAATCATCCTAATGAACAAATAATTTTTTAATACAAAATTTACCCGATTCAGTATTTGAACATGACATGGATTTTTAATATTTAATATTTAATATGCATACCATGGGCAACTATAATTGCTTTTAGCCTTTGGGGTATAGAATAAACAAGGTCTTTTTTCTCTTTCGACGATATCTTCCTCTATTCTTCCTTTAACACTTGGATTAAATTTATTATAGAGTAACAAAACTTATTGCTGTAGTAAACTAAACGTCATAAATATTTTGTTTTTAGTAAGATAGTTCAAGTACAAATATTTATAAAGAAATCACTACAATCATTTAATTAAATGTTTAATATTCCTACCATTTTGTGCAGTATAAACTCTAAACCTCTGTTCAACATAACTATTGACTGTAATGAACATTACTTCATTAATATTCTTATACACATTTTTTTATTATAATTTGCATGTCATCTATTGTGGTGAGTGGCATTTGATAAACTTGTTATTTAAAAAAACCCCATAAGAAAAAATCTAATTTTGTTAAATCCGGGGATCTGGCTCCCCAGATCTCTCCTACCAAATTCATTGGATGAGGCCTTCCTAGTAAAAATCGTACACGTTGTAATATAATTTTAATAAATCACTTAAGTAGTTATTCAACAGTACTACTAATATTGTGTGCATTTTAGTTAAATATCTAATAAATTTTATTTTCAAAAGCATAGGTATTACATGATTTTAATGATATAACAATTTAATATTAACAAGATATTTATTAATAAAATTATTTCCTCCGAGATTTCTGTTCCGCAAAAGTATCAATAACATCATTAAAGTTTAAAGATCGTGCCATAGAATTTTCAATAGACAGAATAGCCAAGTTAGGTAGCCTGTCTCGTCTCATAGAGTTTCTTAAATAGGTTTTTATTAATTTTAGTTTCGAAAATGATCTTTCAGCACTAGCTGTAGTCACAGGAATTGTAACAAACAACATTAATGTTGTACATACTTCAAAAAAGCTGCACAACATAAAATGATTCTTTATTATTAATAAATCAGCAAGTCTCTAATACACTTTTCTATTTTGTCTCTGAAGATGAACCGAAGACTGAGAACCGAAGACTTTTATATATATCAACAAATTCTAAAGCTTTTTTTAATAGTTCAGTGTCACTTAAATTTTGCAAAGTGGGAGATTGCAAAACAGTGAAATTGGAAACAATGTCATTCATTGGAAGGAAACACAATTTCAGTTGATTACTAATGATGTCCAATACTCGATAAAATATGTTTACTTTGAACAAATTTTCCGGATCTTGGTCATGCTCATCTTTGCAAAGTTCGTCAAAATGGCGTTTCACCTTCCTCTGGCGAGTTTTAGAAAATTCAGGGTTGATGGACCATTTTTCTGCTACACTATTTGCTTTTTTTTTCCAGACAGAATTCTTCCAGACAAATTTTCAAACGTTTTAAGGCATTTGAAAGATCGGTGGCTTTAGACTGAAGTGCTTTAGAGGCTGCATCGACAGTTTGTAGAATTTTGCAATGTAAAACCAATAACATAATAAAACTGTAGTTCTCTGATTTGCAATTTAGCAGAATTGTTTTCGTTCGCGCTTTTTGGACTTCAACAAACCGAAATTTTAAAACAAACAAAAATAACATCAAAAACAAAAATAACGTCCTGCTCATCTAGTAGGGTTTAATGATAAGAAACAGATATAAAACTTGATAAGATATTCCATCTTTTGATACTATGCACAAAAACATTATAAATTTGTTGAACTGTTTCAAAAAAATGCATCATTAAGTACCAGATTTAAATTATGAGCAGCATATTATGCATTTGGCATATACCGCATTTGGCTCGATATCTTTTATGAGTTTTTGAACTCCACCATAAGTGCCTTTCATTATGTTAGCACCATCACATCCTTGTCCTTGACACTTATTTAGAGGAATATTTTTGTCATTTGTGGATTTAATAATTTGGTTGGACATTGCTAAGGCAGTTTGGTTCTTAACTTCATGAAATTCTAAAAATGACTCTTTAATGACGAGCGCCTTTGGGATTAAATTTTTGTCCTTCTCGATCATACAATAACGGCAAAGTTCACACATTTGATCTGTTTTTGAAATATCTTGAGTCATATCGAATATGAATGAGTAAAATGGGGCGGAATTTATTTCATTTATGATTGCATTTTCTATTTTTAAAACCAGAACAGAAATGAGCTCATTTTTTATTTTTGGACTTAAGTATTTTATCTGGCCCTTTGGTTTGCTTAACATTTCTTTTAAAATCGGATCGTATGTTGCTAATAACACAACAATACTCAAAAAGTATCTTCGGGAACTTGGATCATTGATATCTGCCTTTTCTCTGTGGCCACAAAAGGCTAAATTACACGTTGAAAGTGTCAGAGTAACATCAAGGAATCTAGAGAGTACTTGATCCCTTTCTTGATCATGGACTCTTGCTCTTCATCTAGTGTTACATGTAGCCTCTATTGTTGATACATAAGACAAGAATCCAGATGGATTTTGGATGTAGGCTTTTCTGTGGCGTCTACAATATATTTCCAGTCGTCATAGCCTTCCATCCAAACATTTTTAGATGCCCAATTTGCGAATAACCAACATGGTTCACAATACGCCTTCTGAAGTATTAAGGAATAGAATACCCATGTATGTTCAGATTTCACGCCGGACTTGGACATAATATAGTAATGTTTTTCTAGGAAAGATCTATTGTCACTATCTTTTTTGAAAAAAGGACCCTTAGGTTTATAATGTCCGTTTTCTATCACAAACATTTTCACTTGATCATTTAGTTCTTAAAATTACCCTTATCAGTAATATACGGTGAAGATGCAATATTGTTCACACTAAAATTTGATTCACTTTGATTTTTGCTTGTACCTTGTTGTGGTTGTTTTGGATCTGGATATACACTGGAGTTGGGTGCTGCATCTGCTATACTGCCTGTTACTTTTAGTTACGTCCAATTCTTCAATTTCGGAGCACTGTTCACTCGCATTTTCATCAATAAAGTCATCATTCTTAAAATACTGACTAATTTTAAGTAACTTTTTAATTTTTTTTCAGAATCCCTTTTTCTCTTTCGTTTTTCGCTCCCACTTAGATATTTCCTGGAAATAGATATATGGATATCTAACTTTCAAAATTAACTTTACTTTGCCTCTATTTGCAGATTCAGTAAAACAAAAACTACGAAAAATCAAAGATTCAAATGATCATTTGTCATAACAATCAAACGAAGGATGCGTAATAGAGCCCTCTGTACTTAAAAAAATAGAAATCCGGGATTTCCCTAACATCGTGCGTCGCTAACCCTCCAGCGCCACGAAAAAAGTACTTTCTTGGTTAACAAAATGCGCGAATTCCCCGAGCATCACTAGCTCTCCCGCGTTACCAAAGTACCGCGACAAAAAAATGAAACAACCAATGAATGTATTCTAAAATTGATCGACATCCTTTTTTTATTAATACGTTTAAATCTTAATAATTTATTTGAATTTGTATATGGTCTTTAGTTGTGTTAATATATTTGATAAAAAATTTATAATTTTTACTACATTTTGTTAAAAATGTTAGCTTACTTCTGAGCTCGAGGTCTCCTGGACCGGAGGCTCCCGTCGGGTCGGGGGCCCGTGGCATTTTACCAGCCCTGCCACCCTATAGTTACGCCACTGTCCCCTACCAATCCCTTTATTTTGATAATTTGTGTTTAAATATTGTCTCACTTGCCTGTAGTCATGCTGCAGTTAAAAGAAATTGTTCAATCCACTATTCAAAATTATTTTGCAAAACATTGAGAAAACTATCACCATTAAATCTATTTAAAAAAAAAACATGGCCCTAGGAGGCGATTTCCAATAATTCCAGCCCACACCTTAAGAGACCATCTATGCTGATTATCTGAAGGGATAATGAATCTTGGATTTTCACTGCTGTAATAGTGGAAGTTATTCATCCCTGAATGAAATACATTTGAAAAGGTTCTTCTCTATTTTTTCCATTGCTTAGTTACAAAATTCAAGCCTTTGATAGAAATAATTTTAATTTAGTTCTTGAACCAATTGTATATGATACGGATGAAATGAACACTGTGAGAGGGTGTGTAAGGTAAAGGAAGTGTAAGGGTGAAAGGTTTCTGTAACATATATATATATATATATATATATATATATATATATATATATATATATATATATATATATATATAAGAACTATATATTATGAATTCATTCTATAAGAAAAATATCAGCAGAAAATGGACATGGAAAAGTCCATCTGGGCTCACAAGCGAAATTGACTACATCATGACCAAGAATAAAACAATATTTACCAATTGTACTGTCCTTAACAATTTTAATGTTGGAAGTGACCACCGAATTGTACGAGCAAGGGTTCGGATTGACTGTCGAAAAGAGCGCGAAAAAATGGTAAGATCAAAGAAGGGCAAGGTGGATTCTGGAAAACTGCTGGAGAGAGGAAGTGATTTTGAGATTGCTTTGTCAAACCGGTTTGCTGCGTTACAAGATCCAGAGGAGGTGGAAATATCAGTTCAATATGAAGAAATCGCCAACAATGTACTTCAAACGGCTGCTTCAATAGCACCAGAGGAAAAATGTCTCAAACAAACAAAAATCTCCAGTGAGACCATTGATTTAATGAAGAAACGGCGAGCAATGAGAAATGCAGGTAGTCCTTTTGGCAGGGTCGAGTACACTGAGCTCTGCAAAACTATAAGAAAACGTATCAGAGACGACACGCGCCGATTCAATATGCAGTTAGTGCAAAAAACCCTGGAAGAAAACAAAGGAATTAACAAAGCTAAACAGAAGCTGAGAAACAAAAGAACGCAAATATATGCTTTAAAGCGTGAGGATGGCACCGTGTGCAGGACGCGTACCCAAATGTTAGAGATTGTCAGAAGGTTTTATTCCCAGTTATATGAAGATCAGAGCCAGTCAGGGACAGCAATACCCACGGAAGAACAATATATAATACCAGATATCCTAGTGGAGGAAGTAACAAATGCTATAGAAATGATGAAGAACGGCAAGGCTCCAGGAAAGGATAGTGTAACTGTCGAAATGCTAAAAGCTGGTGGTCTGACGTTACATAAAATACTGGCAAAATTATACTCAAAATGCCTCAAAGAACAAAAAGTACCTGACTTATGGAAAAATGCAGAAGTGATCCTTTTACATAAAAAAGGAGCACAGGAAGATTTAAAGAACTACCGTCCAATAAGCCTCCTATCAGTGATGTACAAAGTTTTCACTAAGATAATTTCTAAAAGAATATTAAAAAAACTGAATGACGCACAACCAAGAGAACAAGCAGGATTCAGAAGTGGATTCAGTACAATGGATCACATCCAGGTTGTACAGCAGGTCATAGAAAGGCACAACGAATACACCATGCCACTGTGCTTGGCTTTTATCGACTACGAAAAAGCATTTGATTCCATCTCAAAGCATGCGATAATGGATGCACTGCTTAGCCAAGGTGTAGAGAGAGCCTATGTAAACCTATTAGAATCGATATATGATGGAGCTACAGCCACAATTCACCTTGATGATCTTGAAGTGGGAATTAATATAGAACGAGGTGTACGGCAGGGTGACGCAATATCGCCTATTCTTTTCTCGGCTGGCCTTGAAGAAGTATTCCGTAAACTGGATTGGGAACAGGATGGGGTAAAGATCAATGGTGCAAACTTAAACCATCTTAGATTTGCAGATGATATTATTCTCATTTCACATGACCCAGAGGAGCTGCAAAGACGCATACAAGAACTGCAAAGGGCTGGCGAACCATTTGGCTTGAAAATAAACCTGAAAAAGAGTCAGGTTATGTTCAATAACTTCGCTCAGGACAGAAGAATTTCAGTTTTAGGAAGGGATTTAGAGATTGTGGACAGCTTTATATATCTTGGGCAGAGGATTTCCATGGAGGGGAATACCGCCCGGGAGGTGGAACGGCGTGTTAAATGTGGCTGGCAGGCATTTGGTAGGCTCAACATAGTGTTTAAGAGCAGACTCCCACTTTGCCTGAAAAGAAAAGTATTCGATCAGTGCGTTCTACCCGTTATGACATACGGAAGTGAAACCTGGACACTCACATCGCAATCAATTCAAAAACTTCGGGTGGCACAGAGGGGAATGGAAAGATGTATGCTTGGCATTACAAGACGAGACAGAAAGTCCTGCGCATGGATCAGGGAACAAACAAAAGTCTGTGACATCATTGGAAGAGTAAAACAGTTGAAATGGAGATGGGCAGGCCATATAGCGAGGCGATGGGACGACAGATGGACCAAGGCAATCCTGGAGTGGATACCGCTTGATCGCAAACGTCCGCGAAGAAGATCGAAAGCACGATGGACTGATGACATCGTTAAGTATATTGGACCCGAGTGGCAGAGGAAAGCCCATGACCGTGAAGGTTGGAAGCATGCTGAAGAGATAAAGATATATATATATATATATATATATATATATATATATATATATATATATATATATATATATATATATATATCTATATATATATATATATATATATATATCTATATATATATTTATATATATATATATATATATATATATATATATATATATATATATATATATATATATATATATATATATATATATATATATATATATACACAGGTTGTCCCAATAGTGCGATATCGGTTGAACAATTATAACACAAGGATTAGGAGAAATGAATATTGTAACTCAAAGTATAATGAGAGAAGCAGGAAGGTTCGGGCTCCGAGTAAATACAAACAACACAAAATACATAAAACTGAGAAGTAAAAAGGAAGGGCTGAAAATTAAAGTAGCAGAAGAAACACTATACTTCAAAAGGGTTAATCAAACATTTTCAGCCTCAGGCTCAATGCTCGGGATTTATGGTCACTAGTCATCTTTCTTCATTTTTCAAATGAAAGGCCATTTACCAACATTATTTGATCGTCCCCAAAAAGACTGTAAATTGCATACTTTCTTCTAGATGTTCTCCTAAACACATTCTTTGCTCCAACACAAAGAATATATTAGTCGAATAGAAAACAGTTAACGCAACATTGATTTTTGACCGGCTTTGACATGATTTTGTTCCCTCTTGTCGATCTTTAGCGCGATACTCACTTGTTTATTCAACTGTTTCTCGGTTTACCATTTATCGTTTTTTAGACAAAATTTTATGTAAACTCGCTGCTCGGGAAATTTATTCTTAAAAAAAAACTCATTATATCGATAAGTCGCTATAAATGTTACAAAAAGATTGCAAAAAACAGTTACAAAACACGCTTTCATTTCTAACTTAATGAAAATTATATAAAACTTAATTACCAACTTAAAAAACAAATATGGTTGTATCGATACGTAAAGCTCGCGAATTTTAAAATGTTCACTTTTTGGTGGTATTTATCTTTAGTAATTTTTTAACAATCTGTATATTAAACTAGCAGTGTTTTAAACTTACTCTTTTGTCTGACTCTGTATTATGATAGCAAATGAACTCAAACACTCAGAAGGTAAAAGCCCAGCCACACTTTTTCGCTGTTCGAGATTCAAATTGTGAACACTCTATAGCCGTTTGATGCAAATTGCTTTTGAAAGGCGAACGAAATGGGGAGTTGTGAACATGGCTCTACGTATATATATTGTTTTGTTCGAGGAAAAAATATTCGAAATGCGATAAAGGTTTTTATTTGCAGTCAGGGTTTTATGTATAACATTAAATTCAATTTATATCAACGGGCGGAGGATAATATATAGAATATTTCGATGTTTATTTAGTTATTTTTCTATATATATTTTTTTCTTTCTATATCAACTATATATGGTATGTAAGCATTTAAACTACATATTGCTTTAGATAAAAAAATAAAGAATGGAAGAATATCTTATACAAGCAGTGGGAGAACTTAAAAATCGTAAATCCCTCGGTTAGCACGAGGTAGCGAATGAGTTATTGAAATATGGACGACACTCTCTGGTTGAGCAATTTAAAATACTCATACACAGATTCATAAGATCGAATAGGATCTCGTACGAATGGAGAATGGCGATAATTATACTAATATTCAAGAAAGGAGATAAGGAAGATCCCAATAACTATAGAGGTATAAATCTGCTAAACTGAATATTGTAATTAAGAACAAAGATAATAACAAAAAACACAAAAAATACAACTGGAAGAAGAGCAACACGGGTTTAGAAATGGACGCTACAACTTTCCGGCTTACCTGTGCCTGCTAAACTTGAAGAAAGCCTTTGACAGAGTACAATTAAAAGACGTTATTATATAACAGGAACATCCGTTGGATCTAATTATGACAATTGAAGTCATATACAAAGACAATAAGATAGTAGCAAGATTAACAGAAGGAAATACAGAGCAAATTAATTACGAACTAGGAATACGGCATGAAGACTCTTTAAGTCCTCTCCTATTTAATATTATCATGGATGAAATCTTAAAGAAAGTCAAAACAAAAAAGGAATATAGAATGGGTAACCAAGACCTAAAAATCATAAGCTATACTGATGATGCCATAATAATAGCGGAAACAGAGGACGACCTGCAAAGGCTGTTATATGAATTACCAAAATAAAAAATGAAAACCAAAACAGTAATAATAATAAATAGTAAATAAATAGTAGTAAATAACAAAGGAGCCTACTAGGTACAAGTTGGTACAATTCCAACAGAATATCATCAAAAAAACTAGCGTCGAAAAAGTCGAGAAAGAAGTAAAACATCATGTTAGTAAGGATGACAGGTTAGCAAGATGACTACATTTAGAAATATATACCTCTTACTCGAGACCAAAGCAAGAGATGAACAAGAAGAAGCTATTTTTGCCTTCATGGTCGCGCCTTGAAGACTGTTGAATATTAAATGTTAGAGTAATATAATTTTTTGATATCGTACCAGATTATGTTTCATTAAAGAGTTAATACAATTATAATCTGTAATATAATCTAATAATAACTATGCACATGTTTATGATACATTTTATATTTCGTTCTTGTAAAATGAGTATGATTTTGAACTAAAATATTTTTCATAGCTGTGGCGGTAACAATAATTGTCATAATTGTCATAATTGTCATAATTGTCATAATTGTCATAATTGTCATAATTGCCATAATTGCCATAATTGTCATAATTGCCATAATTGTCATAATTGTCATAATTGCCATAATTGTCATAATTGTCATAATTGTCATAATTGTCATAATTGTCATAATTGTCATAATTGTCATAATTGTCATAACTGTCATAACTTTCATAATTGTCATAATTGTCATAATTATCATAATTATCATCACTGTCATCATTGTCATCATTGTCATCATGTCAATTATAAATAGAATAATTTAAAAAAATGTTATAATGAAAGTATTAATCTAATATATCCGATCAATAACAACAACATATTATAAATGTTGCTTTCAAAACAATTAACAGTCTAGGACGCCTCATTAAAAACAATAAAAGTTAAACGAATAAACTTCATAATAAATAAAAACATAATAAACTTCATAATAAATAAAGTGAATAAACTTCATAAATCAGGAATTTATTTAACTATGAGAGTGCGATTCGTGTCAAAACGTGTATGTTGGACAAACAGAAAGGTATTTTTCCACTAAGATCAATGAACATAAAAGCAATTATACTCAGGAATAAAACGATTACTATTATACTATTTAATGTTAGAAAATCAAATTTTCAACGATAATTTTTAAATCTTAATGATAAATCTAAAAAACAAAATCTATTAGAGAGCCTAGAAATTAATAAACGAAAAGTCCAGGTATTTTGCTAAATGACCAGGTAGACTTGAATGATCCACCCTTACTAAATTATTGTGCATCTAGATATTAAAAAAAATGGATTTCCCCACTATCATTATTTATAGTTCTATTAGGTCGATGGACAGTTTAGCCTTTAATTACTTTTCTAACTGTTAGTTGAACATAGTTTGTATTTGAAAAAGGCACTAGTTTGTTTATTTTAGTATTAATTTTGAATTTAGGATGAATGTAAAACGCTTAAGAGCCTTATAATAACGTTTAAAAGTACCTTTAAAAAGTACTACTCAGTATGTACACACGTATCAAATCCCAAATCAAAACAAGTATTCGCGAGGCGAACGAAATACGCGACGCGAGGCATATCAAGCGCTTCGTACCCGGCAAATCAGCGTTTAAAACTAATCATCGATACGCTCGGTCGCAGGGAATCTACGTCCAAATCGCATGTTTTAGAAAGCAGTTAAACCACCGAATTCTGGCAATTAACAAAACATGCGAACATGCAAAACCAACGACGAGAAAAGATGACGTGGCGTATGGTCGCTGGATGTAAACCAACGATGTAAAAATTAGGGCGAGAAGATGGCTCTACATTTGGAGATTTAAATTTTTAATTATATCTTAAAATGAGTTAAAGGAAAGGAACTGAACGGAAATAAAATATAGTGTTTTGCTATGAAAAATTATTGAGGGTGATAAATAGTGGAGGGTCGGCGCCCAAAACGCCCTCCCTCACAAGCCGCCACTGTTATAGTCCTATAATATAACAGTGAAAAATGCATATAACGCACGAAACAAGAGTGTTTGAACAAGTTATTCTTTCAGACACAGACACATAGTTACCTTTTCCTGCTGTTAGACTATTTAGAGATTGCAACTTTTCATTAAAGATTAGTCAACACGACGGTATAATCTTCGGATATTTTTATTAATTCAGTGCTTGTCGACCTATTTTATTAAGTCGAGTGCAATTTTTTTTTACATTTTTAACGGTTTCGGCTCATAATCATTTATTTCGTTATCCTCCTTTTTTTCGAAATAAAGACCTATATTTCTGGAATACAGTGCTAAAACAGGACGAGAGGCGCACGTGACTCTGCTTCCAATTGCGGATTCTCTCAGTTATTTTCCGGAAAAACTCTACGGACGTTCTTATTCCGTTGTGGATTGTCGATCCAGAAGTCTCAAGGCTTCCCTTTACGATCCTGTGAACAAGTAGTTAGTTAATTATATTGTTTTTAAGTTGTAATTAGCGAGATAGTGCATTAAATACTTTTAGTTTTCAATTTTATTGTTTGTAATATGGTGTTTAAAATAAGGTAGGTTTTTATAAATAACTTTATTAAAGATTATTGTTTATTTGTTCCGATGATGTCAGTTAAGTAAGATCAAGAAAGAATTAACTGTGCTTTCCTGTGGAATTAGAGCCCCCACTGAAGATTCTGTAGATCTTTTTGTTGCGGTAAATCGTTCCGTGTACTGGGTGTCATTCTTTCTCGCCATTTATTTTCGTCTTGTTTGATTTCAGAAACTCGATTCGACTTATGTCAGTTACAACGTTACAATTGATCATCCCATCTTGCTCTCGTTTATCTTGTTTCATCTCCAGTTGGTGATAGCCAGTAAAGTACTTTTTTGTTACTTCCTGTAGATGTATCCATACTATCTAATTATATGTGCCTTTATGCAACATATTATATCTTTTTCAATGAGTAACTATCTGATTTCGAATTTCCCTAGGCTGCCGTTCTCTTTGCCTTACTCCTTGGGTCCAGAAATTGTCCTAAATATTTTCCATTTATATGCAAAGAAGGATTTGCTGTGTATTTGGTGGGATAGTAATGACGCTGTGTATTATGAGCTGTTAAAACTTGGTGAAACGATTATTGGCGATCGATATCTACAAACAACCCACCCGCCTTATTCACCGAACTGAGTCCTGACAGAAAGATAGAGAAAAAATAATAGCTAACGATGGCCAATATTTTGATTATTAAGGTAATTTATTTTGTTATGAAAATAAATGCTCAAATTTTGGGAAAAAATCAACATTATTAATCGAAACACCTATTAGAATAAATAATCAAAAACTTTATATCAAAACTGATAATTTATATTAAAAATAACGTCTACAAAACACTTGCATATATGGGCGAAAAGTAAGCAAATTACTTTCAAAACAATAATCAAAGATGAACAATATCAAAATTGCCTCCAAAACGAATAATAATTTATTAAAATTAATAATAGTCAAACGAATAAACTTTATTAGTGAGGAATTTATTTAATTGAATGTGGTTCTTGTCCAAAAGTCTGTGAATGGTCAAACAGGGAGACATTTTTTTATTAGGCTCAACTATCATAAAATAAGTTATATCAAGGAACACAATAATTCTCCTTATGCTAACCATTTAATTTAAGAAAATTAGATTTTTATCGAAAATTACTAAAAAAAATACATAATGTGAATACATTTGAAAAATAAATCTCTTAGAGAGCTTAAAAATTAATAAAAAAGAAAAATGGGTATTCTGCTAAATGTCCAGGTTGACTTAAATGGTTATCGAATTTTATATCGCACGCTCAGACATTGAACATTGAATTCCTGACCATTATCATTGGTCAAGTGTTATTAAGTTGATATATTTTAAGATAGTAAGTAGTATATATTAAAATTTCTTACTTAACATTTATTTGAAATGTTAACATTGTATTTTCAGGAATGCATAGCATGTCGAAATAATTATCATAGAATTTTTAAAGATATTGAAACTTTACACATAAGCCTTAATTCTTTTAAATTATTGATTGATTTGTCGGTTACTTTGTGATAATTTATTTTTTAAACGGAGTAAAACAACTTTTTTACTTTGTTTTATATCATTTTATCTTTTAACTATGTGTGACTATGGTTTCGTAAAACAATGTTACATTATCAAACACTTCTTTAAACTAAGGTATTACAGCTGTTGATTCTATATACCTAATTTTACACTTTTATTGGGGTTAGTTTTTTGCAATATTATAGTGGTGAATTTTGAAAATATGTCTGATCGTTTAATAATTGTGTAAATGGGTCTTTATTATATTTGTAAATTTCAATCGCTTCTAAAATGTTTAATTTTTTGCTTTTTGGAGCTGTATGTAACATTTTTAAATTTCTAACCTCTGAAACTATATATCCGGTATCTGTGAAAAGGTTCGCAAAATTAGAATTTTGTTTCTTTAAATAAGTACGTAAATTTGTGTTCTTTGAATCGGGTCTGAAAATTTCGGTCCGTTTGTCCCACATGTTGTTTAAAAACGCAACTTAACAACAAGTATATAAACGCTACATTTTTTATTTTGTGATGTTTTAACTTGGAAATTAAAAAAATATGTAATGTTGACTGGAGGATTTTCAATATTATTTGCAAATTATGTTTCCTTCTCAAAGAACGAACTATTTCTTCTAATATCAGACCGAAACATGTAATCTTACAGTATTTTTTTATCATTTGTATAGTTTACTTTTTGGTATACTTGATGCATATATTGTATCCCTTTTTTATTTATTGAGCAACTAATTTATTTTTCATTGAAGCCGTTATTTTGTGCTATTATTTTTTTTACAGTTCTGTTTTTCGATTATTTTCGGATAATGGAATTTTGAAATTTTGAAAGAAAAAATTTTTGAAAGTGATTCATAAACTTATATGGTGCATATTTATGTGTAATGGGATGGATTGGCTGTTTTGTAATTGTTATATCTGAGTATATGGGTGTTTTATAGATATTAAATTATATTTTATTATTTTGTTTGGATATTTAAAGGTCCAGAAAATGTATGGTTTGATTTTGTTCTTTTTCAAGTGTAAATTTTATTTTTGGATGGATTATATTTAAATGCTTTAATGTTTCTTCTATTTTTTTGTCGTTTCCAGTATAATAAACCAAAATGTCGTCTACATATCTAAAGCAAAACAATATATTTTTTGCTTTATCCGTTGTAAAAATAAATATTTTCTAGTTTGACATAAACGGTTCTGATAATGAAGGGCTTAGTGAGGAACCCATTGCTAGTTTGTAAAAAAAACACTATTAAATTGAAAATAATTTTCATTAATATTGGATTGATGCTATTTTTATAAGTAAATTATCTATTAATTTTAAGCAATCTTTAAGATTTAAAGAAGACAAATCTGCATACCTATTAAAGAAAGAAAATTCTAATTTTGCGAAACATTTCAGAGATATCGGACATCTATTTCGCAAGATTACAAATTTAAACATTTTATATACAGTGCCAAAAAGCAAAAAATTAAACATTTTAGACGGGATTGAAATTTTCTAAATATAATAAAGGTCTAGACAGTTATTAAAGGATCAGCCAGATCCCCGATCCTCACTATATAAAATATTGTACAAAATTAACCCCATTAAAAATGCAAAAGTAGGTACATAGGATAAACAGCTTTAATACCTTAATATAGTGTTTGATAATGCAACATTGTTTTACGAAACTATAGTCACACAAAGTTAAAGAATAAAAGTGATAGATAGCAAAATAAAAGATTATTTTATTTGCTTAGTTATTTTATTTAAATTGCATTTTCATCAAATATCAGCTACCTCAGTTAAATATAAAAAACCCAAAAACTGTTGTATTTGCGTGTATCGATAATGACTAAATGGATAAAACAAATTCTGTGGAAAAGCTCGTGGATCAGATTTAACGTTTCTAAAACTTTTTTATAATAAATGTAGTATAAAAGGCCAGTTTAATGCAGTCTAACAGGCGCTTTCATAACACATAATGACTGTTTCTCGACTAAAAGTTGCGATGGGGACTATGTTAATGCGTTTCGGTTATCAGAGAAAAGGGGGATATTTTCCCAGGGAGGCATTCAGGCAATTTATTAGCAATCACTATTTTTATACATATTAAATTCTTTAAAATATTTATAGTTAATATGTCCACAATAGTGTATAAATGACTATTTAGATTAAGTTTCGTAAGGACTAACGCCAATGATAACCCCTGCCATGACTCCCAATGTACTTCTGAGTTTCGTCATACTCGTCTTCGCCAACGTCATCGTTTAAAAAGCATATGTTGTAACCGTTAGTATGGTTGTCTTCTTCTTAATCGTACCGCTCGCCTCCGTAAATGATGGCAGATGACATACACGCTGGACCTTGTCTCCCCATTCTTCTCGGTACTCGGCCGTTCGTATGCAGTTATTTACAGAGACATTTGTCAGTTCTGAGATTTGGTTAGCGAAACGAGTGAATGTTCTTCCTCGAGACCATTTCCTTCTTTCCCTTCACAATCAGCTTTTCAAGAGACTCATTCTCTATTCGCATGATGTGGCCGAAATACAGTGTGAATTTTTAAATTGTTCTTGTCTTAATTGAATTGTTGAGTCTTTCAGTGATGCTGAGTTAGGCCAAAATGGATTCGCGGGATTCTGAGCATACTCCCGCCCCCATGTGGACATTTCGAAGGCATCAATTCCCCCTCAATCAGATATTTTTAGAGTCCAAGACTCGGGGGCATATGGTACGATGGGGAATATGAGTATTCTCGCTAGCCTCTTTTGGCGTTTTTGGTTAGTCCGTGGACTTTCCATATGCGTGGCAATTTGGCAACGGCGGTTTTTCCATAGCGATACTTCTTCTTATTGCTGGCTCGCCGTTACCTGTGTTGATATTTTTGCACCCAGATATATAAAATCCTTAGCCACTTCAATTCCGACAATGGAGATAGGCCCAGTCTCCCCCTCCAGTGATCTATTGACTATCATAATCTTAATTTTTGCTAAGACTATTGTTAAGCCCATCTCTTTGCTTATTGCTAATTTGCTTAAACCCTCCTCATCAAGTCTGCGATTTCCTCCTCTCAGTTTCCAAGTAATGTTGTGTCATCCGCATATAGGACATTCGATATGCTCTTTCCCCCGACACTTACACCGCCATCTCAATGGTAAGTTGTTTTTCAAATAATCCATTCTCCATACAGGTTGAATAACATAGTAAAGAGAATGCATCCTTGTTGAAATCCTCTATACACCTTAAAACGATCGCTCATCTGATCCTGTACTATCACTTGTGCTTCAGCAAATCTGTACAGATTAGCAACAAGATGACCAAGGTGATGTGGTATCCAATTTTTGTCATGATACTCTATAAACTGCGTCATTTTATTTGATCAAAAGCTTTCTGGTAGTCTATGAAGCACAAATAACCAGATTTCACCTAATGTCCAATATGTATTCCTATGTATATGTGTTGTTGGGGGATTTCAGGGTGAATATATTATTCTTCTTCATTATTCTAGTTCATTATATGGCTGAGTTTTCCAAAGGCTCCCGATATCAGACTTATTCAACGTGATATCTCAGCAGTCTGGGTTTCCTTCCCAATCTTGATTGTATGTCCCAAGTATAAATATTCTTCGACCACCTTAATGTTGTTGTTATCGATGGCAATGTTGTCTTCAGCTGGTCCAATTTTCTTTGTTTTTCGTATATTTATTTTCAAACCCACCCGTCTTTTGAAAATGAATACTCCAAAACAACATAAATTCAATATACGTAACACTAAAATGGAAATGACTTTCCTAATGAACTCTAGAGTGTTGTAGTATTAAAATATTTCGTCGGGTTTACAACACAGTTCATCAAAGATAGCATGCAGCACTTTGTTTTGAAACCTACAGGAGGGTCACATTCATACTGGGTCCGTTCTAGTTTTACCCGTGAAAACATTTATAGAAACATGATTTATCTTGTAATGCCAAGCATACGTCTTTCCATTCCCCTCTGTGCTACCAGAAGTTTTTGAATTGAGTGCGATGTGAGTGTCCAGGTTTCACGTCCGTATGTCATAACGGACAGGGCGCACTGATCGAAGACTTTTCTTTTCAGGCAAAGTGGGAGTCTGCTCTTAAATACCATGTTGAGCCTGCCAAATGCCTTCCAGCCACACTAAACATGCCGTCCCACCCCCCGGGCGGTATCCCCCCCCATTGAAATCTTCTGCCCAAGATACATAAAGTGGTCCACAATCTCCAAATACCTTCCTAAAACTGAAATTTTCCTGTCCACAACGAATATATTGAACATAACCTGACTCTTTTTTAGGTTTATTTTTAAGCCAAATGGTTTACCAACCCTTTGTAGTTCTTGTATGCGCATTTGCAGCTCGTCTGGGTCGTGTGAAAGGAGAACGATATCATCTGCAAATTTAAGATGGTTTAAGTTAGAATCATTAACCTGTTCCCAATCTAATTTGCGGAATACTTCCTCAAGGCAAGCCGAAAAAAGAATAGGCGATATAGCGTCATCCTGCCTTATAACTCGTTATACATTAATTCCCACTTCAAGATCATCAAAGTGAATTGTCGCTGTAGCTCCATCATGTATCGATCCTAGTAGGTTTACATATGCTTTGTCTACCCCCTGGCTAAGCAGTGCATCCATTATTGCATGCTTTGAGATAAAGTCTAATGCTCTTTCGTAGTCGATAAAAGCCCAGCACAGTGGTATGGTGTATTCGTAGTGCCTTTCTATGGTCTGCTGTTCAACCTGGATGTGATTCATTATAATGAATCAACTTCTGAATTCTGCTTGTTGTTTGTGCGTCATTCAGGTCATTTCAGGTTTGTGCGTCATTTGTCTTGGTTGTGCGTCATTCAGTTTTTTTAATATTTTTTTAGATATTATTTTCGTGAAATGTTTGTACATTACTGATGAGGCTTATTGGACGGTAGTTTTGTTATCTTCCTGTGCTCCTTTCTTATATAAAATGATCAATTCTGCATTTTTCAATAAGTCAGGTACTTTTTGTTTTTTGAAGCGTTTTGAATATAATTTTGCCAGTGTCCGACCACCAACTTTTAGCATGTCGACAGTTACACTGTCCTTTCCTGGAGACTTGTCGTTTTTTATTGATTCTATAATATTTGTTACTTCCTCCACTAGGATATCTGACGTTTGGTCTTCCGAGGGTGTTGTTGTCTGTGATTCGTTCTGATCTTCATATAACTGGGAATAAAATTTACTGACAACCTCTAACATTTGCGTATGCGCCCTGCACGTCATCCTTACGCCTTGAGGCATAAATTTGCGTTCTTTTGTTCGTCAGCTTCTGTGTAGCCTTGTTAATTCCTTTGTTTTCTTTCAGGGTTTTTTTGCACTAGCTGCGTGTTGAATCGGCGGTCCTTTCTGATACTTTTCCTTATAGTTTTGCAGAGCTCAGTGTACTCGACTCTGCCAAAAGGACTACCAGCATTTCTCATTGGCCGTCGTTTCTTCATTAAATCAATGGTCTCTTTGGAGCAAAACAGTAAAAGTTGTTTGACAAAGCAATCTCAAAATAGCTGCCTCTCTCCAGCAGTTTCCCAGAATCCACTTAGCCCTTCTATGACCTTACCATTCTTTCGCGTTCTCTTTGACAGTTAATTCTAACTTTTGCTGGTACCATTCGGTGCTCACTTCCAACATTAAAATTATTAAGGACAGTACAATTGGTAAATATTGTTTTATCGTTGGTCATGATGTAGCCAATTTTACTTGTGAGTCCAGATGAATTTTTCCATGTCCATTTTCTACTGATACTTTTCTTATAGAACGAATTCATAATATAAATGTCTTGTCCTTCAGCAAAATCAACCAATCTGTCACTTCTATTGTTTCGCTCAGCAGTTCCATATCGGCCACTTGCATTTTCAACAATTCTTGTTGTTCCAATTCTGGCATTAAAATCACCCAATCAGGATTTTGTACCTACTCGATTTCGTCATTCATGGCTTATAGTTAGTGCATAAGCTTTGACGATTTGAAGCCTAAATTTTTTGTTCAGCTGAATGACGCATTGAGTTAGTCATTGTAACTTCAAATTTTACTACACTGTCCTTCAGCTTTCGATTGATGAGAAATCCAATTCCGCCACATCGTCCATTTTCCGTACCTCGGATTTTTGATTTTCTCTTCGCCCTTTCTTCGTATTTCACAGAGCCCTTCTTTGCAGAACAGTTCTTGCAATCGGGCCTCCGATTTGATAGGTTGGGGCTGATTCAATCGATCGGTCGATAATAAAATAGTGTCAGTGTTTAATGTTAGAATTTATTACATGAATAAACAGACTTTCTAGATTTAAATTAATTATAAAATAGCTTACTCTTGGAATGATACTTCTACATGTAATTGATGGTGTATAAGATTTTTATTATAATTATCGTTAAAAATTTTAATAGAGGCATTAATAATTATTCTAATCCGGTACTGGAATATTCGGTTAGAAATCCTGCTGATCGAAGCGACCACCCATTAATTCCTGTGTCGTGACAATTCGACGAGGAATGGTGGCTGCAACACCCCCACGCCTATGGGGTTACGGATTGATACAAACCAATTATAATTTCATATAGGCACATCAGCTAAATTGCTGCCGCAGCAAAAATGACAAATTATCAGAACATTTTAGGCTTTTACCATACTCCGTAGTTTACGATTTTATCGATAAATATTAAGGTCTCACATAAGTTTGTGCATTTATCTTTTATCTCATAGTTTTAATGTATATTTTTCAACAACTAAACTATATCAACAAGGTTTAATATCGATTAAATGATATTTGTTTCGTATAGTTTTCCCAGTTACTGTTACTTTATATCTTGGAATCACGAGAAACCATGGAAACTGAAAAAATTTTCTAGCTTTTTAGCCATCATATTGTAAACATGCTCTGTAAGAGAAAGCTTGACCCAGGACAAAATGCAGCGTTCAAAACAATTACATATACGGGAAAAGTTACCAAATTAGTGTCGAGATATTTATCAAAAACAAACAATATAAATAATGCTTTTAAAACAAACAATAGTCTAGGACGCCTCATTAAAAACAATAAAAATCAAACAAATAAACTGTATAAATCAGAAGTTTATGTAATTGAGTGGGGTCGTGTTCAAAAGTCTATGTTGGACAAACAGGAAGATCTTTCTGTACTAGGCTTAACGAACATAAAAGAAGTAATACTAAACAATAAAATAATTCTCATTATGCTAATCACTTAATGTTAGAAAAACATACTTTCAATGATAATTTTATAATGTTACATAATTAAAATAAATCCAAAAAAATAAATCTTTCATCTTTTCTTCAGAAATTTATAAAAGAAAAAATTTGGATATTTTACTAAATGACCAGCTAGACTTGAATGGTGTCCCTTTATTAAATTTATATTGTCCTCCTAGACGTTGACAAAAAAAATGGATTTCCCCACTATCATTTTGTGGTATTATTAGGTCGATGGACACTTTAGGTTGTAATTACTTCTTTCATTGTTAGTTTAGAATAGTTTGTATTTGAAAAAGGTATTCTGTGTTGAAACAATTGTTATACATTCAATTTTAAATACAGGGAACATTTTAGATATTAATCTTTTTATTTAAAATAAATTTCCATCAAGTATCGACTATCTCAGTTAAATTTATTATAGTATTTGTGTTCTTACCAGATGCTTGCTGTTGTAAAGAATATTCGATTCTACCTTACCTTCTCGAAATTAAAATTAGATCATCATTTTACCTGTAATGAAAAGTAGAGGTGATTTCTCAATCAATATCAACGTTTTTCTACACGTCTTCGTCCGACTCTTTTTCGGTTATTATGTCGACCTAAATATTCCAACAAACGTCATTCCACGTTCTGTTGTTATTTTTTACATCATTGTAATTATTGCTGTGGATAATCAACTAACAGAAGTAGCACCAGATAAACATTCAATTATGATGAACAATTATCACGATGGATATCACTGGGGGTCAAATCCGGTAAATATGGTGGATGTTGTAATAATTCGAACCTTTAATTCCATGATTTTAGCCCGTGCATTGTCTTGATGGAAGAGGATCTTATTTTTTTTCTAATGGGGACGATTTTTTTTATTTCTTCGCACAACCGGTGCAATAACGACGCATAATACTCTCCAGTTATTGTGTGTATCCATGTGTCCACAGCTATGTATCGACGCAGAAACTCATCAGGATTGCGACGAAAAAGCCCTATAGCAGCTTCAGAGCCAACCACACGATTGGGTTTATTCTCCACTGAGAGCAAACGCGGGACTCTACTTGCCGAAATTTTTTTCATACCCAATTTTTCGTGCAAAATTTAAAACATTGTAATTTGCGATAAGCCTGTGGGCTCAACTATTTCGCGCACTTTGATTCGTCGATAAAAACCATGTCGTGGATTTTGTCAATCATTTCGGAAACATTTCGCAAACACAGGAGCAGACGTGCCATGAATTTCATCGAACTCAGCTTTGATTTCTTTCGGCGTTAAGCCTTTCAAATATAAATGTTTAATCACCACTCGAAACTCACTTTTTTGCATTTTTTTAAATAAACTAAAGTTTCTTTCTTCAATCGACAATAAAAATGAAAGCATGTAATGAATGTAACACTTTGACAGCTACCTGGTGAATAAGGATGCTTACTAAAAACAGACCATTTCCGATGCTGCGAGCACCATCTCTTGGATTTTCTAAGAACTTATCGAACGATCCTCGTATATTGTTTCAATAGATGACATTCGAGGTTTTCTTTAAATGATAAGTTCCGTGATTTTTTCGATATATTGTGTATAAAGCATTCTCTAAACTTTGGGAATACAGTGACTTTCGCTTATGACCAAATGAAAACTATCCTTAAATAAATTTATAAATTGAATACACTCTAATATTTGAAACATTTAATTTTCGTATATAAAATAACTTTAATTCATCATCATGACATCATTTCAGCCAAACCAATCCGCACTTGAAACCCTAATTTTGTCCGTTTTCTCGTATTCAACAGGTTAGTCTTTCATATACATTAATATTTCAAACCCTTCGAGTTTCGCTCACCTGTTACTCTCGAGTTCGTGGTCTATCGCGTTGATTTAAATTAAACAACATTCGTGAATGAGCAGTCCCTACTGTATCATAAACTCTAAATAAAATACCTGTTTATATAGAATGAGTAATCATAAACCTATTAGATTTCATTTATTATCGTTTTGCACGCTTGTTTTTTCTTGTTAATGTATGATATACTTAAATGGTATAAACAAAAAAATTAAAACTATTAAAAATATATTTTCTTGCGTGTATACAATGAAGGTATTATGTAATAATAAGTAGGTCCACCACAACCACTATACCGAGATGTAATGATACCAGAGCATAACCAAAGTATTAAGTAAATGTAGCGATATGCTAATAATTATTGATAACATGAATATATTCTACTAACAGGTCATTTTGTGAGCAATTGGACACATTAGTCATGTTCGAACGTTCGAACATTGGTCAAACGAACACATTTTCAACTGCAAATACCCAATCCACATAATTCTCACGCCCCATCAACTTTGGAACATTATTTAAATAGTTCACTGCCATGTTTAGCACTCAACACTCACGTTTACCTTTTACTTTTCGTTCTGGGTTGCCTAAAAGGCTTGGGCTTATAACCTATTACAATATTCTCTACTTTTAATTATATATGACATAACAACAGACATTATCAAAACACAATAATATATAATGTTGACATTTCCATTCTTTGAGATACTACCAACAAAGATAACATTTTAGAGAGAGCTTTATGACTGCTATTTAAAGACATATAGTTATCAACTCTATGTTAATATTTGGAATTTCATAATAATTTCAATCAATTGTTAGAACGTTTTTATTTATTGTTTATTAAAAAGTAATATATTTTAATAACACACACATTAAGAACAACACTTTTAATTTTTTTTATCGATTATTTAGCTTAAAGCAAATAACTTATTTTGGATCGGGATCCACATTTTTAGATCGGAGACGATCACCAGCATGCTGGAGCCAATTTTTTATGATGGTTTCAATTGAATTGTCGGTTGCAGAACTCCATTCGTCCTTCATACCATCTACAAAATATTAAAGGTTCATTTTTGAAAGATAAGCAATCAATATTATCATAGTAGTTATACTAAGTAAAAAAAAAAAATTTCTTTTAATATTAAATTACGTGAACAAATAAAATATTGAAACCCTATATAGAAGTTTGACCAGGAAAATGAGAAAAGGAAAGAAACTGAACGGAAATAAAATAAGATGTTTTGCTCTGAAAAATTGTTTACTGTGATAAATGCTGGAGGGGCTGCGCCCAAGCGCTTCCCTCACGAGCCGCCACTAATAAATATATTATCATACAGCCCAAAAATTTAGGTATGCTTAAATAATGAGAACGAATTGTCCCAACGCAATACGTAATACATTTTGTGATATCTCTTCACTCTGAGCTCCTAGTAAAAAGACATTGTATGACAAATGTATAGTTTTCTAACCTAAAATTTAATTTTATTTCTACAAATGTATTGCATGAAAAAAATCTAGATGAATAAAAAAGATTAATATCTAAATTTCCACTATATTTAAAACTTGTACGTATGACAATTGTTTCGACACACAGTTTCTTTTTCAAATACATACTAAATTAAACTAACAGTAAGAAAAGCAGTTACTATCTAAACTAATCTAATAAAACCATAAGTTATGATAGTGGGAGTCCCGCGTCTCAATGTCTAGAGCAATATTAGTTTAACAAGGGTGAACCATTCAAGTCTACCTGATCATTAAGTAAAATACCCAAATCTTTTCTTTCATTAATTTCTATGCTCTCTAAAAGATTTAGTTTTTAGATTTATTTTCGTTATGCAACATTTTGAAATTATCGTTGAAAGTGTGATTTTCTAACATTAAGTGATTGACATAATGAGAATTATTCTGTTCTTTAATATAACTTCTTTTATGTTCATTAAGCCTGGTGGAAAAGGATCTTCCTGTTTGTGCAACATAGACTTTTGGACAAGAACCGCCCTCACTGAAATAAACTCCTGATTTATGAAGTTTATTTGTTTGACTTTTATTGTTTTTTATTAAGCGTCCAAGACTATGGTTTGTTCTGAATGCAATCGATTCTGATCGCTTGTTTTTGACAAATGTTTAGAAATTAATTTGGTGACTTTTCCTGTATATGTAATTGTTTTGTATGCGGTGTTCTTGACTTTATTGACAGGATATATTAAATTAATGGTATTATTATAACATTTTTTATTAATTAGTTTATGTATAATGTTTGGGTCATAACCATTATTCACTGCGGTCTGTTTGATGACATTCAATTCTTTGTTATAGTTATCTATTGACATTGGGGTATTTATTAATCTGTGTATGAATGAATTAAATGCTGCCATTTTTTAAGAATAAGGATGACAAGACTTGTTATGTATAACTAAATCTGTGTGAGATGGCTTATGATAAATTGCAAAATCATGTTTATTCTCTTTTCTTGTAACTGTTAAATCAAAAAAGTTAATACTGTTGTTTTGTTCTTCTTCAACTGTAAAATGAATGTTCTTATGTAAAGAGTTTATATAAGTTAGCAATTGATTTAATTGTCTGTCAGTACCCGTATTCTGTCTTTCAGTACCCGTACATTATAATTTGTTTTACGCTGCTGTATTTTTTTTAAACAGTCAAACATTTTTGATAGGTCGAAGTTACGAATATTTTCATACAATCATTTAACTGATACACATACAATTTATAATTTAGGTTATGGAAATGGTTCAACTGGCAGACATCCTTTAGAGCTCTCAGAGACATTAATTGATGTTATCTTATAGATGTCATTTGAATCTCGATGAGCTGACGTCTGAAAAAAGTTATCTACATGATATCATTTTTTTGAGCTCTAAAGGATATCACTATAATGAAATCATTAAGATGTCTTTCAGATTTTGATGCTGAGTGGGATTTGGGGCGAGGAAAATCTATAATTGATTCATGAAAAACCTTTATATACTAAACGAGTCACTGTTTGGAATGCATCATGGCCAGAATTCCTTTCGTATTCCTTTCATAATATCGTATCGGCCTTCGTATTTCTTTCATAATATTGCTGGTGAAACTATAACTATGAATGGTGTTCGACATCGTGAGATGATAACTGAGCTTAGGGGGCTGAATTGAATAATATCGATCTGGACGATATGTGATTCCAACAGGATGGCGCTAATGAAACAGGTGATTTATGGAGAGAAACATTTTCTGGACGAGTTATTGCAATAAACAGTGATGTTAATTGGTCATCAAGATAGGTCTATAAAAACAATCTACAATCGATTTCTGAACTAAAGAATGAAATTATTCGAGTCATACACAACAACAGTTATGCCAAAATGTCATCCAAATTGCTGACAAAAGAGCGAACGGTGTGGAGCTGCCAGTCATGTGGCAAATATTGTCTTTCGTATTTAAATGTCATACACTATGCATTAATTATCAATAAAAAGTTTTTTGAAATCAACGCAAATTCTCTTTTATTCAAGAATTAAAAAACCACTCAATTTGAAAGACCTTTACGGTCAAAAAGTAAAGCGACTTGTGTTTTCAAAATTCGTGCACTTTTCGTATCGATATAACCATGTGATATATCGATTTAAATACCTACGAACATAATGGCTGTTATACTTTTTTTTGTTCCCCAGTATATTTGCTGGAAAATTTAGAAAAATCGAATAACTTATTTGAAAACTTTTAACTACATAGATCATCCATATACAGATCATATTTTTATACATATCGTCAACTCGATTGCAAGCGCATTAATTCTGCAAAACCCTTTTCGAACTTTAATTTGCTTGGCTCATTGTACTCGTCGGCGAATCGATCACGATCGTCATACGATTCCTTCCATTTCCTTCCATTTTCCACAACACTCGACATCCCAGCCATGAATACGAAACTGAGGCTTGGCAAGTGACGTGAAGTGGCCTAGCACCGAAACGTCTTGAGATATAAGAGCGAGACGTTTTGATAAATTAGCTGTTTAAGACATTTCTGAAGAATTTTTAAATAACTAAACCATACTGTTTAATAAAATGGTTAATTTGTGTTGTCTCTTGACTTTATATAACAGGCCTTTCAAATTGAGCGGTTTTATTAATTCTTGGATAAAACACAGATGGCGTTATAAATTTGCCGAGATATAATTTCATTTCAGAAGTGTAATGTATGACATTTATAAAAATGAAGTAGTACATAATACAACAACGCATTAAAATTGTAAAATTATTTTATGAAAATGTTCATTCTGTGAAAAATCAATCGAATTGTTCAAAAATTTCAAGAAACTGGTTTGGCGGAAGATAAAAGAAGTACAATATATGGTTGTAGTAGTTGTTCATAAGGACATATTAATTTGGTACGTGAAAGTGTTACTGAAGATCCAGAAATTGCCATTAGTCGATATTTAGAATAATTTAGACTGAGTGAATCCACAACATGGCGTGTTTAACGAAAGGATTTAGCTCTGAAGGCATATAAGGTTTAAATAACACAGGAACTAAAGTCACTGGATCATTCAAAATGCTGTGTATTTGTCAAATGGGTCAAAGACTAAACACAGATGGCATTGGTTGTCATGTTAATAAACTAAACTGCTTCATTTGGGACGAGGAAAATGCATGATTGGTCCATTAGAAACATTTAAATCCTAAACGAGTCACTGTTTGGTGTGCATTAAGGTCAGAAGATGTAACTGCTAACTGAACTAAAATTGCTAGATCATCAGCAAATGCCAGACAATCAATTTTGATGTTGGTTCTCCCCAGTTTAATGGGCTGGTCAATATTCAGGGCCGACTTTTTTTCACGCCACTCCTGTATTACTTTTTCTAGAACACAGTTAAATAAGATTGGCGAGAATCCATCCCCTTGTCTCACTCCAGTTTTAATTTCGAAGGGCTCTGAGATGTTACCCATGAATTTAACTTTTGACCTTGTGTTAGTTAACGGTGCTTTAATAATTGCCAGCTTTTTTCAGATCTAGTCCTTATTGTTTCAATATTCGGAATAAAGATTCACGGTCAATAGAATCATATGCTTTTTTGAAATCCACAAATGTACAGACGAGATTTTTATTGTACAGTTTTTGATATCTTAGAATCAACTTTAGATTCAGGATGTGTTCAGGGCAGGATCTGCCCGGTCGAAAACCTGCTTGATATTAGTTAGGTTCTAATTAATTCTTAGGTTCTAACTGTCCCTGTGCTCTGCCTAGTAGACATTGAGATAGAATCTTGTAACAAACTGGGAGAAAAGATATCCCTCTATAGTTGTTTACATCCGTTCTATCTCCATTCTTATGTAGTGGATGGATTAGAGCATATTTCCAATCTTCCGGAATCCGTTAGGTTCCCCAAACTTCTTGTAAAATTTTGGTTATTTCCTTGATTGTACCTGGACCAGCGGATTTCAAAAGTTCAGCAGTGATTCCATCTTCACCAGAAGCTTTGTCATTTTTAAGCCGCTTGATTTACCTAATTATTTCATCTTCATTCGGTGGTAATGAATCTGGGTTTGTTTGTTTAGGGTTTAGTGTTGCTAATTTGTTTAAGGGCTCAGGACAGTTTAGTATTTGTTCAAAATATTTCGCAAGTTCTTTGCAATTGTCTTGGTTATTTAGAGCTAATTGTCCGTTTTACTTTTGGAAGCAAAGACTTTGCGGTTGATAGCCTGTTAATTTAGTTTTAAATGTTTTGTAAAAGTTTCGGGTGTTATTTTTTTGGAAATCTTTTTCTATTTCATTAAGTTGATTGTTTTCATATTTTCTTTTAGTTTGTCTAATTAGCTTCGATGTTTCTTTTCTTACTTCCAAAAAGGTGTTATAGTTTATTGCTGTTTTTTGACTGTTCCAATCTTTGAATGCTTTACTTCGGCTTAATAGTGCTTGCTCGCAAACTTCATCCCAACACGGATTTTTTCTACGTTTTTGTAAGGGGACCAACTTTAAGGCTGTTTTAATAATTTTTTATTTCAATTCTTGCCAGTTCTTGCTGGTTGTTTATCAAGCTCTTCTGTTGGGGCTGGTTTTATTTTCGTTGCCTAACCAAACTTTGGTATTAGCAGCGTCTTTTGAATAAGTTTTCGAGGTTTTAAGCTAAGTTTGATTCTAGTCAAGTAGTTATCCATGTCTATATTTGCTCCTTTCCTGACTTGAACATTCAAAATCTCTTTAAAATAGGGGTACGAAATAGCAACATGGTCAATTTGAAATTCAATTGAACATTCAATGAAAATCAATTTGAACATTTAATTTAATAAAACAGTTAAACCAGCTTGAAAACGATCTGAGATCTGAGATCTGAGATCTGAGATCTGAGATCTGAGATCTGAGAAGAGATAGAGAGTTTCTAAGCCCTAGAGATTTCTGAAAAGTGAATATACAGCAGTGACAGTATAGCTACACAGTAGACACATTTATACATGATTTAGTTTATAATACAGGATGGCTAGAATTCTATCGAAACATATCACTAGAGAATTTTTCATGAACGTGAACTTGATTCACCTCATTCACGTGATTTGGCCTCTTGTAACTGTCTTTTACCTTTGGAATTAAATAGCTACAATTCCAATCCTGATCAGAGGCGATCACAAGAAAATATTACAAAAGCCCAGTCAAATTGCTGGTGGGAAAAGTACCACCACGCCTTTGGAGGAAATACAATTCGATAGATTATTTTAATGGTCCCAACCTTCTATATGCAAAGGATAGACAATTTTTAAACTATTGTATCCTTTTAAATACAGATCCAGTTTACTGTCATCGAATAATAAAAGTCTTGTTATTCCGGATCCTTGTATAATTTCTTGAATTCGAATTGAAGTATCTCTTTTGTTTTCTTTGTAAGAGTCCACATCTCGCATCCGCAAGTGTCTACTGGATGAATGAGTGTTTTCTAAATCTTAACTTTCGTCTTCCTTTCTTGAGGGTGATTTTTTTACTGTGTCCGAACTTCTGTCAAATATCATCAAGGCATCAAGGAACGCTTTAACATCAGAGCAACGCTTGCAAATTCTCGACATTTATTATTAAATACAGTGTTTCGCGCGTCAAACTTATAGATCACTTCGCGAATATTTATGGTGCCCATAATCGCTTTGATGAAGGTCCAAATTTATCAATTCATTAGTGGGGATCGTTACAGAACCATGATCAATGATTATTTAATTCCGATTTTGAATAGTATTGATGTAGAGGAGATGTGGCTCGAACAGGAGGCTTCCACATGTCATACAGCCAAGGCAACAATGGATTTATTTAGGGAACAAATCGGTGGGAAACTTATTTCGTGGAACGGACCTGCTAATCCATAATCACATGTCCACCAAGGTCATGTGATTAACGCCTTTTGATTATTTTCTTTGGGGCTATGTTAAATCTTTGGTCTATGTCAAAGGTCTACGGCCCGCAGGCCAAATTCGGTCCGCCAGTGTAATTCATCCGGCCCGCGACTAACGAATTTAGCAAACGTATGCTCGTTTATATAATGGCAGGAAAATTAAAATGGTTTTGGACCTTGGAACTTACTGGTGTAATCAGTATGGTCCTAAGGCAGGAAAGTTTGGAGACCCCTGACCTATGTCGATAAACCAGCGATTATTAATGCTTTGAAAGCCAAGGTAACTCGGACAATTCAGGATATAAGACCAGAACTGCTTGAAAAAGTGGTCGGAAATTGGATTGACAGAATGCGCTTTGTCAGAAGGAGCCGTGGAGGACATTTGTCCGAAATTGTTTTCAAATATTAATGCTATTGAATATTTCATATAAAATAAATATTTTCAAGGCATATAATGTTGTAAGTCACTATATATATATATATATATATATATATATATATATATATATATATATATATATATATATATATATATATATATATATATTTAGAGCTAGATACCAATGACATAACAAAAAAGTAAAGTACAAGCAATATAAATAATCCCTGAGAGTGATTAAAGTGAGAATGTAGAAATTAAATTGATTTTATAACAAACCACACTTAATATTAGTTTTTTTTGATAAATTACAAAAACAAAATGTACAGCGTTCGAAATTGAATCGAAATAATTATTATAACACTCGATGCTTCGCCAATATTCCCATACGTATCGGAAATCATTCGACAAATTGAGATATTTTATTTCTGATACCTCAGACGTGACTGTCGTTCGATGCAGCTTCTTAACACCAAATCCCTTGTTCTGCTTGGAATTGATAACTGCTGTACGAAGTTATCGAACAACCGAAAACCGTTAGTTCTGTTTTATTTATTTCCACTTTAGTTTGTTTGTCTTTGTGGTAAATGCAAAAAACTAAGAATTGTTATTTAATTGAGGTATTAAATATAGTTAGTACTTGAAAAAGGCACTGTGTGTTGAAACGATTGTAATAACGGGTGTTTCAAATTGAGCGGTTTTTTTAATTCTTGAATAAAACACAGATGGCGATATGAATTTGTCTAGGTCCAGTTTCATTTCAGAGGTGTAATGTATGATATTTATAAAAATGGAGTCGTACACAATACAACGAGTTAAAATTGTTGAATTATTTTATGATAACGCCCGTTCAGTTAAAAATGATTTTAGAAAATTTTCTGATATTTACAGTTTGCACAATCGTCCATCTGAAAGCACTATTAATCGAATTGTTTAAAAAATTTAAGAAACTGATTCGGTGGAAGATAAAAGTAGAGCAATATATAATCGTAGTGGTCGTTTACAAGATTATATTGATTTGGTACGTGAAAATGTTACAGAAAACCCAGAAATTTCCATTAGTCGACGTTAACAACAATTTGAACTCAGTGAGTCAAATCCACAACGTATTTTACGAAATGATTTAACTCTGAAGGCATATAAGGTTGAAGTAATACAGGAACTAAAGCTACTGGATCATTTAAAACGTCATGCATTTGTCAATTGAATCAAAGAACAAATAGATGATTTTTCTGAACAAATCATCTTTTCAGAAGCATATTTTGAAATTGGTAGCTATGTTAATAAACAAATTGCCGCATTTGGAGTGAGAAAAATCCCCCATTGATTCATAAAACACTTTTATATCCTGAACGAGTCACTGTTTGGAGTGCATTATGGTCAGAAGGTATAACTGAGTCGTATTTCTTTCAGAATGCTGCTGGTGAAGCTGTAACTGTAAATGGTGTTTGATATCGTCCGATAACAACTGGATTTTTGTTAACTGATTTGAATAATATTGTTCTGGAGAATATGTGGTTCCTACAGGATGGCGTTACACCTCACTTTGCTAACGAGACAATTGATTTATTAAGAGAAAAAACTCCTGGATGAGTTATTGCAAGAAACGGTTCTAATAATTATAAATATTTATATATAAATCACCATCCCCATCATCAACATCAGCCCGTGTCTATATCTATATAAGGATGAGAGCCTCTTCAACATGTTCCATAGGAACGCGATCCTGGGCTTCCCTATGCCATTCGGGTACAACATGCTTGATGAACCATCCTGTTTTTGGTCCTCTTGCTGAACGTTTGTAATCAAGCGATATAGACTTCAGGATTACCCTGACCCACCTGTCGCTACATCGCCTCGCTACATTGGCTGCCCAGTTCAATCCCTTCAATCTTTTATTTCAACCCTTTTACTTTTTCAATGATGTTACACACTTTAGTTTGCTTTCTGATCCAACAAAAAAAATACAACAATGTTGAGGATTTGAACCCCAAACTGTTAAGTCGGCACGCCATAAAAAGTTTAAATTGATGCGTTGGATATGCTTGAGATGGCGCCACCGCTTGACACATGTCCTATCGTCCTTTGCAGGATTGGAATACCTTCTTATATATTATCTTGGACTTAAGCAAAGTCACAACGCCATCAGTGTTTTATTCAAGAATTTAAGAAACCACTTTGAAAGATCCGTTATAAAGGATTATCCAATGCCAGAACTTAAAAATGAGGCACAATACTAACTACAAGTGATAATACAATTATTTTTATTTTATCTTGAAGAACAAATATGCACTATGTTTTGGTAATAATGTAGTTCAAGTACCCCCTCAGATTCAGTTTTCGAATACTTTTTCATACGTATCGCTTGATGGCCTGAATGTTTTGTTTAAGGTCAAGAATTGTTCGGTTTAGTAAACCAGATATTTAACATAAAATCGCAAAAATGCAAATTTTAATTAATCTAATATGTACATAACTTTATGAAATAAAAATGATTCCAGACTATTAAGGCCCATTAACAAGTTTAATATATTTTATAGAAAGTAAAATGATAAAATTTTACAATTTTTTCCCAATATTGTTATTTTTTATGCTTTAATGTCGACATTAATACTTTTTTGTTTTCAGGCAACAATATGGAGATTTTGACAATCCCCCATTAAAGAAAAGTGTAAGTGAACAAGCCGATGAAATCAGCATAGATAGTTTACCAGAATACCAACAACCACCATTGCGAAAAATAGATCAGTACGTACTTCGTAGGGTTTATATCGTCCTTAAAAAATAAACCAGAGTATTTCTTTTAGTTATATAAAAGCAGAAATACCATGTCTGTCGAGAAGAGCAACCGTATCATTTCTTTGCTGTTTAGGATTTATCATAATGTTCGGAATGAGAGGAACTATGGGTATGGTAAATTCGGAAATGGAAACAGCAGATGTAAGTTATTCATCAGTATTAAAATATTTTTTATAATATATCATTTTATAATTTTTGTGCACAACACAACCATATAATGTTATAATAAATAAATCAATAAAATCAAAAATTGCTAGTCAGATCCATATTTCCGTCCACTGTCACACTTGTTAGTTTTTTTTTGAGGCGCTAGCTGTACTTCCAGTTTTTTCCAGTATGTTTCGCCGTCTATTTCATTTCCAAGTTTGGTCGTCTCCCACTAATTTCAAAAATGCCATTCTCAGATTTTTTCCTCTGGATCTTTCCTCCTTAGCCTTCTGTCTAATTTTCTTTCGAATATCTCTTTCTTCTCTAGTTAGGTCGTCGTTGATAAATATTTTGTGACCTGTTGCTATAGGAATAAGATTTGCAATACCAAGTAATATAATTAAAATATTAATGGTTTGCTTTCATTCTGTCTCACCTCTGTTTTGTTTTCTTCGCTACCAAGTTCAACTACATATGTTTTCATACCCAATCTTCGTGTTGTTCTTACTGTTAGTCCGACTCCTACCTCATCTTCTACAAGCCTTCCCATTACCTCGTTTAGAAGGTTACTATATCCTGTATCTATTGTTAGTCCCTGTATTAATGCGATTACTTCAGTCATGGCTATTTCATTTTTTAGCTTCCTTATTTGTTTCTTATACTACTTTCTTAATTATTTTATTTCTTCCCGTAATGCTGTTCTAGCTTAATACGTGTTACATCTGCTGACAGTCCCTTTATTAGTTTCATCATCTCCTTCATTCTATGATCGCTAGTTTTTGGTGGGTTTCTATGCGTTTTTTTTTTAATTATTTAAACAAATTCTTCTCTAGTTTGCCCCTTATTTTTAGTTTTCCATCATCGAATGTATCTGATTCCATGTCGGTTTTCTTACTTAACCTTAATCGCTAAATTTATTGAGTTTGATTGTTCTTTTTGTACTTAAACTTCTGGTTCTATCAGTTCCAAATAAATTTTGCGTGAACACACTATTCTTTATTTCTTTATCAGTCTTATCGTAATATCTTCACTTGCACATATTGTTTCTAGTCTTTTGTTCTTTATTATTTTACTTATGTTTGGACAACACTTTTTGAACACTGTACCTAAGCTCACCTGTTACTGTTACTATGGTTTATTTAGTTCTCACTGCAAACCGCGTAAAACAAATTAAATGCAGGAGAAAAATAAAATCATTCTCTACATATCAGTACAGCTTTGCCGAATCCAATTTTTTCTATGATACTTGGCCACTGTAAGAGTAATTACACTTGCTAAAGAATTTTTATTTGTACAGTTGGTTCTTCTCACTTTTTGATTTACTAAATACCATAAGTTCTCAACAGGGTTAATTTCCAGTAATTGGGTAGGCGTAGTCATCCTTCTTTTGATATTCTCGCGTACCAATTGTATTTGTAGATCCACATACTTCCGGGTATTTGAAACTCCATCAATGATTACTAAATTCCCAATCCCAGCCCAAGACATACATCCCCAGGCTATGATATTTCTTCCACAGTGTTTTACAGTAAGAATAGCATTTTTAGGATCCAGCAACGGCTGTCTTTTTTTTTTTCAGGCAGTTTTATAACAATCGGAACCAAATATAGAAAACTTCATCACTAAAAATGTCCAAAAACAGGTGATTTATGTACTTTTTGCGAACTGAAGCCCTTTTTTACTGTTTTTCTGACTAAAGAAGAGTTTCTTTTGAGCACTTCTCTCTATATCTAATGAAATAAATACATTTTTTACAGTCCTAAGTTTTTTACAGTGGTGTTGTCTAGTCAAGAACAAGAAGCAATATCATTGGCTAGTTCTTGACTGGTGAACCCATTTCTTTTAACAGAATTAAAAAATTTTCTCTAAATTCCAGCTGACAGTGTTTTTGGTTGCACTTACCTCTTTTGGTTTTCAATGTGGTTTGATTTTTTTTCTTTACGTTTCTTCACAGTATATAAATTTAGCTTTACATTTTTGGCAATTTAACGCAACTTCATACCATTGATTTTCAAATGCACAATTTCCGCACATATCTTCAAATGCAGCCCATGACGGTTTTATCTATTATCATTAGACAATTATCATTTAATACTTACTTTATAACTGGTTCAGATGAAATAAATTTGTTTGCTTTGGTGTACTGAAGTTATTTATTATATCCAAGGTTAATTAAATGCATAAAACCAATTAATTTTTTAATCTTTTATATTCTGTTTTACCGGATGTGGCGGTTTAAAAAAAATTCTTAAAATAAAACACGTTTAATTTAAAAGAAAGGTATTTTTTTTTAAATTTAAAGTTTATTCAAAGAATGCGCCATTGCTAGCTGTACATGTTACCCACCTCTCTGATAATATGTGGATGCCTTCTCAGAAAAATTTTTCGACATCTCCGTAGTTGTTGCAGTGTTTGTGAAAGTGCGCGAGACATCGATAAAAATAAGTGGTAGTTGGAAGGTGCCAAGTCTGGTGAGTACAGCGGATGGGCAAGATTTCCCAGCCAAGTACAGGAATGGTGTCTCTAATCGCTTTCGCTGTATGTGAAGGGGCGTTGTCCGTGCTGAAAAATCATTTTTCCGTACCTTACAGCCCATTCTGGTCGCTTTTCGATCAATGCATGGTTCAAATTGATCATGTGTTGTTAACTGTTTCATCTGGTTTCAGAAGCACGTGGTACACGACACTCTTCTGATCCCACTGCAGTAGTTAAAATTAAGAAGACTGGAAAATATCGTTTTGTTCAAATACTTTCTTGGCCAATGTATACGGTAGAATAATGTTTTAATTTTCAGACAAACATGACCATATCACGTTCGACGATCAGCGCAATAGAATCAGCAATATTCTGGGGATATTTCGTCACCCAAATACCCGGTGGTCTTATAGCAGCAGCCTATCCAGCAAACAAACTATTCGGAGTTGCTATTGGATCATCCTGTTTACTAAACATTTTCATACCATCCCTGTATGATAATCCAACTGGGTTAATAATAATAAAAGTACTACAGGGTCTAGTAGAGGTAAGAATATATACTAAATAAAAATAACTACATTTTAACTACTTTTTAAAACATTATTACATAAGATATAGGCTTCCAACATTATAGTTTTCCAACATTAAGTTTTTTGTTGATATAGCTTCATCGATGTAACATTTTCTTAAAACAAAACTTCTAATGCATTAGCACAAAACATTTAATTTCCTTAATAAAATCGAACGAAAGTCCATGTTTAAAGTTGATATTTGCAACTTGACTCATTGAAGGCATATCAGAGCGAATCACAATGTAAACATAAACACCACAGGAACTATCAATATATAAATAAACATGATTAGGCTAATTGAAAAGTTCGCAGAGTGAAAATGATAAAACAACTTTATAGTTAGTTATAAAAAATGAGTTTATTCTTCTGTGTATTCTCCTTGGAGCTCAACAGATTTTTTCCAGCGGTTCTTCCATTTATTTACTCTATCTTTAAAGTGATTTTCTAGAAGTCCTTCCAAATACTCATCTACGGCTGCTAAAACTTCTTCATTTTGATGAAAAACGCTTGCCACGTAGGAGTTTTTTAAGGTTTGGGAAGAGATGAAAATCAGAGGGTGCCAGATATGGTGAATCTGGTAGATGCTCCAACAATTCGTAGTGTAACTCCTTGAATTTGGCCATTGCGAGAAGACCTCTGTGAGCCGGTGCATTGTCTTGATGAAAAATATTTTTTTCTTCGCTATAACAGATCTTTTCTGACGAATTTTTGTATCCAGTTGGTTCAAAAGGTTTGAGTAATACTGTTTTGTTATTGTTTTTTTTTTCGGTTTGAAAGTAATAAACTAAGAAATGGGTCTAGCATCCCAAAAAACTGATGCCATAACCTTTTCGATCTATTTTGACTACTTTGGATGCTTCGGAGCTCAACAACCGGGCTCACTCCACTCTGCAGTTGGTTTGTCGCAGTTCAGGATCATAGAGGTAAACCCAAGTTTCATCCATAGTTACAAAACGACATTTAAAATATATTTTATTCTTTCGAACAAGATCCAAATGTTGTTTAGAAACAATTAATCGAAGTTGTTTTTGATAATAATTAAAACACTTGGTATTTGTTTTTCCCAATATATTCAAGATATTCTCTAACATGTTTCGGCCTCGCGACCATTCTCAAAGAGAGTTATGTATAAACTAAGTTTATACATAAGTTTACTAAGTATACTAAGTTTATAGTTTATACATAACTCTCTTTGAGAATGGTCCCGAGGCCGAAACATGTTAGAGAATATCTTGAATATATTGTGAAACAAATACCAAGTGTTTTAATTATTATCATTGTTACTATGTTTCACCAAGAGCCAACCGCGCAATCAATCAAAACTGAAGTTGTTTTTGATTAGAAGTTTATAAATGCGGCATCCATCTTGCATATAGATTTCTCAAGCACAATTTCATTTTGAAAATATGAAACACCCGTTCAGTAGAGATATCAATGGCCTTAGCAATTTCACTCAAAGTCAATTGTTTGTCATTCCATAACCATATCTTGCAATAATTAATTATTTGTTCAGTAGTTGTGCTTATTAGACATTCAGAACGAGGATCATCATCCAGGCTTGTACGACCACGTTGAAACTCACCTGCCTACTTACAAACATTGTTTTTGAAGGAACAGACTCCCCTAATACATTTATCATTTTACTATGAATTTTCATTGCCTTTAAATCTTGTTTACAAATAATTTAATTACTGCACGATTTTCAATATTTTCCATTTTAAAAAATACCACTGATACGTTTGCTTTAAGTTGCTGTGTTTTTGTACGAATAAATTGACAGATCGACTTTAAACTTAACATATATTCATTTGAAGAATGAAAGTTCAAAATATAGAATATAAAGTTCATTTACTGTTCTATAGGTGTCGCTCCGAGAACTTTTCAACAAGCGTTAAAAGATAGCTAATAAAAAATCCATATGAACTTTCTCGGGAACACGATATATCAACTTTACTATTCTAATATCACGAATAAAATATGTGTAATGGTTTAAGAACTAAAACCGTAGATGATCAACTCTTCCGGTGTCTCTAAATAGGTCGCCTTATCAATCTAGTACAGCCAAAAACCCTTTAAAACTTATTTTTAAATAGTGTTGTATTTTTATCGATTTCACAACTTAATTTTTTCTAGGGCGTTACCTATCCAGCATGCCATGGTATAATGAGATATTGGGCACCGCCGTTGGAACGTTCACGTTTAGCAACAATCGCATTCAGTGGTTGCTACGCAGGCGTTATGTTCTCGATGATGATCTGCGGCATACTGATCAAAAATATCAGCTTAATGGCACCATTCTATTTCTATTCCATGATTGGAGTAGTGTGGTACCTGAGCTGGTTATGGCTCGTCTTCGAAAAACCTTCATTACACACTTGTATCGATCCAAAAGAACTGATCATGATCGAGAAATCGTTAGGTGAGAAAATTTAAGTCACTTTTTGATGGTGTTGGAACATTACCTGGTTTTCCTGTTCGTTTCAGGCGGTGCTCATGAACAACACGCAGCGAAACCAACGTTACAAAATACGCCATGGAAATCATTCTTTACTTCTTTGCCTTGCTATGCTATTTTTGTTGCGAATTTTTGCAGATCTTGGAATTTTTATTTATTAGTACTGTTTCAAGCCTTGTATTTTAAAGAAGCATTTAAGACAACCACCGCTCAGGTAGGTAAAACCACCTTAAATACTTAAATACCTTAAATACCATCATTTACTTCTAACACTTGTCAGCTTTCTTATGAATAGCTCGGGTTGCTCTATGAATGGATTGGGGCAGTTCCTTATAACTGTTACTGCATTTACTATCCTGTCGAGTAATACATCTCTAGCGGCCGGCCACAAAAGCGACTGCGCAGATTATATCGGGGTAGTTCGGGAGCGTTTGCGGCGCTCGGCAACGCTGTCGGGCGACCGTTTATTGATTTTTCTACCTTGCGGCCACGTTGCCACGTTTTTTCTTTTTTCAGAAGGGATTTTCATACTTTTGGAATGTTGGGAGCGTCGTTTCGCGTATTCAGCTCACATCTTTCTTTTATTTCAAGAGCTTCTCTGATTGTTCGGACCTTGTAGTTTTCAATATTCGCTATTTCTTTGGCTCCTTCAAAATTGATTTTATGTCCTGTATGTAGATGGTGCTCAAACAGAGCGGAAGTAGTTTGTTTGTTTTTTAAGTCGTTTTTGTGTTCTTGTATTCTGGCCGATATTGGTCTGTTTGTTTGTCCTATGTATGCTCTGTTGCAGTCGGAACAAGATATACTATACACCCCATGATTTTCCAGTCTAACTTTGTCCTTGGGGTTTTTTAGGATGTTTGCAGCAGTTTTGTATGGCTTGTAGGCTGTTCTGATCGTTCTGATCAGACTACTAAGGAAACATAAGATCAGAAAGATCAGACGATCAGAAGAAACAGAAACGTCGTATATATATATATATATATATATATATATATATATATATATATATATATATATATATATATATATACATATATATATATATATATATATATATATATATATATATATATATATATATATATATATATATATATATATATATATATATATATATATATATATATATATATATATATATATATATATATATATATATATATATATATATATATATATATATATATATATATATATATATATTCTGGACCGTGTAAACAGTAGAGGAGTAGAATCTCGGGTATGCAGTCTGTTCTTATAAATTAATACTAAGATTTCATTCTTTGATAACCCTCACAACACTTCTGGAGGAATAACAGCTACAAAAATGTCATATTATAAATAAACGTAAACAATAAATATACAATGACGAATTTACAATGTATAAAATTTATTCAAAATGTTAAAAAACATATAACAAAACAAACAGAAATTATAGAACATCACTCATACGTAGGAACAAACGTTTCTAAGAAAAATATATACAGTTAAAATCAATGATATTGTTTTTTCTCCACATATACTGATCCTTTTTACCCCGTATTGATAGTCGAAATATCAAGTACTAAAGCTGGGTCCACATCAATACAAATTTGCGTTGTGCGGGCTGGACTGTATGTGTGGTATGTGGTATGTGTACATCGACGACGTAGACGCTCTAATACACAAAGTCACACACAAATATTGTCGCTGCACAGCACGCACGCGAACCATCTGTTTTCCATCAGATAATTCAAACAAATTGTTCCAGTAAATTCAAGACACACGCAAAATTTTATTGGTGTGGATCCAGCATAAGAATTAAAAATAGTGTTTTCTTTCAATTTTACCTAAGTTATTATTATTATTATTATTATTATTCTGCTCATCCTTACTGTAGAATCTCAGCTCATGCTGGCCGGTATTCCAATGCCAAGATGAAAAAGCAATTCAGCTCCTCTCACCCTAGCATAATATCTTACGAACAATGTGACACGTCTGCAAGAGCACGGCACGCTGTCCCACTATGGCAATCGATCTCGAGATCCCGAGGCTCTCGAGGTTCTTTGAAAATCTCTTACTTATCAGGCCTTCGGCGGATATAATGAAGGGCACTACATCTACCTTACTCAGTTTCCACTGATTCTTCAAGTCGTATGCCAGATTTTCATACTTTGTGGATTTTTCTATCTCAGTTTTTCTAATGTTGTGAGATAGTGGCACTGCGATGTCAATTATAAAAGCCCTCTTGTCCTTTTTGTTGATTAGAACAATATCCGGCCTGTTATAATCAACCGTTCGATCAGTAGTGATTGGTCTGTCCCAGTAAAGAATGGTATCGGATGATTCAAGTACAGGAGAAGGCGAGTACTTATTATATAGAGGAGGTGCATTTTCTAATAGCGAGTATTTTTTTGCAATTTGTTGATGTATAATTTTTGCCAGCTGATTATGCCGTCCTAAATAAGCATTAGGAGCAAGGGCCGGGCAACCGCCAATAAGGTGCTCAATTGTTTCCCCCAAAGTACCGCATTTCCTGCACTTATCGACTACGTCCAAATGCAGTATGTGCTTTTCATAGTTTTTTGTTCTTGTTACCTTATCTTGAATAGATATCGCGAAACCTTCTGTTTCTGGGTACAAGAGTCCATCGGTCAGCCACTTCAGAGACAATTGTTCGTCAATGGTGTCATCTTCGAGTGACTTAGGAAACCTTCCGTGCAATGCTTGTCCTTTCCATTCTCGAACACAGTCCGTGAGTGTTGTTCTGCCATCAATACGATTCTGTTTATTTAGGTTCAGTGGGGTGAAACCCCGATCCTCATTTGCAACCAATTTCATTAACGTACTGTTTGAATCAAGGAAGTGTTTTCTCATTCTATTTTCTTGATTGAGACAGAGATTTTTTACGTTTACAAGGCCTCTACCCCCCAACTTTCTTGGGATGTATAGTCTTTTCGTAGATGAGTTTGGATGCAGGCATCGGAACTTTGTCAATGTTCGGCGCGTCAACCTATCGAGTTCATCAAGGTCAGTTTCTGACCATTTAACTATGCCAAAAGAATATGTCAGAGTTGGCACCGCCCAACCGTTGATCGCTCTAATGAGGTTTCCTCCGTTCAGTTTGGTGTTTAAAAGTTTTGCAAGTCTCTTTTGGTATAGAGTGGAAAAGTCCTGCTTTAACTGGTTATGTTCAAGTTTATGCTTTTGGGGTATTCCTAAATATTTGTAGGACTCTTCTGGTTCTAGTTGTTGTATGTTACAAAGTGTTGAATGTTGACTCTGAACCTTTCCCTTCTGTATACTAATGGTAGAGCATTTGTCCAGTCCGAATGACATTCTGATATCCCTACTGAATGTTTCAACCGTTTTTATCAATGAGTTTAATTTTTCTCTAGTTTCTCCATATAATTTAAGGTCATCCATATATAGTAGATGAGAGAGCTTTCTTGGATTCCTCATGTTAAGTTTATATCCAATATTGCTGTTGTTGAGTAGTGTGGACAAAGGGTTCAATGCTAAACAGAACCAAATTGGAGAAAGGGAATCTCCCTGAAAAATTCCCCTCTCGATATTTGTAGCAGCAATGCATTGTTGGCCGACAAAAAGATTCGTTTTCCACTTCCCCATCAGGCACTTTAAAGAATTAATAATCTGGGGGCTAATTTTATAGAAATTCAGAACCTCAACCAGCCAGTCGTGAGGGACACTGTCGAATGCTTTCTTGTAGTCTATATAGCAGATATTTAAGTTGCGTTTTCTTTTTCGCACTTGCTCAAGAACTACAGCATCGATCGTCAATTGTTCCTTGCAGCCCATACTTGCTCTTATACATCCTTTCTGTTCTTCTTCAAAAATGTTGTTTTTATCACAATGTTGGTAGATTTTTTCATTGAGTAGGGCTGTGAACAGTTTATATAACACTGACAGACATGTGATTGGTCTGTAGTTATTGGGTTGCTTAACGTCCCCTTTTTTGAACAGTAGGTATGTATTGCCCTCCATTAGAAAGTCAGGGAAAGTGTCTGGATTTATTAAAACCTCTTTAAATGCATTTGCAAGTACGGGATAGGCGGCTGTAAAGCTTTTAATCCAGAAGTTATGCAATCCATCTGGTCCAGGCGCCTTCCAGTTGTGAGTCTTCCTGACAGCAGTGCAAATGTCAATCTCTGTGAAATCGTTAGACTCCATATCTGGGAGAGCATTTGTCTGTTCTTGAATGGTTTTAACCCAAGGAGCCAATTTTTCGTAGCCGTCTGATTTTTTCCAAGCCGATCTCCAATATTCCGCAAAGGAAGACACATCGATATTCTTAAGTTCTGACTTGCTGTTACCTTCTGCTTCGAGTTGTCTATAAAATTTCTTTTGGCTGTTTGCAAATACTGAATTTTGATGTTTTCGCTTTTCTAGTTCATTATATCTTGCTAGCCTGGCTCCTTTCGATTTAGCTTTTTGCCTAAACCGATCTTTTAGATCCAACAATTTTTCTGTCAGGTTTGAATCATCGAAGTCAATGCCAGATTTATTGGCAATTATTTTTGCTTTTCTCGCTACTTTATTTGACTGATTACCAGAGAGATACTCTGAGATAATGTCAACTTTCCTCCGGAACTCATTGATATTGTTTTCAAGGCGCGTTTTCCAAACAGGTGTATTTTTCTGGATACTACGACCAGCCGCATTATGGGTGTAAGTCTTTTGACCTGAAATTTCGATCACAGTCACTGCTGCACAATATAATGCAAGATGTATATCGCTTAAATTTGTCATCCCAGATAGATATGATTCCAAAACTCTATTAATCTGCATTAGAGTAATACGTGATTTTGCAATATTACGCAGTACTGGAATTTTTGGTCTATTCAATGGGTTTGAGCCAGTAAAACTGGCCAAATTGCTGTAAAACTTCTCTCGTATGTTAGAAAAGTTACGTTGCGAGATTGATTCTTCATTTTTAGACGATGATGCTTCTGGTGATACATTTTGAGTTTGTTCTACTTGTTTCTCCTCTGTATTTGAGTTAAGAACGTCTATAGTATCTTCTTTATGTTGTTGATATGTAATGTTTTGATGTAGTTCATTACCGATTTCTCTCTTGATGTTCATTAATTCCGATTCGGTTAGATAGTTTTTCCTTAGAATTAAATTTTTACGGTCGGCTAAGTTTTGTTCCGACAGCTGAGTTTCAGGGAACCTCTTTTTATATTCTTGGTGGAGTGCATGCCTCCATCCAGGGAGCGGATTATCTCCGCACTGGTTTACGTAGTAATAGGTACGCATTACATCAATATTCATTTCGCGTGTCCATCTGATACGTGGAGTGCGTTCGGTCCTAGTGACAGCCTTCCTTATTAGGGGCGAGCCAGCAAGTACCGGGGTATTTTGATCTTCTACTCCATTATTAATTTCCACTCTCTGTTGATTTTGTAGTAAAGTCTTTGGTGTTGCTAGACTTAGATGATCTAATTGTTGTTCGAGTGCCTCTTTCATTGCCATTCTTGTGGTGCCATAGAGTTGGGAACCGCCACTCGCTCCAGATTCACCAACCCCGGACAAATCCTCCCGACGGTTCCGAAGGGTTCTTGTCCGCAAAACCCTACCGCCTTGTATAATATTATGTGTTTTATTCTCCATAAATATATTTGGGTTCAAGGGAAAAACGGTCACCCAAGGCAGAGCCCCGATTTACCACGGGAAAGCTATTTACTACCGGAGGGCGCTTGGTATCCGGAGACATCGTTAGAGACACTTTAACCCTGTGCCATTCATTATTATTATTATTATTATTATTATTATTATTATTATTATTATTATTATATTACATTTAAACTATTTGTGCAAAATTTGTGCATATATATATATTATATATATGATCAGAAAATTTTAAATTGGGCCCGTGGAAAAAAGTATTAAAAACTAAGGAAGTTCATCCGTGCTCTACGTTGTGCTTTGCCATTTCTTCATCCGCCATTCAAAGCGCCAGCAAGCGTCTCCCAAAACCGGTTATATATATATATATATATATATATATATATATATATATATATATATATATATATATATATATATATATATATACATATATATATATATATATATATATATATATATATATATATATATATATATATATATATATATATATATATATATATGTGTATATATATATGTATATCTATACCATACAATACTATGTATACCAAGACCATAAAGAACAAAAAAGAATTACGCATATCGTTCGTATCGTGAGTTATTGTCTTGAGTTCATACAAAAATCCAATAGAAAAGAGCACTTTTAGTTTTTTTCGAATTTTCCAATTTTCCAAGCAAGTTTTCCAATTTTTCTTTCCCTACAAACCTTATTCGAAATACTACGAACATTAAAAAAAATATCCAAATCGGTCCAGCCGTTCGCAAGTGATGCACTTACCAACCTATAGCATTTAATTTTTATCTTTACTTTTATATTTATGAAGTCTTCAGTTATCTTACGTTGTTCTTTTATTGCAATTTCTCTTTATGTTAATATTTAATTTAAAATGTTTATTATGTCGAAATTAAAACAATGTTCACATGTTCACGTTTAAAATTTCAGAATGCTTCTTTAGGAGCTTTGCCACATTTTTTGATGACTCTGGTTGTGCCTGCTGGTGGAATAATGGCTGACAGATTACGAAAAAAGGGAATTCTGAACACCACTCAAGTGAGAAAACTATTCAACTGCTGTGGATTCGGTTTGGAGGCAACGTTTTTCCTCGCCATGGCTTATTCTCACACTATTTTACAGGGAATGACAGCTTTGACAATAGGTAAAATTAATTATTAACAGAAGAGACTGGCAACGTAATAATTTATTTTGATTCTTTTAGGAGTAGCCTTTAGTGGATTTGCTATATCTGGATTTAATGTCAACCATCTAGATATTGCACCAAGATATGCTAGTATTTTGATGGGTTTGTCCAACGGTATAGGAACCATTGCCGGAGCAATTGTGCCTGTGATAAAGAATGTCATTGTTCAACATAGTGTAAGTCAAGTGTGTCATAGTGTGTTCAACTAACTGTTAAATGATAGATATGTATAAGATACTTAACTTAGTATTCATCGATTGTAATTATTATTACCGTTGTTAATGATAAAATGATTAAACTTTACTATTAAAATAAGAGTTCGAACTACTACAAATAAAACTAGAATTGAACTAAACTTAATCAAAATAATGGTAATAGTAAAATCACCAGTGAAACTAAACATTAACATAGACAACGGAGAGATTGAACAAGTATAAATGTTTAAATATCTAGGAACAATAATAACAGAATATCGAAGATTGCAAGCAAAAACAGATGAAATAATTATAACATCAAGGATAACACTGGGGAACAATTTGAAAAATAATTTCTGTTTAATTCGATATTTAGGCTGTTTTATACGTAAATTGGCATGCTAATTCCAAAACTTTATTTAGTTTATTTCTATCAAGTCAAGTTTTTTCTCTACAATTGTTGCGCATCCGACTAAGCTTGGCGAATCACAGAAGTCACTACTGGTCTCCTACCGACAAACCTTCTTCGATCTAGGAGTGGGAGCGTGAGTGACGTTGCGTCATTCAAAACTAGTTCGGTCAGTTCCGCATGAGATTCTAAAGTACGCGGGTGTGTATCGCTCTGATCTAGTGAAGTCAAAGTATACATACACAACTACAGATTTTCGTTATGTCTGCCTCTGGTAGTTCTCGTCGTAAGGACTTAAACAGCCCTGATTCATTTTGTTATATATGTGGCAGTTTTACCATCCCCATTCAACGGACTAATATTAGTACATTTGTCAGGCAAGCCTATTTTGCTTATTTTAAAGTGAAAATAGGCGACCAAGATAAATCATAGGCCCTCATAAGGTGTGCAAGCAGTGTGTAGAGAGTTTACGAATGTGGACGAAGAGAACACGTAATAAACTTTCGTTTGGTATACCAATTATTTGGCGAGAGCCCAAAGATCACTTAAGTGATTGCTACTTTTACCTAGTGAAAACATCAGGATTCAACAAGAAAAACAAACATAAAATTGAGTACCCTAGTTTACCGTCAGCTATACGCCCTGTGCCTCATTCAGCTGAAATTCCAGTGCCAGTTTTTCAAGAATTACCTTTTTTAGACATACAAGAATGTGAATCAAGTGAAGATCGAAATGACTCCACCGACTAAGAATTCAAAGTTTCCAATGACTCTGTTCGTAAAGGATTCAATCAACATGAATTAAAATGATTTAGCACGAGATTTGGGACTATCCAAAAAAGTATCGGAATTATCGGCATCAAGACTGCACGAAAAAAATTTGCTTGACAATGGAGCTAAAGTCACGTACTATCGATCCAGAGAAAGTGAATTTAGGCAGTACTTCAGAAATAATAACGGATTTGTATATTGCCAGAACGTAGAAGGTTTAATGAAAGAATTGGCCATTTCTAACTATAACGCAACTGAATGGCGATTGTTTATAGATAGCTCAAAGCGTAGCTTGAAGTGTGTTTTCCTACATAATGGAAGTTTATACGGTTCAGTCTTAATAGCTCACTCAGTTTCTTTGCGTGAAGAATATGGCGACATAAAGAAAGTCATTGACTTGTTGTAATATAACATGCACCAATGGATCATCAGTGTTGACCTAAAATAGCCTGTTTCCTTCTTGGCCAGCAACACGGGTATATCAAGTATCCTTGTTTTTTGTGCATGTGGGACAGCAGAGCTCGTGAGAAGCATTGGGTGCAATCGAACTGACAAGATCTGACCTAATACCTGGTGATCCAAACATTTTAAATCAGCCACTTGTCGACAGAAAAAACATTGTATTTCCGCCTTTGCATATAAAACTAGGTCTCATGAAGCAATTTGTTAAGGCTTTGTCAATTGAAGGAGACTGCTTTAAGTATATCATTTCGACATTCCCTAGCCTGTCATATGAAAAGATAAAGGCTGGTGTGTTTGATAGTCCACAGATTCGGCAACTCGTTAAAGATGAAAATTTCACTGAAACAATGACCGAACTTGAAAGGAATTCTTGGTTGGCTTTTAAAAATATTGTTAAAGACTTTCTTGTAAATACGCGAGCCCCGAATTACATCGAAATTGTTCAACAACTCTTGGGGAGCTTTAAAAAGCTTGGTTGCAACATGAGCATCAAACTGCATTTCTTACATAGTCATCTTGCTAACTTCCCAGAAAATCTAGGTGCTGTTAGTGATGAACAGGGCGAGCGATTCCACCACCAGGATTCCACAATTTAACTTTTAATAATATGTTAACCTCTGTATGAATAAAATATTCTAATCTATTAGGTCAGATCTCACCTTATTTCCTTTCGTATGTACACTTTTAAGGTAAAATAAGGGGTATGCTGTAGCTTAAGAACTTGACGTGATAGAGAAAAACTGTGAATATTTTTGAATTCAGAGATGAAAAATTAGTCAAAAACAAGTCACAGATCCAAGTCAACAAAATTGCTGTTCCCCAGTGTAATATGCCTTAAAGTAAATAATAACATTCATAATTATTCTGGTAAAGAATAATCAACAAGACAAAGCGTCGAATTTACATTGTTTATACAAAGTAGCAAAATTTACAAGCTAGCAAAATGAGTATTAGCAGGATTAAAACTGATGGATCAAAGGAGTAAAGTTCATCGAACAAAAATTGCAAGAAGACGCTCTGAACTGGTTTAATCATCTAATAAGTATGTCACCTAAAAAGACATCTAAAATAATTTGAAAACTGCGAAAGGTTAAGGAGGAAAAGCCAGACGAAGATAGACTGATGAAATAAAAACTCAAATAATAGTTGAATTGAATGGAGCCAGGCGGAAACATTAGCACAGAAATGAAATGAAACAGAACAAAAAAATAAAGTAGTAGAAAACTAGAAACATATAACACTATCACTTATCCAGTAAAACGAGGCTTAAGATCATGTAACGGGTTTTTCAAATTGAGCGGTTTTCGTAAGTCTTGAATAAAACACAGATGGCGTTATGAATTTTCATAGTTCTAATCTCATTTCGGAAGAGTAATGTATGACATTTATAAAAATGATGTCGTTCATAATACAACAACGCGTTAAAATTATTGAATTATTTTATGAAAATTGTTTTTAGAAAATTACGGGATATTTAAGATTTGCATAATCGTCCATCTGAGAGCACCATCACCACTATCAATCGAATTGTTAAATGATTTCAAGAAACTGGTTCGGTGCACGATAAAAGAAGAGCAATATACAGTCGTAATGGTCGTTCACCAGAGCATATTGATTTGGTACGTGAAAGTGTTGTGAAAACGTAGAAATTTCCATTAGTCGATGTTCACAACAATTTGGACTTTGGAGTGAATCCAGAACATGGCGTATTCTACGAAAGGATTTAGCTCTGAAGTCATAAATGGTTTATATAACACAATTTATATAACACAATTGGATCAAAGAACATACAGATGATTTTTCCCAAAAAAATATCTTTTTAAATGAAAGACATTTTGAAATTGGTGACTATATTAATTAACAAAATTGCCGCATTTGGGATGAGGAAATTCTACGATTGATTCATAAGAAACCTTAACATCCTAAACGAGTCACTGTTTGGTATGCATTATAGTCAGGATATATTGGGCCGTATTTCTTTAAGAATGCTACTGGTGACGCTGAAACTGTGAATGGTGTTCGATATCATGAGATAATAACTGGATTTTTATGGACTGAATTGAATAATGTTGATCTGGAGGATATGTGGTTAAAATAGGATCACGCTATACCTCACCCTGCTAATGAAACCATTGATTTATTAAGAGAAAAATTTCCTGGGCGAGTTATTGCAAGAAACGGGGATGTTAATTGGCCACCAAGATCATGTGATTTCATACCGTTGGACTATTTTCTTTAGTGCTACGTAAAAAACCGAGTCTATCCACAGCCGTCGATTCATAAACTAAAGGATGAAAATATTCGAAGAATTTGTGAGATAGAGACAGGGTTATGCCAAATGTCATCCATAATTTTGACAAAACAGTGGGCGTCTGTGAAGCTGCAAGAGATGGTCATTTGGCAGATATTGTCTTTCGTCTTTAAATGTCTTACACTATGCTTCAATTACCAATAAAAAGTTTTTTGAAGCCAACGCTTCTGTTCCATTCTGTGTTTTATTCAAGAAATAAAAAACGGTTTAATTTGAAAGACCCATTAAGTAAATTAGTATTCAGTCAAGGAAAAATATTTTTTACCGATAAATATTGGGATTATACTAAAATAATATAAATATTTTTTGAAAACGAATTTTCTGTTGCGCTTCATCCCATCATCGCGGCCTGTGTATCAAAATAAGTAATAAACCGACGCATCTATAAACGATACTTGATTTCACGCACTCCCCATGACAAATCTCCATCGTCGCCGCAGTTGATGGTCGGGGGTTTTTTATGGCGTTTTGGACCCTTCCCTTGCCGCCGTCATATTTCATCCCCCAATTCCGGACGCTTCCGGAAAAATGAACTTTCTGTATGCGCGTCGTTTCTCGGCTGTCGCTTCGCAGCTCCGCCGCTATTGTTCACCAATTCTTTCCATCCGTGCGGAACAGGAACAACTTCATTAGGCTTTGTTCCCACTAACGAATTTTTTACTTTTCTGTTAAGTGTATCAATAACTTTTAAGGCGTTTTGGTCTGTACCATATATACATATATATATATATATATATATATATATATATATATATATATATATATATATATATATATATATATATACGCTATCTTTTGAGCAAACCTTATACCTACATCCAAGGTTGTGGGAAGAATGTGTCGCGTAGTTTTTGACTGCCGCGAACATTCACCGTAGGATGGCGCGAGTTTCATTGAGATTGCGACCCGCCATCGATATGACCAGTTGACTTGATCTTGCTCTGTTCGTTTCGTTTCAGCTGTCTCACTGCGTTGAGCTCGAGCCCAGCTGATGACGGCTGTGAGGCCAGAAACCGGTCCTGGGAGGTACTTGTCTCGGCATGGTGACGGTGACTGATTTGAGACGAGCAGAGGTACGTGGAAGTACGGATGAAAAATTTCTGTTTTTCAAATATATATATATATATATATATATATATATATATATATATATATATATATATATATATATAGATGAAAAACGGGAAGAACTAAAGAACTACCGTCCAATAACCCTCATCAGTGGTGTAAAAAAATTCACCAAGATAATATCCAAAAGAATACTAAGAAAACTTAATGACGCACAATTAAGGGAGCAAGCAGGATTCAGACGTGGATTGAGTACAATGGATCACATCCAGGTCTACAACAGGTCATAGAAAGACACGAATACATTATGCCATTGTGCTTGGCTTTTATCGATTAAGAAAAAGTATTTCATTCAATCTCAAAGCGGGCCATAATGGATGCATTGCTTAATCAAGGTGTAGAGAAAGCCTATGTAAATTTACTAGGATCGATATATGATGAAGCTACAGCGACAGTCCACCTTGACGATCTTGAAGTTGGAATAAATGTAGAGCGGAGCGTATGGCAGAGTGACGCAATATCGCCTCTTCTTTTCTCAGTCTGCCTGGAAGAAGTGTTCCGTAATCTGGATTGGGAACAGGACGGAATAAGGATTAATGGTGCATACTTAAATCATTTTAGATTCGCAGATGACATCATTCTTCTTTAACAAGACCCAGAGGAGCTGCAAAGATACGTACAAGACCTTGCAGGGCTGGGGAACCATTTAGCTTGAAAATAAACCAGAAGGAGAGTCAGGTCATGTTCAATAAATTTGCTAACGACAAAATTATTTCTATTTTAGGAACGGATTTGAAAGTTGTGGATTACTATGTATACCTTAGGCAGAGGGTTTTCAATGGAAGGGGATACCGTCCGGGAGGCGGAAGGACGCGTTAAATGTGGCTAGTAGGCTCAATATAGTGTTTAAGAGCAAACTACCACTTTGCCTAAAAAGAAAAGTCTTTGATCAATGTGTCCTGCCCGTTATGACATACGGAAGTCAGACCTGGACACTAGCATCACAGTCAGTTCAAAAACTTCGAGTAGCACAGAGGGGAATGGAAAGATGTATACTTGGCATTACTAGACGGAATAGAAAGACCTACACATGGATCAGAGAATAAGCAAAAGTCAGTGACATCATTGAAAGAATAAAGCAATTGAAATTGAAGTGGGCAGGCCATGTAGGGAGGCGATGGGATGAAAGATGGACCAGGGCGATCCTGGACTGGATACCGCTTGATTGCAAACGTCCATGGAGAAGACCGAAAACATGATGGACTGATGACATTATTAAGTATATTGAACTCGAGTCGCAGAGGAGAGCTCAAGACCGCGAGAGTTGGAAGCATGCTGAAGATCCTGCAGTGGATTGATACGGGATTGATACAGCCTTCATCCTGCAGTGGATTGATACGGGTTGATGATGATGCCTTTAGAATGCCGCCTCAAAGTTTAGGAAGGCTTAACAAAGTACGCTATAGTCGTACGCTAAAGTCGCTACAGGTGGCGCGCAGTAGCTGGTGTATATAAAATATACAGTGTGTATATCTCTCGCATGCTGTTTAGCCCTAAATTTGACATCTTACATCAACAGTGGAGAAATAGAATCACTTTGTTTTATTAGTCTGTTCACTCTATGAAGTGAAAATTATGCAAAATGACGTTGGCGTTTTTTTATCGTTTAACTGTGAAATTTGAGGTATGTGGAGTTTTATGGTAGTTTTATAATTTGAACACCGTATATATTATTGCATTTTTAAATCCTACGGAAATTTCTCAATATATTTTAATAAAATTGTCATGGGTCTACTTTCAACTGTCTTTATCTGTGTTATTGACATTTGAAAAATAATGTTTTATATACTTTAATCACTTAAAAAACCTAAACAGTTTGACTTAGTACCAATTAACTGTTACATTCCTATCTTGGTTTTTGACAAGATATGTCATGACACCAATTATAAGGTAAAACAGAAATACAGATTCAGATCATCCTGTAAATGGAGATCATGAAAAACCTTATTAAAAATCAGAATAGGAATGTAATAGTTATTTGGTTCTATGTATAACTGTTTAATTTTAAAAGTAAATGCAAAACGTCACTTTTCAAATGTCAATAGTTCAGAATCAGTTAATAGTGATGAGTGACAGCTCATAATATAGATCCCTTTAATATAATTATTAAAATATGTGGAAAACTTTCCGTAGCATTTAAAAAAGCAATAATATACAGAAAGAGAAGGATTTTGGTTTCAAATATTTTTCGATGACATTTTTGAATTGTACGATAAAACACACATATGGGCTATTTAGTTTTTGTAAAAATACAGGGAAGTGCAAAAATAAGGTTCCGTACAGTCCTCGCTGGAACACCCTGAACCATAAATCATGAATATTATGTTAGGAGAAAAAATGTCAGGTTGTGAAAAATGTAACATTATAATAATCGTATTATTTCTACATTTGAATTCAAAATAAAAACACTTCGAATTGTGGAGAAATGTATTTACATTTTTCAGATTACGTATTGATAGAATACTATTTAATAATATTTATTAGTTTCGCAAAATCTATTTTCAACATCAATTTGTATAAGGAAATGAAGAATTATTTGACGTGTACTAAATCAACATAAATAAATAAATGAGACACAATTGACGAAAAAGCACTAGGTATCACTTCACAGAACAATAATACTTTTTTTATAAAATCACATAATCTAAATAGTTTTACCCAATTTTAATATTATTTTGTAACTTTTTTGATATATTGATACTATCACTATATAATCATATGCTTTTTATAGATCTTGTTTTAGCTATTTGTTGCCTTTTATTCATAACATCTCAAACAATTCTTTATTTCCTCACTCTTTTAGTGACGTCGGTTTCTTCTGCAAGCTTCTTTAATACATTCGTTCTTCTTTAGCAAATAAGTAGGGATTGGTCTCGTCTAACATATGTTTATTTCTGATATACAATAGTAATTTAATAAAAAAATTCTGAATTTCACATCATGATATAAAAGCACAAAAACATGGCAAACGAAGTTCTGCCTACGGGGTCTGGTCAATAAAAATGCTAGCTTTAAAAATTTTATTTATAGTAATTATAAAAGCTTTGATTCGCACCCACTTTTTTTTCTTAAAAATTCCTTTCAATCTCTCTATAAATTCTTCAGTTTCCTCTATTTTTAAGGTATTTTATATATTTTATGATCCTTAAAATTATTTTTATTAGTTTCTTCTATTCCTCCGTACATCTTACTCCCAATTTTTTCTAACTATCATATATATATATATATATATATATATATATATATATATATATATATATATATATATATATATATATATATATATATACCTAAATGCAAAAAATTATTTATATTATACCTACTTTTAAATTGCTCCCATTTTTTTTTAACTATCATATATATATATATATATATTAGTATATATATATATATATATATATATATATATATATATATATATATATATATATATATATATATATATATCTAAATGCAAAAAACTATTTATATTATACTTACTTTTAAATGCGTTAAACATATTTAACATACCTGAATTATCAATCGTGTTCATTGTTTGTAGTAGCAGTTCTTTCATAGCATCGTCATGGCCTTCTTTATTAGTTTCTAAAAGTTAATGCATATATAAAATTCCCTTTGATCGATTCATATTGTAAAACTAATTTGAGAACAATTTTATAAATTATTAGCCAAAGGCCAGTCATTAAAGAAGAAGTACATGTACTAATGTACTTCATGTACTAATCATTATAATGTTTCGAAATATTAAAAATTAATAGAAACAACAATAGTTGGGAATAACACTTTATATTCTAGTCATCGCTAGAATCGAGAGTGTTTTTTAAAGTTTTTAAGCTAAGTAAAATTATCTAATTTTCAATAAATGTTACTTACCTTTAATATGTCAATGGGATACACAACTACCTAAACCACTATAAAATATTCTAACGAAATATACTTCTGAACCGAACCCAAATAGCGATGCAAAATTATTTTTACAAACTTTTATCTTAATTATACGTGATTTATCATGCCCACGGAATGTTATTATAAACAATTTTACAGATAAACTTTGGCAACGTAGCGGGCTATACAAGAACTCGCGGACACATCTCTTTACATCGCTTGGGCTTTAAAGCATATGATAAATATTTAAATCATCACATCATGTACATCATTCAGCCATTATTCACTACAGGATGAAGGCCTCTTCAGAATTTTTACAACTCACGCGGTCCAGAACTCTCATCTGCCATTCAGGCACTCTCCTCTGCCAATATACTGGATGATGTCATCAGTCCATCGTGGTTTCGGTCTTCTCCGGGACGTTTATGGGCAAGTGGTATCCATTCCATCATTATTTTGGCCCATCTATCTGCACATCACCTCTGTATATTGTCTGCCCATCTCCATTTCAATTCCTTGACTCATCCAGTGCTGTCACATTCTGCAGATCACATATTCAGGTCTTTCTGTCCCGCCTTGTAATGCCAAGCATACACTTTTCCATTTAACTCTGTGTTACACAAGTAACAAAACTGGAAAGTATTCATTCGAGCTGAAAACAAAACAAAAATTCAGCAGTTATCGATGTAAAAACACAACAACACAAAACAAAATGAACTGTTTGTGTTTTCTCAACAGACTCAAGAAGAATGGCGTATTCTCATCATCCTGTCAGCTATGATTCATTATGGTGGAATTATATTTTACGGATTGTTTGCATCTGGTGAACTACAGCCATGGGCTGATCCAAAAACGGAAGAAGAAAAGCAGTGGAACCAGATGAACGAATCAATTCCAGTCTCCAAATTTGCAGTAAGTATAGTTTTGCCAATAAACGAAGATTTATATCCAAATGTCCACTATATTTAAAATTTTATGTATAAAAATCGTTTCTACACATAGTGCTTTCTTCAAATACGAATTATATTAAACTAACCTTAAGAAAAGTAGTTACAACCTAAACTATCCATCAACCTAATAATATTATATTTTGAAGCGCAATATAAATTTAACATGGGTGAACTATTCATGTCTAACTGGCCATTCTAGTTAAATCCCATTTTTTTTCTTTTTATTAATTTCTAGGCTGTTTAAGAGATTAAATTTTTTAAATGTCGAATATATTTGTATAAATTTCGTACAGAAAGAAATTCTTGGATAACTAAAATTTCCTATTCGTGCATAACTCTGAGGCTTAAACTATTTTATCCATGTCTTTATAACAGTAAAAGTAGTATGAGCCTGGCTCAGGTTAGCTCATTTACTTTGCGGTTTCAAGAGGTCCATTTTCCTACCAAATATCCTTGGAAAACCGCTAACTCACGAGTCCTATGCCAATCGGTGGAGCAGTAGTCAAGGCTGGAGAGGTTCCCCTTCCTCGAAGTGCGCATGTTGAGCATGATGAGCTTCCACATGAACATTGGATGGGTATTCGCCCAGCCCGCTTTAATGCTCTGTACGAATACTATTAACATTATTACTAATGCTTGTTTCCTAAACATGCCTGGAATAAATGTAGTTGAACACCAGTTTCATTAGAGACCGTCGTAAAATGAAACGCACATCTGAAACGACAAAAGCAGTAATGGCTTATCGTCTCTCTCTTTCAGAAAAACTTAAATTTTATTCTTTCATAGCTCGTCGGTTTTAACATTTTCATAAACTCGAAGGGATTTTACACTAAACTTCAAAGCATTTATTTTTATTTCTGGACTAGCTTTTCGCTATCTATGTTATCTTCTTTAGGAAATGATTTAATCTAATTCTAAGACTAAACTATGGATTATTTATATGATAACCGTACTATTACATTAATAATTCAAAAATCATTTTGTTGTTTGAGTGCTTTGATCTGCAGCCAAATTATTCACTTTTAACATCATCATCTTAAATTACTAATATTTATATTATAATCATACTACGAGTACGTTGGGCAAGATCTAAGGTGGCAATATATTCTGTATGTCCATTTAAAATTAATCTTTCAGTTTATCCAATATATCTTCAATTACAATAATGACAACTAATCTTATAAATCCCAAATTTATCCTAATGTCCGCTTTTTTCAAAATATTGTCTAGCCCTCCTGTTAATTGGACATCAAATGGTATTATCTTGAATTTGTTTTGCTTTGTTCCTTTTGAAAAGTCGAATATCCTTTAGAATTAAAAAATAATAATTAATAAATTCTTTCTTTTTTTCATAATTGCTTAAAACGACATAATGCCGAAACTGGTGACATTTTAAAACTTTTAGTAAAACAACAATGCCATCGATCCAGGTGCCATCGATCGCCTTCGCCGAACTGTCAACCATGCGACGTCACGTGTCTCTCGGGACCGGTTTCTAGCCTTTCAGCCATCATCAGCCGAGCTCCAGACGAACGCAAGGAAAGCAGTTCGGAGAGACGATCGGGGCCAGACCAGATCAACTGGCCATTTTAATGACGGGTCGTGATCGCACACAACTCACGCCATCATACGGCGAATGCTCGTAGCAGTCACGACCGCTCGTAACATTCTGCCTGGAACCTCGGGTATAGTACCTAGGCGATTGGTGGCACCACGTGGAGAAAGGGTGAAAGATTTCTGTAATATGTCCCTCCACGGTTCCGTTACGCTACCTTGTGGGTATACCTGGAACTATACCCGAGGTTCCAGGCAGAATGTTACGAGCGGTCCTGACTGCTACGAGCATTCGCCGTATGATGGCGTGAGTTGTGTGCGATCACGACCTGCCATTAAAATGGCCAGTTGATCTAACTTGCCAGTTGAACTGCTTTCCTTGCGTTCGCCTGGAGCTCGGGTGATGACAGCTGAAAGGCTAGAAACCGGTCCCGAGAGACACGTGACGTCACATGGTTGACAGTTCGGCGAAGGCGATGGTGGCGATCGGTGGAGAAAGGGTGAAAGATTTCTGTAATATATATATATATATATATATATATATATATATATATATATATATATACTTCTGTATTATCCATTATAATGTAAAACCAAAATTGTCTTTAGAAAGATATATTTAAGCTTTATATGTTATAATTGACAATCCAAGAACATATCTTTCTGCGTTTCTTTTAAAGACTGATTATGATGGTTTTCGATAGCGTCAGCCTAGTGGAGGAGTTGCGAACTACGGCGCCGCCATGGAAACAGCTTTACCGCCTTCTAGACCTCCAGCACCTGGTCACCAGTTGTCGCAGGAGGCACCACCCAGGCCTCCTGCACCTCGAACCCTATCTCAGGTAATTAGTTTTCACATCTAAGTAATGTAACCATATGATAACAAAGTAGTTAATTATTGCTTAACTAACTATTAGGTCATCAACTTAATTCTTGGCCCTTACATTTCATTCGACATCGAATCAGAATTTATTGGCCTTTAGAAACTGTGTTAAGTAAAATGGATTATTAGCTATTAAAGATGAAATATTTTCTATCAAAATTCTTCTTCTTTTTAACGTTCGATTTAAATGATAAAATCTGAACCAAAATATTATGTATAAATACTCATAGTTATTAGTTAAGACTGGTGGTCTAAAAGAAACCGTGCTTTTACTTTATGTTATTATATTATACAGATATTAAGATGTTCAACATATTTGTCCCTTGCTCAAAATATCATGTGACGATAGGCTATTTTGATAGTAAAATGATAACAAGATAAACCATTCTAATATTATGTTTAGGAGGGTTATCAGACGCAACAAGCCGTCCTGTCTTCTGGAAATCCATTCTCTACTGGTAATCTTTCATCAAACCCATTTCATCAAGAACCAGTTCAACCAGAACCACAAGATATATATTTACATGGAACCATTGATGATAGAACTTATTAGACACGTCTCATTAATGACATTAATGATACAGTCTAAAAGACAAAAAAAATTGTTTTATATAGTTTACAAAAGTTTTTTCAGCTTTATCCTTTAATATTTACATGCAGTGACAATACATAAACAAAAAAAAAGCAATTTACATATAAAAAAGCGTACAATAAAGCAGACAATAATATTGCTTGATATCGTTTACAAAAATTTAACTCGTACAATAATAAAACTTGGTGATTATTGCACTTGTTATTCTTCACTAATTAAATAATTGGACAGAATGAAGAGTGGTAAAGAATTTATTACATAGTCATATAGCTTAAACTTAGCTTTCTATATCGAAGAATTTCTAAATTCAAAAAAAAAAATATATATATATATATATATATATATATATATATATATATATATATATATATATATATATATATATATATATATAAAGAGGGGGAGAGTAGTCTTGACCGACTCGTTGAATAAAGTGACTATCAATTTTCTTGGAGTAGCGGTCTGTATTTTTTTAACGAAACTTTTTTTTTCACAAACGCCGAGCTTTCGGAAATTGATTGTTTCCTTTTTCAAGGCTGCAATACAGAGTGGATTATTATAATTTCACATCTTATGGCTAATGAGTTTTAATAAATCGTTGGTTACATTATATTATATATTATATATGATATTTGTTACATTAATTAATTGATTTTAACTTACGTGCAAAGCAAGTTATTAAAAAACATCAGGTCAGTGTTCTGTTTGTCCGATTTTATTACATTACAATTTTAATTCGAGATGTGGTGTGAAAATCATGATTTATAATTAAACTTTAAAAACACTGTTGAAAGAACGAACACACGGCGTAAAATGGAATTTTATCGATATTCGCGAAGCAGACTGCATTCCAACATAAGTTTTTTTATGGATGAATGTCGAATTATTGGCAGATTAATTTGATTCGTTGAGTGTTGTTAATAGATACGAATAAATGATGCTGAGATCGTCTACGTCTCTTTGTTTGTTAATAGACGTGTTGTCCAAGTGGATTTCAACTATTTCCAAGAACCATCTTTTGTTAGTATTACCCTCTTGACATATAATTTCAGTATTTTGAAAATTCATGATGTGGTTACTTTCAATGATATGTTCTGCTAAAGCGCAGGTTTTTTTCCCAATCTATAATCACTTTTGTGTCTGGTAATTCTGTCTTGAATTACTGTTGATATTTGTCCTTTATAGGTTCGCTCACAATCACTAATAATCATTTAAATTTAATTAATAAATTTAATTAATCATTTAAATTTATCGTCTTTATATAACCTCTGTTAGGTTGGAAAAAGTGCCTCCCACAGTAAGTATAAGTTTCCCACATATTTTTATATTAGTTTGTTTAGTGAGAATTTTCTCTAATTTAAATGTGAGATCTTTAATATATAGCAACGAGAAATAATATTTAGGCGGGGCATCAGCTGAACAGGCGTCAATGCCAGGTGCATTTTGAGAATCTGAAATTACATGGTCATTCTGTGTCAGGGAGCGTTGTTGTACACTATCTCCACCATTTTGTGATAAATTCCGGTATCTAGTTGAAGTAGAATCAAATAAGAATCTACTGATGACCCAACCCGGGTAAGAGTTTTCTTTAAGGATGAGTTTCAATTTTTTTAAGTTGTTTATAATGTAAGAGGGATGACATATTTTCCGTATTCTTTCTCTTAATCCAATGATTTTCATTTTTGTTGTGTGATATGAATGGAAATTCATATATCTGCCGGAGTAGGTTGGTTTGGTATACCAATCAAGCTTTATAATGTTATTCTCAGTCCTTATGACTTTGGTATCAAGAAATGGGATTGCTCTGTCTTTCTCAGTTTCTATTGTAAATTGAATATTGCGATCGTAACTGTTGAAAACGTGTAAAATGTCATAATATTTATCTTGGGGTACTGCAGTAATAATGTCATCAACAAATTTGTTTAAAGAAGGTAATTGGTACTGCAGTTTAGGAATGCATTCGTTGAGTAAGCCATCCATTACGTATTGGGATTGGTGAAATTGTTGCTCCCATGGGTGTACCTAAAATCTGTTTATAGTAGCAACTGTTAAACTTACAAATAGGTTGAGTAAAAAATAAATTCAACGATCTCCAGAAATTCTTTTTGGGGAAACTCAGTATGTTGAGAAATCTCCCGCCAATGCCTTTTAATACTATTCTTTATAAGACTGTGTGGTATATTACTGTACAAAGACACCACATCCAAACTGATGACAACATAATCTTGAGGTATTTGTTTATTGTTGATGTAGTCCGCGAATGTAAAACTATCGTATGTGTAATATTCATTGTTTTTGTTGTATGCTTGTGTTAAAATGTTTGTTATAAAAACTGAAAACTTACTGTTGGGTGCATTGATTGAGGAAATTATTGGTCTTCAAGGTACGTTCTCTTTGTGAATTTTTGATAGACCATCAAATTTTGGTGCGACTTGATTGTAGTAAGTTGTTTAGCTTGTTCAGTTCATAATAACTGTGACGTTCCCTTTATCAGCTTTTGTGATCATCAGATTAGGTTGTGTACTAAAAAAAATTTTTTGTTTTAAAAAATAGATTTCTTAGATAATAGTTATGTACTAGTTGTTGAACGAAATTTGTTAAAGCATTAGTAACCTTTGATCTTAAGATGTTTCTGTTGTTTTCAGGATGAATATAAAGAATGTTTTCAATGTCTGCCAACAGTTTTTTAACGTTTATGTCCTTTCGGTTTGGTTGAATACTGAATTTATGGCCCAGAGCCAAGAATTGCTTGATATCGGTGGGTATGTCACAACCGGAAAGGTTTTTTATCCATTTCTCTTTGGTGTTGACAATGTTGTGGTGTTCTATGTTTTTTAAATTAGCAAGTTTTTTAGTGTTGGTTTTTTTTTAAATTTTTTGAATTTATTTTTCTTATGAGATGCTTTGATAATGAAAAAATGTTTCCAAGCTGTCATTAGGTGGAATTGAGTTTAATTTTTCACAAATTTCGTTTAGAGATCTTTCTAGTTGTTTTAACAATTTGATTCTGTTGTCAATTTCAAAATTAATGATCTTTCTATCTAACCTTCCAAAAAATTCTAACGTTTCCTGTCCATTTCTGCCTGTGCTCGTTTCGATCAGTAGTGGTAAATTTCTTGTGTTATTTTTGTTGTGGGATGGAGTTATTCCTTGCGATCTACATGATAAAAGAAATATCCTTCTGTTTTTTATTGATGCCTGTGTTGTCTACTTCAACTAAACCTAATGTAATATATAGAATTGGGTGTAATGATTGTGACCGAACCTATATAGGACAAACATCAACAGCACTGCAAGACAGAATTACCAGACACAAAAGTGATTATAGATTGGGAAAAAAAACCTGTGCTTTAGCAGAACATGTCATTGAAAGTAACCACATCATGAATTTTCAAAATACTGAAATTTTATGTCAAGAGGGTAAAATTAACAAAAGACGGTTCTTGGAAATGGTTGAAATCCACTTGGAAAACACGTCTCTTAACAAACAAAGAGACGTAGACGATCTCAGCATCAATTTTCGTATCTATTAACAACACTCAACGAATCAAATTAATCTGCCAATAATTCGACATTCATCCATAAAAAAACTTATGTTGGAATGCAGTCTGCTTCGCGAATATCGATAAAATTCCATTTTACGCAGTGTGTTCGTTCTTTCAACAGTGTTTTTAAAGTTTAATTATAAATCATGATTTTCACAGGACATCTCGAATTAAAATTGTAATGTAATAAAATCGGACAAACAGAACACTGACCTGATGTTTTTTATAACTTGAGCAAAATAGAACTTGTTTTGCACGTAAATTAAAATCAATTAATTAATGTAACAAATATCATATATAATATATAATATAATGTAACTAATGATTTATTAAAACTCATTAGCCATAAGATGAGAAATTATAATAATCCACTCTGTATTGCAGCCTTAAAAGAAAGAGTTTGATTAAAAAAAAACCCAGAACGCTACCCCAAGAAAATTGATAGTCGCTCTATATATATATATATATATATATATATATATATATATATATATATATATATATATATATATATATATATATAGCCATAAGATGAGAAATTATAATAATTCACTCTGTATTGCAGCCTTAAAAGAAAGAGTTTGATTAAAAAAAACCCAGAACGCTGCCCCAAGAAAATTGATAGTCGCTCTATATATATATATATATATATATATATATATATATATATATATATATATATATATATATATATATATATATATATATATATATATATATAAAATATAAAGCAATATATTATTTATATAATATATATTATATAATATAAAGCAATATATTATTACCGAACGAGTAATGAGAATGGTGGAAGGTTATACAGGAATAATTTTAAAACTTGAAGTATAATATACAATGATATTGTACAGAAATGATTTTAACACATAAATATGTGAGATTAAGAAACATAATCAGCGCCACATTGTTTATAACAGTCACGGAAGATAGAGCTAAGAAAGACAGTTTAATATAAAAATGTATACAGGTAGGAACCAGAAAGCTGAAACCAATCACAGCTTCAGAATTTGTATGATCTAATACTGGCATACATTGGCATTGTTTATATGCAGATGGTTTAATATTGACAGCCCCAAACAAATTGGAATTATAATGAAGTATTACTATCTGACAAGAGCAGATAGAAAAGATGGAAGAATCAGGTTTAGCTCAATAAAGAAAATGCTAAAATAAGAGTAATTTCAATGTATATAATAAATAATAAATATAACAAAAGATTAAAAGTATTTAGGGGCAATGATAACTAATAAAAGTAACATAGAGTATGAAGTCAACAACAAAACACTGAAAACATAAATCCTTAGCAAAAGAGAACTAAATAAAACATAAAGATTCAGTATTCGTCCCAATTTTAACATATTAAGCTGGATATTGACGAACAGATTAAAATCGAAAGTTATTAATGCGGAAATAAAAATTCTAAGGAAAATAATTTAGCTACCAAACTAGAAAAAAATAAAAAATGAAACTATAAGAAGAATAGCTGGATTTCAAACATAGCAAAAAATTGAGGAAAAACTGTTGTTCGTTTGGGTAGTTGTTTTGAATCCAATAAAGGAATAGGACTCAGGAAATTGGACAAGTTCTAACGGCAAGAGGCAATCTTGTTTTGTAAAGCAGAATATCTCAATATCTAACGCTATAAGAGGATCCGTATAAGTAAAAATTAATTTTTTTCGCAGTGTTTCACCTCGAAAACAGGCAGACATTTCTCCACTATCACATTTGGCATTTTCAAACTCAAAAAGTAGACTATGTACTACGACTAGGTAACTCTCAGTTTACGCCATAATTTCGTTTCTACAAAAGCCGGCGTAAATCGAATCGGCGTAAAATGAACCCATACTTCAGTGGCGGCTCGTGAGGGAGAGCGTTGGGGCGCCGTCCCTCTAGCATTTATCACAGTAAACATTTTTTCAGAGCAAAACACCATATTTTATTTCCGTTCACTTTCTTTCCTTTAACTCATTTTTCTGGTTCACCAAAACCATAGGTTTTCAGTAGCACGAAAAGTAAAAAGGACGAAGGGGAAAGTAAAAAAAAATCTTCATCAACACTATTTTCTTCTATGCCCTCCCATTTTAAAAATTCACGAGCCGCCCCTGCCATATTTACAGTACGCTATAATGTTAGGTTCTACATATACTATATTATAAATTTAATTTTTAAAATGTATTTTATGATATAATAAAGTGAAATGTTTTTATTAAAAAATGTTAAGACAAAGAAATGAAATTTCAAAGTTTCGGATTTTTTACATTTTTCGAAAAAATCAATCTTTAATTGTTTATATTTTTGTTTTCTTTCTTTGAGAATTTCGGAATATGGCCGCATACATTTGAACTTCGTTTTCCCAATCGTTCTCTATCTCATAAAGTTTTCATAGTTGAAAAGATACATGGACTTTAGATCCGCCGTTTTCATAACTCTTGAAGTTTTTTCCTCATTTTCTTCCTTCTCTGGCTATTCATGATCTAATTATTTATATAATTATTTTAATTCTTTATAATTCGGGAGTAGCTAATCATAGGTTTCTAAACGTTCTGTCACATCTTTAGCTGTAACATCTTCCAATCCCACATGGTCTTTAGAATTTTTTTTGTAGCTCGTTTTGACCCACCACACATTCCTTCCTTTGGTTCTTCATTAGTTCTTCCACTTCCACCTTGCTTTTGTGGAATCTGATACACTTGAATAATTTTGCTACAGGCATCCTATATATTGTTAAGTTGAAACACCATAATGCAACACCATAATGCAGTCTTATTATAATTCGATGGATTCCAAACAAAATCAAACAATACATATACAACAAAAAAAAACTTACAATGTCTAATGTAAAGTCAAACTGTTAAAAATATAAAGTACATAAACATAACAGAAAACACTCAACACGTAAGGACAGACGCTTTGCAAAAAGAATATATATCGTTAAAAATTATGTAAATGTTTTCCTTTTTTATTCCCACCCATATAAATCCCTTCCGATATACAGAATTGATCGTCGAAATATCAAGATCCTAAAATATTGAAATTTCCAGTGTCCGTAAACACTATTTAGTCTCCCAAATTATTATTTATTATTATTTACACGGTCGAGCAGAAACAGTTGTTTCTATATATATATATATATATATATATATATATATATATATATATATATATATATATATATATATATATATATATATGTTTCTGTCTCTAAAAAATAATAATTTTTTCATTTCCTAAGTGTAAAAAATCATTGTTTTTGTGGTGATTTCAAAATGTTACAAGTAAAAAATAAAAGCAACAAACTAAACCATCTGAAAAGTTTAGAACTGTTTAAAAAATGCGAAAACCTTTCCATGACTGAATGGATTTTCCAAACATTTATATGCAATTATGTAAACGTTTTATATTTATACCCACTTCAGTATTAAACATTTATTTCTGACGAAGCTACAATATTAGCGAAACGAGTCGAACATCAATGCAATATAGTGGAAATTTTAATAAAATAGTGTGTCATTAAACAATATTTAAATAATTCAATTTCAATAACTTTAAATAAGTCAATAAGTATACATCTAGCCACATTTGAATTTCGTGAGAAATAGTTTGTATAGGTTTGACCTTCGTTAGAATTTATATCTGACTAATTTTATCTGATCTCTTTGAATATTTCGTTCCTTTGAACATTTCATCCTTCTCAATCTAATTCTGCAGATGGTTTAATTCCATAGAGATATCTGATATATATCATTTCTTATTTACTAATGAATCTCTATTTTTTTACATTCTGCTTTGAGAATCGAACTGGTATTCAATAAAGTATACGTTACTAGATTTTATAGTTAGTTTGTTTAGTAAGTTAAGTGAAATAGTCAAGAATATTTTGATATCAGGAAACTTTTGAGCCCTGTGTCGAGAAGCAAATTGTTTTGAAATTTCCTAGAAAGCTAAGTTTAAATAGAATATAACTTTTATTATAAAAAATTAGATGATTTCCGATGTAAAAGCACTGTATCATAAAATTTGCACTCTGCACTTCTAAAATAATTTGCATAACTTTAAATTTAATAACATAAACTGCATAAAATATTAAAATTTTAGATTCCATCAAGAATTTATTGAATAGAATCTATTAATTGATTTAATTAAGCTACTGAAAAAAAACACTGGTCAACGAAACAATGAAATATATAAAAGGAAAAACAAAATCAAAATAGAATAGATCGTAGATATGCTAACTGTGAAATATTGAAATAGTAAACTAAATCAGGAAACTTAGAAACTTCTATAAATACTTCTTTTTCAAATCAATGTTAAAAATAAGTAGATGGTTAAGATATTCGCAGGAATTAGACTTGTGCAAAGTCTAATCTATGTATATTTAGATAACATTGTCAATTTGTAAATAGGTTTAGCTACGTGTTTATAAACTTGGACACGGTAGCAACTTCTGTGTAATATAACGTTTCAAATGACTGTCATTAAAACATTAGCTTTGTAAGTAAAGTAATGTTCGTCTTTTTTGCCGGAATATATAAAAATAGATAAACAAATATATATTGTCAAGATTAGACATTAAATATATATTCCAGCAAAAGTACGTCTATTGTTATTCTAATAAAGTAAAATATATTAACAACAAATTTAGACAATATATATTACAATTAAGCAATTACAGATTATTTAATCATTTTAGGCAATAATTTTGTTGTAGTTCAAATATTTTACATTTGGAGGACTGATGTCTTTTTGGAAATTAAAATTTTTTGTAAGAAAAAAAAAACATTAAACTTCAAGAGATTTACAAATAAATACCTAATCACTTTATTATCCGTCTCGGTGCGCGTTTCGCTCACCATGTTAGCATCAACAGGAGATGGTCCAATATCAGATTCAATCTAGATTAAATAATCTCCTGAAACGCGACGCTTATACTTGATATACGGCCACATATTTCGATCGGGCAAATGCGGCAGCACTTTCACTCTAAATAGAGTTTACTGCGATATTTGAACTCGTAGTTTGCCGGGTCTGTCCCTTTTTCGCTTATATATATATATATATATATATATATATATTATATATATATATATATATATATATATATATATATATATATATATATATATATAATACAACAATACCAAGTCATATTCAAAAACCTACCAACTATATCTTATTATAAAATTAATTTCCAATTTTTTTTAAATTAAATATGACATTCTTTATATAATCTTCAATTGGCACATTGTTGAATTTAACATATTTTACAAATTTGTTACCTTTATAGTTTTTTTTTTATTAGAACCTAAGAATTTTGAATTTTTCACTTATAATGGTATAAGAAAGTCGGAAATCGATCGGTCGAAAACGAAACAAAATATTGAGGAAACGGCCTGTTTTGGAGGCACAAATTCATTGTGAATCAGCCCTGAAGGATCGTATATTATGTCTTTTTACAATGGCTATCGGTCTTCCTTAAAACGTTTACAACACTGAATTTTAAAGCCTGAAATACAATTTATCGTACTCACCAAATATTTGTTTTATGACAGTGAAATTTGCTCGCATTATACTTAATGCAGGATGCAGCATGCAGGATGCAATGCACTTGCTCCAAAATTTAAATCAGTCTAGAACAAAGTCAAATATTTCGTATTTCAACTTGCCATATTTTTTTTAGATTTACAAATTTATTTTAAAAGTTATTTTGTATATTTAGTGGTGTATGATTATTATTTTCTTTGTAAGATATTCATATATGACAATATAAGCCAGAAAGTATTAATATTTAAAGGTATTTTTGATTTTAAATTTATATGAATATCACAAAGTGAACAGATTTGAGATAAAAATAAAATTTTGAAGACGACGCAGATTTGTGATATTTATATAAAATTTAAAATTCTTAAACTATAGGTTAGTTATAAGATTTTTGAGGTCCAGAGCCTCAAGGCTGTGCTGACAAGACAATAAGGGGATATATCCCCCACCCTAACCTTAAGATAATATTAATATTAATGTTGTAGTTATTGTTTTGTGGTAACTATTTACAAAATTGTATAAAAACAACTCTGCTATAATTATGAAAGTGTTGTTTATTTTTTTTGTATAATTATATAAATATTAATATTAATGTTACACAATTTTGTAAATTTTAAATGAGTGTTCTAATAATACAATGATTTTGTAGTTAGCTTTATAATGAACTTTATAATGAATGAATTAATATATATATATATATATATATATATATATATATATATATATATATATATATATATATATATATATATATATATACATATATATATAATATATTATAAAGTGCATGAAGTTCAGTATATAAAACTGATTTTCGTTCTTTGTTGAGAGTGTTCTTAATTTTGATTTATAGTTTTTACTGTTATTTTGGAAATTTATTTTTCTATTTTCTGTTTATACTATTTATTATAACAAACATATTAACAAAATGAACATGTTTATTCTATTTATATATGTTAAAAAATTTAAGTATATAAAGCTAATTTTTTAGCTGATGAAGGTGTAAGAGGCAATTTTGTTATTTATATTTTGGCCATGCTCTTACATGATTTGGGACATAACAACATAACCGTTGGGCGTGAACCTAATTTCTTATATTCTTTATCTATGATATTTAAATAATGTTTATATTTTACAACTTTAAGCCCAGCTTCATTTTTATCCTTCTCGATTATATATATATATATATATATATATATATATATATATATATATATATATATATATATATATATATATATATATATATATACATATACATATATACATATATACATATAACCACTTTTGAACCCGACCCCTTTTGATTTGGCTTTTGATTTTGGTCACAACTCTCCAAAAAATAAAAAAAGACGTTTTTTTAAATTAATTGTACATTGTAAATAAATATTTTAATTTATTTTCTATAAAATTTTTCAATTTTTCGGAAAAATCATTAATTTTTCAATGTTCCGTGTTTTTATTTATTTCATAAAAAAAACTTCCATTCATTCTACGTTTGAAGCCGCAGGTTCCATCGTGGGCTAACTTTCATTTCTATTTTTTTTATTGATTTTTTTTAAAATTTTTTCGTAATTTAACTTTGTTTTTATAACAAAATAATATAAAAAAATTTTCAGAAAAGTTGGTCCACCATGGGACTTACGGCTCAAACGTAGAATGAATGGAAGTTTTTTTGGGAAAAAAGCAGACATTATAAATAGTGAACTTCAAAAATGTTATAGAAGATGAATGAATTGAGATATTTTTTTGAAAAGTTTAATTTAAAAACGAATAATTAAAAAAAGACGGCTTTTTTGGTAAATCTTTGGAGGAGGAAAAATTTCAGTTAAGTAAAAAAAAATTACAGAAATTAATGGGATATTATAACATACAAAAATTTCAGCCAAATCCATATATATATATATATATATATATATATATATATATATATATATATATATATATATATATATATATATATATATATATATATATATATATATATATATATATATATATATATATATATATATATATATATATATATATATATATATATATATATATATATATATATATATATATATATATATATATATATATATATATATATATATATATATATCCATATGTAATGCCCATATATGGGCATTACCCATAATACCCATACATTAATATGTAATGAATATATATACATTCCAAATATATATTGTTGAGTAATCATTTTTAAAATTTGTTTACATAAAATATGACATTTTTTATTTCATTTTTAGTCGACATATTTTTAATTTTTTTTTTTTTTACTTTGATACAACGTATAAATTTGTTACATCTATTTTTTTTTTATCATCGCCTAACAATTTTGGATTATTCACTTGTAACGGTATTATATATATGTATATAAACATTAATACTCAATATACACAAATTAAATTATCAGTATCATTTCTGAAATTAATAGTATTATTTGTTTTCTTTTTAAATATTTTTTTTTATGTTTATTTTTTATATTGTTTTTCAAGATCTAAAATGTTTATGATATTAAAATAAAAGTTGTGATTTATATAAGAAAAAAAATACCATTAATTTTAGAAATGATACTGATAACTTAAGTTGTGTATATCACGACATTATTAAATAATAAATTAATGTTTATATATATATATATATATATATATATATATATATATATATATATATATATATATATATATATATATATATTGCATCTAATACAGTTACAAGTAAAAAAATCCACAATTGTTAGGTTATAATAAACAAACAAAAAACATAAAGGTAACAAATTTATACATTGTATCAAAGTAAAAAATATATCAATTGAAAATGAAATAAAAAATATCATATTTTATGTATGTCAAAATTATAATAATTAATTATATATATATTTTAAAAATTAATATATATATATATATATATATATATATATATATATATATATATATATATATATATATATATATATATATATATATATATTGTTTTTTTTTTAATAGAGAATACAACTCTTTTTGGACAGGAGATATATTTTTTTTCCTATAGGAAAAGCAACAATGAATATTGTGAAATAATAGTAAAGTAAAGAAAAGTTCCTTACCATTTAAATCGCAGCCCTGAAAATATATATTGTTTAGGAACTGCTTTTTTTGTTTAAAAAAAAATGTTTTGTCTTTTTGTTCGACTGATCTGAACTATATTTTGGAGAGATCAAGACCTATATGATTTGTTGAAGAATTTTGAATTCGTGTTTTGTATATAGAAAAAAAAACATTTCCCTTTTCGGACAAATAAAATTGCGTGATTATACACATACGTCTAATTATAATGTAAAATAACCCTTGAGCTTTTTTGCTTTTCTAATATAATTTTTTTAACCCATTTTTGTAACGGAAAATTTTTTGTAAAAACGTTCAAGTGCTCATACGACCTGAAAACAGAGAAACAGAGTATGACGATGAACATTTTTATAATCACATTTTCAGTAGATGACTAGTGTAGATGCAATAATTAAATAATATAAAAAATAAAATAAAACAAACTCTTTGGCATAAATGTTTGAATTTCTGCATATCTCTGTGTCTAATGTAAAGTTTGGAATTATCACAAAATATTTTCCAACCCATTTCCATAACTATAAATATTTTCAAATTCAATAATGGCGGTGAGATATTTTGTGATGCATTTCCAAGCTTTTGTGATATGTTTTTCTGTTATAAATATCATCTTAGCTGTACGACATATATATATGGATATTTTGCGTTAATAGGGTACCTGTTAAAACTTCATGTTTTCAACATTTAAATCTTTATTATATGTGTAAAAAAAATAGGAATAATATTGGATTCAATATAATTTCTTGGAAATTTAACATAATAAAGGATGTTATTCGAAACTGAACTGTATTTATTATTTATCCAGCTATTAGTTCCTTTAGATTTTTTTAAAATTCCTTACAACGCTGTTCCAGCTTTCTGTAACTGTAACTTCAACTGTAACTTCATTAAAAATAAACATTTTCGATGTTGAAATGGATATCAATACATAGTATGTGGGAGTTTTAAATAAAAAAAATGAAATTAGTTATTTTGCCAAAAGTTTTTTTTTTATTTAAAATACATCCCTTTCGTAGTAGCAATACACCGCCGGGAACGCTGCTAGCATAAATGTTTTATGTTGTTTTTCGAAATCGCTTCAATGACCATCGTCGGGGCTTCTTGGATTTATGTAACACTGTAATAAACCGGTCCTTTCATGATCAGTTTGACTTTCGGGAATAGGAAATAGTCACCACGAAGATAAATCAGGCGAATGGGGTGAATCACAGACTTGATTTTTCGTCAAAAATTCACAAACAGCGACGGTCCTGTGAGATGGAGTCGAGCATAGGTTTTTCGTTTGCTTAAATCCTTTGTCAAAATTTCGTGAATTATGTCCTCGGGCGTATGGTATTTAATTTGTCCGCTCAAATTTGCAACCTGATCATTTCACACATTTTTTCCGCCAACTCATCGCGAATTTTGTTTTTTCGTCGGCCTGGTTTCGGGTCGTCTTCCAAAGCATCATTACAATTTTCATCAATTCAAAAGTTTCTGTAAATATTAAAATGATCTATTCTTTCTTCCATCGTGTTTTTTTGATGAGGTGACAAAAGGTACTGTTACTGTAAGCGGTGTAACTTGATAATTCGTTGATCGATTCTAATGATGGTGGTCTCGTTTTATATATAGGAGATATACAGCTTTCAGATTATATACTGTTTCAATAGATGGCCTTAGTAAGATCTCGGGTAGTTATTAGCGTTAACCCGCGTTTTAGATTTGTAAAATCTCGAAATTTCGACTTCCACTTTGAAGGCATTATCAAGAGAATCTAGTTGTTTTGCCCCTAGGCCTCCATCTGGTTAGTCTCCAGGGTTCACAACCAGAAAGCCAGTTTCACTTTTCAACCAGATTCGACCACGTTCACTTTTCTGGTTGTGAACCCTGGGAGTAGGCAGATTGAAGTATCGGGGCAAATCAACTAGATTTTCTTGATAATGGTTTCAAAGTAGAAGCTGAAACATCGACATTTTACAAATCTAAAACCCGGTTCTACCCCAAGAACCTAGTAATTTTAAATTACAGATCGCGAAAATTTTTTCACAGATATATATATATATATATATATATATATATATATATATATATATATATATATATATATATATATATATATATATATATATATATGAGACCTTGGACTACTTCCATGTAGCCAAGCGTCATCACATACCCAACTGGGTTCCACAATCTTATGTGAAACAACAGTTGGATGTATGATGACGCTCTGCTATTGTTGTCTCATTGGGCGCAGTTCAAGGAAATCTAACACTACATATATACGCCATCCGACGGGAAGTCTGCAGAAACATGGGTTGTTGGCTGTGAATGTGGTCTCCCTATTCTTGATGGTCTGAACATCGAAAGACGAAACATATGCCATCCAGTTGAAAAGATGTGTAGGGCTCGTTCCCATGATTTAATCTAATGATATAATGATGATTATGATTTAATCTAATGACGATGAAATCTTGAGATTAAATCATCTCCTGATGATGCTAAGATGGTTAGCGAAACGTGCGTCGTGCAGTTCAAAAAAAGTGTTTTGGTGTTTAGTGGTAAATCTCTTCAAGTTTAGTGTTTCACACCAAAGTTTCAATAGAAAAATTGATGACCAATAGTGCAGTTGATATACTGATATATTTGCTTTGAATTTTTTATTCATTTTCCTCAATTGTTATTTGTTTTAAAAGTTATTTTGATATTGGTTTACCCTAATATGTTATTTTTCGAATGTTTTTTTTTATTATTTTGTGAATAATGAGCATATTTTGTGAGTGAAAGCAGCATTTTTGTAAAGCTTTCTTTTTAAATTGTTATTCTCTCCGAATACTCATTGTTTAGCGCAATTTGTTTTATGTTCTTTACTTCATATTAACTAAATGGCATTAGTTGTTAATGCACCCCTATCTCTAAAACCTCTACCTTTAATAAATTGAAGATAAAACTGACAAAGGTTTAAGATAAAACTGACAAAAGGACATTAAGGTTTTATGGACCTATTCAATTCAATTGCCTATTGTTCCATCTATCAGTGAATAGTTAAATTAAATTATTACATATTTGTGGTCTTCATTTATAGTATAGTAGCGCAACCAACACGTTATGTGAAACTGGCGCCATCTAATAACTGATAACCAAACTATCACTAGTAGCGTCATCTATAATCACATAGATAAAGATCTAGGTGTAGGGCGATATTATACGTATAGGTGGCGCCATACTTATAGAAATATTAGTATCACCCAATATAATAGAAATGAAAATACTTTTTTAAATACAAAATCATAAATATTTACAATAGCACTGTCTCTAATCTGCAGAATATAAAGGGTGATTATTTTAGTTCATTCAATCTTTAAATTCAAATAAAACAACAACCAAATTACATTGCAGCTATTTATTATATGTGAAATAACAGTAAATGTAATGTAATGCAAAGCGCAATGCAATTTCCGACCACTTTTTCAAGCAATTGGGGTCTTATGTCTGCAATTGTACGAGTTACGTTGGCTTCCAAGGTGCCAATAGTTGCTGGTTTATCGGCATAATCCAAAAATTTTACATAACCCTAAGGAAAATAACCTAAAAGCGTTAAATCATATGACATTTGTAATCAATTAACAGGTCCGTTCTTCGAAATTATTTTCTCATCGAATTATTTCCTCAGTAAAGCGATTGTTGCGTTAGCTGTATGGCATTTGGAGCTGTCCTGTTGAAATCACATCTTCTCCAGTTCAATACCATTCAAATTTGGAATTAATTAATCATTGATCATCGCTGTGTAACGATACCCATTAACCAATGAGTAAATTTGGATCTTCATCACTGAACAGAATTCAGTTCTGTGAGTGGCTCTTGCACCAACATGACACAAATCAAAACTTTACCAGAAACATTTTGATTATGGGCGAAGCTTTTTTTACCCGAATAAGAATTCACAATTCCCACAATACTAAGTTTTGGTCAGTTGATAATCCTTATACTTCTGGGCAAACAAATTTTTAATATATGTCTGGGCAGCATTTGTCAACGTTATTTTTTTTTTTTGGTGGGACCTTTTATCTTGTCGGATCGTTTAACGGGCAAAAATTATCTCGAAATTTTACAAAATCATGGTCCAGGTCTTCTAGAAAATGTGCCTTTGAATGTCAAACAGAACATGTGGTTCTTACACGATGGAGCGTCAGTCCATTTTAGGTGTAAAGTGCGAGAGTTCTTATACATAACTTTTCCTAATAAGTGGGTAGGTCGTGCCATCTAGGTAACCAGATCTTGACCCTTGTGATATATTTTATTTGGGTCGCATGAAAAGCATAGTTGTTAAAATGTCAGTTAATATAAGGGAAGAAATTATTTATCACATAGAACAAGTTGGTGAGGCTATTAAGGGAAGAACTTTATCCCTATTACGCGCATGCACCGTCTATTGTGTACGTCGCGCCTAACTTTGTGGGGAACAGATCGGCGATCACGTTGAACCTTTATAATCAAACTGACATAAAATTAGCAGTCGCAGAAGCTCTCGGTGGAATGAGAGTTGCCGAGGTTTCCAGAAAATATAACACATCGGAGTCAACAATCAGAGCACAAAAAACAAAAAAAAATATAGCGACAAACCACCAGGATCATCAACTGTTCTGAATGATCAAGAAGAAAATGAGTTAGTGAAATGGATTTTTATTGTTGCATGCAGAGGTTCCCTGTAACCAAACAAAAATTAGTTGAAAGTATAAAACTTTTATATAATAACGATAACTGTCATCCAAATGTTTCTGAAAGAGTTTCTGAAAACGTATCCCTAACCCGGGCAAAAGTGACGGAACCAGGGATACGTGGATGGTTTAAAGGAGTTTGTGACTATTTCATTGAAGTTTCAATGGATGAAGTTCTTTCGACTATTGATCCTACAAGGGTTTTCAATAGAGATGAAATTGGTGTATCCATGAATCCTAAACCGTCATCAGTGCTTGCGCCAAAAGGTATTAAGAACGTGTTCAGTATTGTCAGTAATAATGAAAAAGAAAACGTCACTGTTCTCGTCACTGCAAATACAGCAAGCAATCTAACACCAGCTTTCGTGCTCTTTGCAGGTCAAAGCGTACCTAAAGACGTTCTAAAGGTAACACCTCCAAACTTCAGTTTTGCTTATTCTGATAATTTTTACGAATATATAACAAATGTTTTTTTTTCACCATGGGTTGTCCAAAGCAATATTTAATTACCAATTATATTGTACATTGATGGACATAGTTCACACGCACGGGCGTAGCCAGGGGGGGGGGGGGTTCAACCCCCCCGGAAATAAGCCAAATATTACTACTAATAGTAATACTAAAATATTACTAGCACGTATTCAGCGATTGTGAATGCTCTCGAAGAACTCCAATTTAATCACAATAAGGAAACATCGCAACAAGCCGCCCAATTGCTAAGTACGCTTCGATCTTCGGGTTTTGTGATGTGTTTAGTGATTCTTCAAAAAGTTATGAGCTATACATTGTCGCTATCAAAACAATTACAGACAATTGACATCGATCTTATCACGGCATTCAAACATGTAGGTGATGTTATTAATGTTTTACAACTCCTGAGAAACAACACTGACGTCGAATATCTTCATCTCTATGAAGACGCAAAGGTTTTACTGGAAGAAAATGGTGGTATGCTGCGAATGCCACGCGTCGTCGGAAGACAATTAAATAGACCGGATATTCCTGCATTGGATGTATGCACGTATTACAAAATTAATTTGTTCATTCAATTTCTTGATCATACAATTCAACAATTGGTTGAAAGGTTTACCAAACATCGTAAAGTAGTATCAGCATTATATGGTGTGCTACCTTCAAATTTTACTGCCAGTTCTGAAATTGAAGAAGCAATTTCCATGTACTCGTCACTGCTTCCCGAAAGCAACATATCAGTGGTTAAAGCAGAACTTGAAGTATGGAAAACAGTGATGACAAGGATCTCGCCTACCCCGAAATCTAGTTTGGAATGCCTAGATATGTGCGATAAAAATCTTTATCCTAATATTTACACATTACTACAAATCTTGGCTACCATTCCTACATCCACTGCTACCCCAGAAAGGTCTTTCTGGAGCCTAAGGAGACTGAAAAACTATTTACAAAACACTACAAGTGAAAACAGACTTAATGGTTAGGCTCTCATGAACATTCACTATGGAACAGAAATTCATGCAGATGAAGTAGTGGATATATTTAAAAGAAAAAGCCGAAGATTTCTTCTTTAATGGTTTTAGATTTAGCGCAGAGGAACGAAATTAATTTAACCATTTCATTTAAAGTTAAGAACTTTATAAATATGTCGTAATTTTTGTTGTTTTATTTACTTCAAACTAAACCCTCCAAAACTAAATCCTGGTTACGCCCGTGTTCACACGTAACTTGGCCTCTGAGCAAATTTTGCAGTGAAAATAAAATAATTCTTGTTGTTTTATATCCTAACGCTACACATATTTTACAACGGTTAGATGTAGCTGTCTTACATACATTTAGAGCAGCTTATTAAAGATCTTTTAGGCTTTGTGTGAAGATTCTGGAACAATTAGTATAAAAAAAGCCAAGTTGCTCATGTACTGAAAAAAATATTCGAGAGTTTGACTTAAAAAAAAATAGAGAACGGATTCACAACATGTGAATTAAATCATCTCGATGCTAAAGCTATTAGTATTCAAAAAGTTTGAAACTTCATGTAGTAAAACACAAAGCTCTTCTGAAGATACAACAGAAGTATCCAAACAATCAGAAGCTTTAAAAGTTTTGGAAAGCTTAATACATGAAAATTCATTAACATCATGTCCATGATAGCTCTATTTGGACAGAAAGAAAAGTATAAATTGGTATATGTTGGAAAACGAGAAAAAGAAAAAGAACATGCTCGGAAGGAAGATGAAAGACTGAAGAAACGGCAAATAAAATTTAAAAAAGAAAGAGAAAAGTTTATTAAACAACAACAAAGAATTAAGGAAAATGGGGATAAATAAAAATCTAAAGAAGAATTATTACAAAAATAAATTATAGACGGCTGAAATGAAAAAAAAATGCTGAACTTCAAAAAGAAGAAACAAAATTACAAAAAGGTAGTAATAAGTAGAATATAAGATACACTATTGTAAAATATATGAATATTCTGGTCAGTTATTAATATTTTAAGACTTGCTGTATTAATTTATCGTATATATTTTTATGAATTTAAGATATTTAATTAAATAAATTACAAGAAAGCAATAATAAGTAAGATATAAGATATACTATTTAAATTAAAGTTATTGAATTAAATAAATTATTATTTGAATTGAGTTATCTGCAGTTATAGGCACGCAGTAACTGGATCATTCGCAGTAATTGACACGCCGTAATAGTGGCAAACTACTTTTATACCCGCAGTAATACATGTATTTACACAATTTTTTAAAAATGCTTTTAAATAAGTGAAAATATCATTTTATCATGATAGAATTTTTTCAGAAGTCAAAAATCATTATTAAAAAAATTATATGAATAGATTTTAACAAATTTATAATATACTTTATCAAAGTTAACCCAATATTAAAATGGCAGTAACAGGTACATTTATCCTACAAGAAAAACAAGACGCTTGTTGACTGGAAATCCATCTAGTATGCATTCCACCAGCCGAGAGGATACGGCATTATTGAATGACATTATTTTCAGAACTTCATATCATTATTTGCCCTTCAAGATAAAATAAAAATTACCAGATTAACGTTTGTAAAAAATTTTTAATAGAAAAATATTAATATCACAGTATTCAAGCCCATTCATGTAACATCACACTGAATGAAAGTATTTTTTTCCGTTATATCGTTCTGATCGATTATGAATTTCAATCATTCGGTGGAAAGTGAGCGTAACGACTGTGATGCGGAATTTCTTGCTGTACCCTCGACAGTCTGCGCTTCGACGCTGAACAAAAGTCCACCCATCATCGCCACTCATGTGGATGGTACCAGTCTTTAAGGTACCGTATGAGGAATTGGATGAAAACAGCTTTCACTTTTAACCGGCTGGTCACAAATAACCGGTTAACATATCGCTAATAATTTATTTTTTATATATTCTTCGCGACTTTGATTTAACTATGTTGAAACTTTGTAGTGGACTACATTGTGTGTTATTGGTTTGTTGTTATTTGTTATTGATTACTTTTTCCGGTAAGTACAACTCATATTTTTTTAGATAATTCACGAAACAACCGAATATCATTAATTCCTTCGGTGTGAAACAGTAAACTCGAAGAGATTTGCCATTAAAGCATTATCAGGAGATGATTCAGTTTGATTCGATGGTGTATTGAATTATCTGATGATGCTAACATGCATAGCAAATCCCCTGATTATGAATAATTAGCGAAACGCCTGTCGAGAAGTTAAATAAAGTAATTTGGAGTTACTCCTCAACGTACGATGATATTTCAAAGTAATATCATCTTGCTTTGAAAGAACCAAAGCAGTAAAATAAAGAACGTACTTTAGGATTCATAAAAACGCAATAACAATCGTAAAAAAAGGAAAGAACGTTGAACAAGTTTTTTCGTATATTTATTATTTTCTTTCGCTGCTAGTGAACCACTTTTGAACATCAGATTTTTGATGTTTATGGTTAGAATAAAAACAATCTACTATACTAATATAATATTTCTTTAAAATTTCATGCCTATCATAAGACAATTATTTTTATGCTATTAAACAAATTAAATTTAACTTAATAGGTGTTTCAATTAATAATGTCGATTTCGCTAACAGCTGACTACTAATACATTTGTTAGTATATACTAACGATGTCTATGGCGTTTTGGACAACAATAACATACGCCATCAACAACCAGTTTATTATTAATTGTTATTCTGCAAAAACATAGTTGTTCATAGCTTTGAATATGTCGAATTATATACGACAAATAGACGTTTTTTGAAGAAGTTTAATAAAACCTTTCATTAGAAGAAAAGGGCTGCTGAAAGTAATCGATTGTTGGGTGAAGCGTATGGTGAACATGCTCTAACCCAAAAAACTCGTGAACGATGGTTTAAACACTTCAAAAATGGTGATTTTAATATAAAAGACAAGGAACGTCCAGGACAGCCGATAATGTTTGAAGACACAGATTTGCAAGCATTTATTGGATGAAGACTCGTGCGTTGAAAAAATTGGCAGAAGCATCGAATGTTGCCAATCCACCCTTTCCGAACGTCCTCACAGACAGGGAAAGATCCAGACGGAAGGAAAATTGAATTCCATATGAATTGAAGTTCATTCATTGTTCCATATGAATTGAAGGAAAAAACATTGAAAGGCGAAAAACTATTTGTGAAATTTTGCTCGCCAAACATAAAAGAAAAGGTTTTTGCATCTAGGTGTCAAAAAACCTGCCAGGTGATAAAAAATGGATCTATTTTGATAACTCAAAGTGCTAAAAATTATGAGTAGACCCAGGCCAGCTTTCAATATCACAACCAAGGTGCAATATACATGAAAATAAGGTTTTGGTGTGTATTTGGTGGGAGAGTAGGTGCGCTATATATTACGAGCTGCTGAAACCTGGTGAAACAATTTTACTGGCGATCGATACCGATAACAATTGATAAAATTGAACCCAACATTGATGGAAAACGACCAGACTACGATAAAGTCATGTTTCAACATGACAATGCTCGCCCCTTATTGCATGTTGTTAACACATTTTACCCCCGTTGCATAATGTGTTAAAACTATTTAGAAAACGTTAAATGGGACGTCTTACCCCACGCTCCATATTCACCGGACTTAGCCCCTTCGGACTACGACTTATATCGATCGATGCAGCACGGACTCAGAACAGCACTTATATTCTTACGAAGAAGTGAAAATTTGCCTTGATGAATGGTTGACTTCAAAAAATAAACAATTGTTCCGAAATCCATTCTTTGATAGAAAGACGAGAAACAGCAATAGTTAACGATGGTCAATACTTTGATTATTAAGGTAATTTATTTTGCTATGGAAAAAAATGTTCAAACTTTGCGAAACTTCATATAATAATTTTAAAATTGTTTTTAAACAAAGTCATTTAATAAAAGACTTTTTTTATACTTTGTAATTATACTCGATTTATTATGCCTTGAACTTGATAATCGATACGTTTATTATCGTTCTATGTGCAAAACAACCGTAAAAATTGAACTACTTATTTAAGAATTCTAACCACAAGATATACGTAGGTAAATACATTGATTTATGGTTTTTTTTTACAAAACAATATCTAGGAATTAATTGCATAAAATGTTAATTTTTGCGTCTAATTTTTGGTCTGTTTTTAATAACTTGGCAGTACTTTCGATAAATATAACAAAGGTATTTGCATTTTTGCGGTAGTTAGTTATACTGTTTAAAAAAATACCTGGAGGTTATTCGTCGAGATATAAGTCAATTATTCTGTTGGAACCTTTGGTGTGAAATACTAAACTTGAAGAGATTTACCACTAAACACCAAAACGCTTTTTTGAACTGCTCGACGCACGTTTCGCTAACCATGTTAGCATCATCAGGAGATGATTTAATCTGTTTTTTTTTATTAGTCTGGCATGACTTAAGAAACCAAATATCTGCTCCAATAAGCCTAATTTTAGTAGTGTACTTACGATAAAGGTTTAGTTCCGCTGACCGTGTAGCCGTCGTAGATCAATTCTTCTGTTGGAACCTTTGGTGTGAAATACTAAACTTGAACAGATTTACCACTAAACACCAAAACGCTTTTTTGAAGTACTCGACGCACGTTTCGCTAACCATGTTAGCATCATCAGGAGATGGTTTAATCATCATCATCATCAATCATAAGATTAAATCATCTCATGATGATGCTAACATGGTTAGCGAAACGTGCCTCGAGCAGTTCAAAAAAGCGTTTTGGTGTTTAGTGGTAAATCTCTTCAAGTTTAGTGAGATATAAGTCGTTGTTTTCGATAACCTCAACCTACCTTTGAGCCAGCAACTTTATTCCTCTTTGGCCTATTCAATCAGTTTTTACCTCTTCTTTGGTAGTTAATTATTTTCCTAGCAAATAGGAAACTATGGATCTGAACTTAATTTAATCTATCAAGGTCTGGGCGAGGTTGGAGCTGTATGCTGGGTAAAGTAGAAGTTCAAAGTCCAATTAGTTAATTTTTGAGATGGTTAGATGTAAAGTGTGTGACTTTGTGTTGTCTTGCTGCAAGACGACTTTTATACGGATGACCAAAGCTCAAGTTGAGTTCTGAATTTATCGCACTATCCTCAGAAATCAACTCAAAGTAAATTATTCCTTCAAAACACCATAAAATATACAGCATGAGCTTTTTGATAATCTTTCAGAAGAGCTAGTTACCCCGGCTCAACCCACTGCTTTACGTCATTAAGATTGTTGATACAAACCCATTTCTTGATCTCAGGTAGCAATCCGTTTGATGAATTCTCGATGCCGGCGTTTCAAGAGTTAGTAGGTTAGTAGTACACAGGAGGGTGGCTTCAACGGCTCTTTAGCATCTTTGGCGATAATGTCCTCTCATGTATTGGAGTTCTTCAAAATTGATTGCGACAAATACGATATTAGACGTTTCAAGAGTTTTACACAGGAAGGTTGGTTCAACAGCTCTTTGGCATCATTTCTATGCTTCTCAAATGCCGTTTAACTATAGTATGCGATACTCCTAGTTTGCCTGAAATTTCTGCTAGTGCTTTTTCTAGGAACTGCAACCACAGCTGCTCTTGAAACGACGGTATCGAGAGGCCGTGGACGATCTTCTATCTTCAAGAGTCATATCTTCCTCCCGGAACTTTTCGAACTGAAGCTGCACGGTGCCGAATGATACGGCATCTTTTCTCTTTACTTCAGAAATCTCACGTGCGGCGTTAGTTGCTTTAAAGCCTTTATTTTAATAATATTATAAAAGTGTCCTTTCGCGACTTACAATTGTTGCAGTTGTTACAACTTATTTTAAGGTTTCTGTTAAAAATCGTTGATTTTGTGATATTTTCCAGTAGAATCATTTTAATACTGAAGGAGAAATTTTGAATTGAATTTGTGAATTATAATCCTTTATTTATAAACGAAAGGAAAAACGCAAATGCTTTTGTTACACCCTAGTACAAGCGAACGTGGAAAGTATAAATGTAAAAATGAAATAATTCGGATTTTGTAAATAAACATATAATGAACACATTTATTTATTTTTTTCCTTTATTTGTTTTTTTCGCCACTATCTAAAACACAAAAAATATCAAACATACATATTCTTATGTAAAGAAAGAATCAATGGGTAAAAACAAAAACCAAACGGAGACAAATTTCTCAGTGTTTCTTTTGTGTAATAAATTTGCCTAACGAACAAAATTTTAAAGATATAAAAATGTTATAAAAAATTTTACAAACTTTTAACGTTAACGTTTAGGCGGGTGCTCTCCCCCCGTTTTCAAAACTAAACTAAAAAATAAATTATATTAATTTGTAATATATAAAGTAACGAGTGAAAGTAAATATATTTTTTGTGTATGTCAACGATACTTACGTTGACAACAATAGATTTTCATGACAGTGATATACTACCACAAAAAATATTATATATATATATATATATATATATATATATATATATATATATATATATATATATATATATATATATATATATATATAAGTAATGTTTACTGAGTGATTGTTTATTATACTGATTGTGTATTCCGTATTGTACTGATTGTTCACATTTAAATGTGTTTAATTGTATTCTTTAGAATCGGGAACCATATTGAATTTAAATCTACCGAAGGCACAGCAATACAGTTATTTTTATTTAAATTAATTATAGCGGTTTCTTTTAATCTTCTGTATTTTGTTACCGATTCTTTTATTTTGGAATTATTCCAATTTATTTTATGACCCGATTCTCATGCGTGTTGACAAATTCCAGATTTATTAAAATCGCCCTTTCTAAGAAGGTTTTTATGCTCTTTTATTCTAACATCTAACGGTCTAGATGTCTCACCTATATAGAATTTGCCACATTCGCAGGGAATTTTATAAACCACATTTTTGGTATTTTGTTGTATATTGTTTGGTTTAATCCTTGTTAATAGAGATCTAAGAGTATTTTTTGTTTTAAATGTCGTTCTTATGTTGTATTTATTCCCTACTCTTTTAATTGTGTCAGAAATACCGCGAATATAATGAATTGTGAGGTTAATTGTTTGAGAGTTATTGTTATTAATAACTTGTCTGTTTTGTCTAGTATCAAAATTTTTAAGCGATTTATCTATAAAATTTTTGGGTAATTGTTTTTTATTAAAATGTCTTTTACGTGATTTGTTTCTTTTTGTAGTGTATCACTGTCGGTACAAACAAGTTTTGCTCTGTCATAAAAACTTTTAATTACTCCTATTTTGACTGATTTTGAGTGATTTGAAAAGAAATTGAGATACCTATCTGTGTTTGTCAATTTTCTGTAAACTGTAGTTTTTAATGTGTTGTTTTGTTTAAATATTAAAGTGTCGAGGAATGGCAATTTATTCTCCTTCTCCACATTTAAAGTAAACTTAATTGTAGGCTCTCAAGAATTTATATCTTGTAAAAAAATATTTAGATCGTCAAAGCTATGTTGCCATATAGCAAAAATATCATCAACATATCAAAGCCATATTAATTGCTTTTAAGAGATTTATTTAATATGTCATTCTCGAGTTCCCCCATAAAGATATTACTCATCAAACATTCGTGTAATCAACTCTTGAGCTTTTTCGAGAACGGTCGATATCTTTATTGTCCGATTTTTCCAATGTTTTTTGCTTGTCAGGTTAAAGGAACCTTAATTGGAAATCTCATTAGTCGTATATTTTAGATATTTCACGTATCTCAGGTACCCAAAAAATTAATTTATTTCGGTTGTTGAATATCCAGAGTAAATGTTGGTAATTGTGGTTGTCCTTGATCTTAATTATTTGCCTATTGTAATGTTATGTTCTCTTACTATATGCTTCTGTCTTACGTAAAAAACAGAAACAATTTAGCGCTGTGGTAATTTACGGCCAGAAATTAGAATTGAAAGTTATCCGGATTTCGGTGATGCAACCCCTATCCTTAATAAACGAAAATTGATAAAGAAGAGACAGAAAGAACGAAATTAATAACGTTAATCAATGTTCTTCAATGACCCAAAATGGTGACCTTTGACCTTGAATTTTCAGTCTTGGGAAAAAGGAAAAATTACAAGAACTCAAGTCTGGTGAATAAGGGGACTGCGGAGCCACAATAATGTTTTTACTTAAAATTAACTTCAATTAAGAAAGAAACGATGAAAATAAAACAAAAGTTGAACAAGAAATTTTAGTTTGGAAAACAATTCCTGCTATGAAACTGATGTGAGGTGTGTTTGATATGGTACTGAAGTATTTTGTGTGTATATATACATACATATATATATATATATATATATATATATATATATATATATATATATATATATATATATATATATATATATATCAATGCTCTTCAATGTCCCAAAATGGTGACCTCTGACCTTGAATTTTCAGTCTTGGGAAAAGGAAAAAGTCACAAGAACTAAAGTCTGGTGAATAAGGGAACTGCGGAGGTACAATAATGTTTTTAATTGTTAAAAACTCGATAATTGAAATCCCTCTATCGCAAGGCACATTATCATGATATGCAACCCAGGTTTTTTTGGTATCTCACACGAATGATCCTTTTTCGAAGTCGTTCAAAAAATGTTCAGTAAAAATGCTGGTTTACTGTTTGGCATTTTGAGGCAGAAATGTCTTCAAAAATCAAAACTCCCCACAAAGTCAACATGTTTCCGTCCTTTCATACCAAATTCGTTGGTCAAAATTAGATGAAAGGTTGTGTAAATTAAATTCAGCTTTTCCCCGATCAGATCGTGATAAAGATCCTGGGTTTTTATCATTTCTTGCAGTTGACGGCCTTGCACTGGGAGGTTCTCCAATCAAGTCTCAGTCTCAATCTTCAATCAAGTTTCACTTTTCTGTGAATGCCTTAAACTACCTGAAGACCTTTGTCCTGGATGAAGTACTTTTTCTACATACCTTTTGAGTTTGAAACAAAATTTATAGCACATTGTTACTCGAAATTATTGTCATTCGTTGCTTTGTGGTCACTCATTGCTTTGTGGTTACTCATTGCTTGTCACTCATGCCTCTTTTTCATCCTCAGATATACTTAATTCAATATAGATAGATCGATCCAATTGTAGGCAAACTGGACTGTAGCGTAATGGACTGTAACACCACAGGGAAAAGAAGTCATTAGCATTTAATATTTAATCTTTATTAAACTGCATTTTAATGATACATTTAATCTGTCCCCAAAAAAAGAACTAATAAATATATCGATAAATTAATAATTAGAAATGCAAATAGTGCTGCTTAAATAATCATTTTGTAAATTTCAGAAATTTCTATTTTTGTTTATTTAAGACTATGTTAATTAAAATGCAACATATTCATTTTTAACTTTCTAGAACAATAACCAATCGCGGTGAAACTTCCATTATAATATTTGAGAATATAGCTATTGCATATAATTGATATTACTAACAACAATAATGTTTTTTAAGAAATTTGGAGAATCGATTCGACCTCCTTTAACAAGAGACGGCTAGTTAATGATGGCTAGCGATGATCAAGTATAACCATTCATTCTTGTATATCTTGCATGACATATAAAAATAATTATAATATGTGCTTTTAACAATAATTATAATATGTAACTTTGGACGATTCTTTAACTATGAAATATGTATTTTCATTTAATATTTTAATTCTATTTTTGCATTCTTGCTTTTAATTCTCCTATTTCTGTATTAAATATCAAATTTGAATATTCTTCTTTTATGCCCCCCCCCCCCAACCCCCCTTAGGAATTGATTTTTATGAACCCGTCTCCTAGCAAACATTTACGATGCACGTACATTCCTGTCAAATTTGAAGTTTGTAGGTCTTTAGTTTCGAAGAATTTGCGAAACCTGACTGGTACTGCATATACACCGTGTGTCACAGCCAAATGGAATAAATTCGTTAATAAATAAACGGGAGGCGTGTTCGAAAAACCGCTCGAATACATCGATTGGTATTTTTAGATACGCATTTTTTTCAATAAAATTTTTTTATACAGGATGTGTCATGTAACAGTGGCCAATACCAACTTTCTTATTTTAAATACAATACCCTGTATATTATTTAATTTTTGGATTCTTCAGGAAATTCTAGACATATTTCATGTAAAATATCCTAGACTTATCTTCAACTGTTTCGGAAATATTAAGTAATTCTTCGAACATTATCAGCAAATAGGCAAAGATAAAAAATCAGGTTTTCAAAGATAGGTATTTGTTGTATGAAACGTCAAAAAAATCAACATGCCTTTTAAATTAGTTTTCTTTGACGTGTGTGATTCATTTGATTTAAACATGGTGTATTTATCAGAGAGTCATAAAATAACTATCTTAATGATGATAGGTTATGGATGATAGGATATAAGTTATTCGTCTCTTTAGGGAAAAATATCCTGACTTACCACCCATATCCCAAGGTACAGTAAGTAAAGTTGAAAAACAGTTTAGAGAACTGGGACACGTGAGAGAAATTAAGAAGGAAGCAGTGTCGTTGACCGATAACAAAAAATTGGATGTAATGTTTGCATTCCAAGAAAATCCGCATACCTCAACTCGACAAGTTGCCTTGGAAAACAATGTTGGTCGCTCTTCGGTTGCCAGAATATTGAAAGAGAATAAAATGCATCTGTATAAGCTACAACCTACTCAAGAGCTTAGTGAAGACGACTTCGACAGGAGAATGGAGTTTTGCGAACAAATGATGCGCAGAATAGACAACAACCTTCTGAGAGTGGAAAACGTTTTATTTTCTGATGAATCTACTTTTACTCTTCATGGGCATGTCAATCGCCAGAACTCTCGTTATTGGTGACCTGAAAAGACCTGAAAAGACCTGAAAAGACCTGAAAAGATTAATGTCTGCGCAGGTATTATAGGAGATCAAATAATTGGTCCAATATTTTTCGATCAAAATTTAAATGGGGTAAATTACTTAGACTTGCTCCAAAATCAGCTCATTCCAAATCTTATAAATTTGTACCCTAATAGAAGAAATCCTCAATTGCTAGCCGACACAATTTGGTTCCAACAAGATGGAGCACCCTCCCATTATCAAGTTAATGTGCGGCAGTACCTCGATAATGTGTTTCCAAATCGATGGATTGGGAGGAGAAGGCCACTAGAATGGCCACCAAGGTCCACGAACCTCACTCCGTTGGATTTTTTACGGGGGTATCTCAAAAGCGTCGTATACAAAACCAAGCCACAAGATCAGAATGATTTAAGAGGACGCATTACCGACAGCATTAGGTCAATTACGCCACAAACATTAAATAATGTCAGGAATCAGTTTTACTTGAGGTTGGGGTGTTGCCAGGACGTCCAGGGTTCACAATTCGAGCATTTGTTCCATTAAATGTTTTAAATAAAAAATTTATACAAAAACTAAACAGTCTTGAAATTTCCACAATTTTGTTTACAGTATTAAAAAAAAGTGTAGTTGCGCATTTTTTCCAACGAAAACCTTTTATACAGGGTGTGTCATGTAACAGAGGCCAATACCATCTTTCTATTGTGTGTTGTAGTGAATTTCTGTAATCAAATAATTTTCAAAAAAAATAAAATCAGTTCATTTTTGCAATAAATCTGAAAACACTTAATATTTCCGAAACAGTTGAAGATAAGTCTAGGATATTTTACATGAAATATGTCTAGAATTTCATGAAGAATCCAAAAATTAAATACTATACAGGGTGTTGTATTTAAAATAAGAAATCGAACGAATCTCTTCCACAAACGCTCCATAACGCCCAGGTAATATTCACCAGTGAAATTTTGATCGAAACCGAAATGGAAATTTTTGTTTTTTGGCCGGCCTGGCTCTGGCTCTACTTCCGAAGCATTACGACCGTCTTGGAATCGCTAATACGCCTAGAAACATACCTGTACGGGATAAGCAATCATCACTATAAACATTTAATTCATCAATTCAAATGTCCCTGTAAATGTTTTACCGAAACAATATATAATATTAGCCCTTTGTTCCATTGTGTTTTTGCGGCGAGGTGATAAAAAGTACTGTCACTTTATGCGCTATAACTTGACAATCCGATGATCGAATCTAATGATGGCTGTCTTGTTTCATAGAGGAGTTATACAGCTTTTAGATTATTTATTTCTTCAATATATGGCGCTGGTAGTTTTTTTTTTAATTAAAAAGAAAGTTCCGTTAATTTTTCGACATACTGTATATGTGCATATTCCTGATCTTGCTTTCAGTGGTTTATTTTTCCATATCGCTATATTTTCCTCAAGTTACTTATTTGATGATACTCACAATATAGGACCATCAGCGTACACACAGCTTCTTGATTATTATCGGTTTCATTTTGCTGTATCGTAACAATATCATGTAATAATCATGGTACGATATAATGAAATAAATCATTATCACCAAATAATTTGATTATATAATTCAATACAACTATAAATATCAGTAGCCTTGCTTGACTCATTTTTTAATTACAAAATTCACTGGTACTTTGTGTTTGTATTCTGATAATATTGATATAATACTCTTTCTTCAATATTCAGTCTGTATCGCTTGTATTTAATTACTAGTTCGGGGTGATTTCAATAGAAGAGTGGGTAATAATGAAGACCTTGTGTAGAAAAAAATAGCGAAAATGTATTAAACTCAAACTCTTGAGGCAAACTCTTTCATTGTACACCCAAATATATAAAAATTTAGGTCATCTATGATCGTAATATTAATATTTTTGGATGAGTACACTTTCTTTTATATTTTTTATTTAACAATAAATTTGATTTTATTGCTACTATTATTATTTATTACTAAAACTTAATTTAATTACCATTTACTAAACATTAGTTCATATACACATGACAGCACCTACCTAAAAGTGTATCTTAAACCACCTAATTTTTATCAAAATAAAAATTTTTATAGACTTATATTCTTACATTTTATGAAAAACTGTTGTTGAATCTAATGCTGATCATTTATCTGAACAAAATAATTTCTATGGTTGTTTTCTAGTTAATATTCACGAACTTCCTTGGTTTCCTAATGATATTCACTAGAAGAGAAAATAGCCAGGGTGGTCCTAAAACTTTTGAGCAATAGCGCAAATGATACATTGCAAACTTTCTCAAATAATGAGTAATAAATATTCGTTGTTGTTGCCTTCTGAACAATAAGAACACATCTTTAATATAATTAAACGATTTTAACAGCATAATAAATGACTTTATGTAAAACATTGCATAACTATGTACCTGTAGAATAACAAGAAAGTGTAATAGCATCACCTTTTAACATTTAATTGTCGATTCCACGATAAACGATGGCGAAAGTAGACCTCCCGATCGACCACTTTCATATGTTTTGATATTCATTTCATTTAATAACCCGGTTTTTCCTTTCGATTATTATAATATGGAAGACGAAGAAAACATAAATAATTGGTAATATTCAATTTTTTATCATTTATTTAATGACGTGTCGTTTTAAAATGAACAAAAAAAATAACTTTCACTAAAAAAAAAACATAGGGTTCTTCGGAAAATATATTCTGGCTTTTATCATGAAGTAAACGAAGATTACTTCATGGTTAATTATTATACACGACTGTATTCAGTAATATATTATCTCTTTTGTTGACAATATGCCATCTTAATATTTAATAATAATTTGCTATCTTTGATGATTTCTTTTCGTAAAGAACTGAATAACGAATGCACAGTTAAACTCGCGGTTTTGCAATTAATAAAATTAATGAAAATCTGATAATATGTCAGGGTTCATCAGTTAGTGTCTCTAATGTCGAAGAAAAAAATCTTTTTTTAATTCACTCAATAATTCTGCTATACGAGGATCATTTGAAAAGCTCTTGACTTGACAAAGAAAACCCAAATATTTTTATCAATCAAGTCACATTGCAGTTCAATATATTTAAGCTAATGACGTTCCTACATTTTAACATCCCCTGTATGTCTGATATCTTTGTATCGTCGTTATATTTCTTTTTCGGACGTGCCAGATTGCGTTTCTTGTTCTTTAATTCTCCATAGAGAATCTTTTTCGGCATCCTAGTATCCTGCATTATTTGGCAATAACAAGCTCAGGTGAACTTTTATGATCTGGGTTTAAATGGCCAGACTGTCCGCTCTTTCAAGTACCTCCACATTAGAGTTGTTTTGTTAGTTTCCGATATGTTCAGCTCCATACAAAATACTCGGTTACTAATCACCATTCTCATTAGACGTCCAAAATTAGCACCAACATACTTTATTCTACATATACTACCTTTTTTTTACGACATTATGTCATCAGAACAGGATATTTGACTACGCAAATACAACAGACTTGCTACTTCTTCTACTAGTTGACCATTCACAACAATATCAGCTGTCTCTCTTTTTCTCTCCTTATTAGGATCAATTTTTTGCAATATTTTCGTTTTTTTTTTGCTCATTAATTTTATGACGAAAAACGTCGGCGCGATCACAGAGCCTTGCTTAATATTAACAGTCTGTCTTAATCTCAAATGCATCAGTTTCGCCAATTTGTGTGGAAATGTAGTTACAGGCACCAGCCTAGGTGATTCTATGATGTTCAAGAGCTTCCACAAAATCAACTTCAAGACAGACGATCAAAGTCAGACGTTCGAAGTCACTTCCACAAGTCAGACGCCTTTGTCAGATCCTCAAAATCCACGAATAGGCTTTCACCTTATTCTGGGCATTTTTCTTGTATCGACGAATCGTACATATAATCGTACGAATCGTAAATACATATTATATTCTATACATACATATACATACATATTCTGAATACACACTGACTCTCTGGCATCATTGATTCAACAATAACTGTCAGTCTACCTAGTATGACTTTAACCATAATCTTTCTTGCATCAGAACTCAATGCTCTATCTTCAATTTTAAAAATAGATATAATGCAGGCATGTCTAAAATTTGATGGCTTTCCTGCTTTCTCCAGCACAAGCAGATTCTTTCGACAATTCCTGTAGCTTTGCTATTTTAGCTTCCGGATTGCTATTTAGCAATCTACTGCTTTAGAAATCTATAGCTATTTAGCAATTCCAGATTGTCATTTAGCTATATATTTAACCTCGTACATCTACTCTTCCTCCATGCTCAAAATTGTAGGTCTTTGAGAGGTGAGCTCCAAGACTCTGTAATCAACATTACAGAGCTCGTACCAGTGCAGTATTGTTTATTCTACTTCGTACCAGTGCAATGTTATTTATTTACAGTCCAAAGATACTTCTAATGTTTTGGAAGAAGTTTCTAATATCGTGTTTATCTGGATATTCCTTTATTTTCATTGACGTTGACAAACACCAGTTGTTCTTGAGGTCTCTGATTTTTGCCCTGAATTTCCAGAAGGCTGTATTTTTTATGCATTTCTTGTTTTGCCTAAGAATATAGCATTGTTGTATTCAATCAGATCATTATTTTTCAGTATGTGGTTATTGAATCTTGAATATGTGTGTTTTTGTTTGGTGTTAACTCGAAATATTGCATCGACATAGTGCTTGTGGTTGCGATAGTAAATCTTGTCAGCTCATGATTTGCAATGTTTAAATTTTAAAAAAAAATACAATACTCATTTAGATTATCTCGATCATCAATAAATGTCAATTTAATAACTGAATATTTTTAGGTATATATGGTCAAAAAGCCCGAGGCAGGCAGAAAGATGAACCAGCATCTATTCAAGAACTGTTCAATACCACATCTTGCATACCGAGACCATACAAATGTCCTCATAAGCAAATACAATTTTACCTTTATACAAGGTCAGTACATTTATTTCATTTATTTTATTATACATGTATGGGCCCTGGAGGACCACGCGAAGCATAGTTAGAGGCGTTTGTTGTTGTTAGCTTTCCTTTGCGCCCATACTGATTTTATTCTTTCGTTATGAGCTTTTTTCTTTCGTCAGACCAAGTTGTTCCGGTGTTCCTACATTTTCCTCTCTGGCCAACCTCCCACCCGTTAACCTTGTGCCTGAAACAGCCTCTATCCCGAATTTCACTTTGTCTAATATTTGCTGATCTTAGGTCCTGTTTAATTGCAACAATCCATTTAATTATTTCTACTTTAGCTCTACTCCTATTTTCATAAAATTCGACTATTTGTCTAGTTAGCCTATTCGGATTCATCCGTTTTATGTGTCCGTGATACTTAAATTCTTCTTTTCCTCATATCGCTATGTATATCGGTGTATTGTTTAATTTCTTAGTTTTCTCGAAGTCGGTATGTTGTGCTATTTATTTGTTTGGGGCCTAAGATTTTTCTTTCCTTCTTTTCAATGTCCTCAATGTCTCTCTTTCTATTCAAAATAAGCGTTTCTGTCCCATATAGACATTCTGGCTTAATAACTGTGTTGTAATGTCTCAGTTTTGTGTTTTTAGATATGTATTTTTTGTTATAAATATTTTGTGTAAGTCTCAATGCCGTTTCCATTTTTTGATCTACAAATATTTGAATTGAGAGACTCGTCTGATGTTACCATATTTTGTTTTTAGAAATGGTGTTCTTAATCTGATGCAGGTCATGTATTGTGTCTTTTCAAAGGAAATTTGGAGTCCTACCTTTTCTGCTGTTTCTTTTAGGATTTCAATCTGTTTCTGTGCCGTAATACATCTTGAGCCAAAATTGCTAGATCATCAGCAAACGCCAGATAATGAATTTTGATGTTGGTTCTCCCCAGTTTAATGGGCTGGTCAATATTCAGGGCCGACTTTTTTTCACGCCACTCCTGTGTTACTTTTTCTAGAACACAGTTAAATAAGAGTGGCGAGAGTCCATCTCTTGTCTTACTCCAGTTTTAATTTCGATGGGCTCTGAAAAGTCACCCATGAATTTCACTTTTGACTTTGTGTTAGTTAATGTTGCTTTTATAATTGCCAGCGTTTTTAGATCTTGTTCTTGTTCTTTCAAGATTTGGAATAAAGACTCGCGGTTTTTAGAATCATATGGTTTTTTGAAATTCACAAATGTACAGACGAGATTTTTATTGTACATTTTTTGATGTCTTAGGGTCAACTTTAGATTCAAGATCTGTTCAGAGCAGGATCTGCCCGGTCGAAAACCTGCTTGATATTCACCAATTTTAGGTTCTAACTGTCCCTGTGATCTGTTTAGTGGACATTGAGATAGTATTTTGTAACAAACTGGGAGAAGAGATATCCCTCTGTAGTTGTTTACATCCGTTCTATCTCCTTCTTTGTGTAGTGGATGGATTAGAGCATCTTTCCAATATTCTGGAATCCGTTCGGTTCGCCCAACTTATTCTAGAATTTTGGTTATTTCCGTGATTGTACCTGGACCAGCGGATTTCCAAAGTTCAGCAGTGATTCCATCTTCACCAGAAGCTTTGTTACGTTTAAGTCGCTTGATTTGCCTAATTATTTCATCTTCATTCGGTGGTAATGAATCTCGGTTTGTTTGTTTAGGGTTTAGTGTTGGTAATGTGTTTACGGGCTCAGGACAGTTTAGTAGTTGTCCAAAATATTTCGCAAGTTCTTTGCAATTGCCTTGGCTATTTAGAGCTATTTGTCCGTTTTCCTTTTGAAACCAAAGACTTCGGGGTTGATAGCCTGTTAATTTAGTTTTAAATGTTTTGTAAAAGTTTTGGGTGTTATTTTTTGGAAATCTTTTTCTACTTCATTAAGTTGATTGTTTTCATATTTTCGTTTAGTTTGCCTAAATTAGCTTAGATATTTCTTTTCTTACTTCCAAAAAGATATAATTTATTTCTGTTTTTTTACTGTTGGCAATCTTTGAATGGTTTACTTCGGCTTAATACTGCTTGCGCGCAAACTTCATCCCACCACGGATGTTTTCTAATTTTTTGTAAAGGGTCTAACTTTAAGGCTGTTTTAATAATTTTTTGTTTCAATTCTTGCCAGTTCTGTGCTGATTGTTTATCAAGCTCTTCTGTTAGGGTTGGTTTTATTTTTGTAGGGTCGACCTTTGGTATTAGCAGTCTCTTTTGGATAAGTTTTCGAGGTTTTAATCTAAGTTTGATTCTAGTCAAGTAGTGACCCGTGTCTATGTTAGCTCCTTTCCTGACTTGAACATTCAAAATCTTTTTATAATTGGGGTATGAAATGGCAACATAGTTAATTTAAAATTCACCCATGTACGTGTTTGGGCACCTTCAGGTATTTTGTTTTGTTATTTGCATTTTAAAATGGGTTGACATTATTTTTAGATTAAACTGCGAATATAGTTCAACCAATCTTCTACCATTTTTACCTTTACTTTATTTCTTTCCCTAGTTGAGCGTTGAAATCACCCAATAGGTGTTTTACATGGTTAGAGGGAATTTTAGAGATATTCTTTTCTAGAATTTCCCAGGACTTATTTACTTTTTCAGGATTAGATTTATTTTTTTCGTTAACTGGGAGGTGTGCATTGATTAATGTATAGTTTTTGTTAGCACACTTGAGGGATAGTGTCATAAGTCGATTATTTACTGACTGGACATTAGTTATAGAACCAAGAATGTTTCTTGAGATAGCGAAAGCAACACCGAGATGTGGTGTATTTTTGAGTATTCTTTTGTCCGTTTTACTTTTAAATAATCTGTAGTTGCCGAATTCCAAGGTGCTATCATCTGTCAATCTGGTTTCTTGCAAAGCTAAAATTTGGATTTTTGCTGATTCAATGTTCGCCTCAATTCGTATAGTCTTCCTCGGAGCAGGAGAGAGTTGATATTTACCGTTCCAAAGAAAGTTTTTGTTTTCGGTTTCAGACGTTGGCCAGAGGTCTCCGACTCCTTCTGAAAGATTATGCGTTTAAGCCTGGACGCCTCAGAATCCGAAAGGCCGGTTGCACCAGCAAAGCTGGCAGATGATTATCGGTAGACTCAGGAGGTATTTTAGGGTAATTTTGTAATTACAAGAACGCTTCATCTTGTACTTGGAATTAAAGGTTTGAACCATGACGATTCAGAGATTAACACTGGAGGGATTAGTTCCAGAATTTAAATATCGGCCGCACCACTGGTGAACTCCTTGATACAAGTCAGACGCTAAGTGAATTTAGTTTTTTTTGCCTTGGTTCGGGGCTGCTTATTTTGAGATATTCGCAGATGTATCTAATGGAACTTTTATTATCCACCATCCGTGACCCATCCAGTACATTACGCGAGGTATACTGGATTTATTTTATTTAATTATAAAACTATAGTTGAGTTGAGTTCCCCATTTTCGATCTTTCTTGACTACTTGAAACATTTACTAATGAAAAGAATAATTCAAACTTATTATTTGAAGTAATCTACGTAATTCTCTATACACTTTCATCAACTTTCAAGCAATTGTCCAATCCCAGATTGAAAAAATTTGCTGATTTCGATGCCTTCCTTTATATTTAGAAGAAATCTGGTCTGGTTTTCTTAATTTGTTTTTTTTTAATTTTTATTGAGTTTGACATTGCCACAAACCTTTGTACGCTTCTCTGGCTAATTGTACTCAAACATATTTGATGATATTTAAATATCGAAACCTTGCTGACTAATGAGCAAGATTTCCAGAATAATGAAGATATTCTCCCGTTTAAAATAATCCTTAACAACCCGAGCCAGATGCACGGGAACATTGTTTTGCTGAAATATAAAAATTATCGTTTAGCGTATTTTTTTCACATATTTTCCTAGTTGTGATGGGTCTTTCAAATTTTCCGATTTGTTTAATTCTTGAATAAAACATAGGTGGCGTTGTGGATTTGCCTAGGTCTTTCTAATTCTTAATAATTCTTTTAATTTCAGAAGTGTAATGAATAATATTCATAACAATAAAGTTTTACACAATACTACAACGCGTTAGAAGTATTGATTTATTTTATAAAAATAGGCATGCAGTGGAAAATATTTTTAGAAAATTACGTGATATTTACGGCGTGCATGATCGTTCATCTGAAAGCACTATCAATCGAATTGTTTAAAAATTTTAAGAAACTGGTTCGATGAAAGGTAAAAGAAGAGCAATATATAGTCGCAGTTGTCGTTCACAAGAGCATATTGATTTATTACGCGAAAGCGTTACCGAATAATCAGACATTTCCATTAGTCGACGATCACAAAAATTTGGACCCAGTGAATTCATACCATAGGGCATTTTATTAAAGGATTTCATAACACAAATAACACAGGTACTAAACTCACTGGATCATTCAAAACGTGCTTTTCTCAACTAGATCAAAAGAACAAACAGATGGTTTTTCTCAAAACATCATCTTGTCAGATAAAGCACATTTTAAATTTAGGTTTTGGTTATGTTAATAAACAACATTGCCGCAATTGTATGTATGTGTCTATTATGATGAGAAGATATAATTAATCTGTATTTCTTTCAAAATGCTGCTGGTGAAGCTGTAACTGTGAATGTTACAATAGGATTGCGCCCTGTTAATGAAACAAGTGATTTATTGACAACTGAACGAGTTATTGCAAGAAACGGGGATGTTCCCCAACAGGGTTTATGGTGAGGGAACTGCTTGCGATCTTCTTTATGACAATCTTTGAAGGATGGGGTAGTTTTAATTTTTTTTCTCTGAATATGTGAAACTAATTGAAGGATTCTTATAACGTTTTTAATGTTGGTAATTTGATAAGATTACAATGTGCAATTAGAAGCGGCACATAAGATTACCCGTTCTTGTCCGTCTGTCAGTTCATACAATCTTCCAATAGTCTGTTTTTCAAGTGAAAACTTCTTCAGTCGCGTTGAGCGATTTTTGGTAGAGGAAAACTAATAAGTTCGCGTCACCGACATGCTACTGACGTGTTGTGCTACGAATTGTGTTTTAAATTAGTTTTAAATTAAATTGTTTTATATAATCAATATTTTAATTGTAGAATCACTGTGCAGTACAAGAGTGGATACTTAATATGCTAATATTTGTATGTAGAAAAATGAACAACAAAAACAAACCGTTTATTTTCGAATATTTCAAATATTGGTATTAATATTTGCATTGTTGTTCGATAGTATTGTCACGGATTTTTAAATTAAAATTCTATAAAATTTTATAATAAACTTAGTTTCTCAAAATTATTTTTTATTGGTTTAAATTGTCAGAAATAAAATACGTGTTTTGTTATTTTTTGCAAAATGATTATAAACTTATATCAATCAATTTTACCATTACAACTTTACAAAAAAAGTATTCTAATATAATTAGAATTTCTAAATGTCCATTTTCTATATTTGTTTAGATAAAAAATTATACATTTTCAAATAATATATTTAAAAAATAATTAATTTAAAATAAAAAAAAACAGGTATTTCAAACTTTCAAGCTTTCACTTCTGTCGGTAGTCCCCTTGACTGCCATTTTTTTTTCTTTGTGAACCCTTTACGATCTTGAATCAAATCAGAAATTACGTGTCGACTTCTGCCTGTACATCGAGAGATAAGTAATGTCTGAATGATTGTGGCGTGTTCATATTTTTTTTTATTTGGGTTTTTCGCCACGATCTAAAACTCAAAAAATATCAAAATATCTGTTCTTATGTAAATAAAAAATCACTGGGTAAAAACAAAAAACCAAACGGAGATAAATTTCTCAGTGATTCTTTTTTGTAATAAATTTGCCTAAGAAAATTTTAAAAATATAAAAATGTTCTAAAAAAATTTACAAACTTTTAACGTGAACATTTCGGGAAGTATTCTCCTCCCGTTTTCAAAACGAACCTAAAAATAAAGTATATTAATTTCTATAAATTATGAAAAGATTGAAAGTAAATATATTTTTTGTGCATGTCAATAATACTTACATTGACAATTAGTTTTTAATGACAGTGACATACTACCAAAAAAAATATATATAGGTGAGGTTTACCGTGTGATTGCAATTGTTTATTGAAATTCTTAAATGTTTTTAATTGTATTCTTTAGAATCGGGAACCAAATTGAATTTAAATCTACCGAAGGCATAGCAATACATTTATTTTTATTTAAATTAATTATAGCGGTTTCTTTTAATCTTCTGTATATATATTGTTACCGATTGTGTTGACAAATTCTAGATTTATTAAAATCGTCCTTTCTAAAAAGGGCTTTTTCTTTTCCTTTTTTTTAACATCTAACGATCTAGATGTCTCACCGATATAGAATTTGCCACATTCACAGGGAATTTTATAAACCACATTTTTGGTATTTTGTTGTGTGTTGTTTGGTTAATTTTTTTTTAATAGAGATCTACGAGTATTGTCAATTTAAGTATCATTGACATACACAAAAAATATATTTACTTTCTATATTTTCATAATTTATAGAAATTAATATACTTTATTTTTAGGTTCGTTTTAAAAACGGGAGGTGAATACTTCCCGAAACGTTAATGTTAAAAGTTTGTAAATTTTTTAGAACATTTTTATATTTTTAAAATTTTGTTCGTTAGGCAAATTTATTACAAAAAAGAATCACTGAGAAATTTGTCTCCGTTTGGTTTTTTGTTTTTACCCAGTGATTCTTTATTTACATAAGAACAGATGTTTTGATATTTTTTGAGTTTTAGATCGTGGCGAAAAATCCAAATAACGAAAAAATACATCGAGAAATATCCAAAATCCATATTCTTCGCTTGTGCATTTGCAAAATTGTTGCAAAAAAAAGTGCTATATATTTTATACGTGCCATAATATATTTATTCACACATCGATAGAAAAATGAAAACTGGATTAGAATTGTAGGTTGAAAAAAGTAAACTCGCTGTATTTACAAAATAAACAACTGTTCTATCTTTTTATCCTACCGTATTATTAATATTTGTAAACTACAATATTATTAATTTAGAAAATTCAGTTATAATGTACATGAAGAGGTCAATAAAATTTAAGAATAATTTAAAAAGACGTAAAAACATGGCATTTTCTAAATTTTAATCGCGGACCTTACATACCGACATTGTGATTCTTTTACGGTATCTGTAGATTGCCTACACCATCAAGGAATAAGTATCGTACAATAGCTCCAACGGGTCATTAACCATACCTGACAATGACTTTTTAAGGAAGTAATAATATTTCAATAATCTTTCTTAGATTTTCTTCTCACAATTATAGCAATTTTCATCGATTACGTATTGCTAATTTAGCACAACAATTTGCATTATAAAGTTCAAATAATATCCAGACGAAAAAACTATAGAGAAAATGTATTGTGTATATTGTTTTCACGTTGTTGCAGGGTTATTTCCGTCTTTATCTTATTAAAAGATACAATGAAACGGGGCACTTTTCTCCGTCACCCGTTACTTAAAAATTAACTAAAATTAAAATAATGCTTTACATGCTAAAATGAAACGTATAAATTTAAATATTAATGATTTACCTTTAACTCTCATTTCTCTTCCATTTAGTGCCTAATAAAATTTACATTGAAGACGCTGTACGGTCATTTCGTGTTTTATAGTCAGGTCATGTTAATATTCAGTAAATGGTTGTAACGACCTCCTTAAAATTTATATAATGCGCTTAAAAAATTTAAATTGCCTATTAAATAAAACAGGATAATAACATTAATTCATGCATTTATTTGTTTAAATTTAAAGATTTGTTAAGAAAATATCACAGTAAAGGCTTGAAGAACGTTTCATTTCTTACGTATCCCATTGATCCAAATTTACCTTGTCCTAGTTCTGGACTGCTAGTTTTAACATAGTTAAATACGTCTGAACATCATTGAGTTGATGCAAAAGTTCATCGAGTTAAAAAAAAATCATGAAACATCTACTAAAAATTTCATTTACTCAATATAGTATATCGTCAATGCTGTTGAAGTACAAATTGCAGATTAGAATACAAAGTTGTTTGAACATATATCTTTATGTTTTAGAATATAAATTTTATATTGATTAATATTAAGGTTAAGTATGTAATTATCACAAAAATATAAGACAACATTAGAACATTATAATTATAAGCTTATTATAAAGCTATGACAGTCGACAGGTTTTATTTTCTTGAGATGTTGTAAATGTTCAAATTTACTTTTGGTAATCGACAAAAGTGATTTATATAATTAAGGTTGATTGTAATTAACTGAAAATTTTTTTCTTATTCGGCAAACTTTTAAAATCTTCATTACATTGTCATTTATAACGAATTGTTCAATCAAGATTATATAGTAAAGCTATTATGACACAACTACACGTTTATCTTCAGCCTTACGCCTTGGTCGGATAGATTCATATAATAAACAATTATTATCAGCATTGTATTTAATAAATTGATAATCAAAGGAGGTGACTGACTTCATAAGGACAAGGATGCAAAAGTTCATCGAGTTAAAAAAAAAAATCATGAAACATCTACTAAAAATTTCATTTACTCAATATAGTATATCGTCAATGCTGTTGAAGTACAAATTGCAGATTAGAATACAAAGTTGTTTGAACATATATCTTTATGTTTTAGAATATAAATTTTATATTGATTAATATTAAGGTTAAGTATGTAATTATCACAAAAATATAAGACAACATTAGAACATTATAATTTTAAGCTTATTATAAAGCTATGACAGTCGACAGGTTTTATTTTCTTGAGATCTTGTAAATGTTCAAATTTACTTTTGGTAATCGACAAAAGTGATTTATATAATTAAGGTTGATTGTAATTAACTGAATATTTTTTTCTTATTCGGCAAACTTTTAAAATCTTCATTACATTGTCATTTATAACGAATTGTTCAATCAAGATTATATAGTAAAGCTATTATGACACAACTACACGTTTATCTTCAGCCTTACGCCTTGGTCGGATAGATTCATATAATAGACAATTATTATCAGCATTGTATTTAATAAATTGATAATCAAAGGAGGTGACTGACTTCATAAGGACAAGGTTTTTGCCTTGCTTTAAGCGTTATCTTTGCATACTGTCTAGGTATGGCCCACCGAGTGAAATGAATTAACTTCCATTTGTGTATGTCCTCTTTCAAAAACTTTTTTTGTAATTATTACTGTTTTATCCATTGCAAAACGTAAAATAACATTGAAAACGATATTATTACGATCAAACGATATTATTACGATATTATCCATCAATATATATGACAACTGGCTTGAGAAAATTATCAATTAGTTTAGACAAATAATCTACAAACCAAGATGCAAACGTATCGCTTTTAGATCCGCTTGTCCAAAAAGATCCGCAAAACTTGTATTTTCCTTCAATAGCCTGGTTCATATCATTCTCTTTTTCTTTTCTGACTGTATGTGACTGTGAAACAATTCCGGTTTATATTTGATTAACCTTCGAAATATAAGATATTTCAACTGATTTTTAGTTATACATATAGATGTTACTCAATTTATTTTTATTGTAAAATTCAGTACTTTTTCCATACTTATAAATTTTCGAGTATAGACCCAAAAATATTTGTTCACCTTCACCTAAATAACACAAATACAGAATCATATTAGCAGCAGCCTTAGATCTCTGTACTTTAAAGTCTTTAAGTACTTGGTAAAATATTGTTGGATAGTTTAGTTGCAAATAGGTAATAGTTTGTGAGCCACCTCAAATAACAATAGTTGACCTAAATTTAATAGTCGATAAATTCTCTTCCACTTTCTTTGAATTGCGTCAGTAAAAAATCAAAATTGTTATGACAGTATGCATTATGAATTAATAATATGCTTCAGATTTTATCTGGCAGTGCTTGCCCAACATTTACTGGTTACGTTTTCTTGGGGAAAGTGAAATTATAACTGATTATAGGTTAATATCAGGTTTTCTCGTTGCGTATACATCTCATTTTTAAATATCCATACATTTTATTTATTAAAAATAACAAAAATAATCTTAATTGAGGAAGAAGAGTTTTAACTCAGTTATAATTAATAAAATTTTACTAATAATAAAAATAAATAAAATAAACTATTTGTTCAGTAGTTGCACTTATTGGACGTCCAGAACGAGGATCATCATCCAGTCTTGTACGACCACGTTGAAACTCACCTATCCACTTAGAAACCATTATTTTTAAAAGAGCAAACTCTTCTAATACATTTACCATTTCAATATGAATTTCCATTGCCTTTAAACCTTGTTTACAAAGAATTTGTAAAAATCACTGCACGATTTTCAATATTTTTTATTTAAAAAAATTACCCTGATACTTTTACTTTCAGCTGCTGTTTTTATACAAATGAATTGGCAGTTCGATTTGAAACTTCACATATCAAAGATTAAACTTCAAAATGTAATAGATTATATAGTTCTTTCACTGCTCTATGGGTGTCGCTCTGCGAACTTTTCAATTACTCCAGTATTTATAATTTGTTTTCGATATTCTAACTTTACACAAGCTCCGGCATTAATAACTTCTATCATCATTAATCACAATATTAAGCGCAGCCAATTACAGTAATGTGTAAGGTAAGGTAACAGATGTTATTACATCTGTAAAGGAAACTATAAGAAACGTTAGCTTTGTTCTGTGATAAATGCAAATCCACGTTAGAATTTCTTCATTATGGAAAGCACTCGTTACCTTAGCACAGCTTTACCCTAGTTACGACAGTAAAAAAAACTCTACGAGAATATAGTGGCCAAAGTAAATAATAGGAGAAAATAATCGAACGGTTTTAAAGTGACGAACTAAAGTGATTATCGTGCACACATTATAAACCTGTAAACAACTATTCTGCAATCGGAGAAGCAATAATAAGAAATAATTCTGGAAGACTAATAAATAATTAAATACTACGATAAATATGCATTTCCTGGAAGTGTATATCACACAAAATGGCTACACTTTCTTTTCCCTCTTGAATTGAATTGAAGAGGGAAAAGAAAGGAAACGAAACATGGAAGAGAATCAATGGGAATGGATGATCGGGATACATAATTCTCTAAATTAGAAATTATTTTAAAATTGGGTTAAAAATATAATTATTATCAGATATAATAAAGCGTGTATCAATTTGTTTCTATATGTTTCAGGAGAACTCAAACCGAGCCAGAACTAATAGATACCACCAAAGAAGAATCCTTGTACAATAGTCAATTTAATAGAAAATATCCCACAAAGATCGTCGTGCATGGCTTTGGTGGTGGTAGAAAATTGTCTCCAAGTACCGACATGAGAGACGCTTATTTCTACCAAGGCAATTATAATGTTTTTATAGTAGATTATGGAACTTTAGTTAAGGAACCGTGTTTAAGCGTAAGTTAACATAATCTAATTAAAACTAAAATAAGTCTACCATGGTTATTATAACATTTTCTAACTTTCGGACACATTGATTGACTTAGATATCTACATTTTCTTATGGCAAGATATCTCAGACGTCTTGCACGAGTTCGTTGAGATCGCGGAATGTACCTCTTTCCATCCTTTCTTGTAGTTGTAGAGCATGAAGAACGTCAATTTAATTTTAGATGCGTATTTTTATAAATTAAATATAGAAGAATATTTTTAGGAAAACAAAGTAAATAAAATGCCAATCTTATCATGAATCAACCTTATAATTGCGTCAAAGTATCAACATTTATAGATGGAAGAAAAGCATCAGGTATTTTCTGGATAGTTGCATATCGATTTCAGACACGTTACGTCCTTCCACCTTTCAGAACCACCAAAATATCATACTCATTTATAACTCTAATTTCCAAATAATCTTATCGATGTCCTCATAAAACTTTTTCACCAAAACTTAACCCGTTTTTTTTTATATCGATAACTCGTCTGTTTTCAAATCCGTGTAATTGCATGAAATGGCGTGATGCACGATCTCGTGGCAACAGCATACAAAAAAGTACTTTACAAGACGATAAAAAAATATACAGTTCATTTTGCCACATTTTGTGTAAAACAGAAAAAAAAATTATTAGTTTTTGTGTTTAAAATATGATAAACAGTGCGTTTAAACAGGTATATACTGAGTGTTAGACTTTTTGTTCCCTATAATATATTTTATCTACTTAAAAATCCCACAGGTTTCAATAATTTTCATTTCATAAATTTCATTTTTCTTATACACCGCAAGCATCAGCTATATTGTTATTAAAAATATAGGCTAATTTTAGGGTGACTTCCGATAGGGGTCGTTGTCAAACGAACTATGAGTTTGCGGCGCCTCTAGTTTCAAAATTATTCAGTATAGTTCATTGTGGAACGTTTAACATTAAAATCAGTGTTGTATATATATATATATATATATATATATATATATATATATATATATATATATATATATATATATATATATATACATGAAATCTTAGATTTCCCTTGGATAGCGTCCAATGAGACAACTCAAATAACAAAGCCAAAATTCCTGCGAACGGCGACGAATTGATAAATTTGGATTTTCATCAACACTGCCAGCAACAGCGCCTATATTTTCGACGAAGGGCACAGTTTTTTGTATTTTTTTTCTTTTTATGAGTTTTGCGCCACGATCTAAAAATCAAAAAAAAAATATTTGTACTTATGTAAATAAAAAATCACTGAGTTAAAGATAAAAAACCAAACGGAGACAAATTTCTCAATGATTCTTTTTCTGAAATAAATTTGCCTAACGAACAAAATTTCAAAAAAAAAAAAATTCTAAGATAAATACAAACTTTTGAACGTTAACGTTTCAGGAGGTCTCCCGTTTTCAAAACGAATCTAAAAAAATAAATTAAATTAATTTCTATATATACTGAAAAGATAGGAAATAAATATATTTTGTATATATGTCAATAATAATTACATTGACAATAATAGTTTTTAATGACAGTGACATACTACCAAAAAAATATATAGATGAAGTTTACTGTGTGATTATTATGTATTGGAATACTTAAACGTTTTTAATTGTATTCTTTAGAATCGGAAACCATATTGAATTTAGGTCTATCGAAGGCAAGTTATTTTTATTTAAATTAGTTATAGAGGTTTCTTTTAATCTTCTGTATTTTGTTACCAATTCTTTTAATACCATTTTAGAATTATTCCAATTAATTTTATATCCCGATTCTCATGCATTTTGATAAATTCTAGATTTATTAAAATAGCCCTTTCTAAGAAGGTTTTTATGTTCTTTTATTCTAACATCTAGCGGTTTAGATGTCTCACCTATATAAAATTTGCCACAAGGAATTTTATAAACCACATTTTTCCTATTCTGTTGTGTGTTGTTTGGTTTGGTATTTGTTAATATAGATCTAAGAGTATTTTTTGTTTTAAATGTCGTTCTTATGTTGTATTTATTTCCTATTCTTTTAATTGTGTCAGAAATACCGCGAATGTAAGGAATTGTGAAGTTTATTGTTTGAGAGTTATTATTATTGTTATTAGTAAGTTGTCTGTTTTGTCTGGTTTGAATAGTTTTAATAGAATTATCTATGAAATTTTTTGGGTAATTGATATTTATTAAAATGTCTTTGATATAATTTGTTTCTTTTTGTAGTATATCACTGTCGGTACAAACAAGTTTTGCTCTGTCATAAACTTTTAATTACTCCTATTTTGACCGATTTTGAGTGATTGGAAAAGAAATTGAGATACCTATCTGTTTTTGTAGGTTTTCTGTAACTGTAGTTTTTAATGTAAATTTTTTTTTACATATTTAATAATTTTTAATGTTTTTAGATCGTGGCGAAAAACCCAAAAAAAATATATGAACACGCCACAATCATTCAGACAATACTTACAGTTTTTGTGTTGTTTTTCTTTTCATATCGAACAGCGTGAAATTCTATCGAAATTTGTCGATATTTCGGGGAATACATCGCTAGTTGGGCAATTATGTGCACCATACAATTCATGAAGTGTTCAATTAGTTTGACGCACATAACACTAATTTTGATAATAAGTTTTTGATGTTAAAGTTCCATGATGACCAGAGTATAATGAATAATCTTGACTTATCTGAATAGCGGCGCCCAGGCTCATAGTTTATTTAACAGCAAGCCGTATCGGAAGTTCGGACATACTAAAAAATCACTTTTTATAAATGTTGGTCACTCAAAAACTTGTTAAATACGTACATAAAAATATGGCTTTCAATGCATATGAAAGTATTCAAATAGCATTGAATTAATCCGTTCTTTAGTACTTCGCACATGTTATCAAACCTTAAAACATCTCCTAATGATGCTTAATCTAGATTAAATCATCTCCTGATGATACTAACATGGTTAGCGAAACGTGCGTCGAGCAGTTCAAAAAAGCGTTTTGCTGTTTAGTGGTAAATCTCTTCAAGTTTAGTATTTTACACCAAAGGTTCCAACCGAAGAATTGAAATCACAGTCACTTTTAATATTTTCCTAATTTCTAGATTTGGCTTTAAAAAAATCAATTATATCTCTTATTCCTTTTTTAAATTAATCATCATTATATAGTATTTTTTTTAATTAAAATATGCGCACTTCAAGGTAATCACGTGTATAAAGTTTTTTTTCTAGAAAAATTCTTTGTTTTTTATAGGTCAGATTCCATGTTGTATACGAGGGAAATTCAAATTTGAAGTGATTCAATTAAACTATAATAATTTTAATAGACTGAAAATATAATCAATATGTAGCTTATCTTGATTACTGAAAACTGATGCTCTATTTGTTTTGTTTACTGTTTTATTTTTGTATCGGAGCGCAATATAAATGGTATCATTTTTTTTATCAGTGTCTTCATTGTTGGCACACACAAAAACTATACAATTAATGCAATAAGATATATTTTTTATTAACGTTACATTTTCTTTTGTTCTCTGCATTGAACATTATGTTGTGTGTTTAAACTGATAGGGCTATTACTGGTAGTTGAAGTGTTGTCAGTAATTCTCAACATATTGATACGATTATATTTATTTACCAAATTTACTTTCCATATTTTGGCATTTTGGCAAAGGTACTGAAATAAAAATGGAGTATATTTTGCGTCGAGTCATTGAGGTAATTAACGCATGGCCGAACTATTCACAAGGACGCATGTCCGTGGTCATTCTGTGTATCCGGTGTTGCGTGTTGAGCCGAGATACAGGGTCGCGCTTTGTTCCAACAGTGTCGAGAATTTGAGAGTTGATTTAAAAAAAATTACGTGTTTTCTTGATCAATCTTTAGATTGGTATGACGTATTTCAGGCTGAAAGTTTCGATCGGGGATTTGAGGCATATTCACATTGTTTGGAGTATTACATTGATATGTGCTTTCCCGTTAGAAAAGTAAGAATGTCCAATGAGGGTTAATTTAAACCTTAGTTGACAAGAGGTTGACAAGAGGAATTTATTGAAAGGTTATAAGAAGGGCTAAACTGCTTTACAATGTGAAACAATATTTTGAATCGGAGAACAAGTCAAAAACGGCTTGGAAAATAATAAACAATAACATTCAAAGAAACCGCAATACGAGAACTAACATAAGCGCTATAAGGGATGAGGATGGAATTACTTTGAAAGACAAGTATGAAATTGCTAGTTGTTTTAATAAATACTTAGTTAATCTTCCGAAGAACGTGTTGGTGAGTTCAATGGCTGCTACTAGGGTTAGACAAGTGACTCCAATTCAAAACTCTATAATATTACGGCCAGTTAACCAATGTGACATAATTAAAACAGTAAGGAAACTAAAAAATAGAAATTCTGTGGTGCTAGATAATATTCCTTCAGTTGTACTGCAGAAGTCTATCAACTCATTAATAATACCGTTAACATATCTAGTGAATTGGTCTCTGGAAACTAGTATTTTTCCGAAGGCATTAAAAACATCAAAAGTAATTCCTGTCTTCAAGAGAGGTGACCGGCTCTCCCTCTCCAACTATAGACCAATAGCTATTATACCTACGTTATCTAAACTGTTGGAGCGTATATTATATGAGCAGATCATGTCCTTTCTTGTGCGTTTTAATATATTGAAATCATCACAGCACGGGTTTCGATCTACACATTCAGCAATCTGTGAAATTTTAAACAAGATATATGAAAACATAAACGATAATTGCAAATGTGTTGGTCTGTTTATGGATCAAAGTAAGGCTTTCGATCTGGTGGATCACGCAATACTGCTGGACAAACTTCATCACTATGGCTTGAGGGGTCGGGTGAGAGAGTGGTTGCAATCTTACTTGTTTGACCGACACCAAGTTGTAACAGATTGATGAAGCAACATCTGAAAGATTAAGGGTTATTTCTGGAGTGCCCCAAGGATCTGTTTTGGGTCCACTATTATTTTTAATTTTTGTTAATGATCTGCCAGATGTTTGCAGTAGCGGAAATATGGTAATGTTTGCTGATAATAGCAGCTATTTAATAGGAAATAGAAACATGCAGGGAGCCATTGAAACGGTACCGGAAATGCTCAATAAATTTTACAGTTGGTTTACGAATAATAAGTTATCACTTGACGTGGACAAAACCAGTTTTATTGCTTTTACTCCTCGAACACACACTATAGCGGAGTCATATTTACTAAAAATAAACGGTAAATCTATACAGCAAACATCCTGTATTAGATTTCTGGGTGTTCATATCGATAACAGACTTTGCTGGAATGAACACATAGCTGAACTATGCAAGAAATTAGCTGCTGTCTCATATGCTGTTTATAGGTTGAAACGGGTTGGTACCACGGATATTGTGCATTCATATTACTATGCAGAGTTTTACAGTCGCGCTAGGTACGGTTTGATATTTTGGGGTGGGTCGCCTCATCTAATGCGTGTTTTCAAAATACAAAAAAAGATAATTCGAATGATGGGTGGGGTGTCACTACTGGCGACATGTCAACCAATTTTTAAACAATTCAGGATTTTGACTCTACCTTCACTATATATTTTGGAGATTATCATCTTTGTTACGCGAAATTTTGCAGCATTCGTAAAAAATAGTGATTTTCATCACTATGACACACGAGGCTCTGATGAACTTGATTTACCAATACATTCATGTAAGATAGTTGAACATAATGTGTACTATAGGGGTGTGAAGCTGTATAATATGTTGCCACAACGATTTAAGCATGTGCAGAATGACAACGAATTTAAAAAATTAGTCCGCGAATTTCTTATAAGTCAAAGTTTTTATAGTTTAGAAGAATATATGTCGTATCAATAATTAGATTCAATGGTTATTTATATATACAATGTTTATTTGTGCAAGATTATCATTTCATGTATTATTTCTGAGGTCATGTCACTGAACATTCTGTCAATTCTGCCAATCCGACTTAATCATGGATATTTTTATTGTTGTGGGGATTGAATAAATACTTTGTTAAATTATTAAATTATATACCTTATCAAGAATAAAATATTTATATGTAGGTTTAAATGTTATATATTCTTTGTATGCACAGAAGTGTGGCAATGTGCATGCTCTTGTTTTGACTTGATCCATGCATATTTGTATTGTCTTGAGGATTCAATAAATGTCTTGCTATAATTCAATAAATCTTTTCCTCATATTTGAATAGGCTTTAACAGAGGGTCGGTACCATGTTTCTTTAGTTTATATCTATTGTAGTTCTGGAATTAACGCATCAATTTACATTCGTTACTTTTCGTTCACCTCAGTCCGATACTGGTACCTTAGGTGATTGGCAGTACTCTAACGGAAAGGGAGTCTCCTCCCTTCAGATTTCCCTTTTCGACCTAGGAATAGTGCCGAATTTGTTTATCAGCTTTGCTGGATTTTATTGCTAACACACTGCGAGCTGCCCCCCGAAGATCTCTCTCTAGTTTTTTTGGTAGTGACTCATGAAGGATTTTTGAAACCCAAACGGGTAACAATATCAAATCAGAGTTAGCAATGAAATATAAAATGGAATAATCAATAAGACTTTCTATGGTGTACGAAGGATGAAACATATATAAATGGGTTTTCAAAATTTTATTATCTATTTTCTTTTCTGTTAATAACGTAGATTTTTTGGCAAAATTTAGCCATTTATTTCCATAACAAAATAAACGACCTTAATAATCAAACTATTGGCCGTTGTTAGTTCTTACTTTTTTTTCATCTTTCTATCAAAGAATGAAATCCGCGTCAAAAGAACTTTTGGTTTATTGAGGCGAACCATTCATCAAGCCAAATTTTCACTTCTTTGTAAGAATTTAAATGTTGATTTGAAAGTCCGTACTACATCGATCCATATAAGTGGTAGTCCGAAGGGGCTAAGTCCGGTGAATATGGTTGGTGGGATAGGACGTCCAATTTAACCTTTTCCAAATATTTTCTACACATTTTGCAACATGCTTCCAAGAATTGTCAGGTTGAACAATGACTTTATCGTGTCTTTGGGCGAATTCTGGTTGTGTTTCCGTTCATCGATCACCAATAATTATTTCACCAAGTTTTCAGTTCTTTGTAATACACAGCTCCCCTATTATCCCACTAAATTCACAGCAACGTCTTCTTTCCATATATATTGCGCACTGGTTGTGATGTTGAAAGCTGACCTGGGTCTCCCCATGATTTCTTGCGCTTTGGGTTGTCAAAATAGATTCACTGACAGATCTACTAGACATCGCCTGACACACAACTTGACACAAACAACTTTTTCTTTTCTGTCTGGCAAGCAAAATTTTACAAGTGGTTTTTCGCCTTTCAATGTCTCTTTCGTTCAGCTCATATGGAACCCATTTTCTTTCCTTCTGGACCTTTCCCAATGCATGTAGACTTGGAAATGGTAAATTAGGGAACATTCAATGCTTTTGTCAATTGTTTCAACGTATAAGTGCAAGTGCTTGGAAATGTGAATCTTCAAACTGTTTCAGCTGTCCTGGATACCCTTGAATTTTATATCAAAATCACCACTTTTAAAGCGTTTAAACCATTGTTTACACGTTTTTTTGGGTTAGAGCATGCTCACCATAAACTTCAACCAACAATCGTTGACTTTTAGCAGCCATTTTATTCAAATGGAAAATGGTTATTAAACATCCTCGCCTAACGTCTTTTTCTGGTGCATATTTATCATAATTAAAGCTATGAAAAACTATATTTTTTGAACAATGACAATTAATAACAAACTGACTTTTGATGATGTATGTCTACCCTCCAAAACGCCATAGACATATCATTGGTATACACCAACAGATGTATTAGTAACGCCATCTCTTAGCAAAATCGACATTATTAACATAAATACTTATAACTTTTTTATATTCCTTCACCACCTTCTCTAATGTTTTCCAAGCTTCTTTAGTTTCATTGAGAAGATGGTATCACCCGCTTTGGAAATTATTCAGTATTTCAGGAAATGAGCAGTATTTCAGGAAGTATATGAAATATTCACGGTTTTTAACACACATGTTAAAAATAGGTCGGGAAATTAAGGCATTTTTAAAACATTATTTTAAAAAAGCTTTAAAGCAACTGACGCTGCTCGGAGATTTGAAAATTAGTGAAGGAAGATACCGTATCAATTTGCACTGCACTCTGCTCTGGTTTAAAAAGTTTCGGAAGGGAGATATGAGTTTTGAAGCTAGGAGAAGATCAGGTCGTTTACGATCTCTCGATACCGACTTTTTAAGGGCAGCTGTGGCTACAGATCCTAGAACAACCACTAGAAAACTTTCAGGGAAATTAAGAGTATCCAATACAATCGTGACAAAAAGTGAATAACTATAAACAGTGAATAACTATGTACCTCAAAAATGTAAATACTTCTGTTACACCTTCATTTTTTTCAAATGCCGTAGGTGTAAAATATAAGTAAGGACAAAGTCCATACCTTTTACTATATAACTATATCATTAAAAATTACATTTAAAAAATGTGTGGTATGAACTACCTGTTGCTGCTGACACACCTAAGACTTTTATTTTTCAAACAAGCTTCTGACATATAATAATAAAATTTTTGCGTTCGACTAGAATATGTTCATATTAGTATTGCAAAAGAATATTTTTATTGCGAAAATTCGATTCATGACAGAGCTATTTGTTTTAACAACGCCCACGACGACATCATTTTGTAATCTGACCGAAATATTTTTTTTTTGCAAGTTTAAATTATATGTTTGACGATTTTTCACAATTATCTAGCTAATACAAAAAAATACTAAAAATGATATATTTTGATGATTGCTAGAACTGCACTATTATACCAGGACTGTGCAACATTTTCTTGATCTGACAAAGAAAACAAGTTTTTTGAGATTTTTGATAAATGTTAACGTAGTGCAGTACATGGTCATTTGTCTCAGTTTTGACCTCATCCTTTGAACTGAATCTTTGTCCAGCAAGTCATTTCAACTGATTTCGGAAGAGAAAGTGATCACTAGGATTGAAATCCGGTGCATACGGTGCATGTGGAAGCACTTCGAAGCGTAGGTCATGGAATTTTAGAGCAACAACTCAAGACATATATACAGGTACATTTATTTTCCTGGAGAGCTCATTAAAGATCACTTTCTCTTTGCCCAGAACTAGCCGTTTAGCCAGAACGGCACCTTTTAATTGGTTCAATAGTAAAGTATAACACTCTCGGGTAAAAGTTCTACTTTTGCGAGGTAGTCTATGAGAAACACATCATGAGAATTCCAGAACACTTTATCAATAACTTTTCCTACAGGTGAATCGTGTTCAAATAAATCAAAAGACTTACTTAGTGTTGATTCGAATGAGTCTTTGGTCGTCTATTAACAAAATGCATCACCCATCAATTGATCGAGATATTTCCAGTGTCGGCAAGCTCGCATATCTTCCCTCATAACTATTGAACACAGAGTAAAACATATGAGAACTTTAAAACAACACGAACAATTCGTTTGGAAAAAATAGAATTTTTGAGGCTTGAAATGGCGTTTGGGTTTTGGAAATAATGTAGGGTGTCGATCTCTGGACTGTAATTTAATATACAAACAAATTATGCCTCCACATCCTCGTCCTGTACCCCTGATAAGCCCCTGAAAGGCCTCCGAAAAGCCCCTGATGCCCATAACGAAGGAGGTTGAGGGCAAACTCTCGGCGTCTAGAAATCGGAACTCGTCGGTTAAGGTATGGTAAAAGTCCCGTGAGTCAGTCTAGCAGGCCCACCACCTCAGAAAATCAAATTATTGCTTGAAATTTCAAACAGAGTCTCTGATTAAGAAATTTAATATAATTAACTACACCAACAAAATATAGATATGAAATTTGGTACGTGGATCATAAAAAAGCTTGTATCAACCAACAGTTCTAAGTAATAATCTTGAATACATAAGAAAACATGATCTGAATATACCATCGGCTTAAAATGGCCTGTATATATATATATATATATATATATATATATATATATATATATATATATATATATATATATATATATATGCGAGAGCAAATGTCGGTACCCTGATGAGTCTAACCACCAACAGACAAAACATGTGCCCTCCTATGTAAGGGATGGGTGGGGCTTTCTCCTGGTCAAAAAACTAACCAATGGCAGAGACGAAGTTTGTTGTGCGTTCCATATGAGATGTATGCTGCACATGGATCAGGGAACAAACAAAAGTCTGTGACATCATTGGAAGAGTAAAGCAATTGAAATGGAGATGGGCAGGTCATATAGCGAGGCGATGGGACGACAGATGGACCAAGGCAATCCTGGAGTGGATACCGCTTGATCGCAAACGTCCGCGAAGAAGACCGAAAGCACGATGGATTGATGACATCGTTGAGTATATTAGACCCGAGTGGCAGAGGAAAGACCAGGACCGTGAAAGTTGAAAGCATGCTGAAGAGGCCTTAATCCTGCAGTGGATCGATACAGGCTGATGATCATGATGATATATATATATATATATATATATATATATATATATATATATATATATATATATATATATATATATATATATATGAGCCCCACCCATCCCTTACATTGCAGGGCACATGTTTCGTCGTGTCGTCACACGTGTCACATCAAACGTGTGGACGGCACACGTTTTCGTCGCGTTCGTGTTGGTGGTTAGACTCATCAGGGTATCGACATGCTCTCTCGCCAAGAATAAGGAGTCCCTCTCCACAATCAAACAACCCATATTTTCGCCGACTTCCCGTCGGATGGCTTATATATTGAGTTTCTTAACTTTTTTGGACTGCGTCCAATGAGATAACAGTAGTCAGAAGTTATACACCCCCGGCCGTTGGGTACCACAATCTCATGTGGAACGCACAACAACCTGCGTCTCCGCCATAGTGAGCATTAGTTAGTTGCTTGACCGCAATCCTTTGGACGCAGTCCAAAGAAGTCAGAATACTCTATGTATAAGCCATCCGACGAGACGACATTATGGCGAAGACGCAGGTTGTTGTGCGTTCCGGTCTGGGGTCTATAACTCCTGACTACTGTTGTCTCATTGGACGCAGTCCACAGAAGTAAAAAAAAACTCCATATATATATATATATATATATATATATATATATATATATATATATATATATATATATATATATATATATATATATATATAATGTGTCAATGTTTTCTATACATGGATCAATAGAGGACAAAACACAGAAAGAAAAGGTACAATTTACATTAAAGCACAAGTCCACTCACCAAATATTGTCTGATGTCTTTCGCGCTCTCTGGTTGCGCTAAATTTTTGGTTGAGGGCTTGGTTATTAATAATCGAAAGTTGGAAAAAAAGTTTGACTATTATTTAAATAACTATATCTTTAACCTATATTATTTATATATAATAACAGTCTGCAAATATTAAACTTTATCATGTGATGTTTTTTATTCTATAAATTTGGAAGATTAATGGTGAAAAAATCGAAAAATCCGTGGCGGAAATCATTCTACCATAAGAGACTGTGTATAAGAACGATTGAAAATTTGAAAGAGTTGAAAAAAACTAGACAGTGAATAATTTTCAAATTCTGAGCGTAGTTCAATCACATATCCTTTGTTACAATTACTGAATTTCAAGTCTTAGATTTGGAAATTCGTTTTCCCATAGATTTGCTCCTACTTCCTTAAGTGATCGTAAAAAGAATTCTTTCTTTAATAAATAAACTTCGCTAGTTCTATCATCCTCGGAAGGCGATATTAACTATTAAAAGGAAAGTATCGAACATGATAAAAAAACTTTCCATTTGATGAGTAACGATTACGCGTTAATTTTTCCCTGTCGAGGACCGGATATCTTGGCGATATTTCGACGACGAGGAAGCAATTTTGTAACATATAATGGTGACATATCGCTGGATGATTACTATACATAATTGTTTCACCAAAATTACAGATTACAACCTATCTATTTTTGTAGTTCCGCCTCTGATGAATTAAAAATGACTTAAGAACAAAAATTTGTTTTGGTTTAAAATTTGTAATTTTTTTTTGTAAAATCTCCACGCACAGATCCAATCCAAGATCGTCTTGGTCCATCTTTCGTCCCATCGCCTCAATACATGGCCACCTCTTTTTCACTCACCTCTCTGTCACTCACTTTCGTTTGTTCTCTGTATGTTTGTTCTCTATGGGCGGGATTTTTTATCTCGTCTAGTAATGCCATCTTTCCATCCGCTTTGTGCCACTTGAACACATCTTTCCATACCCTCTGGGCTACCCGAAGTTTTTGAACTGACTGCAAAGTGTGCGTCTATGACTGGCGGAATACACTGATCAAAGCCTTTTCTTTTCAGGTAAAGTAGTAGTTTGCTCTTAAACACTATATTGAGCCGATCAAAAGCCTGCCAGCTACATTTAACATGTCGTTCCACCTCCTGGGCGGTATCCCCTTCCATGGAAATCTTCTGCCCAAGATACACGTAGTGATCCACAACTTCCAAATAGTTTTCTAAAATAGAAATTCTTTTGTCCTCAACAAATTTATTGAACATGACTTGACTTTGCTTCTGGTTTATTTTTAAGCCAAATGGTCCTCTAGCCCAGTTCTGGTATGTTTTACAGCTTTGCAGCCTTTGTATGTTTTTTGCAGCTCCTCTGGGTCTTGTGAAAGAAGAACGATATCATCTGCCAATCTAAGATGGTTTAAGTGTGCACAACAGAGGTGGCTCGTGAGGGAGTGCGTTGGGGCGCCGTCCCTCGAGCATTTATCACAGGAAACAATTTTTCAGAGCAAACACCATATTTTATTTCAGTTCAGTTTTTTTCCTTTAACTCATTTTCCTGGTTCACCTCCTGAATAGGGTTTCAATAGCACGAAAAGTAAAAAGGAGGAAGGGGAAAGCAAAAAATAATCTTCAGCATCACTATTTCCTTCTACGCTCTCCCACTTTAAAAACCCTCGAGCCGCCACTGGCGCACCATTCATCTTTATTCCATCGTGCTCCGAATCCAGATACGGAACACCACCTCTTGGCAGTGTGAGAAAAGAAGAGGCGATATTACCTCACCCTGCTATATACCCCGTCAACCTCAAAGGAGGACTGTCGTTGTAGTTTCATCATATATCGATCCTAGTAAGTTTACATAGGCTTTGTCTATCTTTGGATAAGCAATGCATTCATCATAGCCTGCTTTGAGATTGAGTCAAATGATTTTTATAATCGATAAAAGCCAAGCATAGTGTATTCGATGTATCTTCTAGAACCCGAATTTTCTTTTTATACATATATGTATTGTTGTTTTATTGTTGTTAATCATTACTGAATTCTGTTAGCACTAATTTTTTGAAATCTATTTTTTATATTATGATTAATTACACTGGGGAACAATTTGAAAAATAATTTCTGTTGAGTTCGATAGTTAAGCTGTTTTATACGTAAATTGACATGTTAATTCCAAAATTTTATTTAATTTTTTTCTATCACGTCAAGTTTTTTCTCTACAGTTGTTGCACATCCGACTAAGCTTAGCGAATCACAGAAGTCACTACTGCTCTCCTACCGCCGAATCTTCTTCGACCTAGGAGTGGAGGCGTGAGTGACGTTGCGTCATCCAAAACTAGTTCGGTCAGTTACGCATGAGATGCTAAAGTACGCGGATCTGTGTCGCTCTGATATAGTGAAGTCAAAGTATACATATACAACTACAGATTTTCGTTATGTCTGCCTCTGGTAGTTCTCGTCGTAAGTGCTTAAACAGCCCTGATTCATTTTGTTATATATGTGTCAGTTTTACCATCCCCATTCAACGGACTACTATTAGTACATTTGTCAGGTAAGCCTATTTTGCTTATTTTAAAGTGAAAATAGGTGACCAAGATAAATCATGGGCCCCTCCTAAAGTGTGCAAGCAGTGTGTAGAGAGTTTACGAATGTGGACGAAGAGAACACGTAATAAACTTTCGTTTCGTATACCAATGGTTTGGCGAGAGCCCAAAGATCACTTAAGTGATTGCTATTTTTGCATAGTGAAAACATCAGGATTCAACAAGAAAAACAAACATAAAATTGAGTACCCTAGTTTACCGTCAGCTATACGCCCTGCGCCTCATTCAGCTAAAATTCCAGTGCCAGTTTTTCAAGAATTACCTGCTTTAGAAATACAACAATATGAATCAAGTGAAGATCGAAATGACTCCACCGACGAAGAATTCAAAGTTTCCAATGATTCTGTTCGTAAAGGATTCAATCAACATGAATTAAACGATTTAGCACGAGATTTGGGACTATCCAAAAAAGCATCGAAATTATTGGCATCAAGACTGCACGAAAAAAATTTGCTTGACAAAGGATCTAAAGTCACTTACTATCGATCCAGAGAAAGTGAATTTAGGCAGTACTTCAGAAATAATGACGGATTTGTATATTGCCAGAACGTAGAAGTTTTAATGAAAGAATTGGCTAGTTCTAACTATAACGCAACTGAATGACGATTGTTTATAGATAGCTCAAAGCGTTGCTTGAAGTGTGTTCTCCTACATAATGGAAATTTATACGGTTCAGTCCCAATAGGTCATTCAGTTTCTTTGCGTGAAGAATATGGCGACATAAAATCATTGACTTGTTGCAATATAACATGCACCAATGGATCATCTGTGTTGACCTTAAAATGGTCTGTTTCCTTCTTGGCCAGCAACGCGGGTATACCAAGTATCCCTGTTTTTTGTGCATGTGGGACAGCAGAGCTTGTGAGATGCATTGGGTGCAATCGAACTGGCCGCCAAGATCTGACCTAAGACCTGGTGATCCAAACATTTTAAATCAGCCACTTGTCGACAGAAAAAACATTGTATTTCCGCCTTTCCATATAAAACTAGGTCTCATGAAGCAGTTTGTTAAGGCTTTGTCAATTGAAGAAGACTGCTTTAAGTATATCATTTCGGTATTCCCTAGCCTGTCATATGAAAAGATAAAGGCTGGTGTGTTTGATGGTCCACAGATTCGGCAACTCGTTAAAGATGAATATTTCACTGAAACTGTCCGAACTTGAAAGGAATGCTTAGTTGGCTTTTAAAAATATTGTTGAAAACTTTCTTGGAAACACACGAGCCCCGAATTACATCGAAATTGTTCAACAACTCTTGGGGAGCTTTAAAAAGCTTGGTTGCAACATGAGCATCAAACTGCATTTCTTACATAGTCATCTTGCTAACTTCCCAGAAAATCTTGGTGCAGTTAGTGATGAACAGGGCGAGCGATTCCACCAAGATCTAAAGGTTATGGAAGCGCGGTATCAAGGTAGATGGGATATCAGTTTGATGGCTGACTACTGTTGAAGCATCAAGCGGGAATGTCCACAAACTGAACACTCCAGGAAAAGCTATAAGAAGAAATTTTTACCATAATATCTTTTATTTATTTTTTGTATAAACACAATTTAACTTTTAATAATATGTTAACTTCTGTATGAATAAAATATTCTAATCTACTTGGTCAGATCTCACCTTATTTCCTTTCGTATGTACACTTTTAAGGTAAAATGAGGGGTATGCTGCAGCTTAAGAACTTGACGTGATAGAGAAAAACTGTGAATATTTTTGAATTCAGAGATGAAAAATTAGTCAAAAACAAGTCACAGATCCAAGTCAACAAAATTTCTGTTCCCCAGTGTTATATATTAATTAAGTTAATTATATGTTACATCTAATATTTTCTCGGATGGTAGATAATGTTTCTCAATAATTCCAGGTGTCGATCCGTTTGTTCTGTGAGGAGTCACGACCTTTCTTCAAAATTTTAATTGGCGTTTTTGGCTCAAGTGTTGTCCGCTTTGAGTCAGTTGGACTTCTTGGAGTCAGTTGGCGATCGGTGGCACGACGTGCAGAGAGGGTGAAAGATTTCTGTAATATTTCCCTCCACGGTTTCTTTACGCTACCTTGTGGGCATACCCGAAGTACCAGGCAGAATGTTACGAGCAGTCCTGACTGCTACGAACATTCGCCGTATGATGGCGTGAGTTGTGTGCGATCACGACCCGTCATGGTCAATGGCCAGTTGACATGGCCTGGCCCCGATTGTCTCTCCCAACAGCTTTCCTTGCGTTCGTCTGAAGTTCGGCTGATGACGGCTGAAAGGCTAGAAACCGGTCCCGAGAGATACGTGACGTCGCATGGTGGACAGTTGGGCGAAGGCGATCGGTGGTACCACGTGGAGAAAGGGTGAAATAGTTTTGTAATATATATATATATATACATATATATCGGAAAATTTACAGATCTTGTGTTGTCCTACGTATAATATAAATATTCGTATATAAATGATACGAAGTAGTAGATTAGTTAAAAGTGTGGATAATAATTTGGATTTAGATGCAGATTAAAACAAGCAAAATGCAAGTAAACCATGAACCGCGATAAGGATAAAGGGATTAACATAACACTTGGGGTTAACTTCACGGTTTATGATTTTTACACGCCTTGTGTGCTTGTCATATAAATAGAACGGTTTAGTTATATATTCGGATTAGATAATCTCCTGATGATGCTAAGATCATTAGCGAAACGCGCGTCGGGATATTAGTATTAATGGTTTAGTGGTAAATCTTCATGAGTTCAACCATTATTGTTTTATTGTTGTTAATTATTACTGACTTCTGTTACCGCTAATGTAATTTCCAATGGTTAGTTATATGTTAATATAAGTACCTTCAATGCAAAAAATTATAGTTTAACGTCAAGTTAGATACCTAAATATTGAAATAACTTGAATGATGCTATATATACACGCATATATATATATATATATATATATATATATATATATATATATATATATATATATATATATATATATATGTAGATATAGATTTTGAAAAATGAAATTGAGAGTTTAAATCTTGTTTTTTAGCAAATGCAATGGGCTCCAAGATTTTGTGCCAAATGTATTGCTCAATTAATTAGATACTTAACTCAACATCCCAGGGGTATAAGAGCTGATGACATGCATCTCGTGGGATACAGTGTTGGTGCTCATATTTCTGGATTAGTTGCCAATTTTATCGATTCGGAACTAGATGGGAAGCTTGGCAGAATAACAGGTAAACATCTACATATACAGTATTTTAAATTTATTGATTTCAAAATTAATTTAATAAAGAACTAAGACATATTTACTATACTCGTTGAAATGTTTGTGTGTTTCTGCAAATAATAGGTAAAGCATTATTCTGAGACCGAGTTTCCTTGGTTTTGTCAGATAGTTAAATAGTTTATTTTAGAGACGCCTCAATACACTAAGTGCTATTTAGCAATATCCTACAGCTTAACGTAGGTATTATTAACCCTAGGCTTGTGCTTAATCATTAGTTTCATCAAACGCTTACCGACAGGCAAGTGACAAACGAAGAATACCTCTGATGTTCACCATAAACTTCAAACAACAATCGTTAACTATCAGCAGCCGTTTTCTTCAAATGAAATGTCATTAAACTTTCCCGCAAAACGTCTTTTTCCGATACATAATTCGACATATTCAAAGCTATAAAAACCATGTTTTTGCTCAATGACAATTAATAACGAACTGGATATTCATGGCGTATGTTTACCTTCCAAAACGCAACAGACGTTGTTAATCTATACCAACAAATGTATTAGTAACGCCATCTCTTATTACAACAAAAAAACGATTTTTTTTGAATATTTAGGACTGGATCCCACAATTTTCTTCTACATGGGTCAAAACTCGTCCAGAGATCTGGATGCTTCAGACGCTCATTTCGTTGACGTTTTACATACAGGAGCTGGTATTTTGGGGCAGTGGGGACCAACCGGACATGCTGACTTTTACATCAATGGCGGATCCAGTCAACCTGGTTGTGGAAGCGATACAATTTTCAGTAAGGAGAAAATATAATTTGAATAAATATTCTACTATATTTTGTTCTTTTATTTCCTATAGAAACTCTGGCGTGTGATCACACGAAAGTGACTCCTTATTTCATTGAATCAATAATAACGAAAAAGGGCTTTTGGGCATATCCTTGTCCCACTCTTGTAAGTTTTATGTTGAATTGGTGTCAACCAGATGAAAATGATTATGTTTTGATGGGAGAGCATGTCAGTCATGAGTAAGTATACAAAAATAAATTATATATACTTTATCTTGCACATTTTTCAATTAATTTAACTTTTATTTTAAAAAGATACTTTTTAAACGGTTTTGTTTGACACACCTTTTAAATGATAAAGCAACATATGACTTTATAAAGCAAATGGGACTTTAGATAGAATAATAAAATTAGATTCCGCATTAAAGAACCCATGCGTTCCATGCTGAATTTAAACGTGGTCGTACATAAACTACAGATGACCGTGGTAAGCTACAATGATCTCCAATAAAAACTTCGACCAATAAAGTCATAACCTTATTCGAATTAACAATTCTCTGAATAAATGAAAAATATGAAATTAATTTAAACACGATTCTCCTGAATATCTTTGACGTTTTGTAACAATATAGGTACCATTTATCATTCCACACCATTTTTATTTCGCCAAAGAAACAAAAAACAATTCCAACTGTAAGAAAAGTCATTACTACAGTCTTCTGAGATTCTGGCGGCGTGATGCTTCTAGACCAGCTGGTAAAAGGTAGGATCATCATAGACCAATTGAATCGTACTCTTCAAGTTAAAAGGCTATATATGACCAAAAAGAAAATGCTTTTTCTAATAACTTTTGATAGTGCTTTTTATAACGCTTTGAGGTGCATCCACGTGCAATATATTCGGCAAATTTAGCTCCTAGCGATAATTTCCTATTTTAAAACTTGAGGAAATGGCTCGGATGATGAAGATTTACTCCAAATGATGAGGTTAAAGTTTAGACAAATGCTCGTTTAGTTGGACATTCGCATCTTTATCTAGTAAGGATATTAAGAATTTAGAACATAATTGGTTTAAATGTATTTAATTGCGAAGTAACCGCCTTGAACTTTTATAACCACCCTCGTATATCCTCCTTGCCTATCCTTCTACGCACATTTAAATTAATCCAATTTCCGTTCTTTGAAATTATTTTTGCTGTCTTAATGTGTCTACCAACATTAACATATCTCACTCACAACAGTCACTCACACATATTAAGTGTATCTTCTAGTTCATTTTATACAGACCTCGTTTAATTCCGCAACCAACCACATTAAAAAACGAACCGAAGGCGGTATGTTCTTCCAACCTTGACGACAACTTTTTAAGGGCAATATAGGAGCATTTGTTTGCCGCCACCTGGAGAAATTAGAGAAAGTCAGAAAGTTAGGAGAATGTGTACCTCACAATCTCAGTAAACGGAATAAAGAAGATCGCATATCAATCTCCACTGGTCTCCTCTCACGGGTAAACATCGAATCATTTTAGACAGAATGATAACAAGCGATACAAAATGGGTTACATATGACAATATCATCCGCAAAAGACAGTGGCTTGATAATGGTCAACCACCTCTACCAGATCCGAAAGCAAACATCCTTGGAAAAAACTGGATGGTGGTTGGTGTTCCTTTCACGTTCCAAACAACTGAATTTGAGAATATGAAAGTCCCTTATTGCTATTCACTTTTTTCTTACATGTTTCTATTTGTCCTGACTTGTTATTTTGTATTATTTGTTTTTAGTGCTCGAGGTGTATATTACGTTAGGACTAAAGCTGATCCACCATGGGCTCTAGGACCACCACTCGATGTTAAACAAAAATTAGCAAGAAGGGCTTTGCCCATTTTAAATCGATTGAAGAAAGAATTAAATCCTTAGGGACATTAAACTATGAAAATGATAGAGTTCTGCTAGTCGAAATATTTTATATATATATTTTAAAACCCGATACTTTAAAAGTAATGCACTTATCAAACAATTTCCGAACTTTCCAGACTGAAAATTTGTAGTAATCCAATGGTGGCAAATTTTGAACTTAAGTTGAATGTGAATCAATTTCCTATTCGAGTTCCAGCAGTACTTTATTCATTTTGTGGCCTATTACCTGATGGAAAAAATAATCTTTGCTTATTACGTGCCATTATAGGCTCTTTTTTTTCTTCTGTTAGCAGATTTAAAAAATTCATATTTGTCAACAACATGTCTTATGATAGCAATTATTCTTTTTTATCGCTAAAACAAACCATAATTTTTTTACTAGAATTATGGACATGTGTCCACTTTTTGTACCTCCTCACCACTGATGGTTCCACAGGTAACTGAAATGACGCCTCAGTAAATTAGAATTTTCAAAAAGTCATCTCGAATAATAATTTAAAATATACTGTTCGCTTTTTTCGCCACCTTACTTCATTTTTTTTCGTTCGATATGACTCCTAAAAAAACTAAATGGTGTGTATATTAGGTTGCATAACAAATTATGTATACCCTGAAGAGCATTTAAAAGCGTTCCGTTCAAAGGAATTTGTGATTTTCCTGGGTCAACAAGAAGCTTTCAAAAATTCGCGAAAAACTTCTTCTGGGATCAACCTAATGAAATAAGCAGCAGCCGAAAAAGCTGACTTAAAAATCAGGATGATAAAATAGAAATAGATATAATTTGTAATTTTCATCGTTAAAAATCCGTTGAAGACGCGTTGTCTACGGAAGTCCTTTAAAAATTTCCCCAACATAAGAAACAAACAGGACGATATAGCAACATTACCAGAAGAAAGAAAATTACACAATAAAGGAATAATCAGAAAGAAAATGAAGGTTAGACTTTTAAGAAAAGACTAGAGACATTTGAGGAAGACCTAGGAAGACTAGATCACTAACCGAAAAAAATATATTGGGAAAAAAAGAAAACGATGAGCGAGAATCAACAAGCTTTAAGAGAAATAATTTTTATAGATATTAATAGGAATCCCGTTATAAAATTTAATATTCGTGGAAAAGTGGAAAAAATATTCCTGGCATGGATATATTGCGTTTAAGATGAATATTTCAGAAGGATAATGATCGCGACATTAATAAGGAATGGTTTATTAAAAAGAAACAACCAACCTCCAGATTTCATCGGACTAAAATCACCTTGCTATTCAAAGAGAGAGAAACGTATTTGTTTTAAAATATTTTTAATGGCATCTGTTATGCAACCAATAATTACACTTCACTTGCATAATGCCTTTCAAACTTTTTCAACCTTTCAAGCTTTTCCTTATTCTTTGATACTATTTATATTAAATTATCTATAACAATTGACTTATATGATGAGTAAAAAGGATACCTTGGAACATTTTATTGATAATTTCTTATTTATTCAAAAACCTTAAAAGTTTTTATATTATTACTGATGTACATTACAAAAAATTATACAATGAATATAAAAAATCTTGCCAGATTAGCTTTTATAAAAAGATGTAAAAATAGGATAACTAAAAGCAACTTTTGTATATTTATTACATTGTTATAAATAGATACGTTATAAATAAATACGTTATTAGATTTGGTGTGAAAATCTAACTCAAGGAAATTTTCCTCGAAACATTTAATCCAATGTAGTAGTCTATTGTCGCGCGATTCTCTTGACGATATTAACATGGTTAGTGAAACGCCTGCCAAAAGACTGTAAAAATTGATTAGGGGCTCTTTGAGAAATCTCCTTCAGTTAACATTCTAAAACAATTGAATATTTAATGTAGAAATGTAGAAAGATCTGTGATCGTACTCTTATCTGTGTACTTTAGAACAAATAAATAATACTATTTGCAGGTGTGTTTTTGTAAAATCCTTCTTCCTAATAAAATAAGTAAAACCCTTCTAAGAAATCTATTCTTTCTCGTATTCTGCTTTACAGAAGAGTCGTGACCTATAGAAACTCATTCCAGTCATGTACTTTCTGGACTAGTTCTTGCCAGCATTCTCTATTTTTGGCTTCCTTTTTTTACAAATTGAGAATTGTACCAATTAGGTCCTTAATATGGTCTGTCCATATTTAAGTTGGTCTACCGGTTGCCTTTCCAGTCTATCTAGTTCTTTCAATTCCTGCGTTCAATGTGGCCGAAGAATCTTAGTGTTCGTTTATGACGAGCTCGCGAGCTCTATGCATGATATATTCACCATGAATATTGAATAGAACTGGTGATAGAATGCATTCTTGGAATTGATTGGATATTCGATCTTCTATTTTCACCGTAGCTCTGTTTCTTTTTATATAGATGGCAATTCAAGATAATCAGGTAATTTCTTGCAGAATTTGTCATAGTTTATCTCATTTTATGAGGTTAAAGGCCTTCAGATAATTAAGGAAACAGAGGTATAGAAATAATTAAGGAAACATTCAACCATTTAGGATAACGGATTGAAAATTTTCTATAGCGTCCCATATATAAAGTTCACCCCTTACATGAATAATTCAAAATTAGCAAAAACGCATAAATTGATGGATTACTAATTAGAGTTAGATAGCTATATTTATATAACTTATATTGATACATTTTAGATTTATATGAATATATCTATATTATCCTTCATTATAGGATAACATAGGTTTAGTTCTCTTCAATTTGATTTTAAACTGGTGGAATGAAACGAAACTTATTTTATCGTATACATATGAATGTTAAGCATTATTCACACCTCCAATCACCATCACTTTTTATTAATCCTGTTTGTGCTTCCACTTAATATACCGCATAGTTTGTTGGGTTGCATAAGGCATCCATTATAATAGAAAATAAATTTAGTAATTTGGATGCTGTTTTTATATTTTATAGGTTGGTTCATAACAATTATATCTTAAATGAACTATATACATATTAAAAAGAAACAAACATGCGAATCTGATAACACAACTTAACTTTCTGACATAAAAATATACTAAAAGTAGGTCAGATAAGAAGTAACCTCGAATCAAAGTTAAGTATGTTTACATGTATCCCTAGTTTTCGTTGTACAAGTGAATTTCTTCGACATTTATTGATAGATTTTACACTTAAACCAAAAAAACTGGCTACCAAAGATGTATCAAACCTCGGTGAAGCAATCGACCTTTTAAAAAACACATTTTCAGAAGGCGTAAAAACAGTTCAACCTTTCACTTTGATCAGGAACAAAATACGTGTAGTGAATGGCCATCTAGCGGTGGAAGATCAAAGTTATCTGATACGAAAACGATGTTATGCTGTGGGTTTCGGCAAAGCGGTTTTAGGAATGGCGGCGGAGCTCGAGAAAGTTTTAGGTGATTGTCTAGAGAGGGCGCTGATAACTGTTCCTAAAGGGATTTTCGAGCAATATCCGAATCTCCGGGGAACTTTGCGGAAAACTGATTGTATTGAGGGAGCCAAAAATAATATTCCTGATGAGGAGGCTGTAGAAGGTGCTAGAAAAATTAAGAAATTAGTGGAAGGACTCGGAAAAGACGACCTACTGATTATTATGATTTCAGGTAGGTAAATTGTTTTTGAGCTGGTTTATGTATAGTTATTTAAATATTTTCAACTTCCATTATTTTATAATGGGCCAATGGTTGACCTATCGATTAACCCTGGTCGGTACCTTGACGTCTATTAACTCTTGGTTTGTGCTTAACTTTGGTTTTATCGAAAGCCTATCGATTGGTGAATGATCCAGGTAAAAAACCTCACAGGAGGCATCCGATCTTACCCAGCCTGATTACTGGCGTCACTTTGGGGTGATTTGTTGTCGGATTTTACACTCATGTCAGTGGCGGCTCGTGAGGGAGGGCGTTAGGGCGTCGCCTCTCCAGCATTTATCACAGTAAACAATTTTTTAGAGCAAAACACCATAATATATTTCCGTTCATTTTCTTTCCTTTAACTGATTTTCCTGGTTCACCTCCTGCATAGCGATAAATAGCACGAAAAATAATAAGGACGAAGGGGAAAGCAAAAAAAAATTCAGCAGCACTTTTTTCTTCTACGCCCTCCTATTTTAAAAACCCACGAGCCTCCACTGCTCATGTCTATTGAAATGCAGCGCACAAGCCTGGCCTTTCCTCGAATGGTTACTTATCCAAGCATTAGCCCCAATAAGTGCATTTCAACCTCCGCGTTGTCGAAATACCTTTGAGCTATTGTTATATTAGATATATTGTTATATAAAACTAATTTCTTAGCAGGTGTTAATAATTCCTAATTTTTTTAAGAGATGATGCTGAAAACAATGGTGGGTTCATAGTCTAAGTTCTTATATCATTTTGTTGCTACGACATTATTGACCCAATCATCAACATTAACATTAACAACCCCAACCATCAACATCGACCACAAGACCAAATTGCTTTGGAAAGGAGACCAATGTACTATGCCCCCACCAAGTACACAGTCATTGTGACTGTGTACTTGGTGGGATAAGAAGGGTGTCGTGTACCATGAGCATCTGAAAGCAACGAAACAGTGAATACTGTTTTGCTACCGTCAACAAATAATCAGTTTGAATCATGCATTGATCGAAAAGCAACCAGAATAGGCTACAAGATACGGAAAACTGATATTGCTGCTCGACAACGCCCCATCACACAGAAAAATGGTTAGAGACATAATTTCTGCACTTGGCTGGGAACTGTTACTCCACCCGCCGTCCTCACCTGACTTGGCCCCTCCCGATGTCTTGGTTGTTTTCATCGATGTCTCATGCAGTTTCCATGAAACACTTCAACGTGATTTTTAAGAAAAAATTAAGAATTATTAACCGCCACACCTGGTACACTAATCTGTTCATTTACAGACAAAATTTAACTCAAATTATAATCATTTTAATCACTTTAAGTCAAAAATATACACAAAAGAATAAACTTTATCAACTGGTTGTTATTTATTGACCATAATTTAATTAATTCTTTTTTTGTGACTTCGAAATTAAGTATACAGGTGCAGTCTATCGAAGAAAGAAATCCATTGAAACTAAATTGGTATATAAATATTAAATTGGTAAATTTTAAGTTCGTCGTCCATTAAGCTGCGAGCTTGTTCCGAAAGGCTGAAAGTACATATTGTTATAAATAATTAGCGATACGATCCGTGAACTTTTCTTAGTTGGTCACTGGAAAGTTTTAACTTTTGAATGAACTATTAAAAGAACGTTTTTACACTGTAAAATAATTAAGAAACATCTCTCGTTTGATTGTAAATATAGCTTTTTGCATTTAATATTCTTTTGGTGCTGATTTTGAGTATTACGACAAATAATTCAGGCGATGTACGGGGGTAATCCCAGAAGTACCCGACCTAACAAAGAAAACAATAAATTTGGGAAAAATATCTTTATTTCTCTACATAGGCTCCTTTTAACTCGATGCACTTTTCCCAGCGATGTTCAATAGCTTCGATTCCCTGTTTTGTAGTGAGAATCGCTGATCTCCTCAAAGTAACCATCAATCGCAGACTCCACCTCTTTATGGTTGGCAAAATCTTTTACCACCGAGCCATTTTTTTCAAGTTTGGAAACAGAAAAGTTTTTTTTCTATTTCTAATTGACAACGTTGTATCGCCGAGTTATTTCGATCGAACGGAATTAAGTTTTTGTTTCATTGGCCTCTTAAGGTATTATTTGAAACATTTTTAATTTTTTTTTTAAATCTCCCATATAATTGCAATCTACTCAAAGGTAATAAGCAAGGCAAATAATTGCCATGCATCAGAGGTTATGGAGCTTGCATTAAAGGCCTAACATATACATGAACTTAGGTTCTTTATAACTAGAATAATGGAATATATTAATTATATCTTAAATTCTACAGCTTACCTCTAAGTGATCACAACTTTTCAGTCTCTGCGGCTTTTGGCTATTATCCAGGAGGCTGACAGTAAGGGAGTTGGGGAGCACTTCAAGTCGCGATAGATACTTCGCACTCGCGCACTTTGCTTCTTCTAGAACAGGCTTTATTTTTAGATTACGGTGTAAAGTTTGATTTGTCACGAACCAAGGAGCATCAGAAATTATTCTCAAGGTTTTGAACTGGAATCTTTAAAGTATTTCTATATTGGATACACTCGCCGTTCCCCACAATTGTATGCCATAACTCCATACGGGTTTGAGCATCACTTTGTAGATGGTTAACTTATTAACCAACGATAATTGATATTTCAACTCCCCCAGGCACAGTCTGCCTGGGGGAGTTGAAAGAGGTTGAGGTTGAAAGAAGTTGAGGAGATAAGACAGGCAAAAGTGTAATGGGTCTATATGATGATACTTACTCCGTCGGTTTACCAGATTTTGGAATCAATATGATTTGTCCTAGTTTCCACTGTGATGGAAAATGGCCAACTCTAAGTATTGCATTATAAATTTGTGTAAGAATAACTAATGTTGTTTAACGGCTTATCCAGTTATAAGGTCAAATCCTGGACTTTTCTTTGGGTTGAGGTTTCTGTGAATCATAGCCTTAACTTCACTAATTTTTATGGCTTTAATGGGAAGTGCCATTTGGAATGGTGTTCCAAGGTGTGAAGTTATTTCTTCCTCTTCTTTTCCTAAAGTTTTCATTGGAAATGGCTGAAAAAGATTAGCTAGTTGTATTGCAAAACTTTCAGCCTTATCAGCATCTGTTCTCGCCCAAGTTCCATTCTGTTTTCTGATTGGTGGTATGCTCTCTTGTGTTTTATGGATTTTTACTGTAGCTTTCCACAGAGAGTAATCAGTAGCTTTAGTGGAAGTAAGACCTTCAAGGTAATTTTGAATTGCCTCATTTTTTTTCATTACTGAGTAATTTTTTTACCTCTTTCACTGCTCTGTTAAATCTTGTCTTGTCTACTGGGGCTCTAGTTGTCATCCACCTTTTGCGTAGTCTTCGTTTTTTGGCAATTGCATGTTTTGCTATTACAGAGCGATTTTGCTTCTGGATTTGACTACTCATTTCAGGAGTTACATCCCATGCGGCTTGTTGTATTGTAATAGTTAGATCTTCTACAGCCTTGTCTATGTTTTCAGGAGATTTTAACAGGATATCAGTATGTATTCTTTCATCAAGCAAGTGTTTAAACAAATCCCAGTTCGTTTTTTTATTGGTGAGTACGGCTGGTTTTTGTACATTGATGATGTGACTGACTGTTACTATTGTGGGAGAATGATCCGAAGAAAGATCGAGGCTTTGTTCTGCTAGACAATTGCTAGTAGGAATACCTTTAGTAATACAGAAGTCAATAGTGTCTGGTAGTTTGTTCCTATCACTAGGCCAGTATGTGGGCCTACCAGTAGACAAAGTGTTTAAATTATTTTTGTTGATATATTTTATGAGCTCTCGACCTTTAATAGTTATTAACCTTGATCCCCATCTGAAGTGTTTGGCATTGTGATCACCACCAGCCAGGAATCTACTGCCTAATGTGGAAAAGTACTCCGCATAATGCTTTTCTTTCAAATTGTGACGTGGAGGACAATAAAGGGTAGATAAAGTTATTGGACCCCCTCTTTTCTTCGATTACGACATTACTTGCCTGAATGTGTGCTGTCTGGAACTTGAGTGCTTCATGATGTTTAATTGTTTTTTAATTATTATTGCACTACCACCATGTGCTGTACCATCCAGATGCTGAGTGTTATATATTATATAGTTTTGAATTCTTAAATTAATTTATTCAGAGATCATTATCACGTCAATGTTATGTTCTCTAAGGAAGACTGATATTTCGGGGCCATGGTTAACTAGGCCATTAGCGTTCCAAAGGACTATTTTTAAATGCATGAACGTTAATTGAGTTTATCAAGCAATTTATATGCAACATTTATCATTGTATCCATTCGTTGCACCATTTGCTCGACTAATTTCTCTAATCTGTTAATCCTTTCTTCCGATTGATTAGGGTTTGCAGCTGCAACATCAAAGTTACTATTAGACGATTTGAATCCATTAGTCACTGAAGCAAATGAAGTACCTTCTCTCACTTTATTATCAGCAATATGGGTATTGTTTTGTTGGTCTTGTTGGATTTTAGGTCTAAGAGAGGGAAAGTTTCTTTGTTGAAGTTCTTTATAAATTTTACAACCCTTATAATTGGCGGGGTGATTTTCGCCACAGGATGCACACCGAAGATCTTTTCGTTCACTTATTGTGCGGTTTTTGCTACTATATAGACCTCCACATTTATTGCATTTCTGCTGTCGGGTGCAATAGTTTCGAGTGTGTCCCCATTTCAAGCATCTGCCGCACTGCGGTATCTGTCTTTTTTTGTCTTACAGTTTCAATTTTTACTTTGTAATGTTGCAAATTCGTTATTTGATTAATTTCTTTGTTATTATCGTTTGGTTCCAGTTCCAGGAAGAACATATTTAGAGGTTTCTTCTCCTTGCCACTTTTTGCGTTATATACATTTCTAACTTTATGATTGAGTATAGAGATTTCTTCTTTGAGCAGCCCAATATTGATGGTGTAATGAAGCCCTTTAATAACAACCTGAAAACTTCGTTTATCTCTTGGCATGTATGTATGATGCTTTACGTCCTTTTCTTTCAGGATTTGACATGCTACTTTATAGGCTGCTTTATTTTCGGTCATTAATTTGATTTCAAAGTCATTTGGGACATTTTCTAATACTTGGAATTGATTATTTGGATTTATATGCCTGTAGTCTGTGATTAATTTTTGTTTAACGTTTCTTATAATCTTCAGAACTTCTCTTACGTTTGCGACTCTTTACTTCTTTCCATTCAGAGGTTTTATGAAATTCATTTAAGAATTCTTCATGAAGTTTTTTAGCTTTTTCGAACGCTCTTGTTTCAATCTCACGTTCCAAATTTTTTTCTTTAGTTAAGTATTCATCAACTTCTCATTGCTGATGCATTAGTATTAGTTTTCACGCCAGAGGATCACGCCGGTTGATAAGCTAAGTTGTGACCCTGTAGCGTTGTATGTGTGACGGCAGGTGACCGCCGCCGGCCACCACGCTTGAACAAGCCCTTGTAAGTAGATTTAAGTTTTATACTGAATCGTGTTTAAACGAATTCCAGCATGGCACCGGGCTAGTATCGTTTCTTATCACTACCACTAAACACGTCCGTATGCTTGAAAGGTAAAACAGCAATTGTTTTGAAACTAATATCTATTTTTATAGTCATTATACCATGAACTTATTAAATCTTAAATCATAGTCTTTCGATTTTTGATTTAATAATTTAATTTTTTTTTCTCGGAAACCTTCATGTTTTTTATTCTTGTTTGTATTGATTTTTTTTGTTTTGAAATGATTTGAAGAACCGTTGGTTAAATGTTCAATGAAACAATAAGTTACGTACGTGCAGAAAATACGCATAGATAAAATAGCAAGTTAAAACAGATCCAATAAATAGAGCCAGAAAACCAGAACTAAAAAATAGCTCGAATAAAGTAATGGATTACAAGATTGGCGCGATGCCATTTCTTCACCTGCTACGCAAAGCGCCAGCAAGGGTCTTCCATGCCCGTTTTCTGGCCTTAAGCCGTCATCAGCTGGGCTCAGCTGAACGCCTGGAGATCAGATGAAGGCACGACTAAAGAAAGGAATGATTCAGATGGAAGGAAAATTCCTTCTGGATCTTTCCTAATGCGTGTAGAAATGGTGGAATGGATAATATTCAATGCTTCAACATATGAGTTGAACCTTCATGCAATAATACTTGCAAATCTCCACCTTCAAGCTTTTGATAGCGTATGTTTACCTTCCAAAACGTCATAGAAGCCATTAATCTATACCAACAAATATATTAGCAACACCATCTCTTAGCAATATCAACATTAAACGAAAGAGATATTACTAAAGAATAATGGATTGAGATTTTTTATTATTTCCTATTTATCTTTCATCTCGACATTAGCTCCATTCAATTATCTGCTAAGTTTTTAAAAAGTACTATCTGAAAGGCCATTTAAAGTAAAAAGCACTACCGTGAAGTTAAAGTTAAAAGAAATTTCTTAATTAATTTAAAACTTAAGAACGTCTTCTTAATAGTTTATTTAAAAGCAAAAATTTCCCAGTGACCAATTACTGAAAGTTCAGAGACCAGTTCGTATCTCTAATTATTTGAAACAATATGTACTTTCCGTTATTCGAGACCAGTTGGCAGCTTAAGAGATGCCGAAGTTGAAATTTGCCGATTTAATATTTATGTTCTAATTTAGTTTCGGTGCCTGGATTCTTTCCCTCGATAAACTGCATCTGCAAACTTCATTTCGAATTCACAAATACACAAATTAATTAAATACTTTTTGATAGAATTTGTTCTCTGTTGTTTTTTATTCTTGTTTGTTTTGTGTTCTTCTATTGATTTTGACTTTATATATGAACATATTAGCATATAAAGTTACAGTTACATCGGTATACAAAGGCTGTGCCATGATGCCGATAACATATATATATATATATATATATATATATATATATATATATATATATATATATATATATATACAGCTCATTCAAGAAAATCATAGTTGCACATCGTCAAAATCTATGACGCACTTACGTCATAATGTTGCCACATCAACACCAAAATACCCAGACTTTAGCATTTGTATGATCGATAAAACTGTAAATGAAAAAGTAACACGAAAAGTTTTTTCTTTAAAAGTTTTAATCAAAAATCTGTGTCGAAACTTCTGCTTGTCAACATAGGGGCTTTTCATTTAGTTCACACAAAGTTTCATTATTCAGTGTCACTAAAACAACTTTTAGCATCTGAATCGCTGTTCGAGTTAATTATTAAAGGATTAACTTCTAGTGTACTAAATACTCTTTCGCGATTCGACCATCTTTGAATCTCTTCTTCTGTATGTCTGATGCTGTTTATCCAGATCTGTGGTATAACTGTTGGCAAAGCTTCTTTCCACATATCCAAACGGTTACCTATCGTTCTTCCATCTCGACCTATATGACGATTTTTGGCCACCCCCCATATCAGTTCTATAGGATTGAATATGCAATAATAAGGGGGAAGACGTAATACTTTGTGGCCATACTCTTCAGCCATATGATCTGCCACATATTCTTTTTTAGGCTTGTTCCTGAAAATAACATTATGAAACACAAACTTGTCCTTTTAATTACTGCTTACCGAATAACGATTTGCAGCAGTTCACTTTTCAACAATGTTTTCAAAAGGAAGATTATGTTCCGTCAACCATTCTGCAATTTTTGGTTTTGTCCTTACACTAGTTGGAGTTTATCCATCATAAACCCCGCATAATTCGTGAAGCAATTGAGATCGAAAAACGTCCAGGCTGCTTAAACAAGACGGTCTTAGAGTTCCATATACATGGATACCGCTTATTTAAAAAATTTGCCCATCCGAAACCCTTCTAGTCAAACGTCCACCTCCCGTCTCACCCCCATCCCGCAACCCAGCGCACCACCTACAACCTCACCTATTAATACAGACCTCGAGGCGTCCACGTTTTTTTCTGGGGAGTAGGCAGATTGAGGCCTCGGAGAAAATCAACTAGAGTCTCTTGAAAATGGCTTGGAAGCCGAAACGTCCAGATTTTATAAACCTAAAACGCGGTTCTACCCGAGAACCTAGTAATATATATATATATATATATATATATATATATATATATATATATATATATATATATATATATATATATATATATATATATATATATATATATATATATATATATATATATATATATATATATATATATATATAGATATATATATATATATATATATATATATATATATATATATATATATATATATATATATATATATATATAGATATATATATATATATATATATATATATATATATATATATATATATATATATATATATATATATATATATATATATATGTGTGTGTGTGTGTGTGTTTCAAATTTCTTCGGTCTTTTAAGACCCTAAAAGCCCATGATTAACTTTTTTTCGTGTTTTTGAATATAATTATGATTTCATTTCAGGTGGTGGTTCTGCATTATTACCTCTACCAAAGCCACCAGTTACACTACAAGAAAAGCAGAACCTTATTAAATGTTTGAGTAAAGGTGGCGCAACTATTCAGGAACTAAATACAGTTAGAAAACAATTGTCTGTTTTAAAAGGTAAGAATTCTATTTTAGAGCAAATTAACCGCATATAAAGTGCCAGAATAGTAAAACATAATAGCGAAAACACTGTTTGAAATGCAAATGTCACTCATATACTGATCTGTTCAAAATACTGTGTCAACTACCATGGAAAGATGCACGGTTCAAATGCGCGTAGAAATTGGAAGTTGGAGGGCGACCCTTCTTTGCGGAAAAAATATTTTATGACGAAGCGCGCTTCTGGCTTAACGGGTGAAACGAGTAACAATCCTCAAATATTCAGGAGTAACTTCTTCATCTTCAGAAAGTCACTGTTTGGTGTGGTTTTTGGGCTGAAGAAGTGATAGGACCTTATTTTTTGAAGATTAGGATGGAAATCATGTTACTGTTTATGGTGAACACTATAGGAATATTCCAACAGCTTGCGACTATTATAAATCGATTTATTGCAAGAAAAGTTTCTTGGATGCGTTGATTCACGAAATGGTAATGTCAACAGGCCATCAAGAGCATGCGATCTTTGACCTTTGGGTTATTTTTTGTGAGGTTATGATAAATCTCTCATTAACAAAAATAAACGGCAAAAATAATGTGGCTGATCATAAACGCCTGCGAAGAAGGCCGAAAACACGATGGACGGATGACATCATCAAGTATATTGGACCCCAATGGCAGAGGAAAGTTCAGGACCGTGTGAGTTGGAAGCATGCTGCTTCAACCTTCATCCTGCAGTGGATCGATAATGGCTGAATGATGATATATACATATATATCATCATTCATTCACATATATATCATTCATTCATATAGGATGGAAATCATCATTCATTCACATATATATCATCATTCAGCCATTATCGATCCACTGCAGGATGAAGGTTCAAGCAGCATTCTTCCAACTCGCACGGTCCTGAACTTTCCTCTGCCATTGGGGTCCAATATACTTGATGATGCCATCCGTCCATCGTGTTTTCGGCCTTCTTCGCAGGCGTTTATGATCAAGCGGTATCCATTCCAGAATTGCTTCGGTCCATCTGTCGTCGCATCGTCTCGCTATATGACCTGCCCACATCAATTTCAATTATTTCGCCTTTCCAATGATGTCACATATATTCGTTTCTTCTCTGATCTACATGCAGGTCTTTCTGTCCCGCTTTGTAATGCCAGGCATACACCTTTCCTTTCCTCTCTGTGCAACCCGAAGCTTTTGAACTAATTGTAATGTGAGTGTGCATGTTTCACTTCCATATATCAAAACAGGCAGCACGCTCTGATTAAAAACCTTTCTCTTCAGACAAAGTGGGAGTTTGCTCTTAAATACTATATTGAGCCGGCCAAATGCCTGCCAGCCACACTTAACCCGCTGTTCCACCTACCGGGCGGTATCACCTTGCATTGAAATCCTTTGCCCAAGATATATATAGTTGTCCACAACCTCTAAATCACTTCCTAAAATAGAAATTCTTCTGTTGACAGCAAATTTGCTAAACATAACCTGACTTTTTTTAGGTTTATTTTCAAACCAAATGGTTATCCCGCCCTTTGCAGCTCTTGTATGTGTTCTTGTAGCTCATCTGGATCTTGTGAACGGAGAACGATATCATTCGCGAATCTAAGATGGCTTGATGGCATTAAGATTATGAAATACCTCTTCAAGGCAGGCTGAGAAAAGAACTGGCGATATCGAGTCATCCTGCCATACACCACGTTCTACGTTGATTTTATCTTCAGAGTCATCGATGTAAACTGTAGCTGTAGTTTCCTCATACATGGATCTCACTAGGCTCACATAGGCTCTGTGTATCCCTTGGTTAAGCAATGCATCCATTATGGCCAGCGTTGATACCTAATCAAATGCCTTTTTATAGTTAATAAAAGCCAAGCACAGTGGCATGGTGTATTCATTGTGCCTTTCTATGGTCTGTTGGACAACCTGGATATGGTCCATTGTACCGAATCCACATCAGAATCCTGCCTGCTCTCTTGGTTGTGCGTTATTCAGTGTTCTTAATATTCTTTTATATAATATCTTGGTGAAAACTTTGTACATAACTGATAGGAGGCTTATTGGGTGGTAGTTTTTTAAATCTTCATGTGCTCCTTTCTTATGAAGAAGAATCACGTCAGCATTTTTCCATAGACTGGGTATTTTTTGATCTTTGAGTCATTTTGAGTACAATTTTGCCAGTATTTTATGTAGAGTTCGACCTCCAGCCTTCAACATTTCAACTACATTTTCGATGATTTTTTCATACTAATCTGTTATTTCCATCTCTTTTGGGTCTTGCAACACAGCAAAGCGGTTCGACAAAGTAATATCAAAATCGTTGCCCCTCTGCAGCAGCTTCTCAGAATTCACTTTGCTCTTCTTCGATCTTACCATTCGGGTACGATCTTTTCGACAGTTTATCTTAACCTTTACTCGTATTATTCTATGGTCACTTCCAACATTAAAACGGTTAAGGACAGTACAATTACAAATATTGTACATACCCGCTCGCCATTTCCATATGGGATACAATTGCAGTTTCACTAGTTCTTGCTTTTCCAATTCTAGCATTAAAATCACCCATCAGGATTTTGTACCTACATTTTTCGCTGTTTAGAAGCTGGGCCACATCATCATACAATACCTCAATTTCCTCATCGCCATGATTTGAATTTTAAACTTTTTATTCAACTGAATGACGCATTGGAATAGTCGGTCAGATATACTTTCAAATTTTACGACACTATCCTTCAACTTCTGGTTAATGAGGAATCCAATTCCACCACATCGCCCATTCTCCGTACTCCGAGTGTAGAGTACGTGACCAGTTGTTTTCAGTTTGATTAGCTCTTCGCCTTTTCTTCTTGTTTCACAAAGCCCTATACATCCCAATGTATGTTGTCAAGCTCGATCAACAGTTCTGGTAGTCGTTTATCCATTTTCATTATCCGAATATTTAGAGTTTCAATATCCAAAGTCCAATGGCAGCCTGATCAAAACCGTTATTTGCATTACGAACTTTTTTTTTGTGGATATGATAAGTAGCATTGTTCATGGTAGTCTAAAGACGAATGTTTAATATTTTTTAAGGACAACCCTAAACAATTTGGACCCCATCCATCCTCGGAACCAGCTGGTAAAATTGTAATTATTTTTCCCTTGTTCGCTGGGGCTTTGGTTTGGAATTTTCTTGATTCATTTCATTTTCTTGAAGGAAGGAAGGAAATCATGTTTCATCATGATAGATAATGGGACGATTGTCTAATCTATATTTTTTTATAGAGCTTAAGTAGTCAAACCGCCATCGCAGCAATCGTGATTTCATTAATATTTCTCTTTTATTAATGGTCCGATATACAAAACCCATTTGAGATAATATTCTCCGGAGACTAGTTCTGCTGCAAAGAATGTTAGTTTCATCTTTCCTTAATCGCTGTTGCAATGAATGGAAAGTAGACACAGTTTGCTCTTCATACATAGCATACATTTTACTTCGGATTAAGTCTTTGTCACTTTCGTCAACACATCTGCCCTTATCTGAATCACAACGGACTCTCTTGGCTTTAGTTGGCTTTGTAACGATATATTTAACTGTAGACAACAAAGTTTTCGTTAATGAAGACGTTTCTGCTGCAGCTGCATTTACATTAAACCCCCTATGCAATAAAGAATCATACACATTTTTAACAATTTGCTTAGCATCGGACGATAAATGTTTTCTTTTAAAATTAGTACTACCGGAGGCACAATGATCATTATCTTGCCAAGAACGCGACATTTTTAGCACGTTTGGAATAACAAAAAATACGATCGAAATTATAGAACTGCACTGTTTAAGAAAATAATGCGAACTAAACTAAAATATTTCGAAACTACTAAACCAGGTATAAAATTATTATTATTTTTTTAAATTTAAGTCACGTCAACGCTCAAAGGCGTTATTTGATGACTTTCCAACACCGACAAACACATACAAATACGCACACAAACATCCATGACCGCACCAGGATTTGAACCCGGGATCATTGGATTGCCAGGCGGGCGACTAACCCACCAGACCACCGCGGTCGGCTAAAATTAATTTTATCTTTTTACCTGTTATTTTATTAGGCCCGGCCCTGTTTACGTTTCTTTACGTTTCGTTACGACAGGGGTTGTTAAAAGTTTATAGCAGTCAATCGGTCAACGATATATCTTGAACCGCACTATAGTGTGATTACAATATTTCCCAATTCCCCAGTGTTTCTTTTATAACGTTTTTTTCTCCGACGAACTGCGTCACAGAATTATTGAAACAGCAGAAGAAATAAATGCAAGGAGATTCGCACGACTGGTGAAAAAATTTTTCTGAGGCGACGTAGAGTATGTATTCGTAACGAAGGCAAACAATTTAAGCTTTTGTATATATATATATATATATATATATATATATATATATATATATATATATATATATATATATATATATATATAGGGTGTTATATTTCAATAGTAGTGTGAAGGTTTCGTTTAAAGTCAAAAATTTCCGAGGTTTATTTTTGTTAATGAGAGATTTATCATAACCTCACAAAAAATAACCCAAAGGTCAAAGATCGCATGCTCTTGATGGCCTGTTGACATTACCATTTCGTGAATCAACGCAACCAAGAAACTTTTCTTGCAATAAATCGATTTATTATAGCCGTAAGCTGTTGGAATATTCCTATACTGTTCACCATAAACAGTAACATGATTTCCATCCTAATCTTCAAAAAATAAGGTCCTATCACTTCTTCAGCCCAAAAACCACACCAAACAGTGACTTTCTGAAGATGAAGAAGTTACTCCTGAATACTTGAGGATTGTTACTCGTTTCACCCGTTAAACCAGAAGCGCGCTTTGTCATAAAAGATTTTTTTCCGCAAAGGAGGGTCGCCCTCCAACTTCCAATTTCTACGCGCTGTTGAACCGTGCATACGGATGACATCATCAAATATATTGGACCCCAATGGCAGAGGAAAGTTCAGGACCGTGCGAGTTGAAAGCATGCTGCTTCAACCTTCATCCTGCAGTGGATCGATAATGGCTGAATGATGATATATATATATATATATATATATATATATATATATATATATATATATATATATATATATATATATATATGCCCTAGACAAATCACAATCGTCTATATAAATTCCTGCGTACCCATTTTTTTTCGCCTGATTTTTTAGCATTAGGTAAATTCATGCCTATTCATCTGTCACACTTATTTTCAATTTTCTCTCGTCAAATTTTGCTATGAATGGTTAGGTAAGTTTAATTTGAAAAATAATGATGTCTTTTTATTTATTGTAGGAGGAGGCTTAGCTAAATTGGCATATCCTTGTCAAATAGTTTCATTGATTTTAAGTGACGTAGTTGGAGATCCTTTGGATATAATTGCCAGTGGACCAACAGTTTATTCGAACGAGAACCCAGCGACAGCTCTTGAGGTATCCTCTAAATCAATATAATTTAACAAATAGTTTAAAAAATCGTAGTTTATTATTAAGTACTAGGTCTTTGAAACTATTTTGGTACATCTGCGACATTGCATTGATATTTGCGTGCTGGAGAATAATAAATTACATAATTATTCATAGAACTCTCTCACCGCACACACCTTATGATAGTACGAAAATTTTCAATGTTGTCTTCAATATTTGTCAGTAGTAGTCTTACTGACATCAGGGATCAATTCGCACATCTCCCGAATCGTCACCCGTCTATCTTCAAGAATTACCCTCTCCACTTTTGCAACCGTTTCGTCTAAAACCGATGGCCGACCGGCACGATGTTCATCATGGACGTCCTATACGTCCATTTTTAAACTCTCTACACCATTTTCGCACGTTTTTGATTTACATACACTGATGTCCACACACTTCATATAATTGATGACGAATTTCTATAGGTGAAGTGTAGAAGCTTCATAGCGAACAGCAATAAACACTGAGCATCGCAGACAGCTCGGTGTGGTGGGGATTGTGTTAAAGTGTTCGTCGCAACTTCAGTGCCTTGGAGACATTACTTTACGGACAACCTTCGTAGTATTATGCAACTTTAACAAAATATAAGAAATTAGCTTTGCATTTGCTTTGACAGTTCAAAATGACCAATTAGCAGTTTTATCATAAAAATTGGAAAAGTATTTAATCAAGCAAATATATGAAAAAAAAATGTTCCTAATATAAAATGTTAGCTACCTTGTAGAACTTTTAATGAATCAAAGTCAGTTTTTGCATATGTTTAAGCGAATAAAATTAATTTGCGTTGCCAAGCGAATACTAGCTGGCATGGAAAATACGAGGGTTGCTATTTATGTATCCGGAATCTTCTATATATAAATAAAAAAGTAAATGTTCGTTTGTTCAAAATTCAAAATTTCCGAAAGTTCTTTACTGATTGCTTTGAAATGTTGACACAACCTTACATTCGTATACGCGGGTATTTTTATATATTTATTATATAGATGTCACATCTGTAAGAAGTAAAACTATGCTTTTTTAACAGTGCCATCTGTTGGACGTAAAAGTAGCACACCCGGTATTAAATATTTTATGGCAATGGAAGCGCCATCTGCTGAACGTAACAGCAACACACGCAATACTAAACATTACTCAGCCGGACTGCCTTCTTCTTGACAGCTGCTGTCACTTGGCATTTTAAATGTTTCCGATTGCAATGTTAAAATGAATTTTCGTAGATTTCCATTTGTTTTTATTTTGATTTAATTATTTAACCAGACTGAGCTAGACTTACTTTTTAAAATATTCTCCGCGATCGATAAAGTCGGAATAAAGTAAGAGTAAAGTCGATATACCCATTTGTAGTCACAAATACAAATAATCTAAAAAATTATTTAATCTAACTGAATTCAAATCATATGTTAATGGTTTATATTACATTGACAATTTATGTAGAACATTGGGTATATATATCAGGTGTCCCATTAAGGATGGATCGTGGCCGTCACTTGAAAACTATTTATCCCACAGCTTTGGGGGAAAAAAAATTGTACTAAAAATGATCATGAGAAATTCACCAAAAATATTTTTAAGCTTCTAAAACGACCGCAAGAGGGCGTGACGAGCTAAACATTTTTAAAAATCATTTTTTTGTGTATTTTCAAGTGTTAACCGAGTAAGAAAAATTCTCAGTTATAATTAGCAAACTGTCTCCTACAACTTTGTTTTATGACATTTTGTCGTAACTTCGCGAATAAAGAAGTGGGGGGGGGGGGGGGGGGGGGAGTTTTACCTATTTAGATAAAAAGTCGTCTAATGTCCGTTTGCCTAAACCGATTTTCCTTAATTTGGATTCATTTAAAAGGCAATTGCTGGGACAATCAGATAATCTGGGAGATAAATTATTTAGTGTATAAATGAAACCGCGAGGTGGCGTTACATTCAACAATAGTTTTTTGAAGTTTTGTTCAATTTTTTCAAATTGAATGGTACAGCTTCTACTACATGGCAAGAAAGGTAATTTAAAGAGGAATCGTCCAGTGAAAACCCGAACTCGATATCTCTGACATGTCAAGAGATATTTCGATTTTTCTGAAAAAAATCAGTTTTAATTTTGACCGTAATATTAAGTTAAAAATTGGTCTTAATATTTAGGTCGCAATCGCAACCGCAACAATTTTATTTAAAAGATAAAATTATCTATTCAGTATCAATCATCATAAATGTTCTAATCCTGACCTTGATAATATTTTCTAATTTAATTACATAAGCGGAAAAAATGCCTTTCCGCAATTGTTGCATTTTCTCTTTTGTGATGCTTACATACTACTTGACAGAATATTGAAATCAGTCATTAATAAATATACCTTCTCTTTCTTTTAAACTAAATGAATGGATGAATGAAATTATGCGTTTTCGGGTTTCCAAATAAACGCATGCAATCATTAGGTACATTACACAAAGAGTGTAAGAAGAGAACCATGGAAACAAACAAAAACAGTCAAATTAATTGTCAGCTTTGAAATGCATTACATTTTCAACATTGCATTTATTGATTATTAATAATTATTATAATAATATCTAACAATGCCTTTTATGAATAACGAGGCCTATGACATGTTGGCGGTGTATTTCCAATGTTTTGAAAATGCATGTATTGCAGAGCGGCAATATGCAACTCAATATCCCGAAAGAAGGCATTATTCGAAGAAGGTGTTTACACGTCTATCAAGACGCTTACGAGAAACAGGAATTGTGCATCCAGATCCAGTCCGCACCAGGTTACGTTCGATTCGTTATGGAGATAATGTCGTAAATGTTCTGGCTTATGTTGAAACCAACCCCCATTTAAGTATCAGACAAATATCTGAAGAATTAGGTGTTAGCAAGACATCCGTTCATCGAATCTTAAGAGATAACAGGCTGCACCCCTATCATGTTGTCTTACACCAAGCCCTTTTGGATAACGATTTCGACAGACGGTTAGACTATTGTCACTGGTTAAAAAATATGTGTAGTGGAAATAAACAATTCTTAAAACGCATACTATGGACTGATGAAGCTACTTTTAGCAGTGATGGAGACGTTAACTTACATAATATGCACTACTGGGCAGTTGCTAATCCACACTGGATGTTAGAAATTAACCACCAAAATAGATGGAGTGTGAACGTATAGTGTGGTGTTTTGGGAGACAAAATTATTGGTCCCTTTATTTTGAATGAACATTTGAATAGTGAAACGTATTTAAATTTTTTACAAAATGGACTGCCAGAACTAATGGAAGATGTTTTTAGTACTCGTCGAAAAATAAATCTTTGCATTTCTAAGGATGGAAGGCATTTTGAACATTTAGAAAGGCGTTAAAGTTCAGATTCTGATTTTTATTAGACTGTTGTGCTGTAAATTTTATTTGCCTGTTGTTATTATTATTATCTTCGTTGTGGGCCCGTTGGCCTTTAAACACGCTCCAAATTAATATGGCACGCAGAATTTGGACCAGTCCTAAGCCTGGGTAAAGTGTGAAGAAAGGCAAACATTAGGTTAATATTTTTTTTAACTTAATACCTGCATGTAGTGAAATAATAACTGATTTTTTCAGAAAAATCGAAATATCTCTTGACATGTCAGAGATATCGATTTCGGGTTTTCACTGGACGATTCCTCTTTAAATTACCTTTCTTGTCATGTGAAAAAACTGAACAAAACTTCAAAAAACTATTGTTGAATGTAACGCCACCTCACGGTTTCATTTATAAACTAACTAATTTATCTCCCAGATTATCTGATTGTCCCAGCAATTGCCTTTTAAATGAATCCAAATTGAGGAAAATCGGTTTAGGCAAACGGACATTAGACGACTTTTTATCTAAATAGGTAAAACTCCCCCCCCCCCCCCCCTCTATTCGTGAAATTACGACAAAATGTCATAAAACAAAGTTGTAGGAGACAGTTTGCTAATTATAACTGAGAATTTTTCTTACTCAGTTAACACTTGAAAATACAAAAAAAAGATTTTTAAAAATGTTTAGCTCGTCACGTCCTCTTGCGGTCGTTTTGGAAGCTTAAAAATATGTTTGATGAATTTCTTATGATCATTTTTAGTACAATTTTTTTTCCCCAAAGCTGTAGGATAAATAGTGTTTAAGATACTTTGCGATCCATCTTTAATGGGACACCTGGTAGATGCATATGATGCTGAATATTAAATTAAAAACTTTATATTATACATAAAGTAAACTCTCTGAGAACTATTTTCTAGCCTATTTTGATCTTTGTTGCTTTTAAAGAACAAATTAAATTTCATTTTAGACGAGAAAAGTTAAGGAAAAATATGTAACAAACAAAAGAAAAAAAAACGGAAATTTTGCTGAAAGGATACGAATATATTACTTTGCCAACGGTACAGCCTCGTCATAAAGAAATTACCATCTACATACTCTAGAATATTACTTTTATATTAAAAGTAGTTCTTGCATATGAAACTTTAAAAAAGAAGTGCGCTTTATTACATTATTACGTAATTTGGACTTGTTATGAAGGCGGATATTTTTTGATGCAGCTTTTTTATCGTTTGAAAGTAAAATTTCAAAGGCCGTTTGAATCTTTCTGAACGAATGAAATGAGCTTTCTCTCAGTTTGAGGGTAAAAAATTATGAAAGGAATGTTACCATGTTTGTTCATTATATATATATATATATATATATATATATATATATATATATATATATATATATATATATATATATATATATATATATATACATGTATATATATATATATATATATATATATATATATATATATATATATATATATATATATATATATGTGTGTATATATATATGTGTATATATATATATATATATATATATATATATATATATATATATATATATATATATATATATATATATATATATGTGTATATATATATATATATATATATATATATATATATATATATATATATATATATATATGTATATATATATATATATATATATATATATATATATATATATATATATATATATATATATATATATATATATAAAGTAAAGTGTTTGGGTTAGAGGCGCATCAGCAACTAGGCTATTTAGCGACTGGACCTACAGCTTAACGTGGGTTCCGAACCACGGACATCAGCTTCCGACAAACCCAGGCCAGCACCCCCCTCGGGCTATAAACCCTTGGTTATGTGCCTACCCATAAGTCTATCAGGAAACCTACCGACTGGCGAGTGACCAACGTAGAACACTTCTCAGAAGGCATCCGGCCTTACCCAGCCTTTAACTGGCGTGACTGAGGGGTAATTCGTAGTCGGATTTTACACTCTTGCCTAGAAACAATCATTTAGGAAAGATAAACGGACAGAAGAAAGAAAAATAACCATCCGAGCGCTGGAATCGAACCAGCTATCGCTCCAGCGCGGATTCGGCAAAGCAGGCGCTCTTACCGCCGCACCAACGCGACCGGCTATATATATATATATATATATATATATATATATATATATATATATATATATATATATATATATATATATATATATCAAGAGAACAAGCAGGATTCAGAAGTGGATTCAGTACAATGGATCACATCCAGGTTGTACAGCAGGTCATAGAAAGGCACAACGAATACACCATGCCACTGTGCTTGGCTTTTATCGACTACGAAAAAGCATTTGATTCCATCTCAAAGCATGCGACAATGGATGCACTGCTTAGCCAAGGTGTAGAGAGAGCCTATGTAAACCTATTAGAATCGATATATGATGGAGCTACAGCCACAATTCACCTTGATGATCTTGAAGTGGGAATTAATATAGAACGAGGTGTACGGCAGGGTGACGCAATATCGCCTATTCTTTTCTCGGCTGGCCTTGAAGAAGTATTCCGTAAACTGGATTGGGAACAGGATGGGGTAAAGATCAATGGTGCAAACTTAAACCATCTTAGATTTGCAGATGATATTATTCTCATTTCACAAGACCCAGAGGAGCTGCAAAGACGCATACAAGAACTACAAAGGGCTGGCGAACCATTTGGCTTGAAAATAAACCTGAAAAAGAGTCAGGTTATGTTCAATAGCTTCGCTCAGGACAGAAGAATTTCAGTTTTAGGAAGGGATTTAGGGATTGTGGACAGCTTTGTATATCTTGGGCAGAGGATTTCCATGGAGGGGAATACCGCCCGGGAGGTGGAACGGCGTGTTAAATGTGGCTGGCAGGCATTTGGTAGGCTCAACATAGTGTTTAAGAGCAGACTCCCACTTTGCCTGAAAAGAAAAGTATTCGATCAGTGCGTTCTACCCGTTCTGACATACGGAAGTGAAACCTGGACACTCACATCGCAATCAATTCAAAAACTTCGGGTGGCACAGAGGGGAATGGAAAGATGTATGCTTGGCATTACAAGACGAGACAGAAAGACCTGCGCATGGATCAGGGAACAAACAAAAGTCTGTGACATCATTGGAAGAGTAAAACAGTTGAAATGGAGATGGGCAGGCCATATAGCGAGGCGATGGGACAACAGATGGACCAAGGCAATCCTGGAGTGGATACCGCTTGATCGCAAACGTCCGCGAAGAAGACCGAAAGCACGATGGACTGATGACATCGTTAAGTATATTGGACCCGAGTGGCAGAGGAAAGCCCAGGACCGTGAAGGTTGGAAGCATGCTGAAGAGGCCTTCATCCTGCAGTGGATCGATACGGGCTGATGATGATGATGATGATGATGATATATATATATATATATATATATATATATATATATATATATATATATATATATATATATACATATAAAGTGTTTTCAAACTTGAGTCATTAATTTTAACAGGTTGTGGAAAGAACTCGTAAAAATAAGTAATTTTACCAAAAATCATAAAAGTTGCAAAATAAAGAAGTTATTAACAGTTACAAAACATTGTAAACACCAGTTGCGGCTTATGACTGACGGCGTTGGGGCGCCGCCCCTCCAGCATTTATCACACTAAACAATTTTTAAGAGCAAAATACCATATTTTATTTCCGTTCAGTTTCTTTCCTTTAACTCATTTTAAGATATTATTAAAAATTAAAATCTCCAAATGTAGAAGAACGTCTGTCGACTCATAACACCAAATATAGCGGATAATAATTCCATCCTTTCGCCACAATTTTTACGTCGTTGGTTGTACGTTTACCTCCAGCGCGCGTTCGCTACGTTATCTTTTCTCGTCATTGGCGTTACATGTTTTGCTGGTTGCCAAAATTCTAGGGTTTAACTGCTTTTTAAAACATGCGATTTGGACGTAGATTTCCTGCGATTGAGCGTATATGTAATTAGTTTAAACGCTGATTTGATGGGTTCGGATCGTTTGATATGTCTCGCGTCGCGTATTTCGTTCCCCTCGCGAATACTTGTTTTGATTTGGTATTTGCTACGTGTGTACACACCACGGTTCCGTTACGCTACCTTGTGGGCATACCTGATACTATACCCGAAGTTCCAGGCAGAATATCACGAACGATCCTGACTGCTACGAGCTTTGTCTCCCCCAACCGCTTTCCTTGCGTTTGTCTGGAGCTCGGCTGATGACGGCTGAAAGGCTAGAAACCGGTCCCGAGAGATACGTGACGTCGCATGGTGGACAGTTGGGTGAAGGCGATCGGTGGCATTACGTGGAGAAAGGGTGAAAAATTTCTGTAAAATTTCCCTTCACAGTTCCGTTACACTACCTTGTGGGCATACCTGGTACTATACCCGAGGTTCCGGGCAGAATGTTACCAGCGGTCTTGACTGCTACGAGCATTCGCCGTATGATGGCGTAAGTTGTGTGCGATCACGACCCGTCATTAAAATGGCCAGTTGGCCTGGCCTGGCCCCAATCGTCTCTCCCAACTGCTTGCCTTGCGTTCGTCTGGAGTTCAGCCGATGACGGCGGAAAGGCTAGAAACCGGTCCCGATAGACACGTGACGTCGCATGGTGGACAGTTGGGCGAAGGCTATCGGTGGGACCACGTGGAGAAAGGGTGAAAGATTTCTGTAATATATATATATATATATATATATATATATATATATATATATATATATATATATATATATATATATATATATTAGAATTACTAGGTTCTCGGGTAGAGCCGCGTTTTAGATTTGTAAAATCTCGACGTTTCGGCTTCCACTTTGAAGCCATTTTCAAGAGAATCTAGTTGATTTATTCCGAGGCCTCAATCTGCCTACTCCCCAGAGATAACAACTAGAAAAGAACATGGACGCCGCGGCCTCTGTATTAATAGGTGAGGTTGTGGATAGGGTGCTCGGTTGAGGGGTGGGGGTGAGAGGGGACGTGGACGTTTGACTGGAAGGGTTTTGGATGGGCAATTTGGAAAAAGCAGTGTCCATGTATTTGGAACTCTAAGACCGCCGTCCCTCTTGTTTAAGCAGTCCTGACGTTTTTCGATCTCAATTTCTTCACGAATTATGCGGGGTTTGTAGGAATATATAGGTCCGATTACTTTGGCCTTGACGAAATCTATTTTGTGACCCGTTTGGATATGATGTTCTGCTAAAGTAGAGGAGAGATCCGATTTCCGGACGGCGAGAGAATGCTCGTATATGCGATTTTGAATACGTCTATTAATTTTGTCGATATATGATCGGGAGCAGCCAGAACAAGGAATCTCATAGATACCATGTGGCTTTTGTGGGTTATTATCCTTCACTGGTCTAAGGAAACTGGATATATTTCTTTCTGTTGTTAATATGGTTTCGATGTTTCGGGATCTGAATACGTCGAAAATTTTATCAGCAACTCCGTTGATGTATGGTAGAACTTTGGGGTTTTGAAATAATTCTCTAGTAGATTGGTTGGTATGACCAGTTGCCAGAGCTTTATTAATATGCCTTTTTATTTGACGTTAGTCAAAGCCGTTTCGAATTAGTGCTGTTTCTAGGGAATTAAGGTCTGTTTGCCTATATTCCCTATCCCATTCTCTTGAAAATGACTTCAAAGTGCAAGCCGAAAAGTCGAGATTTTACAAATCTGAAACGCGGTTTTACCCGAGAACCTAGTAATTCTAATATTACCAACCGCGGAAGTCTTTCCGAACATTCATATATATATATATATATATATATATATATATATATATATATATATATATATATATATATATATATATATATATATATGAGCAATGGTTAGTTGCTTTACTGGGAGGAAACCCCTCATATCCTTTACATTGGAGGGCACATGTTTCGTCTGTTGGTGGTTAGACTCATCATGGTACCGACATATGCTCTCTCGCCAAGAATAGGGAGTCCCCCTCGACTTGAGACTTCTCGTCGGATGGCTTATAAATGCAGTTTTTTGACTTCTTTGGACTGCGTCCAACGAGACAACATTAGTCAGGAGTTATACATCCCCGACCGTTGGGTTCCACGATCTCATGTGGAACGTACAACAACCTGCGTTTCCGCCATAATGAGCAGTGATCAGTTGCTTGACTGGGAGGAAGCCTCACTCATCCTTTACATTGGAGAGCACATGTTTCGTCTGTTGGTGGTTAGACTTATCAGCGTACCGACATATGCTCTCTCGCCAAGAATAGGGAGTCCCTCTCCACAATCAAACAACTCATATTTTAATTCCTGACTACTGTTGTCTTGTTGGACGCAGTCCAAGGAAGGCAAAAAACTGCATTTATAAGCCATCCGACGAGAAGTCGGTGAAAATATGGGTTGTTTGATTGTGGAGAGGGACTCCCTATTCTTTGCGAGAGAGCATATGTCGGTACCCTAATGAGTCTAGCCACCAACAGACGAAACATGTCCCCTCCAATGTAAGGGATGGGTGGGGCCTCCTCCTGGTCAAGCAACTGACCATTGCTCATTATGGCGGAGATGCAGGTTGTTGTGCGTTCCACATGGGAGTGTGGAACCCAACGGTCGGGGGTGTATAATTCCTGACTACTGTTTTTCTCGTTGGACGCAGTAAACTGCATATATATATATATATATATATATATATATATTATATATATATATATATATATATATATATATATATATTTGTGTGTGTGTGTGTGGGTTGTATTTTTCTAATTTTCAAACCATCTTCTCCACGTCCACATAACGATAGCACCAACAATGACCTATCGTCAATCTATTTCTCGAAAACTGAACTTTGCTTCTTTTTTTCTTTATTCCAAAAGCTCGTCCCTTTTCAATCTCGGATAATTGCCAGAAACGATGTAGTGCAAGATCTTGTAGCATTTTGTATGAAGCTAAGCCTTGTATCGTACACGAGAGAAATGTAGACTGGGTATTTCATTGTTCGTATAATAGAGCCATTCTAGATATTTTTATTAAAGATAAATTCACATATTTTTCTTTACAGATACTAAACAAGTATAATATCTACCAAACTCTACCTCCTAATATAAAAAGGGTCCTCAAATCAGCTCCAGCTTTGAGTCAATCTCACCAGCTTAATGGTCAGTTTGAACACGTTGCTAATTTCGTTATCGGAACTAACAAAATTGCAGCTGAAGCCGCGAAAAATTATTCCATGGAGAATGGTTGCCAATGTGCTATTCTATCTCGAAAAGTGGAAGAGGACGTTGATAGGTTAGCTTTGATCTATAGCGATTTGGCGCATGAACTGGTTGAAGGCAATGTTGAAGCGGTGACGAGGATACTCAATAATGTTTCATTTGAGTTGGAAGAGGAGGGCGTTAAACAGTTAATGGAATTTGATTTTACGAAGAAAATGCTTCTGATTTTTGCAGGTATTTGCTTTTGATACTTATTTTAGAATGTATCGTAGGTAGAATCGGAGACAATAGTATTGAATATGAATATTAATAAAACTGTGGAAAATTGGTTTCAAACAGTTTAAGTTATATGTTTTAAGTATGGAACGCTTGATAGCTTTTCTTGTACATTTGTAACGTGTTTAACTAATTTTGTTAGTGAATCTGCATAAGATAACGTATAAAATTATGATAATTTTATATTGCAATAACTTTTGAATGGCTTAGTCCAAGGGTCGCCAACTCGTCGACCGCTAGCTACTGATAGCTCGTATGAATAATTTAGGTAGCTCACCGAAATTATAAGACTGTTACGGATTATAGCCTGATCAGAGCATTGTGGGCACCGAAGATCAGACGCAGACGTTACCACGCTAGTATCAGCGAAATCGCCGAGAAATTTGTGGCGAGTAGCGAGCAATCCATCATTCAGGAAGGATCTCAGCTGCTTTTAACGGGATATATAGATAGACCTGTTCGACGACGCTGTTGATAGTACACAGTTATGTTTCAATTATAATTACAAGTGTGGCAAGTAGTAAAAATTGAAAGGCAATTGATATCCTTTACATTCTACCGCCAGAAAGGAAAAGCTGAGACAATTAAAAAATCAGTTAATTGGACATCAGTTAACATTTTTAAAAGTATTAAGCAGATCCAAAAATAAGAAGAAATACAAAATAAGAAGAAATACAAAATAAGAAGAAATACAAAATAAGAAGCTTTACAAAGAAGGAGAAATAAGAAAACTGCTGCTAATTCATTATTCGCCAACTTTAAAAATAAAAAAGAGTGTCTCGATAAAAATAATGATTTCAACACGACTTTCTGTCAATATAGTGATGAAATGAGTAGAAGTAATGAGTAGTGATGTTTTTTACAGTTAATACGTGACGTAGATAACTGTAATTATTTTTCCTTGCAATATGATGAATCCACAGATGTGTTTGAAACCGCCCGGATGGCTGTTTTCGTCAGGATGATTTTTAGCGATTTTATGATTAAAGAAGGACTTTTGAAGTTTGTTCCACTAAAAGGGCATAATACTGGACAGGACCTGTTTTTTCACTTGAAACATGTTATTTCGTCGAGTTTTGGGAAGAAAACCTAACCAACCTGTTCTTTCAGAAAATATATCTCAAAATCAGTTGCAACCTTACGGCAACTTAATGGCATGTGCAAATAATATCGAATTTGAAGAATGTCTTTAAATTTCGGTTTAAAGATTTCAACGTCATCGCACCAGTGCTGCAATTATTTGACGTACCCTTCGTGGAAGTGAAGGAATATTGAGCAAGTTTCCACTTGTGTTATGCAGAATTTTGGCGAGGATAGGAAATGAAAGTTATTACGCTTCAAAATGTTTTTACCTTAAAATCCTTGGAGTTAAACACAAAATGTATCTGGCCTTTGGTAAGTAAAGACAAACATCTAGTTCTGGGCATCGTTGTTTTAAAAGTGAAAGCGTTATTTAGTTCGAGATATTTCTGTGAATCTTCTTTCTCCAATATGAAAGCGATTAAGAGCAGATAAAATAGAACATTAACAAATACAATATAACAATCTAAAGGACATCGATGGATTAACTTTAGTTGATAAGTATTTAGGTTAAGATTTGTTAGAGAAAAATTAATGGTTAGTCTTTTTAATTAGTTTTAACAGATATAGAAGGAAAAACATAAATTTAAAAAAAAAATTATTCGATATTAAAAAAAGCCCAATTTGAAAGGATCGTTAGATTTAAAAAAATGATTTTTCCTTAGTTCATTGTCTTATTACTTAAAAAACAAAACAAAGTACACAATATAAAATTCTGGCTGACAATATGAAATATATTTTTAAGTTAATAATTTAAAATGCGATCGTCGTCTTCATCTTGTTAATCAAATTCAAAGTACACGAATCCATTTAGTTCCTTTGCGTAATGCAATAGAGATAATTTTTATTTGAGGAATGGAAATAATAGAAAATCTATTCGAGGTTGTAAAACGATGTCGTTTCTCTCCACTGAATAGAATTTCAGTTCATTTTCGAATTGAATTAATTGTGTTTTTTATTTTGTAAATAGCGAAGAATTGCTCGTTAGAGCGGTTTTATAATACCAAAATAATGTGCTGGTTATCTTTGGTTCGATATAATCTCATGCAATTAATAGTCTCTTTGTACTACTATTTAAGATTTTACAGGGTGGGGTATAAATATTCCATATATTTCGAGGAAGCACACGGTGGATAGAGCAATTGAATAAATAGTTCTTATTCGGTAAGTTAGGCTCTATTTTTTTTAATATCCATCGTGAATGGGATCGATGAACATCAGGGCTTTGTTATGTAAACATATTCTCTGAGAGCGACGTAGAGAGCGTTCCATACACCCTTCGGGATTGATCGAAATGTATCTGATCTGTACTAGATCGAATATGACCTAGCAGATATCACCTGTTATGCCACTGAGAATACCAAATCATCGAAATTTGAGGAGGATTCTACATGCCGATTATTTAAAACTGTATTCTTAGAAAATAAAGTTGGCTCAAGAATAAAATGATATATCTGAAATATATTCTTGCTACAGTTCGGAAGATATCTCGAGGACAATAGATGTTTCGGTTAATAATATCGACTTTTTCGCAAAATTTGAGCGTTTATTTCCATAACAAAATAAATTACCTTAATAATCAAACTATTGGCCATACGTGTAGTTCTTTTCTATCTTTCTGTCAAAAAATGGATACCGCGCCAAAAGGACATTTAATTTTTTGAGGTTAACCATTCATAATGCCAAATATTCACTTCTTCGTAAGGCTATAAGTGTTTCTGTGAAAGTCCGTGCTGCATCGACCGAAATAAGTGGTAGTTCGAAGGGGCTAAGTCCGGTGACTACTGCGGGTGGAGTAGGACGTTCTATTTAACTTTTTCCAAATAGTTTTTACATATTTTGCCACATGGAGCCGAGCATGGTCATGTTGAAAAATTATTTTATCGTATCTTTAGGCCCATTCTGGTTATTTTTCCTTCAATGCTCGCTTCAATATTATCAATTGCTGTTGGTATCGTTCGCTAGTAATCGCTTCACCAGTTTTCAACAGTTCGCAATACCCAGCCCCCCTACTATCTTACCAGATACACAGCAAAGCCTTATTTTCATGTATATTGGGAACTGATTGTGATATTGAAGGCCGGCCTGGGTTAATCCATGATCCTTTGCGTTTTGAGTTGACAAAATTGATCCATTTTTCATCAGTTATGACAGAACAACTCTATGCAAAAAAAACTTTTACGCCTTTTCTGTTTGATAAGAAAAATTTAACAAGAAGTTTTTCGACGTTCTTCGAAATGTGCTCGAATGTCTTTCTCCTTCAACTCACACGGAATCCCAGTGCCTGGTAAAGAAGGAACATGCTCTTTGTCTTTTATATCAACACTAAAAAAAATATTTATTCCTCTTATATCAACACAAAAAAATTAATATCAAAACTTTTAAAGCCTTTAAGTCATCGTTCACAAGTTTTTTGGGTTAGAACATATTCACCATAAGCTTCAACCCACAATCGATAACTTTCACAGCATTTTCTTCTAATGAAAGAATGTTATTAAACGTCCCCATAAAACGTCTTTTTCTGGTACATAATTCGACATGTTCAAAGCTATGAAAAACTATGCATAATGACAATTAATAACGCATAATGCATTTTTGCATAATGACAATTTATAACTAACTAGCTTTTGATGGTGTATGTTTACATTCTAAAACACCAGAGAAGCCATTAGTTTATAACAGCAATGGCATTAGTAATGCCATATTTTAGCAAAATCGACGTTATTAACCGAAATACCTATTACCATGACAAACTTCAGTACAAAATTGGCGAACGGAACGAAGACTAAGAACGAAATCAGAAACGAACGTTATGTCTGAAGTCAGAAACCCACGGGCTTTCTTGAGAAGGAAAAGCTTTACGCCGTGAATACTCCTTTCGAAATAAGAACAAATGAAGTGGAGCTGAATAAGTCCCGATGGCTTAATCAAAAGGCAAGTAGATTACATATTACCACACTAGAAATCGCGGCTAATTTCTACAGATTTACCTTCACCGAGGCTATGGTGGGGCACTTACGATTTCGCGTAGTATTGGCTGTTGTGAGCGACCACTGTAAGATGGAGTGAGCTGTACGTGACTACACCTGCCATTCGAACTTAACTGATGATAGCTTTAATGCTAGAAACCGGTCACAGGAAACACTTGACGATTTGGTCATCATCATCATCAGCCCGTATCGATCCACTGCAGGATGAAGGTCTCTTTAGCATGCTTCCAACCTTCACGGTCCTTGCCACTTGGCTTGGCTTGTCTTTGCCACTCGGGTCCAATATTCTTAAAGATGTCATCAATCGAACGTGCTTTCGATCTTCTTCGCGGACGTTTGCGATCAAGCGGTATCCACTCCAGAATTGCCTTGGTCTATTTGTCGTCCCATCGCCTCGCCATATGGCCTGCCCTTCTCCATTTCAATTGCTTTACTCTTCCAATAATGTCACAGACTTTTGTTTGTTCCCTGATCCATGCGCAGGACTTTCTGTTTCGTCTTGTAATGCCAAGCATACATCTTTCCATTTCCCTCTGTGCCACCCGAAGTTTTTGAATTGCTGCGATGTGAGTGTCCCGGTTTTATTTCCGTATGTCATAACGGGTAGAACGCACTGATCGAAGAATTTTCTTTTCAGGCAAAGTGGGAGTCTGCTCTTAAATACTATGTTGAGCCTGCCAAATGCCTACTAGCCACATTTAACACGCCGTTCCACCTCCCGGGCGGTATTCCCCTCCATTGAAATCCTCTGCCCAAGATATATAAAGCTGTCCACAATCTCAAAATCCTTTCCTGTTATTGAACATAATCTGACTCTTTTTCAGGTTATTTTCAAGCCAAATGGTTCGCCTGCCCTTTGCAGTACTTGTATGCGTCTTTGCAGCTCCTCTGGGTCTTGTGAAATGAGAACAATGTCATCTGCAAATCTAAGATGGTTTAAGCTTGCACCATTGATCTTTACACCATCCTGTTCCCAATCCAGTTTACGGAATACTTCTTCAAGGCCAGCCGAGAAAAGAATAGGCGATATTGCGTCACCCTGCCGTACACCTCGTTCTACATTAATTCCCTCTTCAAGATCATCAAGGTGAATTGTGGCTGTAGCTCCATCATATATCGATTCCAATAGGCTTACATAGGTTCTCTCTACACCTTGGCTAAGTAGTGCATCCATTATCACATGCTTTGAGATGGAATCAAATGCTTTTTCGTAGTCGATAAAAGCCAAGGACAGTAGCATGGTGTATTCGTTGTGCCTTTCTATGACCTGCTGTACAACCTGGATGTGATCCATTGTACTGAATCCACTTCTGAATCCTACTTATTCTCTTGGTTGTGCGTCATTCAGTTCTTTTAATATTCTTTTAGAAATTATCTTAGCGAAAACTTTGTACATTACTGATAGGGGGCTTATTGGACGGTAGTTCTTTAAATCTTCCTGTGCTCCTTTTTTATGTAAAAAGATCACTTCTGCATTTTCAGGATCACTTCTGCAAGTCAGGTACTTTTTGTTCTTTGAGCCAGTTTGAGTATAATTTTGCCAGTGTTTTATGTAACGTCGTACCATCAGCTTTTAGCATTTCGACAGTTACACAGTCCTTTCCTGGAGCCTTGCCGTTTTTCATCGATTCTATAGCATTTGTTACTTCCTCCACTAGGATATCTGGCATTTGTTCTTTCGTGGGTATTGTTGTCCTTGATTGGTTCCGATCTTCATATAACTGGGAATAAAATTTTCTGACAATCTCTAACATTTGGGTACACGCCCTGCACACTGTGCCATCCTCACGCTTTAAAGCGTATATTTGCGTTCTTTTGTTTCTCAGTTTCTGTTTAGCTTTGTTAATTCCTTTGTTTTCTTCCAGGGTTTTTTGCACTAGCTGCATATTGAATCGGCGCGTGTCCTCTCTGATACGTTTTCTTATAGTTTTGCAGAGCTCAGTGTACTCGACCCTGCCAAAAGGACTACCTGCATTTCTCATTGCTCGCCGTTTCTTCATTAAATCAATGGTCTCGCTGGAGATTTTTGTTTGTTTGAGACATTTTTCTTCTGATGCTATTGAAGCAGCCGTTTGAAGTACATTGTTGGTGATTTCTTCATATTGAACTGATATTTCCACCTCCTCTGGATATTGTAACGCAGCAAACCGGTTTGACAAAGCAATCTCAAAATCGCTTTCTCTCTCCAGCAGTTTTCCAGAATCCATCTAGCCCTTCCTTGATCTTACCATTCTTTCGCGCTCTTTTCGACAGTCAATCCGAACCGTTTGCTCGTACCATTCGGTGGTCACTTCCAACATTAAAATTGTTAACGACAGTACAATTGTTAAATATTGTTTTATCGTTGGTCATCATAAAATTCCTCAATTTCCTCATCCCTATGGCTTATAGTTGGTGCATAAGCTTGGACGATTTGAAGCCTAAACTTTTTATTCAGCTGAATGACGCATTGGGCTAGTCGCTCGGATGTACTTTCAAATTTTACCACACTGTCCTTCAGCTTTCGATTGATGAGGAATCCAATTTCGCCACATCGGCCATTTTCCGTAGCTCGAGTGTAGAGTACGTGTCCAGTTGGTTCCAGTTTGATTAACTCTTCACCCTTTCTTCGTGTTTCACAGAGCCCAATAATATCCCAATGTATGTTGTCAAGTTCGATTAACAGTTGTTGCAATCGGGCCTCTGTTTTTATAGTCCGTATATTTAGCATTGCAATGTCAAAAGTCCAATGGCAGCCTGATCTAACTCGGTGATTCTTAGCACCCTCTGCCTTGGGGCAAGTCATCCCGCTGCCGTAGGTAGTTGCCCCTTGGCCTCCGGGGAATGAGGACCGTGTTTGAGGTTGTACTGTAATATTTCAACATATTGAAATACCATGTTGAAGGTATGGACCGTAATGTGCCACGCTGGTCCAATGCGGGTTGGTAAATTTTGGATCATGTTAGTCTGAGGCCTCTGCCTTGACCTATCCACCAGGGGTGACCCTCCCAGGAGCATAGACTCCAGACGGCATAGCTCAAAGCTTCATTGCCCTACTCAAACCCTTTTACCACGTCAAGGTCTGATCCACAAAGGGGGTATATATATATATATATATATATATATATATATATATATATATATATATATATATATATATATATATATATATATATATATATATATATATATATATAGTGGACATTTTTAGATATGGGTATAGATTAGGTATGTAAAATTTTAAACTAATTAATGTCCTACTTCTGGACAACCTGATATATAAAAAATATTTTTGATTATAGTACAAATAAGATAAGAATACGTTTTGCGAGTCGGTAAAGTTATTACAAAGTCACAAAATCTTTCTCCAAACAAACTAATATAATATGCTCTAAGTTAGATATTTTCGATTTAATATTTCCCTTTTACAGGTGAACCAACTGTGGTGGTGAAGGGGCGAGGCCTAGGTGGGAGAAATCAGCAATTAGCTCTGGCCTTTTCGTTGCAGCTTGATAGATGGGTCGCAAAATCTGGAAATATATCACTTCTCAGCGGTGGCACAGATGGTATCGACGGTCCAACAGATGCTGCTGGCGCCATTGGCTTTTCCCGATTAGTTGAGATATGCTCCAGGCTGGATATTAATCCGAATCGGTTTTTAACCGATAATGATTCCTACGGGTTTTTCTCCAAATTTATGGATGGAGAATGTTTGATAAAAATTGGTCATTCGGGCACTAATGTTATGGATTTACATTTATTGTTAATTGATCCCCAGAATTAAATGTGTAGAAAGAATGTGGCAGTTCTATTTTTTTTATATGCTTTTACTAATATAATCATATATATATATATATATATATATATATATATATATATATATATATATATATATATATATATATATATATATATATATATATATATATATATATATATATATATTATACATATATTTATATTTTATAAATATATATATATATTTTATTACATATATTCTCTTGACCGTTTATTATTATTTATTTTTTTTATTTATTGGGTTTCTCGGTCAGTAATTAATTTTTAATTTTTTTATTAACGTTTCGGTTCAAACAAAGAACCATCCTCAGAATAATTCTACAATACATATAACTTTTATAAAAAACACAAACTTACATATAAAAACATACCAATATTTAAATAAACAATTAATTTTTAAATTTTTTAAAATAATGTGATAATTTTTAAATTTTTGTTTTTTATTATAACCTAATTGTTTTGAATTTGTTATGTGGAATATTAGATGCAAAAATAAAAAATTATGAAAATTTATTATTTAATAATGTTATTATATATACAACTTAAATTATCTGTATCATTTCTGAAATTAATGGTATTATGTGTTTTTTTTATATTTCTTTTTTTATATTGTTTTTCAAGATCTAGGATTTTTATGTCGTTAAAATTAAAGTTGTGTTCATTAACTATAGCATGCCTTGAAAGGGCAGTTACGTTTGGTTCAAAGTTTCTAATGCTTTTTTTATGTTCATTTATTCTGTTTTTTAAGTATTGTTTAGTTTGCCCAATATATGAGCTTGGGCAGTTTAAGCAATCAATTTTGTAAATTAAATTTGTTTGTTCCATTTTGGGTATTTGTGGTTTTAATTTTGTAAATATTTCTTTAGTGTTATTACTGGGTATTTCTGCTATATTTATATTATATGGTTTAAGAACTTTTTTTATTTTATTATTTATTTCTGGTATGTATTTTTAACTATTTATTGATAGAGCTGTTATTTTAACTAATCCAAACAATAGGCCAAAATATATAAATAAAATCAAAAAAACACTAGAAGATAATAATTATCCAAAAAAATTTTACGAACCGGTAATTAAAAATAGAATACATAGAATATATAACAATAATAACATAACAAATAAAACTAAAAATGAAAATTACATATCTTTACCATACATACCAGAAATAAATAATAAAATAAAAAAGTTCTTAAACCATATAATATAAATATAGCAGAAATACCCAGTAATAACACTAAAGAAATATTTACAAAATTAAAACCACAAATACCAAAAATGGAACAAACAAATTTAATTTACAAAATTGATTGCTTAAACTGCTCAAGCTCATATATTGGGCAAACTAAACAATACTTAAAAAACAGAATAAATGAACATAAAAAAAGCATTAGAAACTTTCAACCAAACGTAACGGTCTTTTCAAGGCATGCTATAGTTAATGAACGCAACTTTAATTTTAAAGACATAAAAATTCTAGATTTTAAAAAACAATATAAAAAAAGAAATATAAGATAATTTAAGTTGTATATGTAATAACATTGTCATAATAACAAACATGTCATTTAAAATTTTTAAAAAAAAATATCACATATTATTTAAAAAAAATTAAAAATTAATTGTTTATTTAAATATTGGTATGTTTTTAAATGTAAGTTTGTGTTTTTTATAAAAGTTATATGTATTGTAGAATTATTCTGAGGATAGTTCTTTGTTTGAACCGAAACGTTAATAAAAAAATTAACCCATTAAATAAAAAAAATAATAATGGTATATATATATATATATATATATATATATATATATATATATATATATATATATATATATATATATATATATATATATATATATATATATATATACTAGCTGTACCCGGCCACGCTTCGCTGTGGCACATTGTGGTTGTGTTTCTATGGCACCCACAGTTTATGAATGCAGCTTAGTCACAAATAGGACTGCCATCGTTGCAAGCGTCGAACGAAAGTTTAATGAAACTCAAGAGCAATAAAGATCAATCAATTGATCAATTGAAGTCATTATCTGGAATAGTGAGCAGATGTCTAAAGAGTAGCAACAAGCTGTACTAGAATAATACCATTTATTGAAGAAAAAAGGCTATATTAGGCATAATTTTGCGTTCTGCTTTTAGTATATTTTCCATGCCTTATTATTTTTTATTATTTTCCATTTTTTTGTGTGGAGTCTAAGTGTTTTGCTTGCGTAAAGTACTTCTGGTTTGATTACTATGTTATAGTGTCTTATTTTTGTGTGTCTGGATATACATTTCTTATTACAGGATCATCTTCTGGAATCGAGTTTTCTGTGCGATCTTCTATCCTTTTGGGGCTTCGATGATCTTACCCAAGTATTTGAAGTGTATGACGTGTTTTTCTTGCAGTATTTTGTGTAAAAATTTTGGACATTTACTTTGAGCAGGAGAGTCGGCTTTTTGGAAGCAGATTTGTAGACCGACTTTTTCCGGACATTATATATATATATATATATATATATATATATATATATATATATATATATATATATATATATATATATATATATATATATATATATATATATATATATATATATATATATATATATATATATATATATGAAAGTTAATTAAAATAAAGTTCTTCAGAAAAATGATGCCAAGCGATTTGTAGTATTCTATATATATATATATATATATATATATATATATATATATATATATATATATATATATATATATATATATATATATATATATATATGTACTTGATCAAACAAAAATAAAAATTAAGAATCAAGGAAAAACAAATGAATTATAAAAATGGCAAGGTATTAAAAACAACCCTATATAAAAGATCAACAACTTTTGAACTCCGACCTTTTCGATTTGGCTGTTTTTGTTGTTTTTGAATGTACGTTTTCAGAAAAAATACAAATATACAATTTTATCAAACTGTTTTCAGTTTTTTGGGAAAAATCGTCAATTTTTCAACGTTCGCTATTTTATTTTTTTCCTTTTCTTTTGCAAAAAACATTTAGATTTATTCTGTAGATAATGTCGCGCATCGCAGAGTGGGCCGACTATTCTATATTTTTTTTTTCATAAAAAAAATTCTTATTTGTATTTTAAAACGTTTATTTTTTCTGTTATAAAAACTTTGTCTTTATAGTAAAATAAATCCAAGTAAATAGTTCTATGATATTTTATACTTAATTTGTTCTTTAAGAGAGATTTGTAATTTAAGAATGAAAAAAAAAAAAGTGTTTATAATAGAAAAATAAACGATTGGGAAAAAAATTAATATATTTTTTTTAATAATAAAAAAAGAAAAGTCGGCCCAGTACTGGGCTGCACGATATTATCCGCAGAATAAATTGAAGGTTTTTTAGGAAACAAATGGCGAATTTTGAAAAATTGACGTTGTTTTTCTAAAAGAAAAACTGAAAATTTTTATAAAACTTATAAAACTCTGAAAAGTACATTCAAAAACAAAAAAATTAAAAAATAATAGTCAAATTTTTTAGTCACTTAGTAAGCCATTTAGCCATTCAGTTGAAAGTTGAAAAAAAAAATCAGTCAAATTTTGAAAAAGCTATGGGTATTTGAAAAAAAAGAGCCATATTTTTGAAAAATTCGTTACTTTTATTCGGTTGCGCAAAAAAACTAAAAAATTCTGAGAAACGTTTTTGGTGGGGTAGAAAAAGTATATACCGTATTTTTAGCTGTACTGACATAAACATTAAGGATTTTTATCAATAAACATTGCACAGTATTTGGCCAGTTACATTATGATATTCATTATTAGGTATTACCAATGATAATTGACCTATTATCAAGCCACAGATGTGGTTATATATATATATATATATATATATATATATATATATATATATATATATATATATATATATATATATATATATATATATATATATATATATATATATATATATATATATATATATATATATATATATATATATATATATATATATATATATATATATATATATATATATATATAGATATATATATATATATATATATATATATATATATATATATATATATATATATATATATATATATATATATATATATGTATATTTTGCCTTTGAAGCCGTTTTCAGGAGAGTCTAGTTGATTTACTCCGATGTCTCAATCTGCCTACTCCCCAGAGTTCACAACATTTAAGGACAGTACAATTGCAAAATATTGTTTTGTCCAGATGGTTTCCATGTCAATTTTCTGTTGATATTTATTTATAGAACGAATTCATAATATAAAGGTCATGTCCTTCAGCAAAATCATCTCTATTGTCTCGCTCACCATTTCCATATGGGTCAGTTACATTTTCATCAGTTCTTGTTGTACCAATTCTGGCATTAAAATCACCCATCAGGATTTTGTACCTAACACATGGGCTGAAAAGTCCCGGGCCTAACACATAGATGGCGCTAGTTTTATTGCAGTCACCTTTTTTTCAGTTAATACTAACCTTCAAAAGACAGCTGTTAAAATTTCATGATATTCTATTCATTAGTTTGTGAGTTATTGTGCTAAGAGTGACGCTACTTTTGTTATTTTCAAAACAATGGATCAAAAACAATTTCGTGTTTTAATTTTACACTGCTTCTTGATGGGAAAAAATACCGTTCAAGCGAAGCAATGACTTGAAAAGTGTTATGGGGACTCCGCTCCATCAGAAACAACAATAAAACGTTGGTTTGCTGACTTCAAACGTGGTCGTAGAGACACCGATGATGCAGAACGCAGTGAACGTCCAAATGAGGCGGTAACACCAGAAAACATAAAAAAAATCCACAAAATCGTTTTGAATAATCGAAAAGTGAAGTTGCGTGAGTTAGCTGACATCGTAAAGATATCAAAAAAACGTGTTGGCTTTATATTGCATAAGCATTTGATTATGAGAAAGCTCTGTTCAAAGTGGATGCCGCGTTTGCTCACTGTTGACCAAAAACGAGAACGTGTTGATGATTCTGAGTAGTGTTTGGCCATGTTTAAACGTAACAAACCGGAATTTTTGCGTCGATATGTAACTATGGATGAAACATGGATCCATCACTTCACTCCGGAATCAAAACGATCGTCATCTGAGTGGACAGCAACTGGTGAACCTCGTCCAAAGCGCCCGAAAGCACAACAATCGGCTGGAAAGGTTATGGCCTCGGTATTTTGGGATGTGCGTGGTGTAATATTCATCGACTATCTTGAGAAAGGAAATACCATTAACAGTGAATATTATATAGCGTTATTGGAGCGTTTGAAGGCCGAAATTGCAAAGAAACGACCGCATATGGCAAAGAGAAAAATTTTGTTTCATCAAGACAACGCACCGTGTCACAAGTCAATCAAAACAACGGCAAAACTACATGAATTGAACTTCGAATTGCTCCCACATCCACCGTATTTGCCAGATTTGGCTCCCAGAGACTATTGGCTGTTCGCAGACCTGAAAAAAGCCGGTAAGAAATTTCGCACGAATGAAGAGGTTATCGCTGACACTGAGGCCTATTTTGAGGCAAAAGATAAATCATTCTACAAAAGTGGTATTGAAATGTTAGAGCGGCGCTGGAATGATTGCGTTGCTCTTGATGGAGATTACGTTGATGAATAAAGCTAATTTTGAACCAAAAAAACTGTGTTTTCTTTGTTAGACCCGGGACTTTTCAGCCCATGTGTTACATTTCTCCTTGCATAAAAGCATAAAATTTTCTCATCCCTATGCCTTATCTTTGGTGCATAAGCTTGGACGATTTGAAACCTAAACTTTTTATTCAGCTGAATGACGCATTTACGAATGACGCATATATATTTAACAGGTGATAGTAACTCTGATAATATCATTGTGAGATCTAAAATTTTCGTATTAACTTATTCATGTATCAAATATTTTCGTAATTTTTCTATACACCCCGATGGTATTACGTAATGAAAAAAAGAAGATATTCCTCTTATATTTCCTATAAGAAAAATGTATAGCTATCTTTTAGTTATTAGAACAATCTGTAATTCTGTAAAGCATGAAGCAATATATTTTAGACGCCTTATACGCATACTTAAAGTTGCTGACGACAGAGGCAACCGTTACAGAGTTGAAATAATCTGTAACCGTACATGTTCCATCGGAGACAAATCAGAATATTTCGTCTGGTAGTCGAATGTCGCTCTCGCAGACTCTTCCAAATATTTGGTTATTATTCAATTCAGCCCACAAAAATCTATTTATCACCTCACGATATCGAACACTATTACAGTTACAGCTTCACCAGCACCGTTATGAAGTAAACCCAGTCCAATTACATCTCCTGACCATAACGCACATCAAACAGTGACTCGTTTAGAATGTAAAGGTTTCTATAGTGGATTTGGATTTGTATGGTGGATTTTCCTCACCCCAAATGCGGTAATTTTGTTTATTAACATAGCTACCAATTTCAAAATATGCTTCTGAAAAGATGATTTTTTGGAAAAATCGTCTGTTTTCTTTGATCCAATTGACAAATGCTTGACGTTTTGGATAATCCGGTGGCTTTAGTTTTTGTATTATTTTAACTTTATATGCTTGCTGAGCTAAATCCTTTCGTAAAATACGCCATGTTGTGGATTCACTGAGTCTAAAGTTTACGTCGTGTCCGTATCCAATTTAAACGTCGACTAATGGACACTTCTTCAGTAACACTTTCACGTAACATATTGATATGATCTTGTGAACGACCATACGACTATACATTCATCTTCTTTTACCTTCCATCAATTTAGTTTTTTGAAATTTTTGAACAATTCAATTGACAAATCTTTCAGATAGACGATTGTCCAAACCGTAAATATCTCGTCATTTTCTAAAAACATTTTTCATTGAACGCCCAATTTCATAAAATAATTTAAAAATTTTACCGCGTTGTGTTGCGTACCACTCTATTTTTATAAATGTCATACATTTTTATTATAAGCTAATACATTTCATATTTGAAATTGTAGCTGTTCCTTTCTAAGGAACTCTTCAAATCCTTTTAGTGTGGTGGATCTTATTCTTTTTTATTGTATATAACTTTGTGTTCACTTTTCTAATTTCTTTATATATCTTATAATCTTCCGGTTTTCTGGTTTTAAGCCACGTGTTCCTTGCTTTGTTTTTGTTTTCGATCATATTTTCACATTCTTCATCGAACCATTGCTTCTTTCTGTTATTTTTCCTATATGATATGGTGTCTTCTGCTGGCTGTGTTATACATCCTTTTATCGCTATCCAGTCTTCTTCTATGCTGTTGCTTTCATTTATTTGATTTATTTTTTGCTTGATCGTATTTCTGTACTTCTGTCTCCATTCTTCCTGTTCAAACTTTTCTCTATTCCATCTCTTTTTTATATTTGCAGTTTTTCCGTACTTGTTTACCTTGATTTTACATTTTGCCATAACCATAAAGTGATCTGAATCGATATTAGCTCCTCGGTATGATCTTGTATCGTAGATTACATTCATGTCTTTCCTTGCAACCAGTATATGGTCGACAGGTTTCCGTTGCCAATTCCAGGTATGTTCCATGTTACTTTATGTATCTTTTTGTGCTTAAATCTTGTACTAACCAGAAACATATCACTAGCCGTCGCCATATTGCATAACCTTTCGCCATTGTTGTTCGTTTCATTATGAATTGTTTGTTCACCCGCTACTTCCTTGTAGCATTGTTCCTTTCCAATTTTAGCGTTGAAGTCCCCCAGTACTATCCTTATGTCATTAGTTGGTGTTTTATCTAGTATTTCTTCTAGTTTCTCGTAAAACTTTTGCTTCTCTTCGTCATTGTCATTTTCTGTGGGGGCGTATGCGTTAACTATGGATAAGCTTCTTGGTTTCGTTTCTATTCTTATATAAGATATTCTTCCCCCATCTGCGTCAAACTGCACGACCCTATCCTTTAAGCTATTATGTATAACAAAAGCTGTTCCCTTGTGCCCCTGCGTTGCTTCTCCTGCATACCATATTGCATATTTTTCCTTATCAATCTTTCCCTTCCCACACCATCTAACCTCTTGCAGGCCCGCTATACTAATTTTGTATCTCTGGAGCTCTCTTATTATCTCTTCCGTTTTCCCAGGTGCTAGCAGTGTTCTTACGTTCCAGGATGCAATTCTTATTATATCTCTTTTGATTTGTTTTCTTTTATTCTTTTTCTTTTGTTCTTCATTTTCTTTAGCCCTTTGCTCTAATATATTATCATTAATATAATATTTGTTCATTTCCCTTTCCCTTGTCGTGTCGTCGTCCTTTAGTGTGCCGTTGCGTTCCGTAGCTAGTTTTTTGTTGGTGACGTTACAATGTTGTTTTTTGACTCTGTCAGTTTTTCCTTGTCCCTATTCCATACATACAATCTCCCATTCACTGTTACTTTCTTGTATCCAATTCTTACCGCTTTACCCCTACTCCTTTCATCCTGAGCTACCCTTCTTGTAAGTGTGCCTATCTTTCTCTCTTCCTTAGTCATGTCGTTATTTATAAAAATTCTCCCATCTCCATTGTCTTTCAGTTTTTCCTTGTTTTGCATTACTTTAATCTTATCTTCTTTGCATTTCATTTCTACCAGGCATGTTTGCGGTCCTGGTTTTCTAGCTGTTTTGACGCTTACTTTGATCTTTAGGGCTTCATTTAAAAATCTTTGGGTTTCTTCTCTTAGCGCCTCTGTTTCATTCGAGTCCGCCTTAAGTCCTATTATGACTATATGGTCCGCTCTCCCTTCTCTGTCCAGTTTTTCCATTTTTTCACAAAGTTCATTAATTTTGTCATGCATTCTGCAGTTTTCCTTCATAATTTTTCCATTCTCAGCCTTCAGTGTGTTATTTTCCTGTTTAATTGCTTTAATTTCTTCTGCTAAATTTCTTTGTTCATGCATTATTTGTTTTATTTGTTGGGTCATTCCCTCCATCTGCGATGTCATGCTTGTCATCATCATCAGTATTTTATCCAGTTTATCTTCTTGCTTTGGTTCAGTTTTTGTGGGCGTTCTTACAATCCTTTTGCTCTTCTTAAATACTGCTTCCAAGTCGTCTCCATTACGCTTCTTACTCCTCTTATCAGTGGTACAATCTTCGGAATCCATGTTCTTATATTTTACGCACTCCCCTGGTATCAATTTATTCGACAATACGCTCCAGCCGCGTAAAGAGCTCACCCACCTCGACGGTTCGGAAGTGTTTCTCTTATCAGCTGTGCGGTTTTTTGGTAGTTTTGTTAATATTGTCTGTTTTGTTAATTGGTTTAATTTTAATACGATTCACCAAACTATATTATTACCTTTATATTTGTTTAATCCTCTTGTATTTTCTTTCTATTTCTATTTACACACAACCTTCACTCTTACTGTCACTTTTATTGATTAATTTATTTCAGATCTTCAAATATTTAACACTATGCCCATGATATACTGTCTATACGTCCGTCTCGCTCGCTTGTTTGACGAAAACTGTCAAATGTCATACATTACACTTCTAAAATTAGACTGGACCTAAATTCACAACGCCATCTGTGTTTTTTCGAGAATTAAAAAAAAAACGCTCAGTTTGAAGAACTGTTACAAGTCTTGAACTAGTAATGCCATTTTTGTACACCTCGTTAGATAAGCTCCAGTACATTTTCCAGAAGTTCAGACAATGGACAGTCATATAAAACCCTGCACAGTAATTATTCTTACACATAATTAGCTAAGAATTGTTCAAATTGAGCTTAAAACACTGTGCAACTTATTTATAACCTTAAAATTTTGAAACACTGAATAGAACGATGTGACCGAAGCAAAAAATCATACGACATGCCAAGACATCTTTTCCAAATTACTTTTCTGCGGTTTCGGCTTGGAAAATTAGATTAAATTATCGGTTTTCCGCTGGGGAGGGGTCTCAATTTCAACGTCTTTTCTTTCTCCCTCGGTTCAAGAAAAAACCTCCTCCATTGGAAAAACGGAAATTTGTCGAAATTGTAGCCGAGACTGCAACTGAGATAATTATAAAAATTATGTAGCTTCCCGCTGCTCGAATTAGTTTCCGATGTGTGACGAAAAGGCACGAATCGATAGACACCACATGGCTGAGGCTCTAATGCGAGGTTGCCGCGATCCTGATAATTTTGTTTGTATTTAGTAAGCTTTAAAAATACACAAGGAATCTTGTTCAATTCAGTAACAGACAAATCTTATTGTGAATGAAATGTACGAAATTGGACCGATTTTCTTAAAATATGTTTTTTTCAATTGATATTACAATTTTACATTGTCTCCTTCAAAGTAGCTGTCTTAGGAAGCCACGTTCAGACCATTCTTCATAGTAGTACTAGAATCCAGATACTGCAATCGTCTTCAGTGGGTTCAAAAGTCACAAGGACATAAGTCTGGTGAATAAGGGGACCACGGAGCCATAGTGATGTTTTTACTTTCTGTTATTTGAGCATTTGAGTTTCGAGTCGTATTCAAAAATCCAAAATTCGTCACCAATAAAAAAAAGTCAAGACATGATTCTCTCATATTGTGCTTTTGATCTCACAAAAGGTTTTTCGGAACCATTCCCACGCAAATTTACTTCATTCCCAATTTATCAATGCAATCAAATGCAACTTTTCCCCAATCCTTCTTACCACCAATCGACAATCAGATTACCACAAGATCCCGAATTCTGTAGATATTTTCATCATTTCTTGCAGTTGAAGGCGTTTCGCTATGACCTGAAAACCTGGCCCTTGACATAACCCTGTTTCCATAGATCTGTAGAAGTTTTGCAAAAGTTTTAGTCGCACAATGTTGTCTAAATCTTACGGTTACTCGAAATTGAACTCATACATAGGACGCATCAGATGTTTACCTGACTGGCATTAAGAAAAATAGGGTTTTCCTACAGGGGCGCACGAACTTTGACAGTATATAGCGACCGTCTCATGGTGAAGCTGCAGTTGTCATATTTGGAGGTTATAGTGACCAATATTGGGCAAATCACCGTGGAAAGATACAGTTTTAACCAATGCGTGTAAATCATTAAACTTTACTATAACAATGTGTGCTCAGTTTGAGCTTCGTTCCGTGAGCTACGTTGTTTTTACGGTGTACACAATCGTCTTGATGAGTCAACTATTCGTCGTTTGGTGGACAAATTTGAATCAAACGGTTCAATAAAACCAAACAACAACCGTACGTCGTCGAAACGTGAGGTCTGCAGAAAACCTTGTTGCAGTGACCGAGAGTGTGAAGGATAACCCGAGGAAGTAAATTTCATTCCTCGTTCGCGCTCAAGAACTTGGCTTTTCGCAAACCTCAACTTGGCGAATTTTCCGTCGGGACTTGGAACTGAGGCAGCATCGAGCATTTCCCAACTGGGCTCTGCAGCAGTTGAAAATGGACCCTGATTTCGGACCGAAAATCAGCGACGATGTCAACAAGAATATTGTCGCATTTGCGGAGATAACAATCTATACGAGACCCATCACTTGCAGCTGCGTCGAGAAGTCACTGTTTTGTGTGGATTTTGCTTCGGCGGAGTTATGGGCCCGTACTTCTTCTGAAATGAAGCTGACGCTGCCATAACTGTCAGCTGCTAAAAGTACTGGTCGATGATAACCTAATAAAAACTAATTTTTATGGAAAACTCTATTCAATAAGAATTTGGAGTACAATGTGTTAGATGGGTCAGAACACAAAAGAGAAACTGGATGAATTATGTCTAATGAGTAAGTTTAGTACATTTTTGCAAGATGGGCATCAACAGAAAAGCCAAACATTAGTTACCTAATAGGAAAATCTCCAAAGAGAACACCTACATCTCAAAAGAACTTATGTTGTCTAAACCAAAAATGTTTCTGTTTTTTTAATTATTTCCTCATAATTCTTAGCCTTAATCCTTCACACTAAACTCACTCACTCACTCACAGAAAAGCATCAGACCAAAGTATTTTCTTATCGAGGTAATTGTTGACCACATTGACAGTTTTGTTAACATTTTTCAATGGTGCTATACCTGGTCGTAAATTTAAACTGATGATTTTGAATAGTATTCAATCCTGCAAGATTCAATTCTGTCAATCATCAATGTCTTCTCATCTGTCAATGCTTCTTATTATTTTTATTTCAACAGTTCGCGTTATTTGCAATGCCCTTGAAAAGTCTCATCTTGTTTCAAGCCCGTTTGCGATAATGCGAGTAATTTTCTAATCGACAGCTTCTCGAAAGGTTTAATTGTTGTGTATGACGCCGAGTCTATGTTTTAGGATTTGCAATGACGTTTTTACTAGTAATGGTAATATCTTCACAGAATCTTATCCGACATTTCTTAGCTCACAAGGTCTTGCATCCATTATCGATCCAGTTTCAATAAATTTTATGATCAGTCTTCGAAAAGTTGACTCATTTGATACACTTTTTCAACTAAAGACTCCGCAAAGTTTTCGTATCATTTCCGCCAAATCTTCATCGAATTTGTAATGCGTTTTAATAAAAAATAACACGTTTTTCTTTCGGAGATACTTCTATATTTTCTAATCGGAAGAATTCAAAATGGTGAAAAATTAAATTCCAACGTTCAGGTTAAGACATGATAAAAACAACATCCGATTTTCTGTGTTCATCAAGAAAGAGGTTAAAATAAATCGTTTAAAGCAAAGTTTAATTAAAGAAGAAAAGTAGGGAATGAAATAAAATTCTAGCCGTTCGGGATAGCCAGGTCACTGGTTAATCGCAAGGATATGGTAAGAATTATTATTTCAAGCATTTTGTATAAATTAATTTTCAAATTTGTATTTAACGAATAAATTATAAATTAATGAACAATGTAAAATATTTTTTTTTAATGAAGAATGAGCCATACATCAACCAATAAATTGAAGTGGTAACGTCGTATTTACTGATTCAGATGATCCCCACGACAAAAGCTATTTGCAGCAAAAGTTCTTTCAGTGTTTGTACTTAAATTCTATTTAAAACCGGAATTGTATTCCATACGCGAATATCACGATCTTATTTACTTAGAAGCTGCTACCCACCAGATTAGAAATATACGAGGACTTTTTCAACGTGTTCGGGAAAATAGGTTAGAACACTGCCAGGCTTGCAATGAATCAAATGGCAGACATTATATACATTTAATTTAATAAAAAAATAATCATGTGTTTCTTAATGTGACGTGAAGTGCTTTAAAGTGTGAAAAATTAGTGCATCTTAAAAATAACACCAACCTTTTAATACCTTAAGAGGACAAAGGAACAAAAAACTAATTCTTTAAACAATTTGCGACGTTGCCAATAGTTAGGAAAATAAAATATTATTATTTTGCGGAAATGGTTGCATTTGGGATGTATGTTTTACGAAACATTTTTCTGCCTCAAATGTACCATATATTTTATAAGGTCCGGATTAAGGTCCGGTGACTATCTGGGCTGTCATTTAATCGTTTATAACTTACATATTTCCTATTCCATTTTAAGATATACACTCCACACTAACGAGCTTAACTGTAGTTAGTACGTTGTCTCTACTTATATTAATCTTCTTTCTCCATTATAATGTTAAAATATTGGCTGGCTTAAAAACTTAAAATTTGCTCTCGTCGAAAAAAATAATTTGTTTCCTAAAACATGGATCTTTGCACTTTATGTTTTTGTGCGAACTTTAATCTAATTTTTCTGATTATTTTAAATTAAGAATATTTTCTAATCTAATTTTTTTAGATTATTTTAAAATTTAATTAAATATTTTATATATATTTTCATAGTGTATTTGTTGAGTATTCAATGATTTTTCTGTTAGTCTGGCAACGTAGCAGATGCGCAACATTCCACACAGGCGAGAAGTGTGTTGCCTATCACTCCGCATTGTATCGTTGTGTTTAGCTGTGAAAGGTTGTTCGACGGTCGATTGTTTACTAAGTGTCAAAATCGTACGCTAAACTCCTTGAAATGGCATCGGAAAGTGATTTTTTCTTCGGTTTTTCAGTGAAACTTTGTTTTTCCGCCGTATTGTGCTTGTTTTTCCTGCTCGGAGGACGTACTCAATTAATAATTAACGTCAGAAATCAGGTATGGTAAATGAAAACATATTTTCTAACCTAACATTCAGTGTTTACATAATGTTTATTTGGTTTTGTTGGTGTATCTTCCAATAAAATCTATTTGATTGAAATCTATCCAATTGATATAATTATGCCGATTTTAATATATCAATTTTAACTAATTTTCTTACTTTTTAAATAAATTAGGGGATTGTATTAATAATACATAAATGATGAATTTAATAATACCTTGTTATTAATTATTGAAATTGATTGAAAGTTGCGGCAATTGTTTTGCGTTCTAATTAATTTTTGATTTATTGCATTGTTGATTGATTTTAATTAATGGTTCATATGCGGAATTTGTTCGACCGGTTTTAAAATAACCGAACAATGTTTTGTTTACAAATTTAATTTGTTTTTTAGCGTACTGATTCCTATTGAATTGTAGAGGTTTTTAGTTAAAAATATTTTTGTTTTTCTATGTTTTTTTTTAATTTCTGCATTTTGTTGTTATTGTTTTATTAGTTCAATTTAAACTTGAAATTTGTTTTTCTATATAGGGCGAATATTTATATATTATTTTCTATTCATATATATATATATATATATATATATATATATATATATATATATATATATATATATATATATATATATATATATATATATATATATATATATATATATATATATATATATATATATATATATATATATATATATATATATATATATATATATATATATATATATATATATATATATATATATATATATATATATATATATATATACATATATCATCATCATCATCAGCCTGTATCGATCCACTACAGGATGAAGGCCTCTTCAGCATGTTTCCAACTTTCACGGTCCTGGGCTTTCCTCTGCCACTCGGGTCCAATATACTTAACGATGTTATCAATCCGTCGTGCTTTCGGTCTTCTTCGCCGGCGTTTGCGATCAAGCGGTATCCACTCCAGGATTGCCTTGGTCCATCTGTCGTCCCATCGCCTCGCTATATGGCCTGCCCATCTCCATTCCAATTGCTTTACTCTTCCAATGATGTCACAGACTTTTGTTTGTTCCCTGATCCATGCGCAGGACTTTCTGTCTCGTCTTGTAATGCCAAGCATACATCTTTCCATTTCCCTTTGTGCCTCCCGAAGTTTTTGAATTGATTACGATGTGAGTGTCAAGGTTTCACTTCCGTATGTCATAACGGGTAGAACGCACTGATCGAAGACTTTTCTTTTCAGGCAAAGTGGGAGTCTGCTCTTAAACACTATGTTGAGCCTACAAAATGCCTGCCAGCTACATTTAACACGCCGTTCCACCTCCCGGGCGGTATTCCCCTCCATTGAAATCCTGTGCCCAAGATATATAAAGCTGCCCACAATCTCTAAATCCCTTCCTAAAACTGAAATTCTTCTATCCTGAGCGAAGTTATTGAACAAAACCTGACTCTTTTTCAGGTTTATTTTCAAGCCAAATGGTTCGTCAGCCCTTGTATGCGTCTTTGCAGCTCCTCTGGGTCTTGTGAAATGAGAATAATATCATCTGCAAATCTAAGATGGTTTAAGTTTGCACCATTACGGAATACCAGTTTACGGAATACTTCTTCAAGGCCAGCCGAGAAAAGAATAGGCGATATTGCGTCACCCTGCCGTACACCTCGTTCTATATTAATTCCCACTTCAAGATCATCAAGGTGAATTGTGGCTGTAGCTCCATCATATATCGATTCTAATAGGTTTACATAGGCTCTCTCTACACCTTGGCTAAGCAGTGCATCCATTATCGCATGCTTTGAGATGGAATTAAATGCTTTTTCGTAGTCGATAAAAGCCAAGCACACTGGCATGGTATATTCGTTGTGCCTTTCTATGACCTGCTGTACAACCTGGATGTGATCCATTGTACTGAATCCTGCTTGTTCTCTTGGTTGTGGGTCATTCAGTTTTTTTAATATTCTTTTAGAAATTATCTTAGTGAAAACTTTGTACATTACTGATAGGAGGCTTATTGGACGGTAGTTCTTTAAATCTTCCTGAGCTCCTTTTTTATGTAAAAGGATCACTTCTGCATTTTTCCATAAGTCAGGTACTTTTTGTTTTTTGAGGCAGTTTGAGTATAATTTTGCCAGTGTTTTATGTAACGTCCGTCCACCAGCTTTTAGCATTTCGACAGTTACACTGTCCTTTCCTGGAGCCTTGCCGTTTTCCATCGATTCCATAGCATTTGTTACTTCCTCCCCTAAGATATCTGGCATTTGTTCTTCCGTGGGTATTGTTGTCTTTGATTGGTTCTGATCTTCATATAACTGGGAACATAATTTTCTGACAATCTCTAACATTTGGGTACGAGCGGGGGTATATATATATATATATATATATATATATACTCTTCTATATATTCATATATACTCATATACTCATATATTCATATACCCTTCTTCGTGGGCGTTTGATCATGTGGTATCCATTCCAGGATTGCTTTCATCCATCGCCTCACTATACGGCCTGCCCACTTCCATTTCAATTGTTTCACCCTTCCAATGATGTTACAGATCCTCATTTGTTCTCTGATCCATATGCAGGTCTTTCTGTCCCTCTTTGTAATACCAAACATACACCTTTCCATTCCGCTCTATGCTACCCGAAGCTTTTGAAATGATTGTGATGTGAGTGTCCATGTTTCACTTCCGTTTGTCAAAACAGGCAGCACCCATTGATTAAACACCTTTGATTGAAGTAGCAGTTTGCTCTTAAACACTATATTGAGCCTGCCAGCTACACTTAACACGTCTTTCCCCTTTCCAGCTAGTATCACCCTTCATTAAAAGCCTTTGCCCAAGATATACGTACAAGCTCCAAATCACCTAAAATAAAAATTCTTCTGCTGACTGCAAATTTGTTGAACATAACCTGACTCTTTTTTAGGTTTATTTTCAAACCAAATGGTTCTCCTGCCGTTTGCAGTTCTTGTATGTGTCTTTGTAGCTCATCTGGGTCTTGTGAGAGGAGAACAATATCATCTGCCTTGCATTGGAGGGCGCATGTTTTGTCCAGTAATATTCCTCTAGAGTCATATATACATATCTATATATATATATATATATATATATATATATATATATATATATATATATATATATATATATATATATATATATATATATATATATATATATATATATATATATATGAGATCAAAAGTGGCCTAACCCAGCAGCATACCTATTATTATAATATCATAAACACTATCATATTTTAAACACAGTCGGTCGCTTTGGTGCGGACCGTTAGAGCAGCCGCCCACCGCTGCTGTGTCGAAACCGCATTTGAAGACCCTTGGTATCTCAAAATCGATTGCCATAGTAGGACAACGTGCAGTACTCTTGCAGACATGCCACATTGTTCGTAAAATTTTATGCTAAGTGAGAGGAGTTGAATTGCTTTCTCATTTTGGCATTGTAATATAGACCAGCTTAGGCTGAGATGCTGAGTTCAGTACGAGGATAATAATAATAATAATAATAATAATAATAATAATAATATCGTTAATAATAATAATAATAATATCGTCCGTTTGATGAGTAGCGCAACCACCTTTCCGAGCTGAGAGGAGTAAACCTCTAAAAAAATCCCCTAAGCTCAAGGTGGGGATCTATCGTGCCGATGAGCTGAATGGCACAGGGTTAAAGTATCATTAAAGGCTTACGGGAAATGAATGTGACAGAATTTACAACAGAAGAGGTCCGTAACGCCATAAGAAAAACCCTAAACTGGAAAGCACCAGGGCCAGATAGAATCCAGAATTTGTGGATCAAATATTTAAATGCCATACATGACAATTTATCGCGTTGCTCCAGTAAAGCACTAACTACTGGTTGTGAACACCAGAGTTCACAACTAGAAAAGAACGTGGACGATGCGACCTCTGTATTAATAGGTGAGGTTTTGGGTGGGACGTTTGGTTAAGGGGTAGGGGTGAGAAGGGAGGTAGGTATTTGACTGGAAGGGTTTCGGATGGGCAATTTGGAAATACGCGGTTTCCTTGTATTTGAAACTCTAAAGACCGTCGTCTCTCTTACTAATTACTACATTTACTTACTAATTACTTCACGAACTATGCGGGGTTTGTAGGAATATATAGATGCGATTACTTTGGCCTTGTCGAAATCTATTTTGTAACCCGTTTGGATATGATGTTCTGCTAAAGTCGAGGAGAAATCCGATTTTTGGACGACGAGAGAATGCTCGTATATGCGATTTTGGATACGTCTATTAGTTTGGCAGCCAGCAACCAGAACAAGGAATCTTATAGACACCATGTGACTCTTGTGGGATATGATCCTATACTGGTCTAAGGAAACTAGATGTATTTCTTTCTGTTGTAAATATCGTTTCGATATTACGGGATCTGAATACGTGGCAAATTTTATCAGTAATCCCCTAGATGTATGGCAAAAGAACTTTGGGGTTTACCTGAACTTTATTAATATGCCTTTTTATTTGACGCATGTCATATCCGATTTGAATTAGTGCCGTCTCTAGGGAATTAAGTTCAGTTTACCTATGTTCCCTATCCGACAATCTTAGTGATCTCGTGACTAAAATTTTGACTACCGAATTTAATTGGGATGGATGATGATGTGAGTTCGCATTTCGACAACGATTTGTGTGGGTGGGTTTACGACAAACTGAATAGGAGAAGCTTTGGTCTGGCCTTTTTGATGTTAGAACTTCAAGAAAAGGGAGAGTAGAATTGTTTTCAGGCTCCGCTGTAAATTGGACCAGGGGATGTATACTAATCAAATGCGAAAGGAACAGATTTAAAGATTGTGGCTCGTGTGGCCAAATGACGAAGGTGTCATCTACATATTGCAATCAGCAAGTAGGTTTCAACGGACTGGTGTTAATGGCTTGAGTTTCAAAGTGTTCCATAAAAATATTGGCTATAACTGGAGAAACAGGAGAGCCCATAGGAGCTCCACTAAATTATTTAAAGAATTTACTTTAAAGATGAAATATGTATTGGACATGCAGTGTTTAATAAGACAAGGAATATCCGTCGATGTGTGGTGTTGGTTTTTTAGAATGTCTAGAGTTTCTGGAAGAGGAATGTTTGTAAATAACGAGACAATATCAAAACTAACAAGAATGTCACTTTCGGATACACTGTACCTTTGAATAAACTCAATGAAATGAGAGAAATTTTTGATGTAGGACTTTGATTTTTCCTCGAACGGCTGTAGAGTTTTCGCTAAATATTTTGCTAGTTTGTGAGTTGATGAACGACATGCGCTGACAATGGGATGAAAAGGAATGTCAGTTTTATGGATACGAGAAGATTTTTCTCGAGGTATTAAAGCATTTTTATCATCTGAAGGATGATTAGAATTATTGATGACAGAACGCGTTTTCTTCTCTAGATATGTTGTAGGGTCGTTAGGAATTTGCTTATTGTTTGCACTCTCTAATAAATCAGACATTTTAATTTCATAGTCAACAGTATTAAGTATGACCGTGGCATTCCTTTTGTCGTCTGAATGTCTGCGTAACTCAAGTAAGGCACGTTTTTCGTCCGACGGAAGCATTCTGGTGCGACGAAGTCATTCTGGCAATGTCTTGGCGGGTTTCTTCGGCTTCAAGAACAGGTAGGTGGGATAAAGCATCTTTCGCTTGAGAAATTATTTTCTCTACAGGCATAGTGTTAAGAGTCAGTGCGAAATTAAAACATTTTCATAAGGCTCTATCGGTTGAATCGCTAATGCGGGTATTCGAAAAATTGTGTACAAAATTAGTCGATGCAGGTGTTGGATTTAATAATGTGTAGCAGTATTTCTTTTTGGATGTCAGTTTTTTATTGGGCGATATGTTATGCTTTCTGGGTAGAAATTCGGTCGAAAGTATCCCATAATGTGGGTCGCGCCGCCCACCTTCTTTTCTAGTTGTGAACTCTGGAGAGTAGGCAGATTGAAGCCTCGGAGTAAATCAACTAAATTCTCTTGAAAATGGCTTCAAAGTGGAAGCCGAAACGTCGAGATTTTACAAATCTAAAACGCGGTTCTACCCGAGAACCTAGTAATTCTAATATTACCGACCGCGGAAGCCTTTCTATATATATATATATATATATATATATATATATATATATATATATATATATATATATATATATATATATATACGGAGTTTTTTCACTTCTTTGGACTGCGTCCAATGATTTTTTTTTAAACTTCCAAACCATAATATGATAGTGTTTATGATATTATAATAATAGGTATGCTGCTGGATATGGTATGCTGCTATATATATATATATATATATATATATATATATATATATATATATATATATATATATATATATATATATATATATATATATATGAGATCAAAAGTGGCCTAACCCAGCAGCATACCTATTATTATAATATCATAAACACTATCATATTTTAAACACAGTCGGTCGCTTTGGTGCGGACCGTTAGAGCAGCCGCCCACCGCTGCTGTGTCGAAACCGCATCGTAGTGGTAGTTGGTTCGATTCCAGCGCTCGGATGGTTGTTTTTCTTTCTTTCTTCTGTCTGTTTACTTCCTAAATGTTTGTGATTGTTTCTAGGCAAGAGTGTAAAATGCGACAACGAATTACCCCTCAGTCACGCCAGTTAAAAGGCTGGGTAAGGCCGGATGCCTTCTGAGAAGTGTTCTATGTTAGTCACTCGCCAGTCGGTGAGTTTCCTGATAGACTTATGGGTAGGCACATAACCAAGGGTTCATAGCCCGAGGCAGTGCTAGCCTGGGTTTGTCGAAAGCTGATGACCGTGGTTCGGAACCCACGTTAAGCTGTAGGTCCAGTCGCTAAATAGCCTAGTTGCTGATGCGCCTCTAACCCTAACACTTTACCTTTTACTTTTTTTAAACACATGGTTCTCAGTAATAACATTTGATAATCAAATAGATTGTTTTTCTGTCATAAATAAATGCTAATGTACTTTTAGGCTACTTAAACATGCAAATTTTGAATAAGATAATAGGCTAAATGTGGGTTAAGGTCACTGTTGTTTTTTTAAAATTTTATCTATGATTTTTTAGTTAAGCGACAATATTATTATAATATGCCAATTACTATTAATCACATTATAAGGATCTTATAGGTTTTTAATGATAACAATTCAAATATGTGTGTTTGATTACTTTTATTCAATACTGTAACATATATTTTCGAAAATGCGAAAAAGTAATACATTTAAAAAAGTTTTTTAATATAAACTTCAAAAGCCTTCCAACATACATTTATGTAAGAAATTAAATGTAAGAAAGATTCACACTCGCCGTCTTCCTAACTTATGTGGATCTCGTTGAAAGCTCCAGGGATGGTTTGGAAGTTTAAAAAAAAATCATTGGACGCAGTCCAAAGAAGTGAAAAAACTCCGTATATATATATATATATATATATATATATATATATATATATATATATATATATATATATATATATATATATATATATATATATATATATATATATATATATATAGAAAGGCTTCCGCGGTCGGTAATATTAGAATTACTAGGTTCTCGGGTAGAACCGCGTTTTAGATTTGTAAAATCTCGACGTTTCGGCTTCCACTTTGAAGCCATTTTCAAGAGAATTTAGTTGATTTACTCCGAGGCTTCAATCTGCCTACTCTCCAGAGTTCACAACTAGAAAAGAAGGTGGGCGGCGCGACCCACATTATGGGATACTTTCGACCGAATTTCTACCCAGAAAGCATAACATATCGCCCAATAAAAAACTGACATCCAAAAAGAAATACTGCTACACATTATTAAATCCAACACCTGCATCGACTAATTTTGTACACAATTTTTCGAATACCCGCATTAGCGATTCAACCGATAGAGCCTTATGAAAATGTTTTAATTTCGCACTGACTCTTAACACTATGCCTGTAGAGAAAATAATTTCTCAAGCGAAAGATGCTTTATCCCACCTACCTGTTCTTGAAGCCGAAGAAACCCGCCAAGACATTGCCAGAATGACTTCGTCGCACCAGAATGCTTCCGTCGGACGAAAAACGTGCCTTACTTGAGTTACGCAGACATTCAGACGACAAAAGGAATGCCACGGTCATACTTAATACTGTTGACTATGAAATTAAAATGTCTGATTTATTAGAGAGTGCAAACAATAAGCAAATTCCTAACGACCCTACAACATATCTAGAGAAGAAAACGCGTTCTGTCATCAATAATTCTAATCATCCTTCAGATGATAAAAATGCTTTAATACCTCGAGAAAAATCTTCTCGTATCCATAAAACTGACATTCCTTTTCATCCCATTGTCAGCGCATGTCGTTCATCAACTCACAAACTAGCAAAATATTTAGCGAAAACTCTACAGCCGTTCGAGGAAAAATCAAAGTCCTACATCAAAAATTTCTCTCATTTCATTGAGTTTATTCAAAGGTACAGTATATCCGAAAGTGACATTCTTGTTAGTTTTGATATTGTCTCGTTATTTACAAACATTCCTCTTCCAGAAACTCTAGACATTCTAAAAAACCAACACCACACATCGACGGATATTCCTTGTCTTATTAAACACTGCATGTCCAATACATATTTCATCTTTAAAGTAAATTCTTTAAATAATTTAGTGGAGCTCCTATGGGCTCTCCTGTTTCTCCAGTTATAGCCAATATTTTTATGGAACACTTTGAAACTCAAGCCATTAACACCAGTCCGTTGAAACCTACTTGCTGATTGCAATATGTAGATGACACCTTCGTCATTTGGCCACACGAGCCACAATCTTTAAATCTGTTCCTTTCGCATTTGATTAGTATACATCCCCTGGTCCAATTTACAGCGGAGCCTGAAAACAATTCTACTCTCCCTTTTCTTGAAGTTCTAACATCAAAAAGGCCAGACCAAAGCTTCTCCTATTCAGTTTGTCATAAACCCACCCACACAAATCGTTGTCTAAATGCGAACTCACATCATCATCCATCCCAATTAAATTCGGTAGTCAAAATTTTAGTCACGAGATCACTAAGATTGTCGGATAGGGAACATAGGTAAACTGAACTTAATTCCCTAGAGACGGCACTAATTCAAATCGGATATGACATGCGTCAAATAAAAAGGCATATTAATAAAGTTCAGGTAAACCCCAAAGTTCTTTTGCCATACATCTAGGGGATTACTGATAAAATTTGCCACGTATTCAGATCCCGTAATATCGAAACGATATTTACAACAGAAAGAAATACATCTAGTTTCCTTAGACCAGTATAGGATCATATCCCACAAGAGTCACATGGTGTCTATAAGATTCCTTGTTCTGGTTGCTGGCTGCCAAACTAATAGACGTATCCAAAATCGCATATACGAGCATTCTCTCGTCGTCCAAAAATCGGATTTCTCCTCGACTTTAAGTCAAGTAAATGTAGTAAGTAAATGTAGTAAATGTAGTAAAGTAAATGTTAAGACAAGTAAATGTAGTAATTAGTAAGAGAGACGACGGTCTTTAGAGTTTCAAATACAAGGAAACCGCGTATTTCCAAATTGCCCATCCGAAACCCTTCCAGTCAAATACCTACCTCCCTTCTCACCCCTACTCCTTAACCAAACGTCCCACCCAAAACCTCACCTATTAATACAGAGGTCGCATCGTCCACGTTCTTTTCTAGTTGTGAACTCTGGTGTTCACAACCAGTAGTTAGTGCTTTACTGGAGCAACGCGATAAATTGTCATGTATGGCATTTAAATATTTGATCCACAAATTCTGGATTCTATCTGGCCCTGGTGCTTTCCAGTTTAGGGTTTTTCTTATGGCGTTACGGACCTCTTCTGTTGTAAATTCTGTCACATTCATTTCCCGTAAGCCTTTAATGATACTTTAACCCTGTGCCATTCAGCTCATCGGCACGATAGATCCCCACCTTGAGCTTAGGGGATTTTTTTAGAGGTTTACTCCTCTCAGCTCGGAAAGGTGGTTGCGCTACTCATCAAACGGACGATATTATTATTATTATTATTAACGATATTATTATTATTATTATTATTATTATTATTATTATTATTATTATTATTATCCTCGTACTGAACTCAGCATCTCAGCCTAAGCTGGTCTATATTACAATGCCAAAATGAGAAAGCAATTCAACTGCTCTCACTTAGCATAAAATTTTACGAACAATGTGGCATGTCTGCAAGAGTACTGCACGTTGTCCTACTATGGCAATCGATTTTGAGATACCAAGGGTCTTCAAATTTTTTGAAAAGTTCTTACTTATTAGGCCTTCGGCCGGCGGATATAACGAAAGGCACTATCTCTACCTTATGCAGTTTCCACTGGTTTTTCAAATCGTACGCAAGGTTTTCATACAACTCGGTTTTTCTGATATTATGAGAGAGTGGCACTGCGATGTCAATTATAAAAGCCCTTTTCTCCTTTTTACTAATTAGAACAATGTCTGGTCTATTATAATCGACCGTTCGATCTGTTGTGATTGGTTTGTCCCAGTATAGGATTGAATCAGATGATTCCAATACGGGAGAAGGTTTGTACTTATAATATGGAGCAGGTGCGTTATCTAATAGCGAATACTTTTAATGCAATTTGCTGATGTATAATTTTCGCTAGCTGATTATGTCTTCCTAAATAAGCATTAGGGGCTAGAACTGCGCACCCACCGATAAGGTGTTCAATCGTTTCCCCCACTATACCGCACTTCCTACATCGGTCGACAACATCCATGTGTAGTATATGCTTTTCATAGTTCCGTGTTCTTACTACCTTATCTTGAATAGATGTCGCAAAACCTTCTGTTTCTGGGTACAACAGCCTATCGGTCAGTCATTTTAGAGACAATGGTCCATCGATGGTATCATCCTCGAGTGGCTTTGCATACCGTCCATGCAGTGTCTGTTGTTTCCATTCACGGACACAATCTGTAAGTGTTCAGCGGGATGAAACCCCGGTCCTCCTTAGCAACCAACTTTATTAGCGTGCTGCTTGAATTAATGAAGCGTTCTCTCATCTTCTCTCCTGGTTCAGACAAAGGTTTTTAATGTTCACGAGGCGTCTGCCTCCCAACTTTCTTGGAATGTACAGTCGCTTTATAGATGAATTTGGATGCAGGCATCGGAATTTTCTCAATGTTCGACGTGTTAATCTATCCAGTCCATCAAGGTCTGTTTCTGACAATTTAACAATACCAAAGGAATAGGTCAGAGTTGGGACTGCTCATCCATTGATCGCTGTAATCAGGTTTCCACTGTTCAGTTTGGTATTTAAAAGTTTTGTAAGCCTCTTTTCGTACATAGTAGAAAAGTCTTTTTTTAACTGGCTATGGTTAAATTTCTTGTTTTGAGGTATACCTAAATATTTATAGGATTCTTTTGGTGCCAGTTGTTGTATGTTAAAGTGTGTTGAATGTTGATTATTGACTATTTCTTTCTGAAAGCTAATGGTAGAGCATTTATCAAGTCCGAATGACATCTTGATATCCCTACTCGATCGTTAGCTGTTTCTTGCTCTTATACATCCTTTCTGCTCTTTTTCAAAAATATTGTTTTCATCACAATGTTTGTAAATTCTTTCATTGATTAGGGCTGTCAACAGTTAATAAAATACTGACAGACATGTGATGCGTCTAGATAATTATTGGGCTGCTTAGCATCACCCTTTTTGTACAGAAGATATGTACTGCCTTCCATTAAAAGATTCGGGAAAGTATCAGAATTTATCATTACCTCTTTAAATGCACTAGCAAGTGGGCGGTGGGCAACCGTAAAGTTTTTAATCCAGAAGTTATGTAGTCCATCTGGTCCAAGAGCTTTCCAGTTATTAGTTTTCTTGACGGCAGTGCAAATGTCAGTCGCCGTGAAATCATTAAACTCCATTTCTGGGAGAGCAGTTGTGTGCTGTTCAACTGTTTTAATCCAAGGTGCCGATTTTTCATAGTCATCTGATCTTTTCCAAACCGATTGCCAATATTCTGCAACGGAAGACATGTCCACATTCTCAAGTTCTGACCTGCTACTGCCTTGTTTGAGCTCTTTATAAAATTTCTTTTGGATATTTATGAATACTAAATTTTGGTGCTTTCGTATTATATTATTATTATATATATATATATATATATATATATATATATATATATATATATATATATATATATATATATATATATATATATATATATATATGAACAATTTTGTTGGTTGCTTGACCGGGAAGGAGCCCCACCTATCCCTTCAACTGGATGACATATGTTTCGTCTCTCGAGGTTCAGACTCTTCAGGGCCGCCGACATATACCATACCATCAAGAATAGGGAGACCCTATCCACAGCCAACAACCCATGTTTTCCCGTCCCATGACCTCCCGTCGGATGGCGTCTAACACAACATATATATACACAGTGTTATTTTTTTAAAACCTGACATAGGCTAACTTATTTCAGTACTTCCAAATGCAAAGTTGTAGGAAATAACTTGACTAAGAAAAATTTACAATGATTTCCGGTGTTGCCATATTTCTTCAGTAGCTACTATAGCCTATTTATTGAAGAAAGAAACTAAACCCAAACATATTCGCGCATATCGCACGTGATTGTTACAGGACCGCACTAAGAACTGTCCTCTGTTTGGGAGGAGTATAGCTGATATCGGACATCTTATGGAACCAAAATATAACTATTCATAAATCGAATGCAATTCAATAAATGAAGAAACTCAGTGTATGAGTGACTGTCCCCAACCCTGTATTTCTGTCGAACAGCAACCTTTCTATCATCTGGGTTTTCATTAGTGGTTTAAATCGGCTCTACTAATTCCCGCCAATAGCAGGAGCGCTCAGTGTTTCTGGCTAAAATATCACGTGCTGATCACGCGTTGGTCATTGTTTCTGTCGACTGTCTTTCTTCGGTGAATAGACTGAATGTGTATGAAACAATATTGTTTGCAATAGCAACACCGTATTTGTTTACATAATTTAAAAAAAATGTCATATTTTTTTATTAGTATAGCCGTTTTAGACCAATTAGCAAAAACAAACTAAAATAGTCTGCAGTCGGCAAGAACTAAAAGAAGCTAACATTGAATGTGTATAAAAATAACATTTTAATTAAGTTGCTTAGATGAATCAGTTAAATTTAATCAAAAAGACAAAGTTGAATTATTTTTTCTTCATGTTGGTGGCTTAAGTCTACGCGCTTAATTGTTAATATTATATACCATATTATCATATACCATGCATTCTCTTTGTCACAATAATATGACCAAAGCGAATCGATTTTATTCAGGGCAAAAGCCACACAACTTTTGATTCCTTTAATGCACCGCCATTTTCCTTTCTGCGACGATTTCGTCTCGTTCTCGAACGGGAAAGACGAATTTTAAACAGGATTTTACCGAGGACTTTTAACCCAAAGTGCCTTTTCCACGGCGCGCGCCATGCAAATAAATTCATAAAAGTGGCGAGGGCTTTTTCTTGCTTTTTCTCCATTCCCTCATCCAGAGGATCGAAAATGTATTTGTAATGGGGCAACGATGAAAAGGCGGGATTAACGCTTATCCCGTATTTTTAACCGGATTCAGAGGTGTTTTGTATATATGGAGGGGTGATTGTAATTGAATAAACCGCGTTTGGTTAGTTCCACAATACACCACTTCTTTTTTTGGGCTGAGAATAGTTTGGTTTTAATTGTAGACGATTTTATGTATAAGGTGCAGTCGAGAAACGGGGAATTTTCAGTTTTAAATTCTCCGAGCTTCTCTCTTGCTGAGGTAAAGCGACCTTCAGGGTATTGCAATTCGGAGGTGTTTTGCATATACATGGTCCATTGTGAAAGTAATGCGCATTATTTTATTGTGACGCGATTGTCCATGGCAGCGCGGTAAAACCGGTCGAGAAATGTGGTGGGGGTTTGGCCTTCCCTGTTAACTATCAAGTATCTAATTAATTTCTGTGAGCACTGGACCTCTTCCAGGAATTTTCAGTTTTAAATTCTCCGAGCTTCTCTCTTGCTGGGATAAAGCGACCTTCAGGGTATTACAATTCGGAGGTGTTTTGCATATACATGGTCCATTGTGAAAGTAATGCGCATGATTTTATTGTGACGCGAATGTCCATGGCAGCGCGGTAAAACTGGTTGGGAAATGTGGTGGGGGTCTGGCCTTCCCTGTTAACTATCAAGTATCTGATCAATTTCTGTGAGCACTGGACCACTTCCAGGCATTTTTTAATATACACATATTTAATATACTAAACCATTTAATCGACTTGATTATGGCAAATATGGAGTGTAATGTTCTTAGAGAGCTTATTCCGTTAGTTCTCGAAGACCTTTATCATCCAGCTCTATGGATTGAATCTCAATTGCTTGCTCTGGACACGGTTATTTTACCAGCATCCAATTCTAACAAGCCATACAATTTCTACAAAGCTGACTATCTGCTATATAATCTAATTCAAAATATAGATTGGACCATATTTTTGTTGATATATTCGTCTTATGATGGTATATTCATATTCACTGTTGATGATGCAGTTGCTCTCCTCAACAGCTATATTACCTTGTGTCTCAATGCAGCGGTCCTAACTAGAAATAAATAATAAAGCTAGGCACTATTTCGATTCAGGAGAGGGCTAATGCTACAGACAGCATCACTTTCTTTCATTTATTCAGCGATTTACACCGCTCAATAAAAAATGAAAGTTAAAAATAAAATGATGCAAGCCTACCAAACTACATTAATAACATACAATCCTTCTAATCCGTAACTGACGACTCGAAACAATTCTGGCAGTACATCTCCCGCAGAGAAGACACAGTCTAGATTCCTGGCTCTGCAGATTTGAGAAACCCCCGAGCTACATCGTGAAAGGTTTTGCAGTTTTTTCAGAAGGGTTTTTATTTCTTCTACGGAGTTTCTTACCTCAACTGATAGTGACACATTCACAAATGAATCGCACTCGCTACATCTTCTTAACGCTACTGACAAATGTTGTCATTAAAAAGTTAAACAATAAACTCACAGCTGGTCCTGACAAAATTCCGGTTTTTCTTGTTAAAGACTGCTCTATCATTTCGACGAAACCACGACTTCATCTGTACAATCTTTCAATTAAAACAAGCACGTTTCCCATCACATGGAAATCCTCCAAGATCACTCCTGTTCACAAATCGGGCAACGTAGTACATGCCACCATATCAATTTTATCCAACTTTGCTAAAGTTTTGAAAACTTGTATTTACAATTAATTTTTTTTCTATCCATGGTTCTATCCAGGTAGATCCACAATTACCAATCTAACCTGCTTCCTTCAATTTATATACAAATCAATAGAAAGTAAATGTCAGGTTGACACAATATACACTGATTTCTCGAAAGCATTCGACAAATTTCACCATGAACTTACACTCCAAAAGATGAGGAGATTAGGCTTTGATGGCAGTATAATTTCATTTTTTAAACCTTACCTTGCAAACAGGGCACATGTTGAGTTGAATGGTCATAGTTCTCATATCTTCATTGCAACTAGGTAGTGCACCCCAAGGCAGCATCCTCGCTCCTTTGATTTTTTCTTCTATCTGTAATATCTTCGTGAACGATATTACTTCCACGCTAACGTGCAACACTCTTTTGTTTGCGGACGACTTTAAACTCTTTATGCAAGCGAAACTTCGCTCTCTGATGCAACGTTCCATATATGTATTTTGTGTCTGTACGTTCTTCTATCCTCAATCTCTGTCGGACCCATTTGTGCCTTTGCCAGATTAGCTCTGACTTGTGCGATCCATGGTACTGTTGACTTGACTCCTTGTATGTACGTAAGAATTCTGTTGGTGAGTCTTGTCGGTGGGAGTCTACTGATATGTCCATAGAATTTCAACCTTCTTTTTCTTATGTCCGCCGCTACGTTGGACATTCTCTCTGTGGTCTTTCTAGAATGTAGTCTGTATCCTTGCTCTGTCAGTTTTGGGCCGAGAATTTTCCTCATAATTTTGCGTTCTTCTTTTAGTATGTTTTCTATGTCGCTTTTTGTATGGACTGTAAGTGTCTCGCTTGCGTATAGTACCTCTGGTTTGATTACTGTGTTGTAGTGTCTTTTGCGTATGTGGAGAGGCATTTCTTATTAAATATATTGTGTGTCTTGCTGTATGTCCTCTTCATCTTCTGCAATCGAGTCTTCTGTGCTATCTTCTCTCTTCCTGTGGGTTCGAGGATCTCGCCCAGGTATTTGAAGTGAGTGACCCTATTTATTTTGCCGTATTTGGTGTTTAAATTTTGGACATTTAATTTTGAGCAGAAGAATTCGGTTTTTTGAAAGAACATTTGTAGACCAACTTGCTCTGCACATTCCTTGAGGACTGTTTGGTTGCCCTTTTTTCATTGTCTGCGACTATGGCTAGGTCGTCTGCGAAGGCTAGGCATGATATTTCTATGTTGTTTTTGGTTCGTCCGAGTCGTATTGGTTTCCAGTGTCCTTGATTTTTTAGTTCCTTTTCCCATTCCCTTATGACTTTGTCCAGGACCAGGTTGAAGAGGAGTAGGGATAACCCATCTCCTTAACGTACTCCGGTTTTAATCAGGAATGGTTCGGAAATTTCTCCCATAAATTTCACTTTAGAGATTGTGTCGGTCAGTGTCTGCTTGATCAATCGTAGTTTTGGGGTCGAGTCCTTGTTCTTCTAGGATGTTAAACAGAGATTTTCGGTCAATGCAGTCGTATGCTTTCTTGAAGTCAACGAACGTGCAGATGATTGGGACGTTCCTGATAGCTTTGTATTTCAGTATTGTTTTTAAGTTAAAGATTTGTTCAGTGCATGAGCGACCAGGGCGAAAGCCTGCCTGGTACTCGCCAATTTTGTGTTCTAGTTATTCCTGTGTTCTCTGGAGAAGGCATGCTGAGAAGATTTTGTAAGTGACTTGTACTAAGGAGATTCCTCTGTAGTTGTTCACATCTGTTCTATCTCCTTTCTATATACTATATATATATATATATATATATATATATATATATATATATATATATATATATATATACTATATATATACTATATATATATATATATATATATATATATATATATATATATATATATATATATATATATATATATATATATACTATATATATATATATATATATATATATATATATATATATATATATATATATATATATATATATATATATATATATATATATCACATGCAGCCACGCACTGTGCGAAACCGTTCGTGACCCGTCTAACCTCGGCTGAGTACCATGTAGTCCAACTGATGAAGGCTTAAGGCCAGAAACCGGTCTTGGGAGACGCTTGCTGGCGCTTTGGATGGCGGATGAAGGAATGGCAAAGCCCGACGTGAAGCACGGGTGAACTTCTTTAGCTTTTTAATACTTTTCTCCACGGGCCCAGTTCACAATTTTTCGACCAACAACCCATGTTTTCGCCGACCTCCCGTCGGATGGCGTATATATGTAGTTTTAGATTTTCTTGGACTGCGTCATCTAATGAGACAGCAGTAGCTGAGTGTTATCAAACACCCAACCGTTGGGTTCCACAATCTCATGTGGAACACACAACAACCTGCGTCTCCACCTAAATGAACCCGTTTGTTGGTTGCTTGACCGGGAAGGAGCCCCACCTATCCCTTCAACTGGATGATATATGTTTCGTCTCTCGACGTTTAGACTCTTCAGGGCGCCGACATATACCATACCATCAAGAATAGGGAGACCCTATTCACAGCCAACCACCCATGTTTTCGCCGACCTCCCGTCGGATGGCGTATATATGAAGTGTTACATTTTGTTGGACCGCATCCAATGAGATGATCAAATCATGCAATCAGCAACTACAACGCTTGGCCTCCTAATTAGATCAACAAAAGCTTTTGATAATATCAGCAGTTTTCTAACTCTGTATAATGCCTTAGTACGATCTAGACTTCTGTATAGTTCTCCTATTTGGTCGCCAATATATACTACAAAGAATTCTCGTCTTGAGCAGTTTCATCGGCGTTTTCTAAAGTATCTGTTTTTAAGCTGGATGGTGCCTACCCCTGGAAAGGTCATAGCCAGACTTTGTTATTGGAGGGACTCTAATCAGTCAGTCCCTGGAGGATAGTAGAGTGTATGCTGCTTTTCGTGCTGAAACTCTGCCGTGGGTTAATTATGACCAGCTCCTTAATGGATATTTATCAGTACCCGCTTACTCAGTATAAATCGAGAGGGTGCTAAAGCTAGTGTGGTGCTTTGGTAATGGTAAATTTTGGTAATGATCTTAGAAATAATTTTTTAATTTTTGTATAAATATTTTTGTACCATTGTTAGGTTAAGTTCAAATTATTTTTGTTAGATCTATTTGTGTTTTGAATTGTCTTTTATGTTGGATCTTTATTGCCTGTTAGGCAATAAGACATCATTCATTCATTAACCTAAACCCTAAACCCTTGGGAGCCCTAAACTTTAGGGCTCCCAAGACTTGTCAGCTGTAATGACCCGTTCCTGTTTATGAGAGTTATTTTCTATCCGCTCCAAAAAGTCAAGACTTGTTTTCCTCCTGTTTGTTGCAGATGCATGTTGCTGTTGCAGATTTCTTCATCCCCTGTTCATTGGTCAAACTCAGAAAGGTTGTGTTAGTCAAATTCAATACCTCCTCAATTATTCTGACCGTTAACCGACAGTCAAAGTACACAAGATCATTTCTTGTAGTTGAAAGTTTTCAGCTGCGCGATTCATCTTCAATCGAGTATCTGAGAATACCTTAAGCCAATTGAAAACTCAAGCCTTTAACTAAACACTGTTGTAGTTTTGTAAAATTTTCCGTTGCACTGTACCCAAGTCTCAAACAAAACCTATTAACACACCGTGTTTTCATTCATTTTCAGAACATACTAGAAAAATCAGGGCCATGAAAAAAAATGATGCAGATCACAAAGTGACTATTGAGACTCTACTGGCACTGAAGACTAGACATTCCATCCAAAGAGAAAAGCCTCAATGTTACCAGATCGAACGCCATACCACCAGTCTCGTTATTTGCTGACGAGTCGGGGATTTTTTGGAGCATCAGGAATGTTTAGAATGTGTTAAAACAAAACAGCTTCACATACAGAACTACACAACTCGTTTGTATTTTTCCAAAAATATGTCATTCAATTTGAATAACAAATTCTCTTCATCTTCTCTATCACAACAATATTTTCAAAGTGAATTCGTTTTTAGTCAGGGGAAAAGCCGCAATACAACTGCCTTTCTCTTAATGTGTCGCCGTTTTCTTTTCTGCGATGATTTCGTCTCGTTCTGGGCGGGAAAGACGAATCCTAGAAAGGATTTCACCGACGACTTTTAACTCAATGTGCCTTTTTCCTCGGTGCACGACACGCGAATAAATTCATAAAAATGTCGAGAGTTTTTTTTTGCTTTCTCTCCTTTCCCTCGTCCGGGGAATTGAAAATGTATTTGTAATGGGGCGACTGTGGAAAGGTCGGGTCAACGCTTATTCCGTGTTTTTAAATGGATTCAGAGGTCTGTTGCGTATACGACGGCATTGCCTATTTTGCGACTGTTTAAATCTGCACGTATGTCGGTTAGGTTCATAGTTAAGAGTTTGAGATTAATAGTTGAGAGATCTCTGAGAAAAATCATAAATCTACGATGCTAATAATACAAGGCTCCTCTCACGGAAGTTAGGACTTAAAAATCATTATTTGTATTCGAAATAGTCTCATTGTGCGTCAACACAATGTTTTGTACGGTCAATTCGGTTGAGGAATGAATTTTACGAATGAAAGAGGTAGAAGTCGCATGGAGTCAAATCAGGGGAGTTTGGTAAATAATTGATGGTAAAAATGCTATTTTTGGTCAGTGATGGGCGTCGAGCGATGCAACGGCGCATATATCTATAAATAAAAACTAATTGCCACATGTATGACGGAGCATCACTTGAGAACGGTTGGACCGATTTGGCTGGTTTTTTTTTGTTTTGTTCGTAATTGTCAGGACAAGGTTTGTATGAAAGAAAATTTTTGGAAAATCTACGAGAAAAGCCGGAAATTTGGATGAAATTTTTATTTGAAAAAAATCTTTGTTAAATTTTGATGTTTTATGTAAAATGAGGCACAGTTTGAGAGTTTTGCTGTCACGTTTTCATACCAAAAAAAGAGACAAAAATCCTGCGGGCCACAAAGTTCAAAGACTACTGACTAGTGTCTTGCAACCAAGCCATTAAAAAAAGAAATGTGACATTTTCCGAAGGGATTATATATATATATATATATATATATATATATATATATATATATATATATATATATATATATATATATATATATATATATATATATATATATATATATATATATATATATATATATATATATATCATCATCATCATCATCATCATCATCATCAGCCCGTATCGATCCACTGCAGGATGAAGGCCTCTTCAGCATGCTTCCAACCTTCACGGTCCTTGGCTTTCCTGTGCCACTCGGGTCCAATATACTTAACGATGTCATCAATCCATCGTGCTTTCGGTCTTCTTCGCGGACGTTTGCGATCAAGCGGTATCCACTCCAGGATTACCTTGGTCCATCTGTCGTCCCATCGCCTCGCTATATGGCCTGCCCATCTCCATTTCAATTGTTTTACTCTTCCAATGATGTCACAGACTTTTGTTTGTTCCCTGATCCATGCGCAGGACTTTCTGTCTCGTCTTGTAATGCCAGGCATACATCTTTCCATTCCTCTCTGTGCCACCCGAAGTTTTTGAATTGATTGCGATGTGAGTGTCCAGGTTTCACTTCCGTATGTCATAACGGGTAGAACGCACTGATCGAATACTTTTCTTTTCAGGCAAAGTGGGAGTCTGCTCTTAAACATTATGTTGAGCCTACCAAATGCCTGCCAGCCACATTTAACACGCCGTTCCACCTCCCGGGCGGTATCCCCCTCCATTGAAATCCTCTGCCCAAGATATATAAAGCTGTCCACAATCTCTAAATCCCTTCCTAAAACTGAAATTATTCTGTCCTGAGCGAAGTTATTGAACATAACCTGACTCTTTTTCAAGTTTATTTTCAAGCCAAATGGTTCGCCAGCCCTTTGCAGTTCTTGTATGCGTCTTTGCAGCTCCTCTGGGTCTTGTAAAATGAGAATAATATCATCTGCAAATCTAAGATGGTTTAAGTTTGCACCATTGATCTTTACACCATCCTATTCCCAATCCAGTTTACGGAATACTTCTTCACGGTCACCCTGCCGTACACCTCGTTCTATATTAATTCCCACTTCAAGATCATCAAGGTGAATTGTGGCTGTAGCTCCATCATATATCGATTCTAATAGGTTTACATAGGCTCTCTCGACACCTTGGCTAAACAGTGCATCCATTATCGCATGCTTTGAGATGGAATCAAATGCTTTTTCGTAGTCGATAAAAGCCAAGCACAGTGGCATGGTGTATTCGTTGTGCCTTTCTATGACCTGCTGTACAACCTGGATGTGATCCATTGTACTGAATCCACTTCTGAATCCTGCTTGTTCTCTTGGTTGCGCGTCATTCAGTTTTTTTAATATTCTTTTAGAAATTATCTTAGTGAAAACATTGTACATCACTGATAGGAGGCTTATTGGACGGTAGTTCTTTAAATCTTCCTGTGCTCCTTTTTTGTGTAAAAGGATCATTTCTGCATTTTTCCATAAGTCAGGTACTTTTTGTTCTTTGAGGCATTTTGAGTATAATTTTGCCAGTGTTTTATGTAACGTCCGACCACCAGCTTTTAGCATTTCGACAGTTACACTATCCTTTCCTGGAGCCTTGCCGTTCTTCATCAATTCTATAGCATTTGTTACTTCCTCCACTAGGATATCTGGCATTATATATTGTTCTTCCGTGGGTATTGCTGTCCCTGACTGGCTCTGATCTTCATATAACTGGGAATAAAACCTTCTGACAATCTTTAACATTTGGGTACGCGCCCTGCACACTGTGCCATCCTCACGCTTTAAAGCATATATTTGCGTTCTTTTGTTTCTCAGCTTCTGTTTAGCTTTGTTAATTCCTTTGTTTTCTTCCAGGGTTTTTTGCACTAGCTGCATATTGAATCGGCGCGTGTCCTCTCATCTTATACGTTTTCTTATAGTTTTGCAGAGCTCAGTGTACTCGAGCCCGCCAAAAGGACTACCTGCATTTCTCATTGCTCGCCGTTTCTTCATTAAATCAATGGTCTCACTGGGGATTTTTGTTTGTTTTTGACATTATTCTTCTGGTGCTATTGAAGCAGCCGTTTGAAGTACATTGTTGGCGATTTCTTCATACTGAACGCCAGTCGGTAGGCTTCTCGAGATACTTTCGGTTAAGCTCAAAACCAAGGGTTGATAGTTTGAGGGGGGTGCTAACCGGGGTTTTCGGTAGCTGATGACTGTGGTTCGGAATTCACGTTAAGCTGTAGGTCCAGTCGCTAAAACTTTTATATATATATATATATATATATATATATATATATATATATATATATATATATATATATATATATATATATATATATATATATATTTATATGGGGAGTTTTTTGAATTCTTTGGACTGTGTCCAATGAGGACTCCCTATTCTTGGCAGGAGAGTATATGTCGGTACCCTGATGAGTCTAACCAGACACAACATGTGCCCTCCAATGTAAGGGATGGGTGGGGCTTCCTCCCGGTCATATATATATATATATATATATATATATATATATATATATATATATATATAGATATATATATATATATATATATATATATATATATATATATATATATATATATATATATATATCAATAGATGGTATATGAGATGATATATGAGAGATTGATAAACTCCGACACCGTTTGACCACTCAACATAAAAGTTGGAAGGTCTAGGTATTTTTTTATGGAGAAGTTTTTTATGCTATCCATTTTGTTGTCACTCGCCACTAGATGGCGCTGCAGGACATCAATTTCTACATCGTCTAACCGATCGCTATGAAAATTGGTTCACATAGATATTTGAACACGGTTAATATTTTTGCGATATCCACTTTATTGTACTTCAACACTAGATGGGGCTATAGCGCATTATCTTCTACACCTTAACTGCATTCTTTCCTGCTTACAGTATTTAAATTTAAAAATGCTATCGTACGATAGACAATGTCGTTCAATAGATATAGATAGAAGTGAAAGCAAAATTGTATAGGGCGGGTAGCCTTAACCGGACAAAGCCCTCGACATGTACTTGAAGGATCTGGGTTCGTGGACCATCGAAAACTCAACTATAGGTCCAGAGTAGGAGCTCTAAAAACATTTATACACCAAATCAGAAAATCAAAAATATTGTTTATCCACTTGCTTTACGCTAAATGTTAATATTAGTTTGAATTACTTTAAATTGGTTTGATTATATAGCGAATGGAATAGTTACAAATATTGTTCGTTCATTCGTAAATTATTAATAAAAAAATTTATATAATTTATCATCAATTTATACTAATAAAAATAATAGAATGTTATCAATATGAGTAATCTTTCATTTTTCCACAATTTTCTACAACGCTTTATAGATTCTTCAACGTTTCGGTTTATTTTATAAAACCATCCTCAGAACAATTCTACAATATATATTATTTTTATAAACAATACAAATTTATATTTAAAAACATACAACTATATCTTGTTGAATAATTAATTTAATTTTTTTTTCATAAAATATGACATTTTTTGTTTAACTGACAGTTGACATATTTTTGACTTTGATACATTTTATAAATTTGTTACCTTTATATTATTGTATTTTTATTATAACCTAACAATTTTGGATTTTTCACTTGTAAGTCAAAAATATGTCAACTGAAAATTAAACAAAAAATGTCATATTTTATGTAAAAAAAAATAAAATTAATTATTCAATAAGATACAGTTGTATGTTTTTAAATATAAATTTATATTGTTTATAAAAATAATATATATTGTAGAATTGTTTCGAGAGTAGTTTTGCAAAAATAACTAAATAATATTGTGTTAATAATATTGAATTACTTTAAATTGGTTTGATTATATAGCGAATGGAATAGTTAGAAATATTGTTCGTTCATTCGTAAATTATTAATAAATAAAATGTATATAATTTACCATCAATTTATACTAATAAAAATAATAGAATCTTATCAATACGAGTAATCTTTCATTTTTTCAAAATTTTCTACAACGCTTTATAGATTCTTCAACGTTTCGGTTTATTTTATAAAACCATCCTCAGAACAATTCTACACTATATATTATTTTTTTAAACAATTAAAATTTATATTTAAAAGCATACCAGTTATATCTTGTTGAATAATTAATTAATTTTTTTTTTCATAAAATATGACATTTTTTTGTTTAATTTTCAGTTGACATATTTTTGAGTTTGATACATTTTATAAATTTGTTACCTTTATATTATTGTATTTTTATTAAAACCTAACAATTTTGGATTTTTCACTTGTAAGTCAAAAATATGTCAACTGAAAATTAAACAAAAAATGTCATATTTTATGTAAAAAAAAATAAAATTAATTATTCAATAAGATACAGTTGTATGTTTTTAAATATAAATTTATATTGTTTATAAAAATAATATATATTGTAGAATTGTTCCGAGAGTAGTTTTGCAAAAATAACTAAATAATATTGTGTTAATAATATTGAATTACTTTAAATTGGTTTGATTATATAGAGAATGGAATAGTTAGAAATATTGTTCGTTCATTCGTAAATTATTAATAAAAAAAATGTATGTAATTTACCATCAATTTATACTAATAAAAATAATAGAATCTTATCAATACGAGTAATCTCTCATTTTTTCAAAATTTTCTACAACGCTTTATAGATTCTTCAACGTTTCGGTTTATTTTATAAAACCATCCTCAGAACAATTCTACACTATATATTATTTTTTTAAACAATTAAAATTTATATTTAAAAGCATACCAGTTATATCTTGTTGAATAATTAATTAAATTTTTTTTTTATACAATATGACATTTTTTTGTTTAATTTTCAGTTGACATATTTTTGAGTTTGATACATTTTATAAATTTGTTACCTTTATATTATTGTATTTTTATTATAACCTAACAATTTTGGATTTTTCACTTGTAAGTCAAAAATATGTCAACTGAAAATTAAACAAAAAATGTCATATTTTATGTAAAAAAAATAAAATTAATTATTCAATAAGATACAGTTATATGTTTTTAAATATAAATTTATATTGTTTATAAAAATAATATATATTGTAGAATTGTTCCGAGAGTAGTTTTGCAAAAATAACTAAATAATATTGTGTTAATAATATTGAATTACTTTAAATTGGTTTTATTATATAGCGAATGGAATAGTTAGAAATATTGTTCGTTCATTCGTAAATTATTAATAAATAAAATGTATATAATTTACCATCAATTTATACTAATAAAAATAATAGAATCTTATCAATACGAGTAATCTTTAATTTTTTAAAAATTTTCTACAACGCTTTATAGATTCTTCAACGTTTCGGTTTATTTTATAAAACCATCCTCAGAACAATTCTACACTATATATTATTTTTTTGAACAATTCAAATTTATATTTAAAAGCATACCAGTTATATCTTGTTGAATAATGAATTAATTTTTTTTTTCATAAAATATGACATTTTTTTGTTTAATTTTCAGTTGACATATTTTTGAGTTTGATACATTTTATAAATTTGTTACCTTTATATTATTGTATTTTTATTATAACCTAACAATTTTGGATTTTTCACTTGTAAATCAAAAATATGTCAACTGAAAATTAAACAAAAAGTGTCATATTTTATGTAAAAAAAATAATATTAATTATTCAATAAGATACAGTTATATGTTTTTAAATATAAATTTATATTGTTTATAAAAATAGTATATATTGTAGAATTGTTATGAGAGTGGTTTTGTAAAAATAACTAAATAATATTGTGTCTTAAATAGTATTTTTTAATAAATAAAATAAATAGTTTAGTTTAAATAGTGTTGTGTAAAGGTTTGTATCACAAGCGCAGTTCGCAGTTGTATAGCCATTCCAGTGCTTCACGGTTGAGCTTGTGGATATCTTGCAGAGGGCCTTTGAAGTGTATGTCGGGGCATTCTATGGCAAGGTGGGCAATCGTTTCCTCTTCAGCGCCACATTTATCGCATCTCGGACTCTCCGCGGCCCATTGAGCCAGATTTTGGTTGTAGATTTCATGACCGGTTCGGAATCTGTTTAGGTTGCATCAAAGCCTTCTAGGGAGTATGAACTCTGGTGGTTTGGTTGTTGAGTCCTGTACCAGATAGGAGTTTGTGCTGTCTCGTGCTCTCAGGCTTATTACAAAAGTTTTTTAATTTTTTGTTTTACGGTATATTGGTTTTTCAAAAAATTCATAAGAAAGTTAAGTATTCATTCTCAATATATTTACGAAACTGTCTTTTTATACATCTCTGACCTATTGCTTGTTAATTATGTACACTTAAATTAATAATATGTCACTTCAAAATTGTTATTTTTTTTTGTAAAATAAAGAATACTTAGCTCAATCTCATATTTCAATTTCATCAAATTCGTAAGAAAAATGAATATAGAAGTCAACTACCTTAAATGTTTAAAGGCGCTGATTAGAGAAATGAAAGCAGAACTTTTTGCTCATGTGGTAATTATGCATTTTTAACGATGCTTTCATACAAAGACCAAGAGTCCTCCGTCAACATAAGAACGTTTGTTAACAAACCGGAAACCACCCCTCGTAGCTCGAAAGCTCCGAGCTCGAACGGACCGAACTAAGTTTAGTAAGTGAAAAGATAAAGGTGAACCTGAAAAATTAATTAAAAGTTTCTCTAATTCGCGAAGTTAAGGGGATTAGAGTTTTAGTTTTCGACTTGCTGGTCGAGTTTTTCTATTTTCTCCACTTTTCTACGATTTAAATTGGTCCTTTCAGCATGGAAAAATACAGCGCTCTGTCTTGATACTTTTGTTGCTTTCTAATAGTTGCAGTTAATGCCTCAAGGAAAGAGTAGAAGAATAATTAGTTTTAATGGGTAATTATATAAAATGTTTAATTTTAGTGTCATTTTATGGCAGGTATTTTTAATAGAATAAGGCAGAGCGGGACTGGAAGTTCCGATTTTCAAAAAAAAAAAATTATAAAAATGAACCCTCGGTTTATACAATTTTTACAAATACTTATAGGAGGTTTATCGCCGATTCACGAGATTTAATTATTTTTTGTTTATTTTTAAGTGTATAATATATATATATATATATATATATATATATATATATATATATATATATATATATATATATATATATATATATATATATATATTATATTATTATTCACGTATGGGCCCTAGTGGACCACGCGAAGTACAATTAGAGGCGTTTGTTGTTGTTAGCCTTCCTTTGTGCCCATACTAATTTCATTCTTTCGCTATGAGCTTTTTTCCTTTCGTCAGACCAAGTTGTTCCAGTCTTCCTACATTTTTCCCTCTGGCCAACCTTCCAAACGGTTCACCTTGTGTCTGAAACAGCCTCTATCCTGAATTTCACTTTGTGAAATATTTGCTGATCTTAGGTCCTCTTTAATTGCAGCAATACATTTAATTATTTCTACCTTAGCTCTACTCCTATTTTCATAAAATTCGACTATTTGTCTAGTTAGCCTATTCGGATTCATCCGTTTTATATGTCCGTAAAACTTAAGTCTTCTTTTTCTCATATCGCTATGTATATCTGTGTATTGTTTGATTTCTTGGTTTTCTCGAAGTCGGTATGTTGTGCTATTTATTTGTTTGGGGCCTAGGATTTTTCTTACGATTTTTCTTTCCTTGTTTTCAGTATTCTCGATGTCCCTCTTTCTATTCAAAATGAGCGTTTCTGCAGCATATAGACATTCTGGCTTAATAACTGTGTTGTAATGTCTCAGTTTTGTGTTTTTAGATAGGCATTTTTTGTTGTAAATATTTTGTGTAAGTCTCAATGCCGTTTCCATTTTTTGACATCTACCCTTATTGGCCGCTTTTTCCAACCCATTTTCCATGATTATTTCACCCAAATATTTGAATTGAGAAACTCGTCTGATGTTACCATATTTTGTTTTTAGAAATGGTGTTCTTAGTCTGTTGCAGGTCATGTATTGTGTCTTTTCAAAGGATATTTGGAGTCCTACCTTTTCTGCTGTTTCTTTTAGGATTTCAATCTGTTTTTGAGCCGTTAATACATCTTGAGCTAAAATTGCTAGATCATCAGCAAATGCCAGACAATCAATTTTGATGTTGGTTCTCCCCAGTTTAATGGGCTGGTCAATATTCAGGGCCGACTTTTTTTCACGCCACTCCTGTATTACTTTTTCTAGAACACAGTTAAATAAGAGTGGCGAGAGTCCATCCCCTTGTCTCACTCCAGTTTTAATTTCGAAGGGCTCTGAGAGTCACCTATGAATTTAACTTTTGACCTTGTGTTAGTTAACATTGCTTTAATAATTGCCAGCGTTTTCAGATCTAGTCCTTGTTCTTTCAAGATTCAGAATAAAGAGGTTCCGGCCCGGGAGGTGGAACGGCGTGTTAAATGTGGCTGGCAGGCATTTGGTAGGCTCAACATAGTGTTTAAGAGCAGACTCCCACTTTGCCTGAAAAGAAAAGTATTCGATCAATGCGTTCTACCCGTTATGACATACGGAAGTGAAACCTGGACACTCACATCGCAATCAATTCAAAAACTTCGGGCGGCACAGAGGGGAATGGAAAGATGTATGCTTGGCATTACAAGACGAGACAGAATGTTATGTTACCTGCAAAGTTCGTTGTGCCGTCTAACTTAAGTTTGCCTAGGTAAACCGCGCATTGCGCGAACGATTTAGGCAAAACCCGAAATTATTTTCGGGTTATCCCCTTTATTCCCGAATTATCTTAGGTTTGTCAAATGTGCAGCAGGCAAAGTCCGATACAATTCCAAGCCATTGTTCTGATTCGTCCGTACGAGTTATGACTTGTTATAAAAACGACGCAGGCGCATTTATGCTATTTACGTTACAAGTAACCAGTATTAGTCTGGCTGTCTAGCTTATATTAGTTTTGCGCGAATTATTGATTTCAAGTGAATTTTGTAAGAAAATGAGTGAAAGTGAAGTCATCGGTCTAACTAATGAAACTGTGAGTGATGGTGAAATGGGAATTAAATTTATGGAAAAACTAGCAGGCGTTACGAAACAAATTAATTCAGTTTATATTGAATCACAGGAGCGATATGGAGAAATAATTAAAGAAGTTGAAAATGCTAAAAGGCTACCAAGAAATCAACACTACAATATAGACGTCTTAGGCCCTACGATGTACTTCGAGTTGAGGATGTTAAGAAGTTAATTACTCCACTGACTGAGGAAGCGACTGATGTAAGATACTTTGTTTCAAACGAAGAGTTGTTTGGAATAATACACAGATTACACAAAGAATGTGGGCATGCCGGAAGGGACATTATGATTAAAGCATTAGGTGAGAAATATGCAAATGTGACTCGAGAAAGTACAGTATTTTATTTAGAACTTTGTGAGGCTTGTCACAAGAAAAAGAAACATCTGAAAAGGGGAATAACCGTAAAACCTCTACTATTTAGAGAAGTGAATTTACGAGGACAAGTCGACCTTATCGATATGCAGACCTGTCATGATGGGGACTTCAAATACATCCTCAATTATCAAGATCATCCCTCAAAATACGTTATTCTACGACCGCCGAAGACAAAAACAGCAGAAGAGGTAGCATACACTTTAATAGATATTTTTTGTATTTTGGGAACCCCATCATTGCTACAATCTGATAACGGACGTGAATTTGCAAATCGTGTTGTTGAACAGTTAAAAATATCTGTCTATTGTTCATGGTAAACCGAGGCACTCCTAAAGTCAAGGAAGTGTTGAGCGGTCAAATCAGGATGTTCAAAATCTATTATTCTCTTGGATGAAAGATAATAAAACCAAACGCTGGAGTGAGGGCCTACGTTTCTGCCAGTTGCAAAAAAACAATGCATATCACAGCGGGATACGACAAACTCCTTTTGAGGCAATGTTCGGTAAGCATATTTTAATGTTTAAAAAGACGTAGCTGCACCGTTTATGGCTAATTTTTAGGAAGAAAAGCTCATATTGGAATTCAGTCTTTACCGGACTCGATTAAAACGGTATTGAAAACTGAAGAAGACCTGGAAGAAGCACTTGTTACAGTGGGTTCTGACGAACGTGAAAATTCATTTAGCTTGGAGACCGGTGATCCTAACCAACGCAACCGACTCTCTAGTCGATGTGAGATCTGCAACGTCAATATGCATTATTTGCAAAATGGAAACATCGGGTGCACATAAGTGCAGAAACTATGACGAAAGTGTTCACGTTACTTGTGCTCAAAGCACTAGCAATGTGGAAAAAGATTGTGACTCAAGAGTTTTGTGTCTGCGTTGTGCGCAAAAGATACCTATAAAAACGAATAAGGATATTGCTTATAGCGGGTTGAAGTTCCAAGCAGAAAAAATGAAACAATTATCAGAAACAAAATTCTCGGAAATCCAAGTCGGAGAATCAGTTACAGTGCCAGTTCCAAATTTAGACAGAAGCAAAGCAGATGCTCGTAACGTAGTTGGTGTGATGAAAAAGACAGACGACGGTTTTTATCAAATAGGCACTAGAAAAGGGACGATCAGTTCTCTGTATTCAAGAAATCAGATTCAAAGTTGTAAAGAAAGCTTTATAAAAATCAATGATGTTCCAAACAAGGAATTATCGCTTCGAGAGGTTAGAAGTCGGAACTCTGTGTTTGGAGGTCAGGGGTTTTTAAAATGCAATTGTACTAAAAAATGTACAACTAACTCTTGTAGATGTAAGAGAGGAAACTTACTTTGTAATTCAAAATGCCACCATTCTACATCATGTGCTAATAAATAATTTGTGTTGTAGACTAACATATATATATAACATATATATATATATATATATATATATATATATATATATATATATATATATATATATATATATATATATATATATATATATATAGCCACAATTAACCATTATGATCTTGAAGTGGGAATTAATGTAGAACGAAGTGTACGGTAGGGTGACGCAATATCGCCTATTCTTTTCTCGGCTGGCCTTGAAGAAGTATTCCGTAAACTGGATTAGGAACAGGATGGTGTAAAGATCAATGGCGCAAACTTAAACCATCTTAGATATCGTTCTTCTTTTACAAGACCCAGAAGAGCTGCAAAGACGCATACAAGAACTGCAAAGGGCTGGCGAACCATTTGGCTTGAAAATAAAGCTGAAAAAAGTCAGGTTATGTTCAGTAACTTCGCTCAGCACAGAAGAATTTCAGTTTTAGGAATGGATTTGGAGATTGTGGACAGCTTTATATATCTTGGGCAGAGGATTTCAATGGAAGGGAATACCGCCCGGGAGGTGGAACGGCGTGTTAAATGTGGCTGGCAGGCATTTGGCAAGCTCAACATTGTGTTTAAAAGCAGACTCCCACTTTGCCTGAAAAGAAAAGTCTTCGATCAGTGTGTTCTACCTATTATGATATACGAAAGTGAAACCTGGATACTCACATCGCATTCAATTCAAAAACTTCGGGTAGTACAGAGGGGAATGGAAAGATGTATGCTTGGCATTACAAGACGAGACAGAAAATCCTGCGCATGGATCAGGGAAGAAACGAAAGCTTGTGACATCATTGGAAGAGTGAAGCAATTGAAATGGAGATGGGCAGGCCATATAGCGAGGCGATGGAATGACAGATGGACCAAGACAATCCTGGAATGGATACCGCTTGATCGCAAACGTCCGCGAAGAAGACCGAAAGCACGATGGATTGATGGCATCGTTAAGTATATTGGACCAGAGTGGCAGAGGATAGCCTAGGACCGTGAAAGCTGGAAACATGCTGAAGAGGCCTTCATCCTGCAGTGGGTCGACACGAGCTGATGATGATGATGATTATTATATATATATATATATATATATATATATATATATATATATATATATATATATATATATATACATATATATAAATATATATATATATATATATATATATATATATATATATATATATATATATATATATATATATATATATATTATAGTGGAGGAATGTTCTTCTTGAGAAAAACGAAGCGGAACAAGTCTCACCTAGCTGTGAGGCTGGTTGTTCCGTCGTTGGGATTAGTTGTTCCGCTCGTATTTTTGATTATATTTAATTAAAATAATAAAAATTACTAAGTTTGACTAAAATGACTAATTTTATATGCATATGTGCTTTCTGTATTATTATTCGTCATTAAACTTACATTATAAGTCTGCTAGTTTGATATGCCACAAAGAAAGGAATTATAGATTAAGAATACTCAATATTATTAAGTTTATTTTAGTAATCTCTCGGTTCAAATATCGTTTTACCTAAAATATTCATATTAATTACAACCAACAATCATAGTTTTTTTATTTTAGACTTAGGGGGAAGTCCCCGAGAATCGGACACTTAAGGATTCGTAACAATAACAAAAAACTTGCAATTTAATTAATTTGTAGTTAGTAGTTTTATAGTTTAATTTATTTATTTATGTTAAAATAACTCTATTATATACTTAATCAAGATAGCTATGTAATCAGTCTCAAATATTATTCAAGATAACAGTTAAAAAATGGTCCCTTAATATCGGACATATCTACTTTTCCTTTATTATTTGAACTTAAAATATATTTAGCAAGAAATTCGTAAAAATGTTATTCCAATAGAACTAATCTACCATTAATAAAGCAAATTAAATTTAATCTTAATGAACTTTGGACAGAATTATGAACTTTTTCTATGAAATTTCAAAATTTTAGTCGTATATTCGGTAAAAATCACAGATGCAGCTATCTGAGTCTTCTGCAACGTCAGCACATGCTTCATGTGCCCACTGATGACAAGCTTGGCAGCGTATCCAATCGTCATGGATATTATCTTGGCAAATTAAACAAGTTATTATACGGAATCGCTGTTGTCTTGAATGTTGCAGTCGGTTTTTTTTGTCTTTTTTATTTTTTTCGGGTCGTTAGTTTTCTTGCCTTTAAAATGTTATATTTTGACTACGGTAGGCATTGCTTTTGCTGCTTTATTTTCAGCGAGCGCATTTTTATAGGTGGAGGATGTCAAAATCTCACTTTTCTCAGCTTTTCATCGTCGACTCGTAGCTCGCTTTTCTGCAGCATTTGGGACTGGTGACAGCTGATGATTTACCGTAACAATGGTTTTGCTTATTGACGGTTGTGTTTCAAAAATTTCCTTTTCATTAACACTGAAAGTCTTTTGACGCAATTCCTAAGGTACGTCCGTACTGGTGTTATTGCAAACATTCACTTCAACATCTTACTACATCGGTACGTCGGTTACTGCTGATGGCAGAATATCCAAATCTGTGTAAATATTTGAATTCGAAGGCAGTATTCCAGTGCATTGAAATCCAGACTTTGCTATATCCAAACGTGCAACGCGATTAAAAGCTTGTGTCACCATTGCAGCAATATCATATTCTGTTATACTTGCACCGGAGTTAGCCCTGATCCATAATCCACAGGCTTCAAAATATGCATCTTTGAATGGTTTCATAAAAACCTTGTCTAATGGCTGCAGTTTTTGGGTCGTGTGAGGTGGAGTGCTTAACATCTGCACATGGTTTTCTTTCGCGTAACTTATGACAGCAAGATCTTTAAGACTAAATAATATATGATCAAAAGCACTGCTTTTGCTTCAGTAGGCTTTGAAAACACTATAAAGTGTTGAAGCCACTTCAGGAAGATATCAGCGTTCATCCATCCGTTTGGCTGTGCTATGGCTATACTTTCAGATGGCGCACCAATTATTAACCTTTCATTAACTATCTGCCTCGGAAAAACAAATTATGGTGGGATAAAATATCTGGCAGCACTTATACAGGACATAGCTGTAACATTCTTACCTCTGCAGAGGCCAACTTGCCAGCTTGGCGATTACCTTTGAGTGTCATTTCGTTAGCCTGCTTCTGGACAGTGCTGACCCCCGTCTCATCACAGTTATAGATGTTTGATGAGCCAAAACGATATTTTTCCCAAATGTTAATAACTTTTTTTAACTTTTTCTTGAACTTTACACCTTCTTTAACGCTTTCTTTAACATTTCTTCTTCCTTATTTTTATTATTCTGATCTTCCTTAATACTATTCTTTTTCTTCTTAGACTTTCGAGTTCGTATCGATAGAGTAGGGTTTCTTTTCATAAATCCAGTGAACCAGTTAGCTCCTGCTCGTTTGTTTTTGTGCCATGAAGTTGGAAAGTTTGGAATATTGAATTTGATCGCACATTCGTATGTCAGTTTTCGCAACTCTTCAGCCAAAAGACAAAAATAAATTGAGAAACATTTCAAAACATATTTGGCCAGCTCTTCTTTTTGTTTTAGCTGGACCTTAATCTGCTTTTGTAACTCATTGAAGGAACCTCATCAGCTTTGAATTTTGTAATATACCGATGTAACGGCATATGCGAAATCTCAAGTTCTCTCCCAACAGTTTTAATTTTTCTGCCTTCATGAATAATAAGATTCGCTGCTGGATACAAGAGTTCTTTGGAGGTTAAACCTCTTTTTGACTTGCCTTTGAATTTTCGCATCCTAAAACAATATAAAATATTTATAAATTTCTACGCACAATTTAACTTGAAGACTGAACAGTGGAACTTTCAGATTTATATTTCATTTATTCATAATATATTTTCAGCTTATAAGCTGAATATGCTTCTTCCACAAAACTATTCTGAATTATTAGAGTCTTACATATCAGAGAGATTCTTCAGAGTAAATCTGGAAGAAGCATACACAGAGTTGAAAGAAGTTGGAGCAGGAGTACCACAAGGAAGCGTCCTAGGGCCTATATAATATACAATAGTCACATATGCAGACGATACTGCTACCCTAGTGATAGACAAAGATCATGAGGAGGCCGCAAATTAGTTTCAAAGATCAATTAACCAAATAAACAACTGGGCCAAAAGATAGCGAATCAAACTGAACCCGACCAAGTTTGTACACATCAATTTCACAAATAAAAGAGAACAAACAATAAATTCCAATTAACATAAATAATGTTAATTATAATAATTAATAATCACAGATCCTCTATGCAAACTCAGCAAAACATCTAGGCATTACATTAGATCAACAACTTCGCTGGAAGGTTCATGTCAAAACGAAAAGAGGAGAGCATGATATAAGGTACAAGAAAATGTATTGGCTACTTGGTTGACACTCCAGTCTATCTACCTATAACAAAATTGTATGACCAAATCATCAAACCGGTGAAGACCTATGGGATACAGTCCTAGAGCTGTCCCACCAAGAGTAATATTCTAATCATCCAGAGATTCCAGAACAAAGTACTGAGGAATATCGTCAATGCGCCATGGTACATCAGAAACAGTGATCTCCATCGAAACCTTCAGATGGATACTGTTAATCAGACTGCTACCAAATTCGCACAGAGTCATGAACAATGGCTCCATCAACACGTGAACGTTGAGGCTATCCAGCTCCTCGATAACACCAATCTAACAAGAAGACTCAAGAGAGTGAAGCATTTCGAGTTAGCTAAGTGATTGTGCTAGTGCAAAGCAGAGAATAATGGGGTTGTGCGTTACACATTATTTTAGTGTAAATAAGTTATTAGACTCTAAGGTATTCTAGTGAGTAAGACCTTAGATTTATGTTTTTGAAGTAGCAATTTAAGTTAGAATTACTTATCAGATTATTATATCAGTAAATGTCTTTTGGGGTGTTTATTTATCATTTTTGGGTGTTTATTTATCATCATCATCATCATGCAGCCATTGTACTGCAGGATGAAGGCGTCCCCGGCATGCTTCCAATTCGCACGGTCCTGAGCTTTGCTCTGCCATTCGGGTCCACTATACTTGATGATGTCATCCGTCCATCGCGTTTTCGGCCTTCTGCTCGGGCGTTTATGATCAAGCGGTATCCATTCCAGAATTGCTTTGGTCCATCTGTCGTCGCATCGTCTCGCTATATGACCTGCCCGCTTTCATTTCAATTCTTTCGTCTTTCCAATGATATCACATACCTTCGTTTGTTCTCTGATCTACATGCAGGTCTTTCTGTCCGGCTTTGTAATGCCAAGCATACACCTTTCCATTCCTCACTGTGCAACCCGAAGCTTTTGAACTGATTGTGATGTGAGTGTCCATGCTTCACTTCCATATGTCAAAACAGGCAGCACGCACTGATTAAAAACTTTTCTCTTCAGGCAAAGTGGGAGTTTGCTCTTAAATACTATATTGAGCCGGCCAAATACCTGCCAGCCACACTTAACCCGCCGTTCCACCTCCCGGGCGGTATCACCCTCCATTGAAATCCTTTGCCCAAGATATATGTAGTAGTCCACAACCTGTAAATCACTTCCTAAAATAGAAATTCTTCTCTTGACAGCAAATTTGTTAAACATAACCTGACTCTTTTTTATGTTTATTTTCAAACCAATTGGTTCTCCCGCCCTTTGCAGCTCTCGTATGTGTTCTTGTAGCTCATCTGGGTCTTGTGAAAGGGGAACGATATCATCCGCGAATCTAAGATGGCTTAGATATGCACCATTTATTTTTATTCCCTTTTGTTCCCAATCCAGATTACGAAATCTGGCTGTCTTCAAGGCAGACACTGATAAAAGAACAGGCGATATTGAGTCACCCTGCCGTACACCACGTTCTATGTTGATTTTAACTTCAAAGTCATCCATGTGAACGGTACCTGTAGCTTCCTCGTACATGGATCTTAGTAGGTTCACATAGGCTTTGTCTATTCCTTGGTTAAACAATGCATCCATTATGGCCTGCGTTGATACTGAATCAAATGCCTTTTCATAGTCAATAAAAGCCAAGCACAGTGGCATGGTGTATTCATTGTGCCTTTCTATGGTCTGTTGGACAACCTGGATATGGTCCATTGTACTGAATCCACTTCTGAAACCTTAACTGCTCTCTTGGTTGTGCGTCATTCAGAGTTCTTAATATTCTTTTAGATATTATCTTGGTGAAAACTTTGTCCATAACTGATAAGAGGCTTATTGGGCGGTAGTTTTTTAAATCTTCCTGTGCTCCTTTCTTATGAAGAAGAATCACATCAGCATTTTTCCATAGACTGGGTATTTTTTGGTCTTTGAGGCATTTTGAGTACAATTTTGCCAGTATTTTATGTAGAGTTCGACCACCAGCCTTCAACATTTCAACCGTTATATTGTCCTTTTCTGGAGTCTTTCTATTCTTCATCGCTTCTATGGCATTTGTCACTTCTTCCAACAGGATATCTGACATTTGCTCTTCCGTGGGCAATGCTGTCTTTAACTGGTTCTGATTTTCCTATAACTTTGAATATAATCTTCTGATAACCTCTAACATTTCCGTACGCTCCCTCCTCATCCTCACGCATTAAGGCAAACATTTGTGACCTTTTATTTATCAGCTTATGTTTGGCTTTGTTTATCCCTTTATTTTCTTCTAGTGTTTTTTGCACTAGCTGCATGTTGAACCGACGCGTTTCCTCTCGAATACGTTTTCTTATAGTTTTGCAAAGCTCAACGTTCTCGACCCTGTCAAAGGGACTGTCTGCATTTCTTCTGTCTCCGTTTCTTCATTAAATTGATGGTCTCATTGGAGATTTTTGACTGTTTGAAGCTTTTTCCTGCTGGTGCTATTGCAGCAGCCGTTTCAACCACATTTTCGATGTATGATTTTTCATACTGATCTGTTATTTCCATCTCTTCTGGGTCTTGCAACACAGCAAAGCGGTTCGATAAAGCAATCTCAAAATCGTTGCCCTTCTGCAGCAGCTTCTCAGAATTCACTTTGCCCTTCTTCGATCTAACCATTTGTGAATGCTCTCTTCGACAGTTTATCTTAACGTTTGCTCGTACTATTCTATGGTCACTTCCAACATTAAAACGGTTAAGGACAGTACAATTACAAAGTATTGTTTACAGCCGTTCTATCATTCGACATGATGTAGTCAATTTCACTTGTGAGACCTGATGGACCTTTCTATGTCAATTTTCTGCTGATTTTTTTCTTATAGAACGAGTTCATAATGTACAATTCTTGTCCTTCAGCAAAATCAACCAATCTGTTACCTCTATTGCCCCGCTCGCCATTTCCATATGGGCCAATTGCAGTTTCACTAGTTCTTGCTTTTCCAATTCTAGCATTAAAATCACCCATCAGGATTTTGTACCTGCATTTCTCGCTACGAGAGTGTACGAGAGTCTCGTACCCCGAGTGTAGAGTACGTAACCACTTGTTTTCAGTTTGATTAGCTCTTCGCCTTTTCTTCGTGTTTCACAAAGCCCTATAACATCCCAATGTATGTTGTCAAGCTCGATCAACAGTTCTTGCAATCGTTCATCCGTTTTCATTATCCGAATATTTAGAGTAATGCCCAAAGTCCAATGGCAGCCTGATCTAACCCGCTAATTAATAGCACCCTCTGCCTTGGGGCAGGACTTCCCGCTGTCGTAGGTAGTTGCCCCTTGGCCTCCGGGGAATGAGGACCGAGTTTGAAATTGTAAAGCCATGGGGGGAGGGGGGGTTGGACCTTAATCTGCCACGCTGGTCCAATGCGGGTTGGCAGATTTTGGATCAAGTTAGTCTGAAGTCTCCGCTTTCACCTGTCCGCCATGGGTTACCCTTTCAGGAGCATGCGTCTCAGACAGCATACCTCAAAGCTTCATTGACCTACGTGTATGTAAGTAACGTGTATGTAAGTTCATAATTAAGAGGAATAGATCAAATAGTTTAATGGGAAAAAAATTAATTTACGTGGCAGTTTTATAGTATTTAACCACTTTTTCAGTGCTATAAAAACAACAATAATGGTAAATGTCTGAATGATTTTGGCGTGTTCATATATTTATTTTTTTTTTCTTTATTTGGGTTTTTTCGCAACGATCTAAAACTCAAAAAATATCAAAAATATCTGTTGATCTATAATCTATCTGTTGATCTAAAAATATTTATAAAGTGATAAATACATTTTTACCCAGTGATTTTTTATTTACATAAGAACAGATATTTTTGATATTTTTTGAGTTTTAGATCGTGGCGAAAAAACCCAAATAAAGAAAAAGAAACAATAATAGTTTCCACATCGGCGCAGTATCTTATTTTTTCACGAGACTTCTCTTGTCGCCATCTCTTTTTTTTTGTACATTTCATGGGAACAACTAACCCCGGGAATCTACTGAATGTGGTGATTGGTTAATTTTTCGCGTAACCAGCAGCTTCGTTTTTCAATGTATTCATCATTATCAAGATTTTCAATACAATATTCATATAACTTCTGACATCTGTTGATTTCTTTTTTCCGCAGTTCTAGTTCAAAAAGTTGCTAAACAAAGTTGCTGAATTGACGCCTACTACAGCCTCATTTTTTTTGTTGAAAATTGATAGCTTGATGGTTTGGGCATGTTGGATGGGTGAAATGATTTTTGGACTATGTAGTGGTTTTTGACGCAATTTATGAGGATTTATGAGCAGGCCCAAAATTGGGATTTGTATTTATTGACTACCCCATTTAAATTAAAATGAGTTTCATTGCTTGTGATGAATCAAATCTTCGTTAAACATGTCAAGTATTGTTTGAGCAAATGTATGTTGTAATGCACCAACTTTTCATACTACTATGGCAAAGGAATTTTTTTGGGTTAACCTTTTTTTAGGGTGACCTCTTTTTTAATTTAGATGAAGAGATCGATACCTCCCTAAGAGAGTTCTTTGACTTCACTGTGGAAACTGACGGGCGTAAGGTCTTTCGCCTATAGAAAACTCCTTTTTTTTATAGGGTTTTTCATTAAAGGCAAGTTGTGTATGAGATATTATTATTTTTTATTTGAAAGAATACTAGATTAGATTAATATAGAATATAATATATGCGCCAAATGGTCTCCGAAAAGGCCATGAGACTTTTCGAATGCTAATATTAGAACTTCCTCTCTCTTTCTCTTCGAAAAAACGAATAACGAAAAAATACAACCTTGAAGTACGTTCTGAATTGACTGTAAAAAAACCTTGTTAAAAGACCCGTCCTAAAAAAATAGTTCAAAATGTGAAAGACAAACCGTCATTATTTTTACACAACCTGATATAAACTGAATCCTTAGAAAACGAGCTGACTCAATAAGAACGATTTATCTCTAGTAAATTAACCCAAATCTTTTTTTTCTGCGAAAGTTCCCTTATAGTCTAATTCTTCACCAAGAAAGGCTTCATAAAAAAAATCTGGGTCGCATATATAAAGTCTAGATCTGACAGGGCGTTATGGAAAAACATTTAGATAAAATTATTCTCCACTGAACGAAGGATGAGGTGGGAAAAAATGGCGGAAAGGATTGGTTTTCAATGGGGAAGGAACGTACCAAAGGGAAAATGTAACAAGTAAATTTCGTGTCGTCAAAGCTGCAAAGTGATGCTTGCCTGTCAGCGGATAAACTTTGGACATCAAAAAGTACATAAACGATTTAGCGTACTTTTATATATCATTTTTAGTCATATTCCGAGAAAAATAGTATTTGCATTCTACCTTGCCTACAAATGACTTGATACTTGCCTACATGTTTGATAGTAGCAATAGTATTTGAGTGGGTGCTCTTATTTCATTATTTTCTTCTTTTTGTTTTCGATATTTTCATCTTTATATCACATATGTTTCTTACTCGGAGCTTTATACAATTTGTATGTTTAATTTGGAACTTCTTAGTTATTGTCTTTCAGTTATGTTTCCCCTTCTCCCCTAGATCCTCCATGACAGCCTCTCCCCATCGTTTTCTTGGTCTTCTTTTCTTTCTTTTAAAAATGATAGTTCATTTTTTAAACCGAATCAACTACCATCAACAAACACTACTTTAAAACTAAGGTATGTCACCTGTTTATCTAATGTACCTGGTTTTACACTTTTAGTGGGGTTAATTATTGACAATTTTTTAAATAGTTGGGAATTTCGGAGATCTGTCTGATCGTTTAATGGCTAGAGGGGTTAGTATCTAGGGGTTTTTATTATTATTCACGTATGGGCCCTGGTGGACCACGGGAAGTATAATTGGAGGCGTTTGTTGTTGTTAGCCTTTCTTTGCGCCCATACTAATTTCATTCTTTCGCTATGAGCTTTTTTCCTTTCGTCAGACCAAGTTGTTCCAGTCTTTTTCTCTCTGGCCAACCTTCCAAACGTTAACGTTGTGTCTGAAACAGCCTCTATCCTGAATTTCACTTTGTGTAATATTTGTTGATCTTAGGTCCTCATTAATTGCAGCAATCCATTTAATTATTTCTACTTTAGCTCTACTCCTGTTATCATAAAATTCGACTATTTGTCTAGTTAACCTACTCGGATTCATCCGTTTTATGTGTCCGTAAAACTTAAGTCTTCTTTTTCTCATATCGCTATGTATATCTGTGTATTGTTTGATTTCTTGGTTTACTCGAAGTCGGTATGTTGTGCTATTTATTTCTTTGGGACCTAAGATTTTTCTTATGATTTTTCTTTCCTTCTTTTCAATCTCCTCGATGTCTCTCTTTCTATTCAAAAGCAGCGTTTCTGCCCCATATAGACATTCTGGCTTAATAACAGTGTTGTAATGTCTCAGTTTTGTGTTTTTAGCTATGCATTTTTTGTTGTAAATATTTTGCGTAAGTTTCAATGCGGTTTCCATTTTTTGACATCTACCCTTATTGGCCGCTTTTTCCAACCCGTTTTCCATGATTATTTCACGCAAATATTTAAATTGAGAGACTCGTCTGATGTTACCATATTTTGTTTTTAGAAACGGTGTTCTTAGTCTGTTGCAGGTAATGTATTGTTTCTTTTCAAAGGAAATTTGGAGTCCTACCTTTTCTGCTGCTTCTTTTATGATTTTAATCTATTTTTGTGCCGTTAATATATCTTGAGTCAAGATTGCTAGATCGTCAGCAAACGCCAGACAATCAATTTTAATGTTGGTTCTCCCTAGTTTAATGGGCTGGTCAATATTCAGGGCCGATTTTTTTTCACGCCACTCGTGTATTACTTTTTCTAGAACACAGTTAAATAAGAGGGCGAGAGTCCATCCCCTTTGCGCGGTCAGTAGAATCATATGCTTTTTTGAAATCTACGAATGTACAGACGAGATTTTTATTGTACCGTTTTTGATGTCTTAGGATCAATTTTAGACTCAGGATCTGTTCCGGGCGGGATCTGCCCGGTCGAAAACCTGCTTGATATTCACCAATTTTAGATTCTAACTGTCCCTGTGCTCTGTCTAGAAGACATTGAGATAGAATTTTGTAACAAACCGGGAGAAGAGATATCCCTCTATAGTTGTTTACATCCGTTCTCTCTCCTTTCTTATGCAGTGGATGGATTAGAGCATCTTTCCAATATTCCGGAATCCGTTCGGTTCGCCAGCGTATTTCAAAAGTTCAGCAGTGATTCCATCTTCACCAGAAGCTTTGTTATTTTTAAGTCGCATGATTTGCCTAATTATTTCATCTTAATTCGGTGGTAATGAATCCGGGTTTGTTTGTTTAGGGTTTAGTGTTGATAATCTGTTTAAGGGCTCATGACAGTTTAGTAGTTGTTCAAAATATTTCTCAAGTTCTTTGCAATTGTTTTTGTTATTTAGAGCTAATTGTCCGTTTTCCTTTTGGAAGCAAATACTTTGCGGTTGATAGCCTGTTAATTTATTTTTAAATGTTTTGTAAAAAATTCGGGTATTTTTTTGGAAATCTTTTTCTATTTCATTAAGTTGTTGTTTTCATATTTTTTTTTAGTTTGTCTAATTAACTTCGATATTTCTTTTCTTACTTTCAAAAAGATGTTATAATTTATTGCTGTTTTTGACTGTTCCACTCTTTGAATGCTTTACTTCGGCTTAATACTGCTTGTTCACAAAATTCATCTCTCTTATTTCATTATTTTCTTCTTTTTGTTTTCGATATTTTCATATGGATATGATATAACACATGGGCTGAAAAGTCCCGGGCCTAACACATAGATGGCGCTAGTTTTATTGCAGTCACCTTTTTTTTCAGTTAATACTAACCTTCAAAAGACAGCTGTTAAAATTTCATGATATTCTATTTATTAGTTTGTGAGGTATTGTGCTAAGAGTGACGCTACTTTGTTATTTTCAAAACAATGGATCAAAAACTATTTCGTGTTTTAATTTTACACTGCTTCTTGATGGGAAAAAATACCGTTCAAGCGAAGCAATGGCTTGAAAAGTGTTATGGGGACTCCGCTCTATCAGAAACAACAATAAAACGTTGGTTTGCTGACTTCAAACGTGGTCGTAGAGACACCGATAATGCAGAACGCAGTGGACGTCCAAATGAGGCCGTAACACCAGAAAACATAAAAAAAATCCACAAAATCGTTTTGAATAATCGAAAAGTGAAGTTGCGTGAGTTAGCTGACATCGTAAAGATATCAAAAGAACGTATTGGCTTTATATTGCATAAGCATTTGACTATGAGAATGCTCTGTTCAAAGTGGGTGCCGCGTTTGCTCACTGTTGACCAAAAACGAGAACGTGTTGATGATTCTGAGCAGTGTTTGGCCATGTTTAAACGTAACAAACCGGAATTTTTGCGTCGATATGTGACAATGGATGAAACATGGATCCATCACTTCACTCTGGAATCAAAATGATCGTCATCTGAGTGGACAGCAACTGGTGAACCTCGTCCAAAGCGCCCGAAAGCACAACAATCGGCTGGAAAGGTTATGGCCTCGGTATTTTGGGATGTGCGTGGTGTAATATTCATCGACTATCTTGAGAAAGGAAATACCCATTAACAGTGAATATTATATAGCGTTATTGGAGCGTTTGAAGGCCGAAATTGCAAAGAAACGACCGCATATGGCAAAGAAAAAAATTTTGTTTCATCAAGACAACGCACCGTGTCACAAGTCAATCAAAACAATGGCAAAACTACATGAATTGAACTTCGAATTGCTCTCACATCCACCGTATTGGCCAGATTTGGCTCCCAGCGACTACTGGCTGTTCGCAGACCTGAAAAAAATGCTCGCCGGTAAGAAATTTCGCACGAGAAGCATGAGAAGCACGATGTCGCACGAGAAGCACGATGAAGAGGTTATCGCTGAAACTGAGGCCTATTTTGAGGCAAAAGATAAATCATTCTACAAAAGTGGTACTGAAATGTTAGAGCGGCGCTGGGATGATTGCGTTGCTCTTGATGGAGATTACGTTGATGAATAAAGCTAATTTTGAACCAAAAAAACTGTGTTTTCTTTGTTAGGCCCGGGACTTTTCAGCCCATGTGTTATGTTTGTTACTCGGAGCTTTATCCAATTTGTTTTTTTAATTTGGAACTCTTTAGTTATTGTCGTTCAGTTATTTTTCCCCTTCTCCCTTAGATCTTCCATGACAGCTTCTCACCATCGTTTTCTTGGTCTTCCTTTCTTTCTTTTACTTTGTCACTATTGATCGATTTGTCCGTTACTTTGTGTTAATTCATTTTCTAAACCGAATCAAACAATTTTTTACTTTGTTATCTATGACTTTTATTTTTACTTTTGTGTGACTATAGTTTCGTAAAACGATGTTACATTCTCAAACACTACTTTAAAACTAAGCTATAATATTTTAAATAGTGGAGAATTTCGAAGATCTGTCTGATCGTTTAATATCTGTCTAGACGGGTTTTTATTATATTTATAAATTTCAATCGCTTCCAAAATGTTTAATGTTTTTGCTTTTTGGCGCTGTATGTAAAATTTTTATATTTGTAATCTCGGGAAATATATGTTCGATATCTATGAAATGGTTCGTAAAATTAGAATTTTGTTTCTTTAAGGCTGGGTCCACACCAATAAAATTTTGCGTGTGTGTTGAATTTACTGGAATAATTTATTTGAATTATTGATTGATTTGTCTGTTATTTTGTGATAGTTCATTTTTTAAAAAGGAATAAAACAATTTTTTACTTTGTAATCTATCACTTTTATTTTTAAACAAAAT